>OZ000476.1:11202916-12403333 GCA_963922655.1 Cardamine chenopodiifolia | reverse complement strand
CCAACCTAGGGAGCTAGTGATATTCAAAGGCAACCCGACCAATTCGAGATAGACTAATATGGTTTTTTTTTTTTCATTTGAATAGCTAGTTAGAAGCATGAAAACATGTGAATACAAACCAAACTGAATCGAACCTATTCGAAATAGAGCGAATACTTTCAAGATCAAAGCAATTTTTCAACTTCTATATTTATTTTTCTTATTTTTTGACATTTCCTGTCCACACTGTTCGCCTTTTATTCATGCTCAAAAAATTAGTGGATGTAGGTATTTTCATTAGTCGGTAAACAAATAGTATTGAATAAAATCTACGAAAAAGCGTTTTCATAAAAAAAAATCTACGAAAGTTTTTACTAACTTCTCTTACTTATCTATTACTTTACTAAATTTAGATAATTGTTTTAGGAAAGAAATAAAAAACTAATTAAAAAGAATGTGGATGAACTTAATTTGAAATTTATGAACATTCTCTTTCATAATTTATATTTTAGTAATGTTAAATATTTGAATACTAAACGTTTACAACAATTTAAGTAATAATTTTATACTAAGTATGAAAAAACATAATTATTTGGAGATCAGATTCATCTAAAAATTTACCATTTGATATAATTTTGCATTCAACCTAATTTTAATGAGATCCACATAATAGTTGAAAAAATATATTTTTTAAGTTGAAAATTATTCAACCACAAAATAGAAGATGAACTATTGAATAGCAAAATCATTAATCTCATTTAAAAATGAAAATGTATTTTTTTGAAAAATATTCCAGAAGAGACCTTGAGATGTTGATTTTGGTCGATACATTAAAGATTTTACGACATTTCAAATATTTATGGAAGTTCAAGTTTTCACAGATCACAAAAATTTGAAATATATTTTCATTCAACTGGATTTAAATTTGAGATCAAGGAGATGCACAGAAGTGGACATTTTCTTATCTTAAAATATTAACCCCTTCATTTTGTATGATGAAAATGATTATCAGTTTCGGATTTAAAACCCATATATCAAGTCATAATACTTTAGTATAAGTTTTGGGCATGAGTTCCATCCTTAAGAATCCAACTCAAATTTTATTTCGAAAGCATCTCACCTTTTTCTAGGATGACATTTTTTATTCTCTTTCGCTCTAAACTCACTAGAACAACATGTTAAGCCGTATACATTATTACTTCTTCATTTGCCTCAAAACGTATTTCCTTTAATCTTTTTAATTCCAGATTTATCAGTCAATAGTGTGAAAGAATACAAAAATAATTTTTTTTTAACATTGAGTTACAAAAAGCTTCATATTTCTATCAAGTTTAAAGTTGAGAACCTGGAAAAAAATCTAATTCTAAGTGGAGGAAGCAAAACAATCTCCATGAAAGTTGAAACCATCCTTGTGATAAGCACCACACAATATTTCTCTTTTATTCAGATATCTCTATTTTGTAATCATCCTTAATATTCAGGAGATTACTAAACAAAACTTTGCTAAGAAGATACAAAATGTATTAAATAAATAAATAGAAAATCAAAATTTTCCAAGAACCATGATATGGTGATGCCTTAAAATCAGAATTTTTGACCAACAAACCCATAGTACTAAAAAAATAACCATATAATACATCATATAAAAATTATAAAAAAATAAGGTCACGAGACTCAGATAGTCACAAGTGACAACCTTTGACATCAGCGTCCATTTTTATCTTCTCTCTGGTACTCCAAGTCAAACTTCCAAGAGGTTCGATATTTCTCAACAAACTGAATTTATTAAAATGACCATAGAAGAAGGCCCTACACCCATTAAGACTGAAAATCAGGTTTACAAGAGAATTCGCTAGAACATTTTTTCTTTTCTCTTTATCACACAAAATAAAAACATTTTATTTTCTCTAGATTAAAAAATATTCAGCTAACCCATAAAAGAAGTATTAGAAGACACCAGTCTCCAAATTTAAGACCAATTCACCTTTTTAGCTAGATCTAAAAATTTAAGACCAAGATCTCTTTCATTTTTAGTTTACAAACATCTATCTATGCAACTTTGGACTTGTTCGAATTTAACTATGTACAAAATTAAAGAAAAGCAGCACTGATCTTCTCGATCTCCTTGATGCATGTCCGAAGTAATCTAAATGCCGAAATTCAAAAATTCGTCAATTTCGTTGTGACATAGGAGAGTAATTGGAGGCGACCTGAAAAAGATAAGAAGCGGTTCTTTCAAGAGCTAATTCGCGCTTTAATTTTATACATAAACGGTTGGAAGTTTGAAGTGGTCATACGTTTATTTCGGGATCCTCCAGCACATGTATACAAGTAATTTCCAAAATATCCTTCTTTCGGTTTTGACTTTAGGTAGCAGGGAGCCACGTGCCTTTATGGCCAAGTACGTGTTTCAAATTGCTGTTTATTTCTTATGGAGATAGCGGAACCAGAGGTGATACAAGAAAGGACCATCTTCTACTGAAGCTCTGATAAGAGATATCGGGAGGACGGTGCAGAATCATCTATCAACTTTGCAAATCCAAGGACTTATCATGACATGATTACAAGATTGGTATGCCACCAAGATCTAACTCCATCATGGATTGCATCTCATTTATTTTTTTATTTTTTTCTATTGTTTTTTCAGCTCAATCGAAATTAAATTTATTTTTTTTCCCAAAAACTGGTTTTATCCCAATTGAATTTTCCATTTCTAAGTTTTAACGAGACAACCACTTTTTATCAGCTTTTATTAAACATTTCGACAAAATATTTTATACAAAGATTTTTTCTTAAATATATTTTTACATAATTTAAATATATATATATATATATATATATATATATTCAGTAGATAAACTAATAATGCCACTTATGACAAAAATGAAACACCTTGTATAGCGTTATCCGGTGAATCATTCGACCATGCTTTAACAACATAATAAAATTCTAAATTCCTTAGCCGTACCCCTAATTTCATTAAGAACTTGAACGTTGATTTTATTTCCTCTTGTGATTGGTCTATGTCTACCTCCAACAAATTCCAGCTTATAACTCTCTGCTTCTTTTAATTCAAAGCCCTTTACTAAAAAGTCTCAGCAAAAGACTAATATTATTTTTAAAATGTTCAAATAGAGGGAATTAATTTCAACCAATCCACATTTTAGGCATCTTTCTTATGAATTGATGTACTTAAAAAAAAAAAGAGACGAATCAAGAAATTAAAAACTAATCAAAGAGATGGATATTTGTATATGTTGACAGCTGACCAAAAACGAAAAAATATATACGCTAGATATTTTCATAAAATGATGTACACGGCTACACATGTTTCATGTTCTAACTAGTTAATCAAATTCATACTTTTAAGAATATGGAATTCTAAGTCATAAGTCGTACGTCGTAAAGCGTATATTTTCAAGATCAATTACAATTTTCAATTTTGTTTTATTGGTTAATGTAGCATTTTCAACCTCAATATTACTATTTCCTGTCCACACTGCTTTCTTATTATCCATGCCCTAAACAATTGCACATTAGAAAAATTACCAGGTTACGCGAATACGAGTAGGGTACATAATAAGTTGTCTTTTTTTTGGTTAAATATTAATCGGTCAGCCGCGTTGAAGAACACAAAAATAAAGTCATAACATTTATATTTCTATCAAATATCAAGTTCAAAACATGGGGAAATATTAACAAAATAATCCCCTTTTGTAAGAAACGATTATTCTCTTTTGTAAACTTCGTGTTGATCTCTATCCATCTTTCCTAATGAAAACGCAGGTTTTTGGTAGTACCTAGTTTCTATCAAGTAATGGAAGAAGACAAATCTAATTTCAAGTGGAAGAAGCAAAACAAACTCTTTAAAACCATACTTGTGATAGGCATCAAGCATATATATATAAATCTACAGTTTTTTTGGGGTCAAAATCTACTGTTAATTTCGGTTTATTCAAATTTAAAGAGTTTACTAATATTTTCTTTTTATTCAGATTTCTCTATTTTGGTATTCATCTTTAATATTCAGGAGATTACTAAACATAATTTTGCTAAGAAGAAGATACATAATTATGTTATTTACAAATGTATGAAAGTCAAAAAATTTCAATGAACCTTTATTTGGTGATGCATTAAAATCTGAATCTTTGACTAACCAAACCATAGTACTAAAAAATAACCATATAATTATAACAATACATTCCATAAAAGTTTTAAAAATTAGGTCACGAGACTCCCATGTCACAAGTCACAAATAAAAATATATATAAATATTCTCATTTATTCGCTATTCTCCATTTTTATCTTCTCTCTGGTTCTCCAAGTCACACTTCCAAGAGGTTCGATATTTCTCTACTCTCTTCTCTTCTGAATTTTCTCTTTTGCCTCTTTTTCCCCTAAATCCTCGTTGAGCTTTGTAAAACTAAAAATACACCCAGTTACATATATGTACAAGTACACATAACACGTTTATATATAAACTCATACATGTAGATATATCTAGTTCAATCTTTTCATCTCGCAGATTAATTACAAGAAAAAATAAAGGTCTAATTATTGGGTTTAATTATCTTTATCAAGTGTAGATACGGAATCTTCTTCTTATTTTGACATCCGTAGGTACTGTGTTTTGTATTAAGTCGTTGAGATGATGATGTTTATAAAAAAAAAGTGAGTTAATATATATGCTAATCAAATGAAATCAATATAGATACATATCAAGCATATACATAAATCTACAGTTAATTTCTGTATTTCAAAGATCTAATTAGTTTTTTCTACATAAATCAGCTAGTGGTGAGGATGAGACTGGGGAAGATTATGGAAGGCTTGAAGTCGAAGATAAAGACAAGAATAAGGATGGGGAGGAGATCATCATTATCATCAACATCATCGTCTTCATCATCATCGTCGTATGAAAAGATAGAGAAGAGTGAGAGTATGAGATTTGAGCTGAGAAGCAGAAAGGCAAACAAAATTATCCAAGAAACTCTTCAAATTGCCGACTCTCCTAGATCAAGAACTTATGCTTTTTAATTTTATCTTCTAACATCCAAAACATATTCATACATATATATATGGGATTTGCGTGTACACAACTAGTTATACATATCCATCTTAAAAATTGTACGTGTGTATCTGTGTGAAAGATCATATGATGATTAGATGATGTGAATGTGATGGATCTCATCTTGCCTAAAGGACTATTACGTGACGCCAATATTAATGGTCATCATTCTACTTTTCATTGCTTTTAAAAATAAATTGTTTCTTGATTTTAGTAAATTGTTGTTTATGTAGATCTAGGAATTCTAGAGTTTTTGGAATCGAAATTTCATTTTAAAATTATATATTTACATTTATAAGGTTACCATAGTAAGGGTATCAAGATACCTCTATATAGTTGACCATTTTATAGAAACAAAAACTGTTATTTTGGGAAAATAAAATCAAAACATTAGAAATTCTTTTTGTTGTTAAAACAAAATTAAATTAATTATATATAAGCCATGTTGTGTTTCTAATTTTTATAGGGAGATAACAATGAGATTTCGAATCAGAGTTAAGTGGATTCTTTTGAGACATAAACAAACAAAAATAAAATAAAAACTAAGCCTCAAAGATCAAGCCTAGGAACACAAGATGATTTGAAAAGTCGATATTTTTTTTTTCTTCTTTTTTTTTTCTTCGAACTCTATTTTTGCGATATCGTTCCTCGACGTCCGTCGTCGGTCTCGGCGGCGTCCTCCGCCGGCCGCCTCAATGGGGAAGTCCAAAAAATCTCCCAGCTCACGGCTCCTCTCGCGAGAGCTCGTCCACCGCGTCCTCCTCTGCTCTGGCCAAATTGGAACCTGCAGTGGCCAGCCAAGCTCCCCCGGACCTTCTTGTGGATGCCTCCTCAGCTCTCTCTCCCCCGCTGGCCCCAGCGATGATCTGAAAACCCTATTCCCGCTACAGTGCCCGCGACAAAGATCTTCTTGCTAGTTCAGCCTCGTCTCCGGCGGGCAAGGGTCCACTTCCTGACAAGCCTACCAAGACTAACGGTTCCTCTGCACACCTTGCTTCGAGTCCGGCGAGCAAGAGTAGTTCTCCTGCCGAGGCCATGGCCGGCTCCCCTTTGGGGCTCCTTGCTTTAGCCATTGAAGCTTCCTCGGAGGTCCCTGCTACAGCCGTGGAAGGCTCCCCCCCCTGTGGTCCCACATGTGATTAATCATTCTCCGGGATCTACTCCTCCTCATGCAAATAGATTAACCAAGCCAAAATGGACTGACTTACTTAAAGTTTATTCTCCTAAAATGAGCAAGAAAGGCACTCTCTTTCTGCTAGATTCTGGTGAAATTTGTGTGAGGATTCCTAACGAAGTCATTGAAAGAAACCACCGCAAATGGGATTCTTTTATCATTGGTCAGTTTCATGGAAATCTACCTTCTCATGGAGCTCTCCATGCTATCTTCAACGGTATTTGGAGCAACAAATATCGAGATATCACGGTGTCCAAATTGGGACCTTTCACGGTCTTAATCAAGATTCCAAATGCAGCATCTCGAGCCCGGATGTTGAGTCAGGGAATGTGGCAGATCGAGGGACAGACAATGTTCGTAGCAGCATGGGCTCCTGGTTTGACTTTATCTCTGCTAGACCTTCCGGCAGTTTCGGTTTGGATGGAATTTTGGAATGTTCCTCCACACTTCTTTTCTGAGGAAGGTCTCGAACATATTGCAGGGTTGGTAGGTGGTCCGGTTCGTTGTCATCCCTCCACAACTAACATGACGAATTTGGAGATTGCTAAAGTTCTGACAATTATTGATCCTACTAAGGAAATCACTAAAGCTGTCAATGTGCAGTTTATTACTAGGGAAATTAGTAAGATAAAAGTCTCCTGCCCTTGGTTACCGCCACTTTGCAAGCATTTTTAGCAGATGGGCCACAACATCAAAAGATGTCCAACTGCACCTATCACTTGCAATGACTATAAGTTCTCAAGTCATCTATTGGATACTTGTCAAAGGAAGAGGAAAAAACACAAAGATCAGGAGAAAGCTACCCCAGCTGATATCTCTTAGGAAAAGAAAAAGGCAAAGAGGAAGAAAGGTAAACCTAAATCCAAAGTTAAATCGAATGTAAGTTTACCTAAGGACATACCAGGCTCCATGAAGGATGAGACTCTTCCTCTTTCTAGAGACAAAAACAAAGGAAAAGGGAAGGCAATAGAGACAGAGGTCTCTGTAAGTCCTAAACCAAAGAAGGGAATGCAGATAGTGGTTGACATTGTACTTGAGGAGTTTATTGCCTCCAGCTCCAAAAGGAAGAAAACTTCTCCTCTAGTCCTGCCTTCTAAGACTTCTTCGTCCACATTTGCAGTCTCTGCCTCTGATATGGATTCTTCTTCAGATGCTTACTCAGAAGCAGAAACTGAGCTACCACAAAAAATTTCTTCATCATCGGACTGCTCATCCGAAGAGGACACAAAAACCGAATCAGGCACAGAATTCATTCTTGTTTTGTCTAAGCAGCAGAAAAAAGAAGATGAGAAAACGCAAGACCTCTGGAAAATGGCCTTCATACTATCGTTAGTAAGTAATTATGGCTGATACTTTTTGTTGGAACGTACGCGGTTTTAATGACCGTGTTAAGCGTGTGAGCTTCAGGAAATGGTTCCCAAGTCTTATTGAGACAAGGGTTAAGGCTCCCAAGTCTCTAGAATATATTCAGTCTTCTTTTCTTGGTTGGAATTTTACAGGAAATTATGAGTTTGCAGAACTAGGAAGAATATGGGTTGTATGGGATCCACCGGTCAAGCTTACTATCCACTCCAAATCTAGCCAACAAATAACTTGTATAGTCTCTTTGCCCTTCATCAACAGAGATGGTGATATCTTTTGTTTATGTTCTAAATTGTAAGATTGACAAGTAGCAACTTTGGGCAGAGTTAGTTTCTCCTGCGTAGGATCCAGTGACTTCCACTAAACCTTGGGCTACTCTAGGGGATTTTAACCAGATACTTCATCCCTCTGAAAAGTCAATAGGAGGTTCAAGAATTTCCCAACGAATGACACAATTCCGTGATTGTTTAGCTCAAGCAGGTCTTTTTGAAATATCTTCAAGAGGTAAGATCTATACTTGGTGGAACAATCAGGTGTTGAATCCTATTGCTAAGAAGCTTGACATAATTTTCATTAACGATATCTGGCAACTGAAGTTCCCTTATGTCTACGATTACTTTGGAGACTTGGATGCCTTTGATCACTGTCCATCTACCATCTCACTTGGTGAAGGTATCAAGACCAAACGACCATTCATGATCTCTCACTTCCTCACTCACCATGAGAATTTTCTCCCTCGTGTGAGCTCTCATTGGAACGGATGTAACATAGTTGGTTCATGTATGTATATCCTTTCTAAGAAACTTAAATTTCTGAAGGGAGTTCTCAGAGATATAAACAGACAACACTTCTCAGATATTGAAAACCGAGCTAAGGAAGCTCACGATTCCCTATTAGTATGACATGATGATCATATGCTTAACCCTTCCGTGTAAGCGGTTAAGAACGAGAAGAATGCGCATAGATTTTAACTTAATCTAGCTGAAGTTGAGGAACGTTTTCTGCAACATAGAGCTAGAGTACAATGATTGGAAAGTGGGGATTGCAACTCAGCTTTTTTCCATAGGATGGTTGTTGCTAGGAGAGCTTCTAATCAGATCTATTATCTACAAGATCACACTGAGCAATAGATTGATCTTCTATCTGATATTCAATCCCATTGTGTTGATTACTTTGCAGGGATATTAGGGGGAGACTCAAATCTGCTCACAAGTGAGCAAAAAAGGTGAATCACCTTACTAACGCCCTACAAATGCAATGACTCTACTAAGCAGTTGTTGCAAAAGATGATCACTCCTGAAGAGATTAAGAAGGAAGTATTTGCTTTGTCTCCTGGCAAGTCTCCTAGCCCGGATGGGTACACATGTGAATTTTTCAGGAGTTCTTGGAGTATTGTGGGAGAGGATTTCGCTTCTGCGGTCTTGGAATTTTTTAAGTCCGGAAAAATACTAAAGCAATGGAATTGTACTGCCATCACACTAGTGCCTAAGAAGATAGGAACATACAGTTTTGGTGGTTTTAGGCCCATTTCATGTTGTAATGCTGTTTACAAGGTTATCTCCAAGATTCTTGCTAGAAGGATGGACTCTCTGTTACCGACTATGATATCTAGTTCCTACTCTGCTTTTGTTAAAGAAAAACTTTTGGTAGAAAATGTGCTACTAGCATCTGAATTGGTCCAAGGATTTAATCGTAAGAGTATTACCCCCAGAGGTCTCCTCCAGATTGATTTAAGGAAGGTTTCTGACTATGTTAGTTGGGACTTCATTCTTCATGTACGTGCTAACTTCCCCTCTATTTTCACTAATTGTGTTAAACAATGTATCACTACTCCATCCTACTCTATTACTGTGAATGGAGATCTATGTGAGTTCTTTAAGGTCAAGAAAGGGTTAAGATATGGAGATATCGGCCACTGTGGTGAGGGCATAAGGGGAAATAGTTGGATTCTCCCATCTGTTAGGACCCGGTGTAGTGCTTTGAATACATTGTGCCATTATCTGACTCATACTCAAATCCCCCCCCCCCCCTCATCAATCTTGGGGATCAGATTGTTTCAAATGGGGCTCATCCTCCAACAGGTCTGCAATTTTCTCCACGAAGAAAGCTTGGGACCATATCCACCCCTTCGCTTCTAAGGTTACATAAGTCAAAGTGGTTTGGTTTAAGATATTTACCTACCTAAATCTGAAGGGGGTTTGGGCCTCAAGGACCTCAACTTTAGGCTTTTTTGGCGTTTACTCTCTGGATCTGACTCTTTATAGGTTTCTTGGAACTTGGAGCACATGTTAAAAGGCAACACGGTGTGGACGGCTATGATTCCAAATAACTTCTCTTGGATCTAGAAATTCATTATGACGTTAAGACCTTTGGCAAAAGAGCTTACATCATGTGTAATTGGTAATGGTCAACATGCAAGCTATTGGTTTGACTCTTGGACCGCTCTTAGACCTCTCATTGATTATGTTGGCTCAAATGGAACTAGGAAGTTAGGCATTCCGATATCGACCACTATGGCTGAGGGCATAAAGAGAGATAGTTGGATTCTCCCATCTGCTAGGACCCAGTGTAGTGATTTGAATACACTGCGCCATTATCTAACTCATACTCAAATCCCCCATCAATCTCGGAGATCGGATTATTTCAAATGGGGCTCATCCTCCAACAGGTCTGCAATTTTCTCCACGAAGAAAGCTTGGGACCATATCCATCCCTTCGCTTCTAAGGTTACATGGGCCAAAGTGGTTTGGTTAAGAGCTCCATTGCAAGGCACATATTTACATTTTGGAAAGCAAATCTTAATAGACTGCCTGTGCGAGTAAGACTAATCTCTTGGGGTATGAATATCTCTCCTCTATGTTGTCTCTGTAACTTACATCAGAAAACACAAGACCATTTGTTCTTGCATTGCGAGTACTCGGAACAGATTTGGGATAGTTGTCTTCGCCGCCTCGGACAATCTAGTTTCATCTTTCAGGATTGGAGTTCTTTCATTTCTTGGTTATCGTTGTCCACCTATGGTATTCCCACCAAGCTAAAGAGACTGGTTTGCCAAGCAACAATCTATTTCCTCTGGAGGGAAAGAAATAACCGTCTTTTCAGCAGTTCATCAGATTCTCCAATTGCCCTATTCTTGAAACTTGATCGATCCATCAAAGACTTATTACTTGGTAGACGCGGTCGCAAAGGCTGCCGCAATATCCTTTCTACGTGATTCGCTTTCTCCTAATTATGTAATCTCATAATATCCAATTTCAACCTAATTTTCTTTGGTGTTTTAGTTTTTTTAACTAACAAAACTTCTAGCGTTAAACTTTTGTAATTAAACATAATATTCCATTTTGCTAATATAATTTACATTTTATCAAAAAAAAAAAAGATTTATCCTTTTACCTCCGTTATCCATTTATCCTACTCATGTGGCACATTTATATTTATATAATATCTTAAAATTGAAGGACATGGATTCGAATGTTCGGCTGAAATGCTCATATAAGGGAGTATAATGTAGTAAATAGACTAATAAAGGAAGGTTATTATAGAGTATAGTGCAGTAAATAGACTAATATTTTGGTCAAAAATGGCTTTTTCTTTGCATTTCGTGCTATTCTATTTACCGAGATTTCTTTGCATTTCGTGCTATTCTTTTCGATACTAAGCTGGCTTTTTCTTTAACATACTATTTTCGAATGGTATGTATATTGTTTTTATACTTTCTCTGGTATTTGTTAAAATCATCCGCGAAAAAATCCACATTCTATTTACATTTTACCATTCATGTTATGCCAGTTTTGAGCCAAAAAATTTCTACGTCTTTTAATAGTTAAAAAGTTGTAGAACTAAAAATGTAGTCTTTCCTATGTTCAATTTGCGTAAAAGAAATAAAATTTAATTTCCTAGACGAGTAAACGGTCAAAGATATGAAACGTAATATAATTGTTTTTTTGGTAACATGTTATAAGCATCATGTCTTAGAACTCCAACTCTCTAGTATATTCGTAACTAAGAGTTGGAGGGATCAAATCCATTATTCTGAATTTGTTGTTCAACTAGTACTAATACTTTCCAAAAATATTGTTTCACAATTTCCCTCCCCATAGTATATGGTAAAATATCACCATCTAGAAACAGATTTATCACCGACAAAAAAAAACAGACAGATTTATAGAGGTTTTGTTTTCTATTGTCAGTACGTCTGATGTGTCTGAACCTAACAAAATTAAATTTTAAAAGAACAGTCAAAATATATTAATTTTATTGACATACACAATGCAAGTGTTTATAAATATATTCTTCAAGGTCATTGATCTATATTCTTTCTCGATCTAAGATCAGTTTTGATAATACATTAAAACATGTGATAATAAAAGATCGACAAGAAATACGAAAACGGAGGATATACACTTCTTAGATCTATTATACTTTACAATCAGAAACAGAGATTAGATGGAAGATTAAGTTCTTAGAAATTCATTATATAAAAAAGTAAATCATAGTTTGTTATTTAATATAATGTACTTCCTCCGTTTTAAAATACATGATATTTTAGAAATTTTATTTTTATTTCAAAATAGATAATGTTTTCCAAATTTTTATACAATTTTTATCCATTTAATTGTAAAAACACAGAGTCCAAAGATTTTTAATAGATTCATTGTCAATTACAAGAAATCATTTTAAATAAAAATCAATATTTTTAAATTTTTGATTAAATATTCTTTCTATAAATGATGTTTTGTACATTAAAATGTAAAAAAATATTTCTTAAACATCGTATTTTTAACCAAAACATCATGTATTTTGAAGAGAAATAAAATTGACAATTAAGACGGTCTTAATTGCTTTTAAAAAGGTTGATGCAATCTTAAACAATTTGACATAAAAATGGTGTCGTTGTTTAATTGACTCTTCATAACCTAAAAAAGAGGTTGAGACATAATAGAGGTTTATTAAGTAGGTGAAGAGACATGCATGCCCATGCCTCTACATTACTACAAACCGAAAATTTCCATACCAAATCCTCTATCGTATTCTTATTATATAAACGCTATGATTAAAAATACATACACAAGAAACTGAGTTTTGAATGAATTCAAAGTAATAAATATATGTGCAGAGTGTCGCGTATATTTAATAGTTCTTATTCAGGAAGAAGCTCTTGGAATAGAAGAATGTATGGAGATTGGGCCATACAGTATAATTTATAAAAAGACAAGAAATAGAGAATAATATTACATAACACTAAGATCCAACAATGTGAGGACAATTAGCTTTTATCAATGACAAAAACAAACACAGTGTGAGGACAAAATCTTACCATATACTTCACCTTTGATGCATCTAACAAACCAAAGCAAGCTCTAGCTACTATTGGGGAATTGAAGACAGCAAAAAAAAAAAAGAATTAAGAAAAAATAGGAAACTGCAAGGCACGTGAAAATGAAAACTCAATGAGCTAAATATTGGTCACATGATATGTCGATCATACAATACAATCTACAAGTTGTGTGAGAGGGAGCGATAGATAGGTCAATTGGATCGATCCTCCTCAGTTTCAGCTTAATTGCGTCAGATATTATTTTACTTTGGTGCCATCTAATTTTTTTTTGTTTAGCTTATAATTTTTTATCTCAATTAATCAATCTAGTTTAATAGACTTTTAAGAGTGATGATTTTATTTTGACATTTAATACCAAAAAAAAATAATAATAAAAGGTAAATGTTTAGTAAAAACAAGTAGACTGAATAAAAAAAATCTGGTCTTCGTTTTTTTTTATTTTTTCTTTGGTTGGAAACAGATGGATCTCGTTTTACAGATCTTATTGATATGCATTGAGAGGGGCGAAAGGAAGTGAAATATTTTACGAAAAATGCAAATTAAATGGTGGCTTTCATTATAAAAAAAGGTGAAAAAAATCGAGTAACTAAGAAAATTGCCATTGTTTGCAAAAACATTCTTATCTTTATGACAAAGACCTCCATGAAATTTGAGAGTCCGTCCAGATAAATAATCGAAGATGAGTCACACTTACAAGTTTCAATTTACATTCAAATCACAAAACTTGGTTTTTCTTTGAAATCCCATAAACCGATTGGTTTTAGTTATAAGGGAAAAAAAACTAAAGCAATCGGTTATTTCTTTGGTTCATATAAGTTTCAATTTATTTTAAAAAAAAAAACAGGTTATAATATAAACTGAGAACTCTATTCAGTCACTGGCTTAGAACCACACAAATTTTATCTCATACCCTAACTACTGAATTTTAATTTCAACAGCCTAGTACCCCACAAAATATACGAATATTGCCTGATACAGTGATACCCCAAGTGGTCGTATGACGATTTCTTAAGAATATCGCATACTTCGCAAATAATCATTTGAAAATCTCAGGAGTGGTCATAGTCATACTTCTAAGTTCTAATATTTAAATTTAAAAATCTGATAAAAATATTAAATTTAAATATCTATTTAAAATTTCAGTTTTCATTGCGCACCGAATCTTATTGTAGGAAGCAAGCGAGGAACCGAGAAAGAAGATAATATTCACATTAATCTGAGAACGACTTTAAAAAATCCAAAATCCAAATCTTCACACATGCTTCAACTTGTTTTCAACAACATCCAGAAGAAGAATCAATCATTTACTCGTATTCGAATTGTACCTCGACATGCATGTATTTCCTCATGAGTTGAACAATAGACCATGTAAATGCCGCCAGAATTTGACAATCTCCTTGTGTTTTGGTTTCTGAGACAACCCCATAAATGATCAGCTTCTTCAGATTCGGACATCTTCTCAGCAACTCCTCGACCCAGATCGAGAAAACATAATTGATCACAGTCCATCCGAGCTCCAGTACAGTCACATTCTCCAACTGCGTGGTTCCTTGCAAACTGTAATGAGCAGCTCCATCTTTTAAGTCGTAGCTTAATGAAAGATGAGTCAGTTGAGAGAAACCAGCAGCAATGGACTCAAGATCGATGATTTCATCGTCATCATCAAAGACTACATCCCATAGACGAAGTTTCCTTAGTTTCTGTGATCTTGAGATCATCTGAAGGAACTTTGGCCAAACCATTGTGAAGTGATTAACATCAACTACTTCAAGGCTTTCGGATGTCTCCATGATATCAAGATGTATGACACTTACATCATCGAGCTTGAAATGCTTCAAGGTCCCGTTTCCTATAAGCTCAAAAAGCTCGAGGACACAGTCTTTCATGTGCAAGAATTCGATACTATCAGCCTCCAATATGAACTTATCCAAGCTAATCCCATCGAAATAAACACTCTTCAGTGTTGGGCTGCTCAGTTCAATCGTCACTTGAGCATCCGACATTGCAATCTCAAGACTCACGAGTTCCAAACTCTCGATCATCGGGCATGCACTAAGCAAAAGATTCAAATCCAAAGCTGAAATGCTGACATAACTCAATGAAAGAGATTTCAAACAAGGAAACCTCTGGAAACTTGGTTCAACCCCAGTAATCGAATTATGAGCCAAAATTAAAGATTCTAGCTTTTGCCTCCCACAGATTTCAAGAATGTTAACATTTGGATTGGTGCGAACATTATAAGACAACCGGCGCAAAGTATCCCTTGTATACATAAGCCAAGCAATAGCAGTAGCGGCTGAGAACTTGTTAGCATCATCCATCATAATTGAAAGATCTTGTAGTCCCGTAGTTTGGAAAATGGTTTGAGTTATAAGGATCTCAAGACGATTAGTTGTAAGGTCTCGATAAAATGGCCAATCAGTGGAATTAAAAGAAAGCGACTGAAGATGCTTTCGACAAGCTTCACGCCACTTCCTACATGTTGCAGAAGCTATAACAACATCCCTAGCTCCCCCGAGCCGTGACAATATGTTTCCAATAACTTCCACGGGAAGATAGTCCATAGATTAAAAAGCAGAGCCAAAAATCTGATATTGTGGTGCTCAGAGCTACACTGGTTAGATACAAAACAAGAGATTAAACATCAAATTGTAAACAATGACGTCTCTCTACTGAAGAAGCTAACACAACAATCCAGAGAGATATTCAATATCATTGGTTCGTGAACCAATTTAAACAAAGCATAGATCCAAAACTTCATCCTAAACCACCACATGTAAGCGTTACTAACAATATATGTTCAACGTATCGAACAAATAACCAGGATCAAAGCAAATCAGTTTGATAATCAGAGAACAAATCGAGTTTCAAAGTTATGAGAATCGAAACTAATTGAGAAATGGAATCTTATCAACAAGAATCGCGTGAATCTGTTGAATATCTGGAATTTTGAATCAATTATTTGAAAAACGGATCGATGAAGCAAAATTAAATATCTACATACCGATTTCGTTCTCCCGGTTGAACAAATGGGCGGACTACGGTGGATCTGCGAGGAAGAAGGAGGCGATCTGATGAGAGGAGAAGAAATGAGGAGACAACTTGAGATTTTTTTTTTTTTCCAATTTTCACTCAAATAAAAGAAAATTAATATTATTTGGGTGGTGGGGCCATGGCGGGATGTCAAAATCAACGGCATCCAACTAAACGAGACTTTTTAAAATTTGCAATGTTCGAAAAATCGGGTTAGGGCCGTTAGGCGGCCGCTTAATTGTCAGTTAGGCGTTGGAGGATGATGAACCGCTGCGATTTCCTCTGATCGGCCAGTAACGCGAAGTCTTGATTTTTTTTTTTGTGTTTTTCAAGTTTTGAATTGGTTGATATATGTTAGATCTGAAATTTTTAATTTTTAAGTGTACATGATAAACAAAACGCAAAAAAATGATAAATTTATCTCAACTAAAACGGCTGTAAATTAGAGTTTACAGTGGTGGAAAACTCATAAAAGAAAATGAAGCGGAAATTAGGATTTTTTTTTTGAACTTTTTTTATTGAGTAAACAAAAGTTTATATATATGATCGTTAAAAAGAAAATTCCGCAAAAATCTCTGAGGATAAAAATATATATTAGAAATAACATGTTGATTATGTGATAATTTAGCTAACTTATCCACTACTTAGTTGTAATGTCTTGGCACTAAAATAAACGAGATTGTTGTGAATTGATGATCCGTCCAATTGCAGATATCATTCAAAAATGGTTAAAGTAAATTTGTTAAACCTTTACAACTTTTTTCTATAATGATATTACGGTATCTTCTACATCATACAAATTGAAAAACATGTACCAGAACCATTCCTTATTACAATTTTATTTTTCACTTCAAAATAGTAAAAAACTTAACAAAACCACACATGACAGGTCTTGATCTCATGACATGGTTATTAAAACAGATTTAGTTTCCCAGTGACTACTGTAGATTTCTTTTAAATAATTTTATTTATATATAAATATATATCTAAATATTAAAATAACCGTAAAACAAATCTCCGATTTATCCTCATATAGTTTCTAATTATTTTGTTAGGCTAGTTTTTCCCTGGAAAAATACTAAAAAAATGCTAGAGATTTGCTTCTCTGCTATTTAGTTTTTAAAATGATTTTTTAATTAGGCCAGTTAGATTCCGTTGGAAAATTTTCACTGAATTTAAAATCATTTTTTGTCCAATTTGGTTTTAGTTTAATGCGGTTCAATTTGTATAATCGAAGAATATATCAACATACACTATAATTATTTTCAATTTTTTATTAATTGTTAAAAGCACATAATATGCAGAAGCAGAACTAGATTGCTGCAGAAATTTTGTGAACATCCTCCTATTTTGTGTGTCAAGAACATCACTATATTTCACTTGTTTCAGCTTATTTCATGTAAACGAAAATACAATTACATCATAACTAGTTTAAAGACCATAAAAATCAGAGAGATAGTGTTACTATCCATCGTTGCAATATCAAACATTATGATGATATATTTTTAGTAGCCACGACGCTGGTAAAGCCTCTGAAGATCATTGCAATGGTTGCAGGTCCAAGGAAGCAGATAAGGGTCTAAAAAATAAGAGTGAATGCGCGGGAAATTGCAGAGGTGATATCTGATTAGAAGATCCTCCGGCTCAGTGAGGTAGCATCTGCTGCAAGCCGAAGCTCGAGACTGCAGAGAAAGACATAACAAGAATGATGAAGAAGAGCGTGTACGGAGAAACTCAAGACTCAGGTTTTTTTCTTGAGAAAGAGAAAGAGGTTGCAGTACCAGTGGATTGAAACCATGTCTTTCTACTTCTTCAGGGAGTAGTACAAGAATGTTGTTTCTTGAAGATAGGTCAGGAACTGTTTGTGAGTATATCTTTTGATCGCAAGATCCAGCTTCTTCTATCTTTGTGATGGTGATGAAACTGGACTTGCATAATGGACAAGTTGTCTTTCTTTCTTTCTGAAACCTGCAGATATAATTTGATAGTGGGATCAGTACAATATCTGGATTTTAGGAGTTAATTTTTGGAAGGTGAAGATAAACTTACCTGCCCATTGCTGGATACAAGAATAACAAAACCTGTGACCACAAGGGAGAATGCCTCTAGTGGAACTGAACTCAGTCCAGCATATGATACAAGAAACTTGTGCAGAATCCTTCTCAATTGTTTTTGTCTCTTTGGATTTGCTGTAGTTTGACCCATCATCTTGCGGTTTTTTCTCTAAACTATTTGATCTCGGGCGTTTAGAAATAGAATGATGCCAATTCTCAGACTCATCTATTTCATCTACATCCCAGTTTTGTGTTGTAGATTACAATACATGTAAATTCAACTTTCAATTTATATATAATTTTTTTTAACTGAGTAAAACATACAGACAAAAATGATGAAGAAATCTTCTTTGTTCTTTCATTCCCGATTTTACATCCTCTCGTATCACAATACTTAAACGTCCCCAAAACTACTTGAAAACTGTGTCACTAAAAATCCAAGTCAAGCTTTCATAAAATCAGATAAATAGTACCACTCAAAGTTCACAATTGTACCAACTTCTCTTCACCCATAAATTATCCAAACCAGCAAACAATTCCACAGTTGAAGTAATGTAACCAATGAGTTATTCTTATGTACTCAGTTGGTGGCTTCACCTGTGACTAGGGTTTCCGCGTGGACCTGTTGTTGCAGCAGACCCGTAAGGCATATTGTTGGTTGGTAGAGGTGGGTATGGACCGTATGGTCCTGAGGCTAACCTTGTAGTTGGGTCATATGCACCAGGAGGGGCTCTTGGGAAGTTGTAACCAGGTCTTGGAGGGAAGTATCCTAGCTGATTCCCTCCTGGATAAGCAAATTGAGCTCCAGGATAAGGGTATTGAGCTGCGGCAACAACTGAATTTGGTCCAGTCGCGGTACCAGCAGCTGATGGAGGAATATGTCCCTGCAAAAATAACAAAACCACAATAAAATCTTAGCTAGTACAAGACGAGCTAGAAAAAGGCTTGCAAAGAAAAAACTTGCGAACCTGGGGACCAAAAGCATCATCATAGTAACCGTTTCCATTCTGATGCCTAGAAGCTTCAACTTCAGTACCATAAGGGCCGCCTTCATTTGATTCACAGATACAACTGTTAAAATACAACAAAAATTTCGCAAAAGGTAAATAGAATAGAAACTAATTTAATACCGGCTCTTCTGTCCGAATTTGCACTGTGCATCAACTGTGCTTGAAGTTTTTCTACTTCCCTGGCCATAGTCATGTAATTCTTCTCCATTGCCTGAAGTGACTCGAGATGGTCGTTATAAAATTTCTTCTCATAGTCATATGTTGCCCTGCAGAGTCATATCAAATAAAAGTCATCAGCTTTCAAATTCTACTTCCAACCATATTAACTCAGAAATAACTACAAAAATAAAAGAGAAGTAGAACAAATACCTGCACTGCTGATACTCATGTCTTAAACTCTCAAGTTCGGACATCAGAGCTGGTATTTGCTGCACATCCGAACGAGATTTCTGAAGTTCCTGAGTCAACTGATGAACTTTGGACATAAGCTCCTCCCTCGCCACAACCAAGCTACGTGCCTCTGCACGTACTTGTTGCATCTCCACCTTCACAGTATCAGACTTTTGAAGCTCAGTCTCCATTTTCGCAACTTTATCAGCAAGACCCATCATCCGTTGCTCTCTCTCAGCCTTAATAACCCCAATTTGCGTGTGCAACATTTGCAATTCGTGCTGCGCTGCAACTAGCTCTTGCCTTAAGCTACCGTGTGTTGCATGAAGTCTCTGATTCTCTATTGCAAGTCTCTGAATTTCTCCATGTTGTACCACGATTTTTTGCTCCATAACATTAGGTGGAGGCAACATATTGTACGAAGGAAACTCAACTTGAGCAGCAGAAGGCGGTATAGCACCGGGACGAAAAATCTCGGGATGCCCAATATCACCACCGGGCCCTGGAAGAGGACGTCTCATATGATGAGATTGATGGATTCTTCCTTGGCTTTCCATCAAACAAAGCAAATCAGTTAGATACAAAACAAGAGATTAAACATCAAATTGTAAACAATGACGTCGTTCTACTGAAGAAGCTAACAAAACAATCCATAGAGATATTCAATATCATTGGTTCGTGAACCAGTTTAAACAAAGCATAGATCCAAACTTCATCTCAAACCAAGCGTTACTAACAATATATGTTCAAGCATCGAACAAATAACCAGAATCAAAGCAAATCAGTTAGATAATCAGAGATCAATCGAGTTTCAAAGTTACGAGAATCGAAACTAAGCGAGAAATGGAATCTTAGAAAAAACAATCGCGTGAATCTGTTGAATACCTGGAATTTTGAATCAAACATCTGACTCAACCAATTTGAAGAAATAACAAAGATTGTTTGAAATGATACGGAAACGAATCGATGAAGCAAAAATCAAACATCTACATACCGATTTCGTTCTCCCGGATGAAAAAATGGGCGATATGGGAATGCAAAAACAATTAGGAGATTTTTTTTTCTTTGAGAATTTTATTTGGTTTTAAATATTGCTTATCATTTCAAAATTTCAGCGTGAAATTCTTTTCCAGATATTTGTTTCATTTTAGGATTCATAATAATGATGTTTTGATTATTTTTTTATATTCTACGATGTTAAGTTTTTAATCAGGTTAATTAAAAGCATAGTTGCACAATTTATGTTAAAACTAAACAAATATTTATCAAATTTGAACCCAAATAACTTGAAATAACTAAATCCAAACCTAACCGAATTAAGTTTGATTCTTATTCGGACATAATATTTGTATAACTAAATTTTCGGAATCCCAAATTTCCCTAATAGAACCATACCGAATTAAATTTAATTCTTATTCGGATCTAATATTTGTATTATTAAATCTCAAATTTTCTAAATCGTCTAATCAAATCCCAAAATGTATTTTTTATGTTGCACTGCGAGTTTTTGCTCCATAACTTCTGGTGGAGGCAACATATTGTAAGAAGAAAACGCACCTTGAACAGCAGACGACGACATAGCACCGAGATGATAAATCTTCGGATGCGCAATACCACCACCGAGGCTTGGAAAAGGACGCCTCATATGATAAGATTGAGGGATTTTTCCTTGGCTTTCCATCAAACAAATGCTTCAATTGTTAACTAAGAAAAATATAAAGATTACAAATTCACACTTAAATCAAATTATTATTATTATTTTTTATTCAAATCAAAAATAAAAAGTTGACTGAAATGGAAACCACCATCAATAGCTTCCAACTATAATTGATGACTCATACCAAACCTACAGATTTTGTCTTTCTCTCTAAGATATTTTGAAAGAAACTTACCGAAAAAGCGATGAACTGATCAAAACTTTGGTAACAAATTCTTCCACTAATGATGTAAAGTGTACCTCACAAATCTTTGATTCTCTTAGCTGCATAATCTAACATGACAGAAGTTCAAAAAGTCAATAAAAATGCGAATTTGAAACGCGTAAAAATAAGTCTTAACTTCGTAATCTACAAGACATAACTTCAAAAATTCAGTAAAAATGCGACTTTGAAATGCCTAGAAAGAAGCCTTTCGAACAGATCAGATCTCGATCATATCTATTTTGTAAAGACAAAAGAGCAAAACCGATCCAAACCGAGTAAAATCGTTCTCATATGACTAAGAAAGGCAAAAGATTGAGCATGTAAGAATCCAAAGCAATCTCCAATAATGAAAAGAAATAACCTTGAAACTTAGAAACAACCCACCAAAACCAAGCAAATTTATGCAACTGTGAAAGTTGGAGTCGATAAAAAAAAATCTAGATCAAGCAATTCATATCTGAAAACGAGAAACATTTTCTTGATCAACAACAGAATAAAATTAGCTCGAAAAGAATGAGAGATTGAAAAGCGATGCCGACATCATACGTACATTATAAAGACATTGTTTGATGCTAGCGGCCACCAAGCAAATAGGGTTTTGGAAGCTCTTTCTTTAACGTCTTTGTTCATATAGTCTTTTAGATTTTATTTTTACGTATGTTAGGATCCCACATCGAAAGTTTAAAGGGACCAACAATAACATATAACATACATGTGTCAATCTATTCATTGCAAATTGATTTTGAGTTGGAAACCCAATAACCTTAACATGATACCAGAGCTTCATTGTTGATCCAAATAGGGTGGCAAGAAAAAGGCTTATTATCCATTCTAAAATGGGATTTGGTTCGAGATAGATCGATAAGAACCATCATCTTGAGTATGCTTGTTAGGATCACACATTGGAAGTGTTAAAAGACCAACACTAATATATAAAGGATATGAACCAATTCATTCATTGCCAACTAATTTTGAATTGGAAGTCCATTAAGCTTAACAACGTATTAAAAGAAACTTATGCATATTTACTAACTTAATCTTGAGTCAATTTGAAATTTAATAACTACTTATCTTCTAGGAAAAATTAGACTAGAAAATAGTAAAAAAGTAGAGTGAATCAAGAGTAGTCTAAGTCTTAACCATAACATGCCAAACAATAGGAGTGGACGTTTCAGTTTAAGTTCATAATTGGTTCGTTAATTCAGTTTTGAAAAACCTCTAACCAAACTCAATCGAAAATAGTTTTGATATGGTTGTATTCGGTTTGGTTTGGTTCTAGTACGATTTGGTTGAAAAAAAAAATATGTTGATATAATACAAAACTAAAATCACTGTCTCTAATATATAGAAAATAAGCAATGAGTAATTATAAACTAAATAATTCAAACAAACATGTAAGAAATAATCAAATAAACCATATAAAAGAAACTTACAAAATTTAAAACCATACATATCATTTTTTAAACCAAACAGGAAAATATTAAAACCAAACATAGAAAAAAAAAAGATGAAAAACCAATAACATGAGATCACAAGTTCTTCCATCGATATCAAGAAGGCTTGCAACAAGTCAAAACTTGCATATAAGTTTTACACAAACTAAATTCTACACATAACAATGATTATTTATTTCTTCACAACGAGCTAATCACTGTATTACACATAAAACTAATATAAAAAAAAATTTCCGACTAAAATTTTTATTATCAAATTAAAAGATACAAAATTATAAAAACAAATTATTACAAATATATGCGCCATTCAACCGAACCAAACTATTCAGATTAGAAAAAATTATAACTGAATGGTTTGAGTGTAGATTTTGATTTGGTGGATCGGATTAAATTCAGTTTGGTTTGGTTAACGATAGACATTTCCATTCAAATAGTTAGGGATGTTTATTTACCGTATATTTAACCCGACCCGGAAACAAATTCCGGCTTTTCTCCTCCGACCCCAACGGATCTGAAAAACGAATATTCTGACTCTTTCTTTCGTTTTCCTCCTCAACTCAACCTCCTTGCTTCGCTCTATGCTTCTACAGTGCTAATGGCCAAGAATAATGCGAGCGGCAACGTTCCTCTGTCGCGATTCGGCGTTCTCGTCGCTCAGCTTGAGTCGATTGTGGCCTCAGCATCACAGAAAAACCCTGACCCTCTCCTCTGTTTCGAGATCCTTTCTGATCTTATTTCCGCCATCGATGAAGAGCCCAAAGTCTTTTCGTTTGATCATTCTTATATTTGTCCGTTTCGCTTTGAATCTCAAAATAATGCTCACTGTCGTCATTTTTAGCATCAGAAAATCAGAATTATCATTAACATTGATCTGAGATCAACTAGTAGACTTCTTACTTTCACAAGACCATTGCTTTGTTCTCTAATTTAGCGTCGCTGCACGGATTTATGGTTTTTAAAAGTGTTCCATTTGTTCTCCATTGCCGCAGTAATTAAGCTTTTGTTATGCAACTTCCTTGAAGAACTTTTCTGTAGTTACTTGTGTATATAGTTTTGACATTTGTTTGATACTTGGATGTCCCATCTGATGGGTTCTCAACGATCATGTTATGTCAGAAGTCTTTATTATTATCTCAAAGAAAATGCGAAGATGCCTTGTATTCTCTAGTTACTCTTGGTGCTCGGCGACCAGTACGTCATCTTGCCTCAGTGTCTATGGCGAAAATAATGTCAAACGGTGATAGTATTTCGATATACTCTAGAGCTAGCAGTTTACAAGGGTTTCTTTCGGATGGGAAGCGGAGTGATCCTCAGCGAGTTGCAGGTAGGCTTTATTTTTGTAAAGGTTACTGGCAATCTGTTATTGAGAAGCTATTTTCATTTAATATTTTAAATACTGTTGGTTATAGTGACAAAATTACTTCTGGTTTATTCGAAACAACAGTTATTGCGACAAAATTAGTGAAGTTTCACGAGGTATTGTGGTTCACCTTTACAATTCTCTAAGTTCTTGCTGTCATTTGGAAGAGTAATTGATTGGCTTAGCAGATATATATGTAATCTAACTCGATGGATCATAACTTTTATCGTCGCCCCAATTGGACTATTTAGAAAGAACTATACGCTGTAAATATCTCATATAGGTATGGGATCTGTGGCAGTGAAGGCATTAAAAATTTAAAACTCTGCATCCTTGTTACTGTGTCTTAATATGTATCATGTATGTTAGACATGGTTTGGTACAAACCAATTTATGCCTTTTCCTAGTCACTGAGTCTGCTGTGTCAGTATTTCAATCATTGAATATATTTCCACCCAGCTATCATTATGTGGAATTTATGAAGAAACTTGTGGACATCAAAGACAGCTGACCTATGTTACGGCAGCTATTTGTTATTTATTTAATTGTGTGTCATTTCCCTTGTTTTCAGGATTTTGTGAGACAAGAAGTCTTTATCTTGCTTCACAATGCTTTGGAAGGCTGCGGTGGTACAGCTGCTGCCACTGCATATTCAGAAGCATACCGTCTCATCACAAGATTTTCTACTGTGGACAAATCATTTGTAGTGAGAATTGCTGCTGCTCGTTGTTTGAAGGCCTTTTCCAACTTTGGAGGACCTGGTCTTGGTACTAGTGAATTTGATACTTACCCTCTTACTGTGTCAAGGTCAGTTTGATTTAAGTGAAACCTATATGTTTTTAACTCGCCCTTCTTTCATTTTCTTGGTGGCTGATGTTTATCTCTGAATGTATATCTGCCTTAACATAGGGTATTGAAGATTTAGAATCATCTGTCCGGGACGCATTTGCAGAGGCTTTGGGCTCATTGCTTGCGCTAGGAATGCATCCTGAAGCTCATGTAGGGTTATCTCACTCGTTATTTTCTGCCTTCTGGTCTTCATAATTTTGTTGTTACGGAATTTGGTTTTTGTTTGTTAGGTCCAACCTAGGGGTAAAGGTCCATTTCCACCAGCAAAGAAACTGGAAGGTGGTTTGCAGAGGTATCTAATTTTACCCTTCACTAAAGGTAGCGTTATGACTTATGAGCCATTGGACACAGAACTGCAAGCCATTCTGACAATATGATGACATATTATAGTTGCAATCATGTTGTGCCACACATACGTTTTATATCCTTTTCTATTTTGCTTTTGAAATTGTGGCAGAACTTTTTAAGTCCCTATAATGCAGCATTTATGTGAAGGCGTGCACTGTAAGAATAAGAAAGCAATGGCTCTCATAGTAAAATCATAACATACCTGATTAGTTATTTTATAATAATTTCATATCGCCTTTAGAAACTAGCATATGGTTCTGCCCTCTTTAAAAAATACGGTTTTTATTACACAATCTCTGTTTATAAACTTTTGGTTCATTAACTCTGCAGACTTGGGATATATAAACATTGAAAAAAATTGCCGAACATCTTTCTTTTACTGCAAAGCACTAATTTTTTTTCCCGTCTCGGGCAAAGAATACGCGGTTTGGTTTGGCTCTGTCATGGGTGTTCTTTTTACAGGTAATCAAACGCTGGAAGCTAGACATTTTTTTGTGTTGTCCTTGTTAATTGATTAGATCTTACATTTCAGACTGACATGGAGACGTATTATCATTAACATTTTATATGGGCATTTTTCAGAAAGCACACCAATTCTTATTAAAAGTTATATCTGCATACTGCCTATATTGCCAAATCATAAGACTGGCATTTTTCTTCTTGTAGAACCTATTCCTAGAGTCTTGTGATTATATTCAATTTTTTTGTACATACATATCTCCAATTCGGCACCATGGCCTTGTAAACTTATAAATTGTTGAATTAAATATTGCAGGCCATTAGGATAAGGTATTGGATTCAGATGGTGAGCTTCAAGACTATTCTTTGCGTGTCATGGACATGCTGCGCGGTGACTCCTCAATTGATGCCCATGCAGTGGTACGTGATACTTCTTTCATTTCCTTGCAATTCCAACATTGTTATTTTGTCTTGGATGATTTTTAGTAATATGCACATTTCTTTCCTAATCTATGAAGTTTTTATACCATGAGTTAGATGAAACTAAAGATTCAATTCATGACCAAAGAAGCAAACTAAGAAATATGTATTTCATCGAAA
The DNA here is from genome assembly GCA_963922655.1 of Cardamine chenopodiifolia. NCBI lineage: Eukaryota > Viridiplantae > Streptophyta > Magnoliopsida > Brassicales > Brassicaceae > Cardamine > Cardamine chenopodiifolia. The sequence continues at coordinate 12,376,933 of OZ000476.1, read as the reverse complement.
TGAAACATACCTCTAACAACATTGATCATGGCTAGGTTTCAAGGATCATATCTTTAGATTTCTTCAATAAACCTAAAGAAGCAATATGTATCTATTAATGAACGAACAATTCAAGATTATTTGATTAAAAGTATCCACCTTGTGAGTCGAATAGACCAACTTGTTTCACACCAATGGTCATTAGTCATTGCAAAAGCTTAATAACCTTGGAAACATCTTGATTTTCTCAACATTGATTGAACTGTACTTTGTAATTAATTCTAGGGATATGACAAGCTTTCGATTGTGTCAAAGATGTTAGAGACAATGTACCATAAGCTCAAAACAATGTGTATGAAACGACATAGCAAATCAAGACCAAGATCACCAAACTGTGGAAAAAAATATTTTCACTCACATTAACATATATAATTTAAGAATTTTGTGATAAGAGACTCAAAAACTTACTTGACCAATCGAAGAACTCAGGAGCATCATCTGAGTGGTATAATACTTGATTGTGAGCTAGATAAGAAACAAAGATACATAAATGAACAAGAAGTAAAGATATGACCTTTCGTCTAGTCTTTGATGGATATTTGCATTTGTGTTATCTGTTGATCTTGAGATCATTTTAATAAGAACAAATGTAGAATCTCAGACTCATAGGTCCATTTCATTTTTGTACTTTTAGTAGCTTTCTTAGAACATATTATGACTTAAAAATCTCTAATAACCATTGAGGAAGTCACTAATAACAAATACCCCTTTCTTCTTTTTTTGGCAGTAAATGCCAAAAAGTCTTAAAAGTCTTGAACATGAAAACAAATAACCCTTTGCTTCTTCGAAACATCTTCTCGCTCCTTATAAAAAAAGGTTTGGTACGTCGCCAGCCAAGGACGAATACTGGCCCACTAGTAAGTGAGGAAAAGATATGAAACTAGTTGATTTCGAATCGAGACCATTTGTTGTTTTTTCAAATTAGTTGACTTTTCTTTTTTTCAAATTTATTTTAATTTGCAAAGAAACTTCCCATTTCTTTCACTCACAATAACCTTTGCCAAATTTCTCATCCATAAAAGGCTTATACAAACACATCTATGTGGATATGTGATTTTGAACCACTCCCAATCCTCTCTCATGGCTTCTTCTTCTTCTTCTTCTTCTTCTTCTTCTTCTTCTTCTTCTTCTTCTTCTTCTTCTTCTCCTCCACCTTCCACCTGGAGATACAGGATTTTCACGAGCTTCCATGGACCAGACGTCCGCAAAACATTTCTTAGTCATTTACGAAAACAGTTCAACTACAATGGAATTAAGATGTTCGATGATCAAGGGATCGAGAGAAGCCAAACCATCGCCCCTGCTCTCACACAAGCTATTAGAGAATCGAGGATCTCCATCGTCGTGCTCTCGAAGAACTATGCTTCATCGAGCTGGTGTCTAGATGAGCTATTGGAGATTTTGAAGTGTAAAGAAGATGCAGGACAAATAGTGATGACAGTGTTCTACGGACTAGATCCATCTGATGTGCGGAAACAAACCGGAGAATTTGGGATCGCTTTCAAAGAGACTTGTTCTCGTAAAACAGATGACGAGAGGAGAAAATGGGACCCATGCTTTGAACTGTGTGGGTAACATAGCCGGATATCACTTCCAGAACTGGTTTGTGTTTTAATTTTGTTTTTTGGTCGAAGTTTGTGTTTTAATTAAATTAAATAACAGTTCATCTTTATTAGGTTGGATAAATAATGAATTAAGGTGAAAGTAATTGAAATCATTAAGGGATTTTTTTATGTTAAACGAGTATTATAATTTCTTGTTGAATGAATGTTATCTTTATGGGTTTTATTTAATAATTTTTGTCTCATGACTGTTTCGTAGGGACAATGAAGCGAAAATGATCGAGAATATTGCAAGTGATGTTTCACATAAACTGAATGCTACACCGTCAAAGGATTTTGATGACATGGTGGGACTTGAGGCTCATCTGAAGAAAATTGAGTCTTTGCTAGATTTAGATTATGATAAAGTTAAATTGGTTGGAATATGTGGTCTCGCAGGCATTGGTAAAAGTACCATTGCTAGAGCTTTACATAGTCGACTTTCTAGCAGTTTTCATCTTAGTTGCTTCATGGACAACCTTAGGGAAAGCTACGCCAATGGTCTTCATGAGTATCGTTCAAAATTGAGGTTACAAGAGCAGCTTCTTTCACAAGTTCTGAACCAAAAAGACATTAGGATATCCCACTTAGGTGCGATACGAGAAAGGCTATATGACCAGAAGGTTTTTATCATTCTTGATGATGTGGAGAGTCTAGATCAACTAGAGGTTTTGGCTGATATCAAGTGGTTTGGTCCTGGAAGTAGGGTCATAGTGACCACTGAAAAAAAAGATATTTTGCTGCAACATGGTATCAATGATATATACCAAGTGAGTGTTCCATCGAGAAGCGAAGCTCTAATGATCTTTTGTCAATCTGCTTTTAGACAGACCTCTCCACCTGAAGGGTTTACGTATCTTGCGGATGAAGTTGTAAGTATTTGTTGTAATCTTCCATTGGGTTTGCATGTTTTGGGGTCGACTTTGCGGGGAAAGAGCCAGGCTGACTGGTTTGCTGAACTACCAAGGTTAAAAAAGAGTCTTGATGGAAGCATTGAGAGTGTATTGAAAGTGGCCTATGAGAGTTTACCTGAGAAAGACCAATCTTTATTTCTCCGCGTTGCTGCCTCTTGCAATCATGAACATGTTAATCATGTGACATCCATGCTGGCAGAAACTAACTTGGATGTTAGAAATGGGTTGGAAATCCTAACCAATAAAAATCTCATACAACAAGAAAGTAGTAGAGTGGTAATGCACTATTTGCTTCAAGTAATGGCTAGACGAGTCATTTCCAAACAAGAGCGTTGGAAACGCGAGATTGTAGAAAATACCAAGGAAATTTGTGGCGAGATTGTAACAGATGCCAAGGAAATTTATGATGTTGTAGAAGATAAACTGGTAAGTTTTCTATTTGAGGAGTCTTGATTTATCATTTTTATATGATGTTGGTTTAGCAGATCATCTGCTTACTAACAAGTTATTCTTTGGAATATTTGTTAGGCTTCATTCATATCTGACGAAACAGCGGAAGAGATCGACGGATTTATAGCAAGCGCGAAGAGATTCTGGGATTCAATTTGATTCCTAAAGCTTTTATTCAAATGAAGGTTTTCGGTTGTATAAAGAAACAAGGAAGATTGAAGGGAGTTTCATTTGAAGATGAACAAAAAGAGAAGTCCCGGTTACAGGCAGAAGGTTCAGAAAGAAGCACGAACTCGTGATTTTTAGTTTATAGTTTTTTTTCCTTTTTTTTAATATAATATAAAATTTCCACTCTACTATACTTTTTTTTTTGGTTTCTTTAAGAAACTATGAAATATTATACTTCATTTAGTTTATTTTGTCTCTTTAAAATTCAAATAAATTACATTACACTATTTCTATGTCTATAGGCTCTAGATATTTTCAAAATAATCTTAAATGTTAACAAAAAAAATCTGGTTTTAATAGTGTCAAAAATTTAATTTTCATATCGATGATACTATTTTAACATTATGTGTTATTAAAAAAAATCCATATATATATATATATGTATTTATATATTTTTGCAGCGTGTAAAAAAACATTCCGAGTCCGCCATTGTGGACGATGGAGAGACAAAGATAGCAGACGTGTAATAGACAAAGGGAACCCGTGTACTGAACTTGTGTACAAGTTAAAATTGGTTGTTTTTTTTGGGGCAATATTTTAACATTTTTGGGGTTTTCATAGTTTTTTTGACACTTAGTGGGCGAGTTATGTGGAAATAACATATTTATATGATAAATGAACACTTGGTCCTTCAATTCTCTTTAATGGACATCCGAACGTACTACATTTGTCCGTTACTATGCACGAAAATCAATAAAATTTTTTTTATCTTTCTCTATTTGGATGATCCGGCAGATGAGGAGTACAGGAAGATATTGATTTTGGGGCACTTCTGGTTATAGAGTTTGCTGCAGTTAAGCGCTTTGTACGGACAGGCATGAAGGAAGCGCATCATGGCAATCTTGTGATGCCTTTTCTGACAGCACTCGGGCATGACCTTCCACCTTCTACACTTGAGGGACCGATGAGGTTCATTGACACGGATCATCTGTAGAACATTGATTCTGGTGTGCGATCATACGGTTTTACAGTTTTAGGACAGAGAGGAAGCCTACATATACCTTCAGTTACCTGCACCAGAACTCATGACTATCACATCCCGAGCGCATGTCGATTTCATGCCTCCCGCTATTCCTCTTTGCCAACTTCTCGCTGCAAGACATGCTGCTCGTCGCCATCTCCGCCAAGCTGCTCAGGCACCGCCTCATGATACTCATCCACGAGCATTTCTTCCTCCTCTCAGGCAGTACTAATAGATTTTGATGAGACGAAGTATTTGGCCATGCAACTTTCACAGCAGCGCGATGATGAGTATAAACGTGTCATATATGACATTTCGCAGAAGAACAACAAGATGATGCAGATGCTTTTGGGGATTTTCACGAAGATCGGGCCCTGCTGCTTTTCAGCCCTACCAGTCCGTGAGAGCCAACCTTTAGATGTTGAGGATGATGTTTTGGGTGCTGCTGATGATGACGGTGAGGATACTATGGATTTCTCCGAGCCTCCTATTTGATGCAGTCAGTTACCGGTTCCTTCTACCATGAGCACAACATCGATGTATCCTTCATACTCTACCACACAGAGCTTCAGGTTCGCACACAACAGGAGAGAGCCAGGTCAACCGACAAGCTCAGACGAGTGATTCTGCTGCAGAAAAACTGCTCGGTGCTTGGTTACCACAGTATCAAGCACTATTTGGACCAATCGGTACGTTGTGGTTACCGATTGATATACTAAACACGAAAACCCTTGTATTTTATTTTCTTTTTAACTTTTTCTTTATTTCTAGGTTTTTATTTTATTATCTATGTATGAGTAAATTATTTCCGGATTTATTTTAACACCGGGACGGTATAATTTAAGTTTAGGGGAGGATATCTCTATGCTATTAACGTGTGATTCTAACATTTGTTTTTATTTTGAATTTTTTTGAGTTATTTTCCAGTTTTATTGAGTCAATTAAGGGAACTATGAGTTTTTCTAGGACCAACTATCTCAAGACGACTTTCTCATGACTTATTCTAGCTTTGTTTGGTGCCAGAACCGAATATTGGAAAGACCACAAGCAGACTCAATAATCATAAAAGTTTCTATCACTTTGAAAGTTGGATGATTGAACTTAACTTTATTAAGTGGAACCTTGAACCTAAATATAATCTATCTCACGTAGGAGCTTGGTAATCATGTCATGGGTCATACATTCAAAGTTTTCTTTCATCATTTTACCACGCTTGCTAACTCTGAATGATTAGACTCATCTTTAATCTAGTACCACACTCTTATCTCAACCATTTTTGGATGCCTCATGTTTTATTGTGTTTTCACTTTCATGTGCATTCATGTGCAAAAACTAGGGAGTAGATATAGCTGACCTTTCATTAGGATTATATAGGTGGATATTAAGAATGTTTAGAATGTTTATGAGCCTTGCGTATCTGATTTTTCTTTAGTATATGAACTGATTTCATCCTCTGTATTTTTCTCTATATAAAGAAAGATATATATATATATATATATATATATATATAAACAAGGATGAATCAGATTATATTTGCTCTAAATACCAAAGAAAATCAAGGGGCTATGTATTTCTCAATTTGATATATGTCTCACTGTGATTCTTCATAATGATTTGTATCCTTAAATTTTGCTAAGATAGTCAAAACACATGAGCCACTATTAAATAGCTTTATTACCAAGACCAGTAACATGTTTGATATTCCTTTTGTGTTATTTTGTCTTGGATGATTTTTCTTACATACTTTCTTTCATCTTTCAAAATTTGGCCTTGCAACTTTAATGATATGTTGGGAATCATTCATATATATTCTCTGCATAGCTTAAAAAAAACAAAGAGGAGACATTGCTAACTCTTCTGAAAAGGATCAGTGAAGTTCTGCTGGATCCAATTTCTTAATATATATTCTGACTTTTGAAGGCATGTGTTCTTTACATCCTACGGGTTGGCGTAATTGATCAAATGATGGATCAAGCAAAACGCAGCTCCAGTCTTCAGATGGTAGTCCATCAATGAAAATGGTTGCTTTGCGGGCTTTATGATACACGTTGAAAACACTGGGAGAGGTGAGGCCGCTACTGCCTAAGTTCTTTTATTTATATTTTCATGAAACTTCAGTTTTCTTTAATTTAATGATGAAACTTTTAAGGTCGTTTTTTAATTTGCCTGCCTGCAGGTTCCTCATGAATTCAAGGAATTTTTTGATGACACAGTGGGTTCAGCATATTCACATTTCTTGGACCTTGTAAGCTTTCACATATCTTGTTTCGTTTCTTTACAGCATTTATCAAAGAATTCTAATTCTTTTCAGCATTCCGATGTTTTTAATCCTTTCAATCTTCTAGACTTCGATGTCCAGTCGTCTTTATCTACGTGTTTCTTGTTTAGTACCTACAATTGCACTGAAAGACATGTTTTGTTTGTATTTCTTGCTACCACTGGATGTAAAATTGTTTCACCTGCTCTGAAACTTTGTCCATCAAAAGTTAGGTAAAGAAAACCTTACTGAATAGAGATAAAGGATTTGAATAAACCTTTATTCGCAGTAATCAATAGGTAGGAAAAAAACACTTTATTCATATTGACATTCATATCTGCATACATTGGGTCAAAGGACAACCCAAGGGTGATTGTTAATGCATAATTTACAAAGTTAAACTTGGCTTTTTCAGGTACGTGTTGAGGCTGCTTTAACTTTACGTGCATTGGCTGAGGTTGACTTCTTATACTGTAACCACTCTTAATGCTTTACGGGAAAGTTTATCCTTTGAAAAGATAATATTAGTTCTTCCATTTCATGTCAACTGAGTTAGGTTTTCTTCTTTTGGTATGATTATGTCACATTTATATTTCTTTGAGTCTCTTGTGAGTTTTTTATGTGTATTTTTAATTCCATATTTAATTACACAGGCATCCACTGCCTGCTGCATGCAGTTGTAATTTCTACTGAATATTCTGTTAGAAATAAGCAAAAGATTGTGGGCATGACATGATCTGGCACATCTTAGTATTGTATGAGAGGTTTGGCACAAAAAGCAATATAGATGAAGATGCGAAGTGACATTGTGATCTGAATTGAAAACAAGAAAGTTTGGACATGTTTGTTTGATAGTCGTACACAGCGACGGCTACAGTTTGCCACTTGTGGACAGATATTGTAGTTTTTGTTGATTTAACAGTCGTGCGTCTGGTCGTAGCAGCAGCCGCAATCTTTTACAGCAGACAAACGAACAGTAATTGATCGCAACTGCAGCCACAACAGTATCAAACACAATAGTACCAGATGCACCGCCAAATTTATTCAGCGGCTAAAAATTTCTGACACAGTGTTTACCTGTAGGAAACTGCGGCTGACAAACGAATATCGAATATCGTTTGGCCGCATGCCGTAGTCGCAGAAAATTGAAGCTGACAAACGAACAAACCTTCTATAACTGATAATTAATATGGTGAAACTGAAGATCATATTATGAAAGACATCATAGTTTCCATTTTTATGCTTATGATCCTTGGCCTTCATCTAATTGAAATTTTTCATCTAATTGTAACTTCATGATGGGGAATGACTTATATATTCACCGTTGTCATTTTCTGTAGGGAGGCAAATTGAAAACTGATCTTGCTTCTGGAAGTTTGTCATTTGCTCCTTTTCCTAATAAAACTAGTTCATGGCCATACACCCTTTTCATACCATGAAAAATACAGAGGATATTTTTTGGGCTAGATAGTCAAAATAGTTCTCAATCTACCATAACATGCTTAGAATAGCCAATTCAGATCTTCCATTAGGTCAGTGCTTGAAATATTACAGTCGCCTCAACTGAAAAGGAAGCGGGATGGTTATTGTTATCATCGCTATTAAATTCTATGCCAAAGGAGGTAATATTTAATCCTTATGTCTTTCAACTGCGATGTCGGAAGCGTGCACTGTCTTATGAAATTCTATTTGATTATATAGGAGTTTGGGGACCAAGATTTTGATATTCTAGTCTTGTGGGCTGATGTATTTACTGGAAACCCAGAACAATTGATCAAATGATCAAACAACATGCAGACTTAAAATCTACGTTAAGGTAAGTGGCCCTTGATGCATTAAGCCTTTGTTGAAATGTTAAGGTCTGAATTAATTGCTTGTTTGAGAGGGTTGAATCCTCAGTTTTCCGTGATTGCTTCATGTCCAAGATCAACAAAAGGGATGCCTCCACTTTTTGTTTTCTTGATAACAAGTAAATGATCAGTATTCTCCCTTTTGTAGTGTGTGGTCTGCTGCAATTGACGCACTCACAGCTTTTGTGCAACATTTTGTCTCTTGTAATGATGGTATTCTACTTCAACCAGTACTGGCAAACCTCCGTAGGTATGACATTACTGATGCTTCATACAGTTTTTGGTCTACCTGTAATTGCCAATTTGACGATTCAGCTATTTTCATGATTTTTTTATGAATTTTCATCCAGGGATTGGTTTATAGATGCACTTTTTGGCGAGATATTGTCCTTAGTGGTTGTGCTGGTTTTGTTATCTGGCTACAGGTTTGTCTTTATTATTATGCTCAACTCTTAAGCAATATTTCTATAATCATGAAGCCAGAGACTGTGAAAAAGACATTGGTGAAACAGATGATTCTCTGCTTTGGTATCATGTTTGTGATTACTATATTCCAGATGGGTCCTTCTTTTGCCATGACATATGCTATTTTGATAGTCTGAAATAATAGTAACCTTTTTTCTCAGGATAGGCAAGGGATGCTCTCACTTCTTTCGGTCAAACAAAAGTGATGAAAGCTGGAAAGAAGCAACAATGGCGTACAGCCAGCTTGACTAACATCTATGCAGGAATTCTTGCCCGATTAAAGGTGCTCCCAATACTTGTCTACGAGTTTTATGCGTTTTAACAAACCGTAGTTAAACGATTGGTCAAGATAGTAGTAGTGTGGTAAAGGTACAACCATGGTCTGGTGAGTTTGTTACTCTATCTTGTGTAAGAGTGTGCTGAGGGCTGAACTTAGGTGATGTTGCAAAGCTAGATATTACACATTATATAAAGGATCATACACATTTTTTCTCTATATATAGAGTCGACAAGTTTTCTTTCATTAAAGAATGAACCAAGAACTATTGTTTGAGTAAGCAAGGGCTGTGCTACCATGCCTCTGCAATATAAGAACTATATTGCTGAATAAATCACACAATTGCCTCTATTAAATAACCCTTCTTTGGTTTACTCTCCTGGTCACTTAACTATTAGCCTGGCTTAGGTCGAAAGGGCTTCCCCTGTATCTGAATTTTCAGATCATTTGCTTCTTGTTAAAGGAATATAATACGTTTCTCTTACATTCGGAACTTTCATATTAAATTTATTTCTTTCAGGCTTTGCGTGCTCTTCGTCCTCAGCAAGTAGCAACTGAGGTATTAAGCTCAGCGCAAGCCATTTTTCAGGTATTTTATGTCATATAAAGATGCTAGTTCAGAATTATGAAGCTAATATCAAAATTGATTCACTTATTTTCTTATATATCTTTTTGATGTTTCTTTTGCAATAGAATATTTTAGCAGAGGGAGATATTTGTGTGTCGCAACGGAGAGCAGCAAGTGAGGGTCTAGGTCTTCTAGCTCGTCTTGGAAATGACATCTTTTCAGCAAGAATGGTCTGTCCACAATGCAATCTCTACAGAGAAATCTTTTGTGACCCTATCTTTCTACTCCTTAAAATTGGATGCTTATGGGACCCTACTTTAGTTATACCATGTCTATGCTTTTGCATGGTCACTTGTTTCCTAAATGTGAAAAAGTTCAGTACTGATTTTGTGGGTCTAGATGTTCTTTATCTTTAGTGATAGGAAGCATGACAAAAAATTTCCTTTATTTTTCACATTTGTTTTTGCATGGTGATAAATAGACCAGAGTGCTTCTTGGCGACCTAAGTGGGATAACAGATCCAATTGCTCTCGCACTTGGCTGCATCCATCACAGGTGGATCAATTGCTCTTGCACTCGGCTGCATCCATCACAGGTGGAGTTTGGCTTCTACCTTGAACATTATGTTTGTTATGTGGTGCATACCAATAAAATTGAAAAGTAGGTTAATGTATTTGGTTGTAATGCTTTAACAGCATTTATGTTCAAATGTTATCCATCTTTGTAGATACGTATTATTTATTTTACATATTGAAAGCTACTCTGACATATTGATCTGTTATATTTTGAATTTATTTTGTACTCGGTGTGCAGTGCAGGAGGAATGGCATTATCGACCTTAGTACCCGCTACTGTTTGTTCTGTCTCATCTCTGGCCAAAACTTCTGTTCTTGGTCTTAAGATCTGGGCCTAGCATGGGCTTCTTTTGACCACTGAAGCTGCTGGTTTATCATTTGTATCACATGTTCAGGTAAATAGTTTCGTAGTTCATTAAGACCTTTGAATAAACAGTTTTTCATATCTTGTTTTTTTTTTGGTTTTAAAAGGTCTCATTTTGGTGTTCGGGCTGTTGGTACGTTATAGACGTCAAATTAAAATGAAATTCAGTGGATATATGAAATTGGCTAAATACCAAGTGTCGTTAACTTGATTGGAAAATGACCTTAGACAAAGTTTAGAGATCACAGGATCGAATGACAATTGGACGAAACTAATATTATATGATGTAGTTTCATGCTTGAAAGATTACAAGGTTCGGCCCAGAACTTCCTAGTATTCAAAAAAAAAAAAATTGGCTAAATATGACCTGAATCTGATAATGCTTAATAGAGAGAGAAATTATCTGTACAGTTCAATAGCTGCAACTTTGAAGATGTTAAATAAAGTTTCTCATCCTTATATTGGGTGCATGATTATATTTGCTAACTATAGAGAGGATTCCATTTCCCCAGCTGATTTGATACCTCCATTCTGTGTCATGTTATCACTCCATTGTGTATACATTATTAGGCAGCATTAGGACTTGCCTTGGACATTTTGTTGACTGAAGAAAGTGGATGGATTGATCTTTCTCAAGGCATTGGACGCCTTATTAATGCTATTGTTGCTGTCCTTGGTCCTGAGCTTTCTCCTGGGAGCATTTTGTTTTCACGCTGCAAGGTACTATTCTGGAACCTTCCAACCATGTCTTTCAGAAAAGGACGATGCATGCATTTGTATGTAAGGGAAATTGGTTTGCTCGTCCTATTAAAGTTTTTGCCAAGAAATTCCAACCCTACTTGAGTATGTGAATGCTCTTCTCTTTGCCACAATCATACTACTATATAATTATCTCTAGCTTGTGTCAAGCTTAATTGTTATTTTACATCTAAATCTTTTCAGGAGCGTCTGTTTTAGCAGCTTATTGTTTTCGCTCTACAAGCTGTTTCAGTACATTTACACGTGAAAAATCTTTTAATGACACTGGCATCAAGACAGGTTTTTCTTTTTTGCTATCTCTTCTTTTTTCATAGGCAAGTTTTTTTTTTAATACGAGGAGATTCTGAACCGAAACCCGTAATCTCCATACCCGAAACCACAACATGTAATAGTTTTGTCCCAAGCGTCACTTGATTCTGTTTGCCTAAGATCTTTTCCAGTGAGTGTAGCAACTCTTCAAGGGCTTCCCCTGATGAAAACTAGATATTCTTTAGTAAAAAAGCCAATAATCAGTTTCTATCTAGTCTAATTCTTCAGTTTCTGATTGGGAACGATCCGGTAAACAGCATGCTTTGATCCAAAAAAAATATTTCCAGAATCCTCTAGTTTTGGAATTTATAGCATTCTTTTGTATTAGGTTTCTGTCATTGACGAGCAGATAGAGGATAACTTATTTCAGATGTTGGTTGAAGAAACCGATTCTGAGTAAGCAAATATTCTTTTTGTAAATATTGTCGTCTTATGGAAAATGTTGTGTTCTTATGTAAAGTTTTGATTAACTTGCTTTATTGCTGGACTGGACACGTTCTGTTCTTGTAGGATTGGGAACCTGATCCGTAGTACCTTGATACGCCTGCTTTATGCAATACGCCCATCTCGATGGATGTCAATATGCCGCGCAACATGGTAATAGCAAAGAGTTTTTCGTACTAATTTCTTGGTTCTCTATGGAATTTTCATTGCTGCTGCCAATCTGTTCAAAATGTTACTGTCAGTTTGAATTTTCATGTATTAATGTTTGATGGAAAATAAATATTCAACTGATATTTCACAAGTTTCAACAAATTCATGAAGGGTTGCAGCCAATATTAAATGACATATTAACGTTTAGTTAATCCTGAGTACTTAATGACTTAATGGTTGCATACTAGTTTATATTTTTGTGTTCTAAATTGTCCTTTTAGATAAATTAGCCCAACTGATTTTCGACTGTAGGAAATGATGCTGCTCATTTTGATCTTTCATTGGCGAGGAAACTTTCTTCTGATAGACAAAGCTCAGGTGACTGGTTAGTGCTTCAACTACAAAGAGCTGATATCTCCTGCTTATCAGGTAAAGACAAGGGATTTACTTCGTAAAGCACCATTTAGAGCATTCTGAAAAAAATGCTCAGAGGGGATTTTAACAAGATCTAACAAATAATTCAGATAAGCACTATTCCAGTTTGAAAACATGAGGCCAACTGGAGTTGGACTTCTTAGTACTGTTCTTGAGAAGCTGAGACTTTTTGGCAGTGGAAGATTTCTGAATTGTAGTTACATGTGGTTCTTGAGAAGTTGTATATTTGATTTCTTCTTCCCCACCACCTGATTCTTTGCCTGAAAACACGTGTTTCTGGCCAAGATTTTGCTAGCCTCCAAGTCATATTTATTAGTTAAAATATTCTTAGACGATATCTTTGGTATAGATTGAGTAGTTCCGAGTATCGTGGGTTAGCCTAGATTCATGAGATTGTAAAACTCTGTATATATGATCTCGTGGGTTAGCTTTGGTGACAGTGTTCCATACAGCCACAGCTTACCGTCTCGCTTTTTCCAAGCGAGTTCATCATCATTGGCAGGGAGAAGAGTGCCGCCGATGTGACCGAGAACATCAAAACTGAGACAGTGAGTGTGAAAAAGTTTTCTCCATGCATCGTAATTGCTTTCGTGAAGGTCAAGTATCACGGGGATGTGAGACTTGATGTTAGACACACCCTAAACTCTCTCTAAATTCGGATGGAATCGTGTTTGAATGGTGTTTAAAAAGAGAGAACGAAACAGAGTAGAACAGAGACGACAAAAAGAAAAGAGGAGAACAGAGGAGGATCGAGATGCTAAGATTTTAGGCTAACCCACGATATCGTATATACAGAGTTTTATAATCTCATGAATCTAGGCTAACCCACGATATCGTCTAAGAATATTCTAACTAGTAATATTCACCTTGTTGATCTGGTGAAGTATTTTACAGCAAAAGGTGATTTATAATTGTGTGATACTTGTGCAGTTTAAATTAGTAGCCGACCCTGAACTTCCTGGGCATCTTCGTCTGGAACAATATCAGGTACCCCCATGCAAAATTATTTTTCAACAAACAACTGACTAATTTATAATTTTAAATAAACGTAATAGTTACTGAATATTTTTCCACTTAGGCTCAACTTGTATCTGCTGTTCGTACTGCCTTGGATCCATATTCTGGGCCTGTTCTTCTGGAAGCAGCTGGGTTACAATTGGCCACAAAGGTGAGCATGACATCTGTCGTGGTTCTTCCTTCAAATTTTGTGCCATTATGTTACTAAATTAATGTGTTTAATTCCAGATAATGACCAGTGGAATAATCAGGAGTGATCAAGTTGCAGTCAAACGCATATTTTCTCTACTTTCACGTCCACTCAATGACTTCAACGAATTATATTATCCTTCGTTTGCTGAATGTGTCACAAGCAAAGGTACATACGAAACAAAAACGTTTTATTTTCTACTTTCATTTGGTTTTCACTGACTTGAGTCATTTTTCAATGTAGATCAAGGTCAGGCTTCTTGCTGGACATGCCTCGCTTAAATGTTATATATTTACATTCTTGAGAAAACACCATGGTGAGATGCCAGTTGAATTTGAAGCACTGTTGCCATTGTTTTCCAAGAGTTCAGACCTGCTCGGGAGGTACTGGATTCAGGTCCTAAGGGGATACAGTTATGTTTGCTTATGTCAGAACCTCAAACGAAGAGTGAGTCGACAGTTAATAGTCCTGTTTTCTCTCTTTAAGTGAACACTTCTATCCTTCTGCTCCCCTAGCTTCTAATAAGATCTTTGACTTGCCTCAGCAGTGCTCATTCTTAGATGAAATTACGCCGCATACCCATGTCCAAGCGCAATAGGCTGTAAGCTTTAGTTTGGTTTACTTCAATCCATGTCAAAATAACTCATTATGGCTTATTCGGTTACATGACAATTTGAGATTTTATTTTTCGATCGGTTGATGAGTGTATTCACTTGGTTATCAAAACTTGCCATATCTTCCCTTTCTCTGAATCCTCAAGAAGCAACTTATATTAGAGACTGTCCCAGAATCCCAAGAAATACTAAAGAGAATGCAGAGGACATTCAGAATTTAACTCTTGACACTTTCTTGTTCGATCATTCTCTTTCAAACTGTAGCATTATATATACTTGCCAAAACAATTTTATGAATTTTCACTTTATACTGAGTTTATTATAATCAGATTCTCGTTGAGTAGAAAATTATAAGGAAAACAAATCCTGATTATGTTTGTATGCGCATATAGAAGGAAGTTATCTAAAACAGTCGCACGATTGGATCAGTTCCATCACACACTTAAAACTTTGAGATATTATTACAAGAAATCAAAAGCATCTATTGTCTGTTGATGCAGTAACTAAAGTAGACCAAACAAGAAACCATATACATGGCAAAATGTTCAGTTCACACGACCTAATTGTAAATATCTGAAACACCAGAAGGGGAAAGTCACTAAAAACAGAGAAGAAAAACCTAACAAAGAGTAAGATCCTAATTTTGTTTATCAACCAAAACCAAAACCAAAAAGCCGCAAAAACCTATCAGAGTGTCTTCTTCTTGCTCAATTCTTCAGAGACAATCTTGGATGTTCCTTTAGGCTCAGAACAAGGAGGGTTTTGTGGGTTTTTGGTGTTGAAAGAAGATTGGATGAGCGATGAAGAAGAAATAAATCGACGATACTCGTCTCTTGTGGTAGAATCAGTGGGGACCTGGTTAAGGTCGAGAATCGATGAAGAAGTAGAAGCTCCGTTAAGAATTTCATGGTTTTGTTGTGAGTAACTTCTCTCCGCCGAAGACGACTTTGTTTTCTCCTTGTTTATTTCATCTTCTACTTCTTTAACCATAACCGCGGCATCAACAAAAACAAAGAACTTCGACCACTCATCGTTCCCCGCAGCAGCGTGTTGAGGGTCGTAATACTTATCCATTGTTATCGAAGGGAAAGCTCAAGCTCTGAGAGCGATAACGTGAAGAAGAAGGAACTTAGATAGAAATCAGGGAAAACTAAGCGAGAGTAAGAATGAGAATGCTTCTCTTGTCTTAAACATTCACCAAAACTCTGCTTACATTATATATTTAGGGTTTTTACTTTGAGTTTAGTGGTCTAATTACCGTGATTAGTAACTAATTACACCCCGTTGTCAAGATTTCCCTTTTTTATATGGAAAGCTAACGTTGACGGAAAAATAAAGAAGAGCCAAAGTTTTTTTGAAGTAGGAATTTCCTATCATTATCTTTAATCTTTTAAAAGCTTATTTTTGTATATAGAATTAAAATACAGTTAATACTTCATCGATATCTTCTTAAGAAAAAAAATTGTTCTTTCTTATGGTGAGATATACATTATAATTTTTTTATTTATGTTTATAACATATTTTTTTGAAATGGGAATTTTTGTATCATTATTATAAATTTTTAAAATGCTTTCTGTTGTAGATAAACTATAGAATACAGCTAATATAAATTCTTAACTTCATCGATATCTTCTTTTTCAAAAAAAATTGCTTTTTCTTATGGTGAGATATATATATTATATTTTTCATTTATGTATCAAAATTTTGTAATACATATTTTTCATAAAGAAATTATAATTTTTTTGATGCTTATATTTATTTCCATAATAATCATTCTATTAATGAAAATATTTACATTCTAGATTTAAAATATATCAATATAGACTGTATATGAATTTTGAGAAATTTTCAATAATAAATAACGTCAAAAAATAAATACTGTTAAAATTAATTACCAATTTACATCAATGAACGTTAGTTTCATTGCTCCTCAATTTCTCAAAATGATTTGTTATTACCATAAAAACTTTAATTTTAGGCTTTTAGCAGACTTTGCATCTGAAACACAAAAGGTGGCTCTACGATTCTGATCACGGGAGCAACCAGGTTTTCTCTTATTCCTTTCATATGGACAGTTCATGGGATATTCTCGCAGTATCAGTAGTACAGCAGGTACACGACTTGTTGATGTTATTGAAACCATTACAAGTTTAGGTCCTAAAGCAGCTTGCATTTATTCACTTTTCCTAAAGATTGGAATTGAGGTTCAAGAACCTTGTAATATTTGTATTCTTACCAACGTAGAGTTGGGGTAGTGATAACTTCTTGTGGATCAAGGCCAAAGAGGTCACGAGTTCGATTCTCGTTGGGAGAAGTCTGCTCTCCGAAAGAGAATATTCGTGCTTCAATCTCTAAAGATAGCACCTTTCCGAAGCCAAAATTCTTGGTTCCACCAATGGATATCAAACCACCAGCCCCTGTGGTAGCAACATCTGAGAAAGTTGCCTCTTCTGCTGAAATGGTCAAAGCAGAAACGTCCACTGTGCCAACATCATTCAATCAGGTTAGCACAGTAAAAAGTGGAATCGACGAAGAAAATGAAGAAGAAGATGATGATTGGGACACTTTCCGGTCTTTTCCTACTTCCACAAGTCTTCAAGGGTCAGAGTCAAAGACAGAAACTATTGCTGAAGAGGAGCCAGAGCTTCCTGGGAGCTCTTCTATTCAGGATGACGTCTTAAATGAGACAAATAATTCTCTACTTGCAGAAGAAGCTGATGATTCTGACCATGCCACTGACATCATAAGAGAAGATTATGTTGACAAAAGCAAAGGGACCAAAGAGGAAACAGTAGAGATAGAAAAAGCTCTTACAAGCCAGAATGACAACATCTTGTTGAAACGAATGAACAATCAGTTGAAAGTAAGAGTTCAGAATCTGAAAATATAGGAGGTGATATCAAACTTGCTTCAACTGAGGTAGTTTCACCAGCCATAGATGATACATCAGATGATCTTGAACCACAACAATTTCAAAAGTCACTCGAGGATGAATCTAGCGAGGAACATGTTGTAGCTGATGTTGTTGTGTCGGTAAGAAAATGGCTGAAAATAAGAGCCAGGAGGATTAAACTTTAGGGGACTGGATATTTATCATTGGGTCAGGGAACTGGTTCGGGTAATGAACCGGATTGTCGTATCAGTTGGGCCATAAGAAAAATTCAAAAGATGAAATTCACAAGATGTTTTATGGTTTCCTATTTTCTTTAGGAATAAGAAAAACAATTTTCCAAAAAGAAAAAGGAAATTCAAATTTTCTTTCTACTTGGAATATGTGGTAATATGTAAAGAGAGGCAAAACTTCATAATTCATCATCCAGAAAACAAAACAAACACAAAAAACATAGAGAGAGTCTTAGCCTTTAAGATTTTCGGGTGTTCTAACTTCGAGGGATGTTTTGCGGGTAGGTTTTTGGTTCTTATTTTTCTTCTTATTGTCTGGTTTGGAGTCCGGAATCTCGATTCCGTGGCACATCATTAGGTTAGTTTTTTGTTTCTTCGTGAGGTACTTATCACAAGAACACAAGATTGGTGAGAGAGATTTAAGAGAGACTATAAAACAATAAACCTATAAGTGATTTTCTAGTGGATGTTTGTGAGTTCGGCTCACACAAGACATACTTTCTACTTTGAGAGAAACTTGTTAAATTTTCGTGTGTTCATTAATTAGTTAATCACATTAACAAGACAAGCTAATTGAACAAAAATCTTACAGGGACTAATGAAACATGGATGGAGGATAGAAATTGGACTGAACATTTATGATTCAGTTTTTTTTTTTGGTCAACGTTATGATTCAGTTGTAATGTCTTTTGACCTTCATTTCAATTGCTGTGATGTTGGTTTGGGGATAAAATTGGTTTAAACATCATTTGTTTCTTCACCTTTTCTACAATGCTTTCGCAGTAAGCTCTCTCACGCTCTACGCAAGTACTACTAAACGTGGACTTTGAATCATCGTGATAGGAGTTAATCCGTTCAATTTTTTACAAAAAGAAAAAAGCTACACGACCATGGCGGGCGTGGCGGCAGTGGTCATGGAGGAAGACCATGACCATGATGGCAATCTCCAGCAGCGGCTCCACATTGGTAGCAACAGTTATGTCCACATCTATCATGAAAATACCGACCTGCATTTTACTCGTACGCATCGTTGAGAAAGTTCAATCATGTGTTGACACTTTCCGCATTGACGCCACATTACTTATTTGCCATATCTTTTAGCTTCTAATCGTTTGTGTAGGATTTAGATGCGATGATTAGATGCAACTTCTTGTAATCGTCGCATGACAATTTACTATGCCATGAAACTTTGCAGTTGTTGCAAAAGAGTTGACCACATTTGATGCAACATCTCCTAACTTTAGTCGCTTTAGAGAGATCATAAACATACATTAAATCCGAACACCACGGGTTTGGGCAATAAATTATCTCCGTTGCAGGTTTCGAGTCCTCTTTGGTCCTTAGTAGCCGCATCTTTCTTAGTTTAGGTGTCAAAAGATTGATACAACTTCCCCAAGTTAGCTTTAGACTTGCAGTAATAATGAGGACATCTAATCACACTTTCCACAAGTATCCTCACCTCCATGTGTCGTCTTACACACTCATTACAAAATCAATGATAGCATTTATCAACATAAAACATTTGATTAGCATTAATATCATTATCTAAACAGATATTGCAAGTAGCCTTGGCTTAGCTAGGAGGATCCATATGTATTCTGATTTTACTTACTAATGTTTCCTTTGCTAGTTTATAAGCATATCTTATACTATTTTTCGCCACAAAGATCGGACTGCTCGACGCAAATTGTTTTCTTATACGTTGCACATTATTCATTAGTAGAGCACTCTTCTTCTCCTGTGACCTTACATTCAAAGAAAATTAAACCACTTAACAGGACAATATATATTCAGTTTTTACAATTGGTAAAACTAAAAATGATAATCATGTACACTAATGACATATAAGCTTTAGAAAAATAAATGCTTCAAGACTTACTAATTCGTAGATTGGACAATAATCACAGTAGATTGAGATATGAGTGATCCCCAAACTCACAGCTTGAGTTAGTCCTTGCTTCAAAGCCGTAAGCTCAACCTCCAAAACAGTAATGTTGGAGCCATGAATTGGTCCTTTGAGGTGAAACAAGAGATCACCTTTCTACCCGCAAATTGCAACCCCGAATCTGGCCAATGAGTCATCATCTTTTACTAAAACCTTTAAGTAAAGGCTACACAAGTGAGAACTAGAGCCAATATCGCCGGAGAGTTGTTCCGGCATCATCTTTTCTAGGAAATCTTTTGAACATCTTTTGAACATCTTTCTCTGTTTACAAGATTCTAGTCTTTTATGCTTCATTATTACACTATATATTCATTCATGTATATATATGATGAAAATCAACTTATATAGAGAAATATCTTTGGATAAAATTATATCAATATTTTAGCGTATATTATCGAGTTTGGATTTGTAACTAATAGTTTTGTGCTTTCTTGTGTATAAAGTTACGATGTTTATCATTTCAAAGTTGTTTTGAAACTTAATTCTTTACATCTCTCTAGAGTTGCCTTCGGTTTAATATCTAAAAAATTATATTCTTTTCTTATATTATTTAAAATCGAAAGTAAAAATAATAATCCCCAATTTCAAGGATCAGAACTATCAGAGATATGTTCATTGTTCTGTTAACTTCCCCTCATTGAATCGGGTATGCTCATACAATTTACATTATATTACTGTTAGTAGATAACCGCTTTGTGTCTAATATTCCTATGCCCTAAACCGGATGGAATAAGATTTGGTTATCGAGGATTCGTGTCACTGAAAACGCGGCGTTTCACTACAACCGAACAAACGGGATTTTCTGTAACAAACAAAATAAGATGGCGTAGTTTACAATATTGGATAAATGTATCAAGCCCAGTCGTAATTCTCTTGCATCTAACAAGACAATATATGCTATTCAGTCTGGAAGATTCTGTATTACTGACAGTAAAAGGATGGATTCATTCTCTGATACCTATGAACTTGGAGTCAATATGATCAAAGGTGACCATCAGACACTATTTCTCTCTATTGTTTAACGTCCTTAAATTCCTTTTATTAAATCCATTACTGGATTATCTCTTGATTCCAGGGTTAAGGGGTTTGTTTACATCGAGCTTAGATGCAAAACTTGTTCCAGAACACCTGCTTCTTCTTTGCTTGGAAAACAAAAAAGCCTTCACTTCAAACTATCAGTCTGCCAGTAAATATAACTTTTACAAGGTTTGCAGAGCTTTTACTTCCTGAAGAAGTTCATCTGCTCTTGGTTTTACTTCTGCCTTTGTTCTGACAGTGTCTTTTATAGGACTTCGATGGTCCTGAGCTGGAGAAAATGGCCAAGCTTCTCACTGCACTTCAACGTAGAATTAATTCTCTATTGCAAGAACGGGAGGACCATCCTGGTCTTCAGAAACTTTCTGATGTACATCGGATGCTCTTGAATATTCCTTCAAGTACTCCTCTGGCAAAGGTATTTGTATACCCAAATCGGTTATAAAAGATACTTTACCAGTCAGTAAGAAAGCAAGTGTGTGGTAACAATGTTATGGAAAGTATTAATGTAATGGTAGCTTATACCCACGGAAGAAATTTCCTTTCATTGCCGTCACTATTTTTTTTGACAATTCAACGTCTATTAATGAACTAAACCATTACTTTCTTGTTTGCCATTGTTTGTGAAGGCTCTTTCAGGATTGCAATTTCTGCTCTGCAAGGTTCACAAGTTACAGGAAGAGGGATGTAAATTGCCCATCTCTGGTATGGATTTTAATCTTCTTACGCTGGGTTGATTATGGACTCTTTAAATTAGTCATACCATTTGTTCCTTCCATCATTTATTTTATTTTCACATGTTACATTGTGTTTTATTTGTTGTCCTATAGATCTTTTGGAGCCAATTGTTTCCCTCGCAAGCTCTTGGCAGAAGGTGGAATTTGAGCGCTGGCCTACATTACTTGATGATGTTCAGGATCAGTATGAACTAAACGCTAGGAAGGTTGGTATAATTATAAAAAAAATTAGTTATGAAAAATAATACTGTTGAGAGTAACACTTATTTTTTTCTAGCTGCAGTTGTGGCTTCCTTTGTTTTCAGTTCTGTTTCAGAAGGATAGTGTTGAAATTTCAGAACATCAAAACGAGTCCGTTTCACAAAGGTGTGAACCAGACGAATACTGTGGTGCTTACATTTGTATTCTTGTGCAAGTATTCAGTTATCTAAGAGATAATTTTGTTGCAGTTTGGTGGAGTTCATTGAAACATCAAATGTTGGTGAATTTAGGAGACGTCTTCAGCTTCTCTTTTGCTTCGTTCTTCAATTAAGTATGGGTTGTTCGTTGGGGATATATTCAAGGTTAGCTGCGTATGAACTATCACCTGATTTCTTCCTTTCTTCTCTTCCTCATCGGTATCAGCATTATTTCCTTCAGTTCTCATAGTTGGTTGCTCCACCACTTTTTTTACAGTTGACTTTTAACTTGGCTGTCTTTTTTGGACTATCATTTTCCTTAACTCGTACTTTTACTTTGACAGTGATTCACACAAGAGGAAGGTGGAAATTTGCTACAATATTTTTGGATTCTATATTCAGTTCCTACCGGTGTAAGCTCCTTTCCAATTCTGTCTTGAGTTTTTCAGTTCAAGGTTGTTTCGCCAGGGTAGTGTTCTCAATTCAAATTTCTTTTACCAGTGTAATGGAGCAGTTAGATTCAAATAGAAAAAATGTCGAAGCTGAGTTAAAGGATGTTCTAAAACTTTGTCGATGGGAGAGGCCAGATAATTATTTGTCCATTGAGACCGCTAAAAGAACGAGGCAGAAGGTCAAGAAGCTGGTACAGAAGTTTACGGTAAGTAATGGGTGACTCTTCTTTTTCATTTTCTGGGAGTTAGTTATGTATAAACACACGACACTCAATTATATATGTTGCCTTACAAATGTTGAAATGATGGAACCTTCGTAAAGAGTTTTCTAAATGGCATCTGTTTTCTTGAGCAGGACATGATGCGGGTGCCTGTAATGCTTGTTAGGCCTGACCTAGCGAAGGAACGAGTTCAAGTTCTCCCTTTACTAGGTCCAGATCTTATGAATGGAGCCTCCGACATGAAGATCGAGGTTCTAGTTAATGCTTTGGATGAAAAACAATTGAATGACAGGTATACATTTGCATCCTGTATACATTGTTAGAAGTTTATGGAAGCTGAAAGCTCCATCATTTATGCTTTAAACTTTTCTTGGTAGGTTTTCCTGGTACGCCGTTTGGTTATATAAATTAAAGGAATCGGTAGGAAGCTTCCCCCAAGAAATGCACTTTAAACCATTGCTGATGGGTGAAGGTTCGTTTGTACACTAGTTCCATTCAATCTTTGTTCTATCAGCTCGGTTTCCTTTGTTTTTGCGGAGTCTGCATATTCTTAAGCTTGCATAATATCTTTGCAGAGCACAAATTAAAGGGTGAATGGAAAAATTTGTGGAGTACAGTTGCTAGTATTGGTGAAAACATAGCTGGCTGTTCAGATCTATGGAGAAACAGTGACAGGGATGTTGTTAAGAAGAGGGCCCTCTCTAGACTCTCAAGTTATTAGAAGAGAGTGGTTTGCAGAAACACAAGTTTGAAGATGTAGAGGTAAGATACTATTGCTTGTCGATTTCTGTTTAAGTTTCTAGTCATGCTATTTTTTTTAACTATAATCTCTGATGATCTTTTATAGATGTCAAATCACTTTAAAGGGTTGCTTTATCAGCCAGCATATGATCCAAAGCATCTGTTGTTGCCACCATATACCAAAAGTAGCATGCATCCTTCCAGGATTGAGGAAGACCAAAATAAGGAAAATTCCCTGGTTGAGTGGAGATTGGCGAATGAGTTTTACTTTAAGAGCTTGGCTTCAGTGCAAATCATGTTAAATATTGACCGAAAACACTCAGATGTTACATCTGAGCAGGTAATTTACATCTGGGCTTCTCTGAGTCTCAGAGTTGTTTCAAAGATGTGGAGTTCTCGCACTAAATTTCTTGTGAACAGGTTAAACGGTCAATCTCATTTCTCAACCATCTTGTGGAAATACAACGGCAGCAAAGAAGATCTGCTTATGGCTTTGCGGAACTTCTAAACCGCTTTCGCCAATCTGTTTTATCCTTAGCGAAATTACTGGGGGTTCAATTGATGCGGATAGAAAAGACACTTCTGTGTTCAGTTTTCCCCAAAATCAACATGCTATCTTCAATTGCTTGTTGCTACAGAAGGTATTTCAGCTTCCTAACTTGAATGATCTGCACTGAATCACTGTTGCAACAACACTGGATTAAGCTGTTACTTTCTGTGATATGACAGCAAATCTTTGATAACATTACTGCAATGTTTCTTGAGGAGTCGGCGTTACTGAGAACAGTTGGATGTACACACTTAGACTCCTGTGAAGCTGTGAAAACCTCATCACGGAGTTTACTCAGCTTTATAGAAAAGCTAACTCCCATTGCTCAAGATTCTAAGGTGCAGAATCCTTGGGATTCTTTTTAATATTTCTGGTCTGTTATTTCTTGCAATAATCTGAATATTTCTTTATCATCAGGCTTCACTGGATAAGCTTCTACTTGATTGCAATGATTTTATCATCACACCAAGTAGCTGTCTAAATCAGTTTGTCACACAACATATGGTTCAGCTGCTACGCCAGAACTTTGATCAACTTACAGACCTTGAGAATCAAATTTTGACTTTCTGTGAAGACAATGAGAAAAGCTATGCTAGAGACGTTCTTCTCAGTCATTTTTCCCCCATGTTTAAAGAGGTATCCCTTTCATAGTGGATTCTATTGACCTTTTTCTAGATGCTAGCATAGCAAATAGCTTGTGTTTAGGGTTCTTAGAGTCAGACTGAAGAAATTTTTTAATGCAGGGAAAATTGCTGGCTGAAAATCTGAACTGTTTGATTAACGTGGAGAACCAATCAACTGGAATGGAGGCCCCAGAACAACTTATTCTTGGAGAAAATCTTGCAAGTATATTTGCAAATGTTAAAGATGTGATTGGAAAGCTTTGCTCTTATAAAGACGTAGGTGTTTCTCAAGAAGAGGAAGGGAATATGTGGGATAGTCTGTTTAAGAAGGCAGAAAATGACCTGAACCTTGATAACCTATGTAAACTGCTGTCAGAAACATTTGGTTCCATCGTAAGTTGGATTGTCTTCTGAAATATGGAGATGCTATTTTCCTTTCATTTTCAAGCTTGAATTGAAATGAGGCTATTATCTTCACAGGAACAACTGTTGAACTCATCAGGCGTCCTTTCAGCTTGTGTTGGAGACCAGCTGAAGCAACTTCAAGCATTTTTAGATCTTTTATTTAGCTTTGGCGATTGTTACCTCAAAGAGTTTTTGGCGATATGTAAAACGGTATGTTTTTAGCTTATCCTGTTAATTGAATAAATTTTCTTTCAACTGTCACTTTAGCGTGAATCATGTTAGTTAGTGTGAAGAGATCTCAGCATTTACTCATCTTCTCTGCTACGTTATTCCAGTTAGACAATATCCTGACTTCGTTTACTGTATATATTACAATTATTTGGCCTGTAGGTGTCATTGATAACCCATGTCCTTGCAAGTGTTCTTGCCGATCTATTTACAAAAGGATTTGGCATCTCCAAAAACGATGACGATGATGGCTCTAAAGTTGAAAAACCTGAAGCTGCAGAAGGTACTGGTATGGGAGATGGTGTGGGGGCAAAAGATGCAAGTGACCAAATAGAAGATGAAGATCAACTGCGTGCACAGATAAGAAGGTATATCATCTGTTCCTCGTTGCCATTCATTTGTGAATTTTGCATGGGATTTCACCAATTAAGATTTTCTTCCATTGTCTTTGCAGGAAGAGGAAGTGAAAGAGCAAGAAACTCCCGATGATGTGCTGGGGAAAAACAAAGGCATTGAGATGAGTGACGAATTTGATGGCAAAGAATACAGCGTTAGTGAGGATTCGGAAGAAGACAAGGAAGACTAGGGAAGTGAGGATGAGCAGTTGGATTCTGCAATAGGAGATGCAGGATCTGATGCTGAAAAAGCTGATGAAAAGCCATGGAACAAGGATGAAGAGGATGAGGAAGAAAATGTGAATGAGAAGAATGAGTCTGGACCATCTGTAGTCGACAAGGACACAAGATCAAGGGAGCTAAGAGCCAAGGATGATGTTGACCCTGCCAATGAGCCGGAGGAGTCCAATACTTCTGACAAACCGGAAGAAGGAAACGATGAGAATATGGATCAGGATAATTTTGGTGATACAGAAAATTTAGAAGATAAAATCCAGACCAAGGAAGAAGCACTTGCAGATCCACCTGAAGTGGGCAATGAACAGATTGGTGATGACATGGAGACCGATGAAACAGAGGAGGTCGAAAAGGAAGATGCAGATCAGCAGGAAGAACCAGAAGATCAAAATCATACTGAAGAAGGTGAAAATGATCAAGAAACTCAAGAGCATGTGGAGGATAAAATGGAGACTGGGGAGGAGGATGTGTGACTCACCCCAAAAAGAAGAACCTGGAAATGATATTGAACAGAAACCAGAAACGAAACCAATAGAAGAAAAAGAAGTAATGTCAGAAGACATGAAACCAAACCACTGTAATGATAATGTTTCTGGCGTGGAGTCTGGTTCACAAAATCCACATGGATCTAATGTGTTGGGGGCAGGAAGTACAGCACCACAAGAAGATTTGTCTGCTTCTAATGTTACGGATGAACTCACAGATTCAACGGATCTGCCTTCGGGTAGTAACACTGAGATGAACCTCATGATGACTAGCTTGGCCAGTGGTGAGACGTTGACGGACAACATACCAAAGATAGAATTTCCAAGAAAGTATTGTCGACAATACTTTCTTGGGGGAAGATGCATGCAATCTGGACCGGATGCAGGTGACTGATAATAACCCGGAAAACGACGAGGATAATGAGGAAGATGCAGATGCCAAAAGTAATGCTGTTGTTCTTTGGAGGAGATGTGAGTTGCTTACTGCAAAACCATCTCAGGAGCTGGCTGAGCAACTACGTCTTATCTTAGAACCCACACTTGCTAGCAAGCTCAGTGGTGACTACAGAACAGGTAAAAGGATCAACATGAAAAAGGTTATTCCATACATAGCAAGTCACTATCGGAAGGATAAAATTTGGCTGAGGAGGACAAAACCAAACAAGCGTGATTACCAAGTTGTTACTACTGTGGATGATTCACGTAGCATGTCAGAAAGTGGATGTGGTGATTTTGCAATAAGACCTTTGGCAACTGTGTGCCGAGCAATGTCACAGCTTGAGATGGGAAGTTTGGCTGTTGCAAGTTTCGGGAAGCAAGGAATTATAAAGATGTTACATGATTTTGGTCAGTCTTTCACCACAGAGTCAGGCATAAAGGTTAGTGCCCTCAAATCTTTCATTCCCATGTATCAACACTGAGAATTGTCTTCTGATTGTTTATCAAACACCCTTTTTGTCTCGTTTATGATGCAGATGATCTCAGGTTTAACGTTTAAACAAGAAAATCTATTCAAGATGAACCAGTCGTCAATCTACTAAGAAACATGAATGAAATGCTCGAAAATTTAGCCAGCACAAGACGACAGTCTTACGGGAGCAACCCGCTTCAACAACTTGTACTAATCATAGGCGATGGAAAGTTCCATGAGCGAGAGAAATTAAAACGATCTGTCAGAAGCTTTCTCCAGAAGAAACGTATGGTGGTATATATACTGCTTGATGACGCAGAGCAATCCGTTCTTGATTTAATGGCATGTCCAATTCCTATTTCTTTCCTATATTTGACTTGGTTATCAAATTGAAAATAGTAACTGTGATGATGTTAACTGTTTTTTTTTTTTTTTCTAATCAGGAGATGGTACCATTGGTACGTGACGGTGAAAAGGCTTATTTTCAGAGATTGATTTACATGGATTCATTTCCCTTCCCATACTACATTGTGCTGAGAGATATCGAAGCCTTACCCAGAACACTTGGTGATGTTTTGAGACAGGTAAACATTTGTTGTCATCCATTTTTCTTTTAAGGGAAAGAAGACAACACTGTCAAATACTTGAAATGTGATTAACTTTTCTTTTTTGTTTTTGCAGTGGTTCGAGATGATGCAAAGTTCGCGGGACTGAAGCCTTGTTGGAAGAGAAAGGGTCGAGGAGCTATAAAACTTAGCTATATGCAAGGACCTTAGTTGTATTCACATCAGACCAGAAATGTTGTTATTGTTACAATATCTTTTATATATATTAAACAAAGACCCTCCTCTCTTCTCTTTTTAATTCGCACAACTGTTATTAGTTCATGCATTTTAATTGATTTATAACCCATGTAGGATTGAGAAATCCTTGCTGATTTTAAATTCGGATATATAGATTCTGAAATAACATATTTACTTATGGGTTTTGAGTATTCGTATTTTTCACTTCCTAATCTGTTAAACTCCAATGTAAATTTTGAAATCTAATAACAAATTATTAAACGAATAACATGCAATTTCAACTAAATAGTAACAGATGATTTTGATAAATATTTTAAAATCAGTGATTGAATAACAAATAGTTTTTTTTTCTCGGATTTCCAAATCCATGAAAACTTGTTTTGGAAACACGTAGTTTCTAAAACGTGTTCTTAAAACAAGTTTTATTGTATCAGAATATCAACGGTCAATCAATTTGTTGAAACAATTTGGAGAATCAAATTGCGGAATTTTTCTGGTTTGTTTGTTCTTGAACTTTGTTCTCCGGTCCCAAAATAGAGGTCTATATCAATGCTACATTTTCTTTATGTAGAAGCGTGATGGTAAAGTAACAAACTAATAAAGCACAAAATCAATATAAACGTGGGTTATCCGTTTATATTCAGTGGTGACTTTTTTGACCGACTAACTTTATTATGGCATAAATTCACGAGTTAATTACAATTATATCACATATTCGGGTGGCATTTGAAAAACGCCACTCATAACATAGATTTGGTAAAAGCTATTTTTCGTTCTGTAAAAAACTACTTTTGTCTTCATGTTCAGCTGAACTTCTTTTCATTTCTTTTTATTTTATCTACGAATTTTTATATACAAATTTATATATCTACGAGATAGTTATGTTTGGGTAACTAAAATTTATGTTTAAATTTTTAATTTATAATTTAGAGTTTAGTTTTATTAGGTATAGATTTTGATAATTGATTTAAACCTATTGATATCAACTTTTCCGCTTATACTCCAAGACTTCGAATTTTTTTCGTTGACAAATTCATTCAATGTGTTTTTTTCACTGAATTTTTAGGTAGTTAAGAGATTTTATTTGGGTTCTATATTTATAATTTAAGGTTTATTTTTTATTTGTAATTTAGGGTTTAGTTACATGTTTGAGTTTTCTATTTGTAATTTAGGGTTTACTTTTCATGTTTGGATTTTCTATTTGTAATTTATGGTATATTTTTCATGTTTGGGTTCTCTATTTATAACTTATCATGTTTGGATTTGTTTGTTTGTAATTTTCCATCCGTTGACATATACAATATGTTTTGTCTACGAAACAATTAGTTAAGAAAATTTGTTTGAGTTCTATATTTATAAAGATGTGTTTAGTTTTCTATTTATAATTTAGGGTTTAATTTAGTTATCATGAGTTTTGTATTTGTAATTTTTCCATCCGTTTATATAGACAAACATATGTTTTGTCCAGGAAACGATTATGTTTAACTAGTTAAGAGATTTTGTTTATGTTCTATATTTGTAATATAAGATTTAGCTTTCATGTTTGAGTTGAATTTTTATATGTATTTTTATCCATCTACATACATAAAAAATACATAAATTTGTCTACAAATATTTTTTGTCTATTATATGTAAAGATAAATATTTTCGTGGATCAAATTATGTATATGTATACCAACATTTTTCTTCATCCAATAATAGTAAATTCGTCAAAAAATTGTCACTATAACTATACTGTTCATTTATTACCGTAATAAATGGCAGATCTCCAATTTTTCTCTTCTAAAATGACACTTTTCGTAAATTTTTCATAATTAACCGATTAACTTTATTATGTCTTTATTATGGTAAAAAAAGTCACAATTGAGCATAAAAGTAGTATCTGATTAACTTTATTATGGCAATGAAAATAGAATGATCAGTTGTTGACCAAACAAAATGGGAATGTATTGATAGCAGAGAAAATTATGAGGTATTTTTTGAAACTTAGTAATAATATGGGGGCATTGATTGTTCTACAAGTTTTTAGTTGTGACCTGGCAGGGGAAGGGATTGTGTTGCACGTTGTAGAAAATGAATATTCAGTCTCACTTTGAATTTGAAATAAGGTTATGTGATCATCTTTGTTGATTCTGCAATCTTTGACAAAATAATACTAATTATATATTAATTGAATTCTGATTAATGGAATCTCGATGTAGATATCTATTTGGATGTCACTGTGAGAATGATCCGCTAGATTCTCTATAGATGTGTCCATTTGATAAATTATGAGACATTGGTTTACTCTAGTGGCATATTTAGAGTAGTATATCTTCTTGAAATATATTTTAGTTGTATATAGAAGTTTCCAGATCGAATTCTCACACACTAACTTGTTCTCATGATGACTATTTAAAATGTCTCTAAAATGAGAACAAGAGAAAAAAATGAAAAAAAATTGACGATGTTTATAGGTTATGATCGATATTATTACATACTAGCGTACAAAATTAAGAAAATTACTGCATAAATTTTATAAAAAACTATTATGAATTTTCGAATAGCAAAAAGTTACTGAACAAATTCTAATTTCGCAATTCGCGAAATTACAGTAAATCCTCTATAAATGAATATTCGATAAATTAATAAACATTATAAAATAATAAAAAATTTCGATCCAAGTAAGACCAATATAAAAATTAGCAAAAAAAATTAAGATAATAAGATAATAATGTTTTAGAAATTCTTCTGTATGATCTCAATAATATTATAAATTAATAATTCTATGAATATACACATATAACTAAGATAGATATATGTTGTTTACTTATATTTGATTTTTTTACATTTTTCTAATTCTTCTTATATTTTATGTTATTTTTTACGAATTGTATTACACATTTTCTAGTGTTATGTTTTTGAATTGCAAAAAGAATTGTAAATAATTTCAAATGCTATATATATTTTTAGAAACTTATCAGTTGTAAATCAACTATAACATTGTCATTAATTTTATAATCTAACGTTATAGATAGTAATCATAATTTATTTTGATCTCTTGACATGTATTATTTCATTTTGATACTGTAAGAAACTATTAATACCTATTTTGGTGATCATTAAGATCCTAATCAATATCTCGAATTGATGAATGTTATTTGAAAAGATGAACACGTCTAAATTCTTTAGCATAACTACATCACCAAAAAAAAAAAATTGTTATGTCAAATTTAATTTGACTATTTTTCTAAATATTGTATTTCCAATACGAGAATTCAAAATTGAAAGTTTACAAAATATTACTATTATGTGATTTGTTTAAATTTGTGTGTTTTTAAAATTTTACGGTAAAATATATTACGATAAATATTTTATAAAATTTATCTTCTTTAAATTAATAAATATCAAAATTTATTTTATTAATTTTATGATAAATTAATAAAATATCAAAATTCTAGCATTATTAATTTATAGAAGTTTTATTATACTTATTAATTTATTCTATAAATTTTACGATAAATTAATAAAGTATCAAAATTCTGCCACTATTAATTTATTAATTTATAGAGATTTACTGTACTTATGAACCACATAATTATTTCTTTTAGGGCCGGGCAAAAGACCCGAACCCGAGCATCCAACCCAAATCCGACCCAAAAATTTTTACTCGAATCCGAATCTGAACCGGAAAATTATTCTATTGGAGGGTAAATACCTAAACCCGAAAACCCAAACCCGATATCCGTTAGGGTATCCGAAAACCCAAAAACATATAATTACCTATGGAAAAATACTCTAATTCAAGGATCCTACCCTATAAATGTGAATTCTGTATATGTAACATATACAAACCCGATCAGAATCTGAACCGAAAAATTCAAAAAAATCCAAAAAACCCGAAAAAAACTTGAATCCGAATTCAAAATCGAATCCAAATTTTTCTGGATTTTATGGGGTTTTAAATCTTAATTTCAAACCATACTGAATCCGACAAGACCCGAACCGAATCCGATCTCAAATTTCACAATTATTCTATTGGAAAGTAAATATTTAAACCCAAAAACTCAAAACCGATCAAATTTTACCCAAATCCGAACCTAAAACCCGAATGTCCATCCCAATTTCTCTATTCGGCAACCAAATTAGAAATATAGCTTCTCGTATTTTATATGAAGAACAATATTAGACTATTTCTAACCACATACTATTTTACTAGTACATTATCGCCTAAATCACTTCTTACTTTCTTAGACTATTTCTAACAATATACTATTTTCATCTTCAAATTCCATTTTGCTGTAAAATCTTTCTAATCCTACTCTTTTCAACTCCAAAATAGAGATTTTCAATATATTTGGAGTTCTCCATTTCCAATATAGAGTAAACAATGGAAATTTTCATTTTGAAATTGAAATGGAGTACAATTGGAGAAAAACTAAATTTCAAAATAAATTATAGTTAATCCAAATCCAAAAATTTTAATTATAAATTTTATAAAATCAATTTTTGTGTTTCTGGAAACCAAAACTTTTGGTGGTATTTTAGGAACATTAAATTAATGGTGGTGTTTTTGGCAACAAAACTTGAAAGTGAGATATTATGAGGAATTTATCTATTATAATTCTATAGTGAAGGAGACATCCCTAACTCAAGGACACTGATTAGTGAATAACACAAATTAAGCTCAATCTGTATGTTCATAGTAAAGGAGACATCCTTGACTCAAGGGTTTTGTGTCATTCTTTCATTTATTTCTTATGTGTACAATAAATTCCTTCATATAACCGGTTGTTACGGAATGTCTTTGTCACCAAATATGTTCTTCAAAGATGAAAGTGAAGAGAAAAGTAAATAAAACAGTGAAGATAATATATTGGAAAGAATAGTCAGATATGTTTTCTATCTTTTTTCTTTTTTTAGATTGGAGAAATTTGGGCAGCTAGTTTTCTCGAGATTATTATGATGTATAGAAATTCTCTTTGCTTTTCATATTCATTTCCCAAGATACGCAATCTTTACCCATCACTCCTTTTGCTTTTCTAATTGACGCCAAATCTTCTTTCTAATCATAAAAGTAAATAAATCGACATATATACATATAACAACAGCAATTCTTTATTTTCAAATTAATATATTACAAATTAAGGACTAATTTTTTAATTAATAGTATAACAAAATGTTAATTATTTTACAAATATCTAACTAATAAAAAAATCTTTCTTTTTGGTCAGCAAGAGAGTTATAGCATCATTATTACATTTATCAATTACTCAAGTAGAAACTAAAAAATACAATTAGTGAAAAGAACGAACGAAAGAGAATTTTCTTATGGCTCAAAATATGTAATTTATTTTTAGATTCGGTTTAGGTGGAGATACTTTATAAGAATTTTCATTTAAAGGTAAAGATGGTCTCATCTCTGATACATGAAATATTGATTTTGTTGCTGACATTTATACTACTACCGAAACAATTATGATGTTTGTGATGCTATTAATCGGTGATACGGTAATGGCCCTAAAGTAGGAAAATCTGAAAACAAATATAGTTTAAACCTTCTTTGATTCACCGTAAATATAGCTTATGTTAGTTTTCTCAAACTAAAATAAAACAAATAGGAAAGGAAAATAGGGACTGGAGCAGCTTAATTCACTCATAAACAAACCCTACAACTATCCAAGTGCACTTGATTTCAATCACCTGAGTGGATAAGCACGTAAACAGGAATCTAGTTATTGCCAATACGGAAACAAAAATTGAGCTGACTCAGATACATATCGCAAGAATAAGATCTGCAGTCTGAAAAACAAAATCCATTTAAATAAAGGTCATCTAATGCTCTGCCAAAAAAAAAAGGTAGCCATGGAGTAAAGGCTCAACAAGCTTCCATAGACCATATATGTCATACCACAAATGGTTGAGCCAATCTAATTTTCTTGAAAGTAATACATACTTTAATGCTTGGAGTAAATTTAGATAGCTAGATAGAAAATAACAAACTGCAAATTTTGTCCCTAACATTTTAGTGGGTAAATATTTTTTATGGTGTGAAATTGATTATTTTCCATATATATTATTTTAAGCTATAGCGTCTCTGTACTATAGGAATATAATGTTAAAAGCCTACCACTTTCTTAACTATACTCTCTTTATATAAAATATAATTTTAAATAATTTGATATTAAATTTTCAGAATTTTCTAGATGGCAACTAACTTTCACCAATCATACTTTTGTATTAATTTTTTTATTAAATTTCTACAAACAAACAACATTTGAAGTTTTGATCCCAGAAAAAAATATTAAAAAAATTGAAGGCTTAGAGCCAAAATCTTTAAATCATAAACTAAAGAACCAGCCAACCTCCATAATACAACATCCCTATATTGTTGTGTAAAACAAATTATAACAATTGAGCTGAATCAGGATCTGCCATTTATTAGGGGTGGATCAAATATATTTTGGATTAGATTCGATTTGTTATCTGCTATGATTCGATCTGATAAGTTTAGATATCCATAACTTTGCGAACGAGCAAATACTAAAAACTAAAGCTAGATATAAATTAGAGCAAACCACAAATACTAAAAATTTAGAAAACGAATACCTCTTTTTCATATAATATATATATATATATATATATATATATATATTTATGAATTGTATACTTATTACATTTATACGTAAGTTTTATAAATTTTTATTCATCACATTCATTATTTTTAGATATCAAAGTTTGATAAATTAAGAGGAATTTATTTTTATTGTTAAATATTGCTATTTTTGGGTTAATTTTGAACTTTTCTACAATTTATTTTTAATAATTATATAAATGTTTACATAGCAGATCGGATATCCAATTAAAAATTTGGAGTTTAACAGATTTCCAATGTCCAAACATTTGATTAGTTGCAGAGATGATATGGATAGAAAAAATAGTGATCCAAACGAAATGAAGTGGATCACGGATACCATCAAATTTTTGATTAGTTGCATAGCAGATTCTTATTTTTCGTTTTCATCTTTTCGTACGTGTTTCTCTATAATAAAAATACCGTAATAAAAACGAAGTAAAAACAAACAATTCTTTATAAAATAATAATTTTGAAAAAGTAAATGATTTAAATATAGAAAACAAGAATGAGAAATTATCATCGTTTTCACTCCACTGCAGGCTCTGACTCTGCAGCACTATAAATAGATGCTTTGGTAACCAATTTTGTTCCGTATCTCTAACCAAACCATCTCTTTCCCTCTTTCTCAAAATCTTGTTATTTGAAAAAAAAAAGATAAAAATGATGATGATTATTACATTACTAAATTCTCTCCTCGTGATAGTCATGACCTTGATACTAAGAGTCCTACACGACTCCATTTGTTGCTACTTCCTCACACCAAGACGCATCAAGAAGTTTATGGAACGTCAAGGCATCACCGGCCCTAATCCACGCCTCCTCACCGGAAACATCATTGACATCTCCAAAATGCTCTCTCATTCCATCTCCGATGATTGCTCCTCCATCCATCACAACATCGTCCCCCGCCTTCTTCCTCACTACGTCGCTTGGTCTAAAAAATATGGTAACGTACAATTATGGTCGGTCCAACATTTCCAAATATCTCGTATAAGATTAAAAAGTTGTGTCCCTTTATTGTAAAATAAAACTTCCTTTGCCTATGCTCTCAAAACGTATTTTCCATTGAATAACGCATTTAGGCCATTTCGTTGTGAAATGACTGAAAAATGACCTTTTACAGGGAAGAGATTCATAGTGTGGAACGGGACAGAACCGAGGCTATGCTTGACAGAGACGGAGATGATTACGGATCTACTAACGAAGCACAATCCGGTCACCGGAAAATCATGGCTCCAGCAGCAAGGGACTAAAGGGTTTATAGGGCGTGGGCTCCTCATGGCCAACGGCGAAGCTTGGCACCACCAACGCCACATGGCAGCACCAGCGTTCACACGTAGTAGGCTAAAAGGATATGCAAAGCATATGGTGGAGTGCACGAAGATGATGGCGGAGAGATTAAGAAAGGAGGGTGAGAAAGAAGTGGAGATTGGAGAGAAGATGCGGCTGCTCACGGCGGATATTATATCAAGGACGGAGTTTGGAAGTAGCTGCGATAAAGGAAAAGAGCTTTTTAATCATCTCACTGTTCTTCAACGTCTTTGTGCTCAGGCCACTCGTCACCTCTGTTTTCCCGGCAGCCGGTGAGTTTCAATTTTCATAAATCTTTTTTTTTTCCTTTTTTACTCTTAGGTTTAATTGATAATCAGCGTAATACTATTGTAAATCATTCTAGTATTCTACGATTTATACTGACTAAAATCAAAGAAAGTTTGTCATTTCGCGGGTCTTTTTTTGTTAAATAAACTTTATCATATAGTAATGTTTTTATATGTTTTTTGGGTCAAATAATGTTATTAAAAAGAATTTGGTTTTCATGATTCTATAGGGTTAGTTATATTTATAAAATGGTCTAACAATATCCACTAAGATTTTTTTTTATGGTATGACTAAGATATTACATTTTAATAAGAACAATGTTACGTGATGAGATTTTTTTCTTTTTAATAAACAATGGTTTACATGAATGACGAGTTTACAAGGTCACTATTTCATCATTCGCTTGCGCTAACATAAAAACGTTGCATGCATCAAACTGAGACCTTTTTTCTCCGTGATAAAACATTAACTAAACATGTAACTAATCTATGTGTCTCAAAGGTTTCTTCCGACCAAATACAATAGAGAAATAAAATCTCTGAAAACGGAAGTGGAACATCTTTTGATGGAGATTATAGAGAGTCGAAGAGATAGCGTAGAAATCAGTCGGAGTAGCTCTTACGGAGACGACCTCTTAGGGCTTCTCTTGAACCAGATGGATCGCAACAAGAACAACCTTAATGTTCAGATGATTATGGATGAGTGCAAGACTTTCTTCTTCACTGGCCATGATACAACCTCTCTTCTCCTCACATGGACCCTCATGCTCCTTGCTCATAATCCCACGTGGCAGGACAAGGTTCGCGATGAGGTCCGAAAAGTTTGTGGTCAAGACGGTGTCCACTCCGTTGAACAGCTCTCAAGTCTTACCTTAGTACGTTCTTTTTACTCCCTTTCTAAGTTTTTTAAAAAAATTGAACAATGGTTATCAAAAAAAGAACAAGGGTTTTTATATCCGTACTATGAAATCGGTAGTTTAGACGCCTAAATGTATGTTTAAACGATAAAAATTAGAGCATGCTTATCAATGATATTTCATGGGATATCTGATATAAACAAATTAGTGATGTTTTAATTAAAGGATATCTCAAAAAGGGGAGAAACTCACCCAATAGTTTCTCAACATTAAAAGTATATATTTTTTTAATTATGAGATGCCCCATGAGATATCTTATCATTGATGAGCATGATCTTAGGTGCTCGATCTGATTCTGGCCAAATAATTTTAACAAAAAATCTAGGTGTCCGATTAATTAGTCTATGAGACCGATTAATACATCTATATATATCTTTTCATAAATACTAAGTATGGGAAAATACACTGAACAAATATATTTAACATTAATTTTTTTAATATGTTTATATTTTTTTTTAACATTTAAATTCTCAGACACTAGGTGCTCTTTGAATATCCCATTAATGTTTAGAGAAGTTTTAAACATTGGTTTTAAGTATTTTAAATAAAACTCGTAGCTTTTTAGAAATTTTCTTCTTTCTACATTGTTT
This sequence comes from Cardamine chenopodiifolia, assembly GCA_963922655.1. Taxonomy (NCBI): domain Eukaryota; kingdom Viridiplantae; phylum Streptophyta; class Magnoliopsida; order Brassicales; family Brassicaceae; genus Cardamine; species Cardamine chenopodiifolia. The sequence continues at coordinate 12,339,457 of OZ000476.1, read as the reverse complement.
TTATATCTTTGCTTATCTAATCAATGAGGTGATTCGTGATCTGTTTTCTTCTTTATCCGCACCTCCTCTATACCATATTGATTCGCTTTGAAAACGGTACGATTCTCGTTCTATATATAAAGTAGGTGATCTAGTTGGAAAAAAATAAAATCAGACGAACTCTTTTGTAATTTTAAATACATATGGAAAGAGAAAGCTCGTTCGTGTTTCATGTTTGTCATTAAAATTAATAAAAAGTAATTTTAGAAATAATAAAACTATGTGATATTAAAAGATGTAAAAAATATTATAACACTTGAAGTCAAAAGAAAAAATAAAAAAAATCGTTTAAAGCATATGTGTAAATGTCTATGCGTTGCTATGCATTAGTATACACATGTCTACTAAGTTTTGACTTTGGTCGAGGATTGGGATAGAATCAAATATTTATTTTTAAAAATGGTTTTGCTTGTAACGCCATTTCATATGGGTGCGGGTGGGGTACTATATTCATTCAACACACTACAGGCAGTGCCACTAAGTCGTAGTGCTTCTTCCGTAACTAAATCTGAATTAGTACATATCTGGTCAATTTTAATATGATATATCTACATAATTTTATAAACGTTTTTTCTAGTAACTATTATTATGTAGTTCAAAGTCAAATAACAAATTTCATGTATGACAGAAGAAATTTTAAATATTTATTTTTGGTATTTATATATTAGAATAGGAGAAAATTTACACTAGCATTGCTTTAACAACATTAAATTAGATAGATCGATATAGAGACTCAGGATGAACTGGCTTTCCACCTTTAAAATCGAACTAAGGCATATTTTAATGAGTAAATAAAATATCCCACTTGTTGAAAAGATTAGCACTACAACATGCTTTGCATTAAATACTAAAATAAAATCATTCGTTGATTTTGACAACTTGAAAGACAATTCTTAAAACCAACTAAAGATCTTTGAGAAAGAGTCATAAGGCACTTTCACAAGATTGTTAGATATGAATCTTAATAGTGTTTTAAATAATTAAATATTCAACTAACTTAGCTTTCTTTTATTTTCTTATTTCAACAGTTAAACAAAGTGATAAACGAGTCATTAAGACTCTATCCTCCTGCTACTCTTCTACCCAGAATGGCATTTGAAGACATAAAACTTGGCGACTTAATCATCCCTAAAGGTTTATCTATATGGATCCCTGTCCTTGCGATTCATCATAGTAAAGAATTATGGGGTGAAGATGCAAACGAATTCAACCCCGAACGCTTCACGACTAGAAGTTATGCATCTAGTCGCCATTTTATGCCTTTTGCGGCTGGTCCTAGGAACTGCATTGGTCAGTCTTTTGCTATGATGGAAGCAAAGATAATATTAGCAATGCTTATTTCCAAATTCAATTTTGCAATATCGGAGAATTATAGACATGCTCCTATAGTTGTGCTTACTATAAAACCTAAGTATGGAGTTCAATTAGTTTTGAAGCCACTGGATTCGTGAAAGGGAGACTTATCTAATTGGAACTGCCCTGCACCGTCCGGAACTGTCTCTATTCAAGGCCTAAGCTTCCAGAGAGAATACTACTGAGTTTTGAGTTACATGAGGGATTTGTAATTGATACGATTTTGGAGTGAGCATAAAGAAGAGTTATTGTGTTCAATGTAAATTGGCGACACATTTTGGAGTCGTATCGGTCGTTAATTATATAACAACATATCCATCTATTATCCTTCTCAAATATTAGGGTATCCTTCTCAAATATTAGGGATGAATATTCCGGTTTACGGTTTGGTTGCAGTTCGATTTTTTGGTTCTATAGAAAATGAAAGCATTTAAAAACCGATAAAAATACGGTTCGGTTTTCTTTGATTTACGGTTTTAACCATTATTAATTCGGTTCGGTTTAATTTGATTTGGTTTCGGTTTTGGTTTTCTACATGATTTGATGATTTTATAAAAAATAATAACTAAAAATTCAAAATCAAAATAGATTTTGTAATTGTATTTGTATTTGTAAAAAATCAAAACTCAAAATCAAATAATTTAATATAGTGAAAAGTTTAAAGAGAACGGAAGTCAAATTTAGTGATGCGGCTTGCAAACACAACTTGATGAAACTCTATTAAAAAACAAATGAATAACGTAAAACCTTAAATTATATATAATGTGTATATATCTAGAGTTTTTGTATCTTTCTTTTTTAATTTTTTTGCCCAACCGTTTCTAAGGTACTTTTGTTAAATTTCTTTAAAACTAGTAATTCAAATATCTATCTAAACATATATAAAAAGTAAATTTAAAATCCAAAAGTCCGAACGGTTTTACGGTTTTAAACCAAATCGAACCAAAACTAAAATAATTTTGATAATGATAACCGAACGGGTTTTCAACCAAATCCGAAACCGAACCGAATTACTAATTTAGGTTTGGTTTGGTTCGGTTTTTTGTTAATGCAGTTCTAGTATAAATAAGTTTGTTACAAAAAGATTTTCATTTTTGGAGATTCAGAATTGTCACATATCTCATAAATAATGTTGTTGGACATTCTTAAAATGACAGGATGAAAAAGAAAACAAAAGATTAACGTTCTTAGGATAAACCTCTAGAACGTATAATGATGTTTGGGAGTACTCTTCAAACTAGATAGAAACTAGCGAGCATTGTTGGGGCCGACGACGATTCCACCGTGCCGACCAACTAAGATTACAAACTGAGAACAATTGATATTACAAACTGATGATATCGAGATTCAGTAATGAGATACTTTAAATGTTATTCTTTACATTACCATAGTTTATGAAATTCCGTTTAGCCGATACAAAGCTATATGAGAACAAAAATTTTCTAATCCAGCCGTTCAATATTAATATTATATATATATATATATATATATATATATATATAAGTTATGCTTATGTTAATTAATTTAGGAAATTTAGATACTTATAGGATTATTTGGGCTGGTTTGCAATCCAAATGTATTATATTTGCAAAGTCAAAGTTCAAAAGTTATTTTGTAACTTTATTTTTATAAGAGTCTAATAACAATTTTTCTTAAAACATTTTTTGTGTTTTTATTCTCATAAATTTGGCATGGTCTTATAGTCTAGTTTGTTTATCTAAATAAAGTGGTCCAAACAAGTATATTAACGGTCTTACAGTGACATTCGATTTAAAATTCACGAATAAAAATATTCATTGAGATTTCAAACAGAATCTCTTTTACCAAATTAGTCACGTGTCTCATACCAAAAAAAACAAAAAAATGTGTAACAAGGTCAAAGTTGGTTTGAAGTTGGTTTGGACTCTTATTTAAGAGATATTAAAAAAACGGACTTGTAACTCAAACCGAACTCCAAACTAACTGCGAAATGAAAATCAAAGTCAACTTCAAAATAAATAACGGAAAACATACAAACTCAAACGAGGTGGAAATGCACTGCATCAAAACCATTAACCAAAATTAATTATTTTAACGAAAATAGAAATGATGGTGAAAGTGGGTTGACTTGTTCAATAGAAAATCACATTGCAATTTAGGCTTCGTGCTCATAGAAAAGATGGTGAAAGTGGGTTGACTTGTTTAAAGACAATTTTCCTCCATGATCGTCTTTTAGATCAATGTTAATACTTTCTTATGTCGACAGGATAATTTACTAGATTTATCGCCTCTTTTGGTAATTTTTAGTTCACTCAGCGATAATACCACTCACATTTTTGTTTTTAATAAATAAACTTTTCACTTTTTCACAGAAATATACATGAACTGATAGAAGCTTTGTCGTTTCTTGAAGAGTTCAACGAATGTTGAAAATTTTCACAGGAGATTGTTCATCGCATAATTTTTCACAAGTTTACAAGAGATTTTGTTTCCAAATATCTATTCAGATAAAATATTGATTGTTTCCTATAATATAAAATATGTTTCTTCATTATAATTTTTTTGCGAATTCTCAAAAAAAATCACATATTTTGGAAATGTTCATGTTTTTTTAAAAAATTTACAAGTTCCTTTATAGAAATACTGTCTAGTTTTTATCCTCAATGTGTTTTTGGAAACTTTCACATGTTTCCATGTAAAATGTTTTTCCATTCATTTCATCTTCAGTTGCCATATTTTAGTATTCGTTTTATATATAATCTTAAATCATGAAATTTAAATTCTAATATCACCATTTTGAATCTAAATATTAAAGTTTAGAAATAAAAACTTAAAATGTTAAATCAAAATTAGTGATACCACATCGTTAATTAGTGGCAGAGAAATTAAACTAATGTAGCGAGTTATGACCAAAAAAATGTAGATGGGTTTGGAGAGTATACTCGTAAAACTCTCACTTAAAAGCTAAGTAGCAAGAGATGAAAACAAAAGATATGAGAAAATATACTTGTTATATATATACCTTTTCATAAATTAATTAAAAAGGACCTGAAGGGTTTTGACGGTTGTCGTTGTGTCAGCTCACATTATGTTCTCTGGTATAAGCCAAAAACAGTTGGTCTTCCTCTTGTTTTTTGGAATTTATGGGGTAAAAGGTGAATATTGAACATAATACTATAGAAATAATTATATAGTAAAATGGGTTCAATCTAGATAAGCCTTTAAATTATAAAGAAATAGAACCAATAATAGCTAGGAATTATAAGTGATGGGGAAAGGAGTTGATATTTTTTAATTTAATTTATTTTATGGTTTTAGGTCAGCACTTATAATGACTATAAGGTTGATTTTTGCATCTTATCTTCTATTATTTTAAAGCACTCTTGTACGGATAATAATAATGAAAAATTTTAATTCTATAATCTATATAAATTTAAATGCCAACTTGTAAGTCTACATATTATATATATAGTACTAATTAATTGGTTTTCTTGTTGGTTTTAAAAAAATTTAAATCCTAGATAGTGAATTCTTCTCAGTATTTTTCACTAAATAAATTTATGAGAATTAATTTAAATATCATCAAAATAAATTTTCTAAAGAGTGGAACTTTAGTAAGAAGTTAAGACTTTTTCATATATAGTATAAACAACAAGTCTAAAACTGAAACTTTGTTTAAGAGAATTAACTGAAATTTAAAAATGATATTTAATTTATAAAAAGCAATTTAATTTTAAAAAGATACTTAATCTTAAACTAGTAACAATTGATTCTCACTGAATGTAAAATTTTGCAGAATTTATTTGTGATTTTATGTGGAAGATCTAAAGATGGAAATGGTAACAACAAAATCTAGTTGAATTTAGCAGAATATAACTCATAATTAATTTATGAAATAAATAAATTTATGTCCACTTGAATATGAAAAATAATATAAAATAAAATTTAATAATTATTTAAAATTAAATTAAATATTAATTATTAAAAAAAATATTTTAAATGTGAAAATTTTAAAATATATATATTAAAATTGTTTTAGTTGATTAATAATGAATTAAACAACATAGAAATGCAAAAAAAAAAATATGAACTAAAAAAATTAATGAACTAAAAAAAATGATTTTGTAAATTTCCAAAAACATGTAAATCCATACTTTTCCACCAAAATAAGAAATCCACAATTTTTCCGCCAAAAAATAGTTCCATCATTTTTCCACCAAAAAATCAATTACGTATTTTTCCCAGCAAAATGTAAATCTTTAAGATAAAAAATGCACAATTTTCCCACCAAAAACTTTTCAGTCATTTTCCACCAAAAACTTAATTTTGTATTTTTTTCACCAAAATGTAAATTTATGAAATAAGAAATCCGCAATTTTTTGCCAAAAATTTGATGGTGATGGTGATGGTGATGGTGATGGTGATGGTGATGGTGATGGTGATGGTGATGGTGATGGTGATGATGATAATGATGGTGATGGTGATGGTGATGGTGATGATAGTGATGATGATGATTATGATGATGATGATGATGATGGTGATGGTGATGATGATGATGGTGATGGTGATGGAATGGTGATAATAATGATGATGATGGTGATGATGATGGTGATAATGATGATTATGGTGATGTGATGGTGATGATGATGATGGTGATGATGATGATAATGATGGTGATGATGATGATATTATTGATTTATGATAATTATTTATCAATTGATTTATGATAGTTATTATTTAACTAATTAATTAATGGATTAATTAAATGGATCAATCCATTTAATTATTAACCCATCAAATTAAATGGGTAATAAATTCATCCAACCCATTTAAATGAGTTAAATTAACTCATTATCCATTTAACTCTTCACTTAATAGATAATGGGTTGAGAACTCATTTGAACCATTTTGACACCAATATTTTATAATTATTGAATTTACTCAAATTTACTACTTCTACCAATTCTACAAATTACGCAGAGGATCTAACATTTATTTGTGTCCATCAGATTCCAACAATTCTACAAATAAGCTGGTACCATTGACAGTCTAAGGAAATAAAAAAATTCTGGTATTAAAATATTAAAGAATCATCATTGGTCAACCCTTTTAGGGTTCGGTGGTGGTTGAAAAATAAAGAAGGAAATTCAGTTACTCTAAAAATTTAATACACTCAATTACCTCAAAAATGTTCTTCGGGTGTAAGAAATTTGGCCCTTTATTTTTTCATGGTCTTATCTCTCAATTAACAAGCAATCACTTCAATAGAAAGATGTATTTTCTCAACGTCAACTAGTGATTCTTGTTGTCGCAATTGTACAAATGAATCAATTTAAATATTTTCTGATACACAAGTCCCTACAAGAAATCAACCACAAATCTAATAGAGTTTTAATTCGTTGGAAAATTGCGACAGGACTCTGACAGATTTCAGAAAATATATTTTTGTCAGAAATTCGTTGGTAATTTTCTAACGGAATAAAACTGTCAGAAATTTCTGATGGATTGTGGGATTTCCAACGGATTTTCAAATTTCCAAAAATATGGCATAAAATTTTCTCATATTTATTAAATCCGTCGAAAATTTCTGACGGATATACGATTTAGAATTTCAAATTCATAAAGATCAACACTATTGAGTTTATACAATGTTGTAACATTCATTTTGATGATAGATAACAAAAATGAGGCTGAGTTTTAATCAATACGAGCAAACCAACAAATTCAAATGATCCTTATTATATAATTCTTTAAATTACATTATACATTAACAAACATTTATAGTGTAATGATGTAATTTTGTAAACGTCGAATTTACTTGTTTATATGATAAGTTTATGAAGTATGTTTATTACATTAGTTTTAGGATTTTATTTTGAATGATTTAGCATCAATTTTTTTTTAATCAGGAACCTTAAACTCTATATCCGTCGGAAATCCGTCAGACATTTTTTACGGACATTAAATGGCACGTGTTAAATATTCATTTGGAATATAAAATATATATATATATATATTCGTCGAAAATGTGTTAAAAATTTCCGATGGATTTAATAAATATGGAGAAATTTTATGCAGTATTTTTAAAAATTCGATAATCCATCGAAAATTTCCGACGAACATTAAAATTTGCCGCGCATCTTGGTTTTTGTTTGCCGGGTCAATTAATTCATCTAAATCTTTTGCATATCTGTTGGATTTCCGACGAACATTAAAATTTTAGAAAATTTTAGAGATTTCTGATATTTGCCTTATTAAATTTTTTTTTTAAACCCACAGATTTCCGACAGTCTGTCCGTCAGAAATTCTGTTTTATAAATTATTGTTCTTCTTCGCATAACCAAAACAAAAACGGAAAAAATGCAAAAAATTCTCACAAATCATCAAATCTTAGCAAATGCTTCAAATATCTTTGGTTTCCTTTTGAAATCATCAAGATTCCTCCTAAAATAAAAGTTTCTAATCTTGTGAACTAGATTTGTAGGGTTTTTAAGTTAGATTTTGAGATTTAGGTATTTGGAATTGAGATTTAGGATTTGGATTGTTGGATTTGGGTTTTGGATTGTTGGATTGGCATTTGGATTGTTAGGTTAAGGATTTTGATTTGTGATTAGGATTGAAACATCGTTTATGAAAATTTGTGATAAGGATTTTGGTTTGGATATTTTTAGTTTGTGATTGTCAAGATTTTTTTTTTATTTTAATGATTTTAATTGTTAGGATTTTAAGATTTTTTTATTTTAATTTTGTTAAATTGTCAGGAGATTTTATGATTTGGATTTATAAAAATTGGTTTGAAGATGTTAGAGATTTTTTGGATTTGTTTGAATTGTTTTTGGAATTATTTGAATTGTTTTGGAATGTTTAAATTTTAATTTTAATTTTTGAAAATTTAAATTTTTTATTTTAATTGTTTGTTTTAAAAATTATCGCGTCGGGATGAGATTTTTTGAAACAATAGAAGAGTGGATGGATGAATTCATGGCACACTTTGGCCGACCACTTCCATCATCACAAACTTAGATTTCATAGTTTATTTGATTTTGAATACTTTTTATATTTTTTATTTGGATTTTGAATAATTTTTGTTTTAATTTGAATAACTTTATTTTAAATTTAATTTTAAATTTAATTTTAAATTTAATTTTAAATTTAATCTTCATATTTATTATATTTTAAATTACAATTTAGATTTGAATAATTACAATTTAGATTATTATTGTATTTTAGTTTTTAATTTTTTAAAAATTAATAAATTACTTATCCGTCGGAATTTTGTTGAAATCCGTCGAAAATGTTTTCGTCGGTATATGCACCGACAGATTTCCAAGGAGGTTGAACTGACAGATTTCCGATGAAAGTACGACCGTTAGAGTACAGTTGAAAATACCAATGAATTTTTGACGCAAGTTTTGTTTCCGATGTTTTAAAACATACGGCCAAATTCATCGAAAATTACTATTTCCATTATTATTTCTAACGAATTTCAACAAATTTAACCGTTTATTTGTGGTTGTCTTTCTTATAGTGAGTGTCTCCCAAGATAAGTACAATAATAACATAAGTGTGGCTTTCGAATCTGAAATCGGTAGTCTAATCGACTAAACCCTAAATTAGCATATAAAAAAAAAAATCAAACCAGATTATGATTTATTTTCAGAAAATACATTACACATGTTACAATCCGTGATTCGAAAACACTATAAATCTAAGGTACAAAATTTCTTAGTTACCTGAAAAAGTATTCTATCGAAATTTCCTCGACACCAACACTACATATGCGACACTATTTACAGTCAAATTGTATAGAAGTAACCTGTGGTGGAGCTGTGCTGCAATTTCTATGCAATGTACGTATATATATATATATATATATATTTAAATAATCATCTGTTACATAGGCTCAATGACTAAAATATTACTTTTGTAATAGTGTAGCTGGGTGACCTTTTTCGCGTCTGCATATGATACATCCTTTCAATCATGATTAGGAGATAATATTTTCAATTGAAACCACATACAACAAAACAATTAAAAAAAAAATCGGAATTAGAGATTCAAAGACTCAAGCTTGAGTTCGAGTCCATTTTTATGCAGGCTGACCCGAATCCAGAGATATTGAAATCCATTAAGCGTGATTTTAATAGAGCTTATTATCAAGAAGAAGTTTACTGGAAAGTAAAGAGTCAAAACACTTGGTTAAAGGAGGATGATCGGAACACGAAATTTTTTCATGGGTGTGCAAAGTCGAGAAAACCAAGAAATCGTATCACATCAATACGGGATACTAACGATGTGGAGTATACTATCGAGGAAGATATCTCACGTGTGCCTATTCACTATTTCCAGACATTATTCACTAGCGCTAATAATAATGATTGGGTAATTTCTTTGATGGACTTCAAGCACCGGTTACGAGTGTGATGAATGAGGCACTTACAGCTGACGTTACAAATGCTAAAATATTAAGCACCGTCCAATCCATTGGCGGCGACCGTGCACCTGGTCCAGATGGCTTAAGTGGTGCTTTCTTTCATCATTTTATAAGTACCATCGGTGATAGTCTCATAGCCGATATTAAGGAGTTTTTCACTTCGGGTATTATACCGCCTGGTTTCAACAAAACCCACATTTGTCTCATCCTGAAGACTGATAATCCGGGTACAATGAGTGAGTATCGACCGATTAGTCTGTGTAATGTTGCATTCAAGATTATATCCAAGGTACTTATTACCCGGCTCAAACCATTTCTGCCTACGATTATATCGGACCAACAAACAGCCTTTGTTCCAGGAAGACATATAACAGATAATGTATTGATTGCGCATGAATTCCTACATGCTTTGAAGAAACGGAAACGACAGGCTAAGACTTATATGGCCATTAAAACAGATATCTCTAAAGCTTATGACATAGTTGAATGGAATTTTCTGGAAGAGACGATGTCAAGGTTGAGTTTTAATGAGAAATGGGTAAGGTGAATCATGTCTTGTGTAAGGTCGGTATCATATTCAGTTTTGATCAATGGAAGTCCTTATGGTGATATTCATCCATCTCGCAGTATACGTCAAGTGACCCCCTATCACCGTATTTGTTTTTATTTTGTGCGAAAATGCTCACGCAAAGACTTAATCGGGAAGAACAACAAGGCAATATTAAAGGAATGTCCATCAGTATTAATGGTCCACGTGTTAGTCATCTATTATTCGCGGATGATTTTTTTTCTTCTGCCAAGCTAATCGTCAGAATAGTGAAACTTTATCACGCGTACTACGACGGCATGGAGATCTCTCAGGTCAACAAGTTAACATTAATAAATCTTCAATAACGTTTGGAGCATATGTCCATGAATCAAAAAAAATTGAGGTTCGTCAAATCATCAATATTCAACGGTCTGGTGGTTGTAGCAAGTATTTGGGGTTGCCCGATGAATTTACAAATAAGAAACGCGACTTGTTTGACTATCTGGTTCAGAGAGTTAAGGAACAGACAAAAGGATAGAATCAGAAATTTTAATCAGAAGGTGGCAAAGAGATTCTGTTAAAATCCAAAGCCACGGCGCTGCCTACTTATGCTATGAGTTACTTCAAACTACCAAAGACTACGTGACATGATATCGACTCCGTCTTATCACAATTCTGGTGGAGATCAAATGACAATAAAAGACGGATGTCTTGGGTTAGTTAGAAGAAACTAAGTGTGCCTAAAACAGAAGGAGGTTTAGGCTTCAGAGACATAGAGATCTTCAATGATTTCTTACTTGCAAAACAAGCGTGGCGTATTTTGCAAAATCCTTAATGTCTTTTGGCTAGACTTCTGAACAGTCGATATTTTCTGGATACATCTTTACGCGAGGCAGTAATATCGCGGAAATGTTCCCATGGCTGGAGATCATTGATTAGTGGCCGAAATATTTTAGTCAAAGGGCTATGTTATACAATTGGTAATGGTTCCACCATAAATCCTTTTTCGGACCCATGGATCCCATCCCATCCTCCACAACCAGCTTCAACCGTCTCAAATCAACCCCCTATGATCTGCCTGCGTGATCTTTGGCAGTCAAATCTCCGACAATGGGATGAAAGTTCCTTACTTCAACACCTCACTCCTGAAGATGCACATCATGCACGACGATTATATATATCCTTCAATGATACAGCGGATAAGATGGTTTGGCACTATACTAAGGATAGTATGTATACGGTCAAGTCATGATATTGGCTAGCAACACATTATCCTGATCCCGGAAATCAGCCTAGACCCAAACCCCTAGGTGATATATCCTTGAAATCTCGCATTTGGAAAATAAATACAGCCCCGAAAATAAAGCATTTCCTTTGGCGGATTTTATCCTCGGCTATTGCTTCTGCTGTGGACCTATCTCGACGTGGTATTCCGATAGATACTACTTGCAAGCGGTGTTGTCAACATGTTGAAACCACCAATCACATCTTCTTTCAATGTGATTATGCACTTGCGGTTTGGAGATTATCAAATTCACCGGCCTCGTTTGTTATACGACCTACAAACTCTCTTGAACAAAATATTACGGGTCTGATAGATGTTTACGAGTCACCGACTACTCAGTCTTTCAAGCATGGTGTTTTTTGGGTCTTGTGGCAGTTATGGAAATCTCGTAATGATTTGACATTTAACAAGGTGTTACATGATCCACTATCAGTTTGTTCTCGTGCCAATGATAATACCTCGGAATGGTTAGAGGCCACTTTACACGAGTCTACAATAAGACGTCCCATACCTACTCCTTCCTCGACATTGTCATGGACACCCCCACCGGCATGAATTTTAAAATGCAATGTCGACGCTAGTTTCCTCTACAACGACTTAACAACATGTGTCAGCTGGGTTTTACGCGATGAGAATGGAGTTTATAAACTAGCAGCTTCAACTAAATTAAAATAAGGTGGTACTCCACTGGAAGCGGAAGGGCTAGCAGTTCTACATGCCATACAATCCTTATCATGTCGAGGATTTCGCAATGTCATTATGGAAGTTGACTGCAAAGTGTTGGATGATCTAATTCATTCTCGGTCATCGAATGCTCGTTTAGATCCATTATTAAATGATATTTGCAGTTGGGCGGATCACTTCACCAGTATTACGTTTACTACGGTGTTTGGGCAATCTAATCAAGTACCAGACAAACCGGCTAAAATGGCACATTATCAATATGAAACTACTGATTTAAATCTTCTTCATCCACGATGTTTGAGGAATACATTGTTTAACGATAATGTATAACTATACTTTTATAATAAATCGACGTTCAAAAAAAAAAAAATTAAAAAAAATCGACACCACGTAACTTCAAGTCTTCAAGAGTAATTTGGGAAATGGCAATAGAAAACGATATACTTAAATAAATAAATAGTACCAATATTTTTTTGTCTATAAGTGAACAACAAGATTTTAATTGGACAACTATTTGCTTTTAAGAATTATTATGATATTAGTGATTTTTCGTTACATATTATTTTTTTGTATTAAAGTCATTCAATTCACCAAATAAAATTATTATACGGATTTAGTTATACTTTTTAATCAAGTGTGGTAAAAAACAAGCTTTCTAGTTTATATATTAATTTTTTATATGAACATCTAATTTATCATATAGATATATATTTTTCTGTTGAATACATAGATGATCGATCTATTATTTTAAGTTCTATATAAATTAGAACATTAAATATTTTTATATCTAATTACAAAATAACAAATAATTTTTTTGTGAGTAAATTTGATCAAATAACGTGTTATATTTTTACCTTACTTTTAACGAATATTTTTTGTTAGTTTCTAATAACAATCTAAACATTTGTTATTTACCTGAATAAATCTGTGTCCTTTGTCATTTCGAAACTAGGCTTATGTTCAACTCGTTAATCACATGACTTTGTCTATCTCTCACACAGGGTAGATCGATGATTTAACGCTGAACTTAAAAGTATATGATTGATTATACAATGCATAAATTGGTTTTAAAATTAAGTTAACGGTTAATAGTTTTTGTCACACTGAAATTATCTTTGCTCTAAACTCATGCTGCTGATGCCACCCCACCCACTAGAGCCCACAGATTGAGTCAATATTTATACTGTTTACTGTCACCACTGATGCCACCGTTGCAGCTATAGAAATATCCAACTCAAATTTTCGAGTTATCTGATTTCAAAACAAAAATCACATTTTTTTAATTCGAATTCTACTATGAAAAAATGTCATGAGATCAATATTTACGTTTCCATTTATTATTAATATTACTATTACTATATGGAAAGTTTCCATAAAAATATACCGACACTTTATCTATTTTCATTAAAATATATGAATTTTTATTGTACATACAAAAAAATATATGAATTAATTTGTTCTTCCATTAAAATAGGTTAACTCCTAAATTGTATCCATTAAACATCCATGAATTGATGAAATATAATATGCATTAATGTTTTAATTTAAAAAAAAATTTAAAATTCGAAAATACATATAAAATCCAAAAAATGTAGAAGATCTAAAGTAATTATAAAAATGAAAATTAAACTTATGAATTTTGAGATTTATAAATAAAACAAATAAAGCATATAAAGTTCCTAAATTTCTAAAATTCTAAAATTCTAAAAGATAAAATATAAAGTTTTAGTTCATCATAAAATTCCAATAATATATATATATATATAGAAAATTCCAATATATATATATATAGATAAAGAAAATTGCAATAATATAGTTACTATTGTTTTTCAAAAACTTTTTTGAACAATAGCATCATATAATAATATTACCTTTTAACTATATAATTGTATAATTATATTTTACCAAGTTACTTCGATGAGAGTTCGATGAGAGTGTTGTGTGTAAATATAATAATATAATAATTTATATATAATTCTGTTACATGTAAATTTGATGTGAAAGAAATAATTTATATAAGTATTTTATTTAAAGTTATAATTTTTAGAATTTTTAAAAAATATTAGGAACTTTATCAGTTTTTGATTTTTATTTATTTATAAATCATTTTTAATATATATATATATATTTGAATCATTGAAGAATATGGTTTTTTGCAATTTTTATAACTTCTTAGGATTTTATATGTATTTTCGAATTTTAAAAAATGCTTTTAATTAAAAAAATTAATGGATATTTCTTTGTCAATTCATAGATGTTTAATAGATACAATTTAAGAGTTCGTGTATTTTAATAGAAGAAAAATTAATTCATATTATTTCAATTGAAATAGATAAATAGTTAGTGTATTTTTAGAGAATTTTCTCTTATCATATATAAAAAGTCATACAGTTTATGTATGGTGTGAGAGTTAAAGAACAAAATATCAAAAAAATTGCTTAAAGATTTTGTTTTTCTACGTAGTTTTTGAAAATGTAAAACATTTAGCTAGTAACCATTCATTAATTTGATTTTGAAATATTCCTAAACTGATTTTCCAATCTAGAAGAAAAAGTGTTTATAAATGAAACATCAATAAATTTAGTTCTAGAAGTCCAAACTAAACAGTTTGCTTTAAAATTTGATAGACAAATTTCAAAAAAAAAAAAAAATTTTAATTGAAGAAAGTCAAACTCGTCTAGAAAAATGAAAAAGGTCATTCATCAGATAATTACGTCATCTTCAATTGATTTTTATATTTTAACAGCCTTAAAACCATTTCGATAAGTTTCTCAAAACCCAAATATTTTCTTTGGTTCTTGGTATGTTTTTTAGTTATATCCAATATCCATCATGCTTACAACTAATCAAAATCTTTAATTAACTATAACCGCTATTTTATTAATTTAAGACTTTAGAACTGCGTTAACTCTTAATTTTGTCCCTATGAGAACCTAGTCTAAGTGTAAAGGTTAGGAACTTAGGATATATCGATAAATGAATTATACGATGGTAGTCCAAAAAGAGTTGGGCCATATTTTTGGTTGAATATACATTTTGACCCAATTAACCAAAATAATCCATTCTATTTCATACCAGACCTCTATTATAGACTTATGTATCCATTTGATAAACGAAAATCTAACACAGACACCTGTAGCTGCCGAGTCCTTCAGTAACGGTTCACAACAAAAAAAGGCTTTTAAACCTTAGGCTTAATTTAATGCAACGTGTAAATTTCTTTAGATTTATGTAGTTGATCCTATAAATTTTTGGAAAAGTGCATTTAATCATGTGGTTAACGATATATTTCTACAATATTTTCCCTAGAGTTGAATTCTAGTAGATCATGTTAACCCACAAAACAAATTTTGGAGTCGATCCAAAAAACAAATCCCATAGATTTCTGAAAATAGCAAGATTTTGTTAAGTTAAGACCTCCTTATCATGCACATTTATGAAGAACATACAAAAGAAAACACAACAAAACAAAAACTCAAAAGACTAAAAAGTGAGATTCGTTCATTTCTATTTGTACACTAAAACTCAACACCAAAACTTGTAATTAAAGAAGACCATCAAAAAAAAAACAGCATTCACTCACTACACACGAGTCCGAGCTCCATCTTACACGTGTCCTCATCATCGCTCGTACCACACCTCTCTAACTCTATCTTCCTTTTCTTCATCGGCACCACCACGTGACTCTCACGTGACACAGGCTCCAACCCTAAAGTCAGCTCTAACCCGATCCAAGCTGGTTCCTCCGTTGTCGTCTCCTCCGAAGAAGCCAACGACTGATGACTCAGTGACGACTCGTGACTCAGTGACCTCCCTTTTCTCTCTTCCTTGCATGCACGTCTCGACTTCTTCACGTTCTCGTCTCTGGTTGACACGTGTCTTATGTCACAAAGCTTCTTGTTAAAAGGAGGAGCTTGACCCGTAACCGCCGCGTCACATGCAATAGGAATCACCGGAGAGCCTCTCATCACCGCCTCAACCGCCGCTTGACAAAGATGCCAATTTCCAGACCATAATAACCCGACGGATCCATATATCGGATTCACAATCCTCCCACATGCTTCATACAACAATGATCTAAATATCTCTGCAAACAAAAACAAACAAAAAAAAACTAATCAGTTGCATGGTATAGAAAGAAACAGAATCTTCTGTTTTGAGAAACAGAGGATAATGAAAACACAGATTTTTTCTTACCAGGACGGAGGTGGTCAGGACCAGCGTTGAGGAGGTTCATGAGACCAGCACGGCCGTAGAACTTAGCGAGGAAGACGGTGGCGTTGGCTTGAGATTCAGCGGATTTGATCCATTGAAGACAAGGTCTTATGCTACAGTTTTCACTGCAGCCTTTTCGAAGAACTCGACAGCCGTTACAGCTCAAACGCATTTTCTTGAGGGGAAGACAAAAAGGAGTTTTGTTTTTGAGTTTGAGGAAAGTGCACAGTACTATCCAGATCTTAGGAAGGAAGATAGGTATTTAAGAAGAGATAGGTCGGAGATATGAGATTTAAGGACGGACTCTGTATTGTTGTCTAATCTGTGACGTGTCTAAATGAATGACCCAAACAAAAAAATATAAAAATATTGAATTCCCTAATTATATTTTGCATGTTTTTTTACTATGTGCTAATTACTTGTAAAATAAATTTTTGTTGTCGTAAATACGTCAGTTCTAGTATTTGGCCGACTAGGATTGTATATCTATTCTAGGCAATCAAAACCAGCCAAATCGATTAAAAATTGGTAAATGGGAAAGTCATTGGGTTTAAACGTTCAAATAATTTGTTTAATTTTTTAAAATAAAATATAAAAAATTAAAAAAAATATTCTAAATAAATAAATTTAATATTATATCTTAATTTACAATTTGAAAAAAACTAGTGTTGATTAGTTGATTAAAAAATTGGTTAGATTGTAAACACCGCCGGATCATCCAATTACCGCTAACGAATGTTTTGACGTTAGTAAATAAATACTTAAATCCAATGGGAGCTTTAAGTTTTAGACTTACTAGTCTCCGACTCTCATTCATAGCGCGTGACTTTCAATGCCCAAATCCAGTCAAATATTTGAATTTTTTTTTGGTTTTTAAAATTTTCACTTCTATACACAGTTTTATGCTCGACAATTAATTATGAACTGCCAAAATACTTGGAGAGGGTGAATTTGCAAATGAAATAACGAAGTTACTAAAGGGTAAAATGGGAAATAGAGACGAGAGGTTCGAACTTCAAAGTCGCATCGCGTGCAAGTGAAAAAGTATGGTCTCGTGGCGGAGACATTGTGGTACAGACTTTGGTCGAATCGCCACTTTTTCTAAGCGGCCACATTTTGTAGCTCCCTAATAAGTCCTAGTGTACATTTCGTAATTAACAATAGGAAAGATCCAAAGAATCTAGCTACTTGTACTAATTACTTTCTGTACTAAATTAATAATGTCAACGTTTATTGGCTAGATTCGGTAGTTTTCCTTCGTTAAAACAAGCGGCATATAATGGCGATGTCTAACCTAATATCTATAGTTATTTTTAAGCACAATGCAATTTAGCTATAAGAAATAATATACTCCTATATGTTTATAAAAAATGGTGTAAAGATAAAAAGAAAACAAAAAAAAATTATGAAAAGAACAGAAAAAATGCTATGTTCTTTTTATTTTTTTATTTTTTTTTTATTTTTTCGGTAATATGCCGTTACCTTTTTCTGTTAGCGTCAATATAAAAAAATTGTACGGTAATTTTCACTTGGGTGGTTCTACCGATTCTTTTGGATTTTATGGTCAATGTTTCAGAAAAAACAACTTCACTTGATTTTCTCTCAAACTGTCGCTTGTTTTACGGTAATAACTATTCCAATAACCGTTGTGTCTAACTGTAAAGCAGTTCCTTTTCGCCTTATAATCACTGAATCGCCATCAGTTATGCACTGTGATTGGTTTATTCACATCAAATACATGAATCGCCTTTGGCTTGAAGCAAACATTCATTATCTCGCTAACATGGATATCAATACTGAAGAATTTATCGTTCCTATTAACATGTGTTCTCAAGCTTCACGAGCATCCCAATTCAGTTTCTTAATTTGGTTGGTCAACCCATAAAGACAAAATCTCAGTGTGCCCTCTCAATTCTTTTGGGACATGGATTTGACTGTGACTGGGAGAATTGTCGATAATGTGAGAGTTCAGTTCTTATTCCCATCAAATGAAGCTCTGCAATTGGTATTGCAGCAGGGACCATGGAGCTTTAATCAGTGGGTGGTGGCAATGGAAACATGGACTCTGATGCTTGGTACTGATGATCCAAAAACATTAATTTTTGGGTTCAAGTTCAAGATATTCCTCTCCAATTTCTTTTTACGTCAATGGTGAATTACATTGCCGGAATCCTTGATATTATCATTAAAAATGCGGCGTTTGGTTGCGTTTGTGTGCAATGGCCAATTGGCAATGCTCTCGTCTGTGTGAAATGATATTGATTGACGGCCGTTATTTCTCGGTATCGAATCTCCGTGACTTTTATTAAAACTAAACTAATAAAAAATTCCATCAATAATATTTTTTAAACATCAACAGATTGAAGGAGATGCAAGTTTAATTTTTAACTAGATCCCAAATTGGTACAACTTTATAACAAATCTTTTCTTATGGTTTAATTACAATTCCGGAACAAGTACAAAATTTCCCAGTTTTCCGGAAACGGAAAAGTGATGTAGGAACTAAACCGGTTTCGCATTGTTTTCTATGGGCATTCATAGATGGCTTTTCTAATTTTTTTTTTTTTTTTTGGCTCAACTTTCCCAGCCAGTGGTTTTCGAATTAGTTTTGGTCAACGTGGTTTTGGAGTTTCCCTCTTGGTCTCGATTTTTTTTTGTTTTCTTAATTGCAATTACTGAAATAATCTAATCCAAGTATCTAACTATTTAAAATTGGTTGGAATTGCTAATTTAAAGAATATTGGGCATTCAGTGGCAGAAATAATTGTACTTAACAATTAACTTGGGCCTTAACTCTTGTTCATTAGTCGACCGACTTTCCACATGGTTGACAGACCACGATTATCTCCTCCAGAAAAAACTATAACTAATTAACATAACAACAACAATAATAATCAAAACTAATACAATCCACGCTCAAAAAGGTAAACAAATATTGAAAATTTAATAATAGTTGCTTACCGATATGGTCCGTAAATACTTAAGAGTTAAAGAAAGCTCGATATCTTAATCAAGTTTTTTCCTAAGCAGAAAATAATCGACTGCAAAATTCGTAGAGAAATATGTATAGTTTATAACTTTATACACATGTTTCGTAGTATATATATATATTCATAAATCGTTATGCTCAAGTTAAAAGTGAAAACCAACTAGTTCAAACGGTAGTATTTTGTATTCCTGTAGAATCAAACTAACTGTATCATACTATTAAACTCTAAAACTACATTACTAAATAACATAGAGTCATCCTATAAGATTTTTCTCTGTCGGCTTTCACATGGTTAACGAGATTATCTTACCCACAAGGAATGAATATAATCATACGAAACAATCATTAGTTCATAACTAATAGCCTCTATTTGTCTAAAAGACCCAGTTACATAATAAAATCATATTATAGACTTAGAATATATAATTTTAATTATTAATTAAATGATGCCATAAGGATAAACTAATGATGCGAACCGAATTATCATATTGGTACAAAAATGTGATTGACAGAGGGATGATAATTCTTTAAAATTAAGATGCATACGTAATAGGCTGAAAAATAGATGCATACAAAATTAAAACATACCAATACAGTTTTTGTCGTGTTATGATATACAAATTCTAATTAAATATTGAAAAATGATATGTGATTATATATGTAGGTTTATCTGATACAGAATCCAACGGTAACTCTTCCTTTTATTTAGCAATTTCTCTTTCTCCCAAATTCTATCAAAAGTGAAGCTAGAAAATTCCAAATCTAGAACTAAAAACAAATTCATGAATGTGTAAAAATAAAAAGGCAGTGAACTCTTGTTGATGATACATTGAACTGGAAAAGAAAGACAAATGGAGGAGAGATAGGTGAAGATGCCATGCAAAAATGTCCAAAAACATAATTATACTGAAAATTAAAAGGAAAGAGTCAAAAGAAAACAACAATGAAATATAGGGTTTGCTATTCATATGGCGCGCGTGTGTATCACGTCATTATACTTTTTAAAATGTTGGACAAGACCTCTCCTATCTCCCAATCATTTCCATGATTTTAGGAGAAAACCAAAAATATGTTATAGGCAGTAGGCTAATAATATAACAATGAATTTTATATAATTAAAATCCAGGGGCTCGCGTTTTCCATGGTTTTCGGAGTTTTGTGGGCTAAGCTAAAACTTAGGCGGAGTTTTCAATATCTTATTAGAATTAAACAGCTTCTTGTAATATATAATCTTTATTCAAATAATTGGTCAACTTATTCTTAAACAACAAAAGAGGAAGTCCGATTTGGTATTTCTGAAATCTGAAGTTTCCGTCTCAACATTTTCACGGAGTCTTAAAAGGGATTAGAAACATCTTATCATCATGTGTTTAAAATTCTTATATAATATATTGTTACCCAAAAAATCTTATACAATATTAATATAGTTTTCTACAAAAAATGTTTTATGGCTTCCGCCCTATACGTTTTAACACTAAATTTCAAAATTTTTCCTATGAATATTTCTAACCAATGTTTCCGTCACAAATTTCCGATCAAAATATGTTCCAACTCTTAATTCTAACCAATTTTAGTTCGTTGGAATGTGGTGAATTTTGACAAAATTTTGACCAAAATGCTGGTTGAAAATTTGATATTTTCTTTATGTATTTTATTTTCAGAGTCGAGACTATGTATTATTCGTTACTTCACGAATTTTATCAAAATCTGAATAAGCGATCTACATAAAAGCCTTGATGTTAATAATAAATTTTAGGAATAGATTATATGGTTAACTTCTAATTTAGAGATATTTTGTGACGAATGAATAAAAATTATATTAATTGCAAATCTATCACAAGATATATAGTTGTATTTATGTTGCTAATGAGTATTATTTCCTTTAGTTTCATATTAAGTGTTGTTCTAGAGTTTAAAATTTATTTTATTATAAGTGTTGTTTTGTGTTTCTAATGTAGTTTTTAAGTAAAAATTTTAGTTCTACCCTTATTATTTTAATGTAATGACCAAATGAATTTTTATCTTGTGTATTAATGAAAGATAAAAGAGAGAATTTCCTTTTTTTTCTTGTGTGTAAAAACCTTAAAATACATTTATAATGAAACAAAAAGAGTACTAATCATTACTTCTGTTCCACTTGATTAGATGTTTTGGTTAAAAGCGCGCATATTAAGAAATCTATTTATCTTAACCAAAATATCATTTAATGTTTTACATTAAATCTATTCAACCAATAAAAATGAACTGCATAATACAATTTATCACAAAATGTCAAATGCATTTAAGTTCTGCACAAAAACTTGCAAAACATTTGATAAAATGAAACGGCGGGAGTAACAAATAAGTGAACAAGTTTTGATATAAAGAAAATATAGTATTCATTGATATCATAATTTATGGTAGGTTAATTATAGATTATCTATCTATACTTTTTCTATTTTCTTCTCTGCTACCTCATCATCCACCTCACAAACCAAATAAACATTCACAATAAACAATCATAATATTAATTACAACTTATTCATCAAATAAATAAATAAAACTAATAAATAGTTAAATTAAAAAAACTAATGGAAACATAAAAACACAATACTTAATCATATATAGATCTTTACCGGCCACCTAAACACTCGTAACAATTATAATATTAGATAAAATAATTCATCAAAGACAAAATAGTAAAACCAACATATAGTTAAAAAATCATGATAATAACAAAGCAAAGAAAAATAAAAAAATATACTAAAAATTAAAAAAACAACAACATATAATCTTATACGAATGATCATCATGTACTTAACCACTCATAAACAATCATAATATTAATTACCAATAATTCATCAAACATAAAAATAATAAAACCAATAAATAGTTATAAAAACACCATGAGAATAGCAAAGCAAAAAAAATATAAACTAAAAATAATAAAAAAAACAACACTTAATCGTAATCCTCACCAACTACTTAAATATTCATAAACAATTATAATACTAATTATAATTAATTCATCAAACACAAAATTAATAAAACCTCCAAATACTAAAATTAAAAAAAATCATTGAAACAACGGGAAAACCACTAGTTACTTTATAATGTTTGATCAGTTCTGTTTGTGGATTCCCTTATTGTAGATATTAATTTTTTTCCTGATTTGTTATTTTAATTTTATTTTACTAGGTATTTTCTCAAAAATTTTTTGTTCAGAACTGGAGTCGAAATCCTGTACTCAAATTTTTTATAAAGGTGACCATGCTATTTGCACAAATCTATATAATCCATGAATTTCGATTGTTAGCCCAATTAAGCTCTTAGGCTTTATAAGTCTTTTTATGCTACCCGACACAATAAAATCTTTATAAATTAATACGATATAAATTCATAAATATTATAAAAAAAATTTTGGGTCCTGAATAGAAGTTGGATTAACGTAAAAATCAAAAACAGTCGATAAAATAATATTTTTTTAAAACTTCTTTTGTAAATATATGGTGTCATTAATATCATGAATCAATAATCACATATATATATATATAATATTAATGCATAGTTTTAGTATTTTTTAATTGAATATTGTTAAATTTGGTCTCTGATTTTAATTGTATCATATATTTGTTATTCTTCTAAATATTAATTTTTCAAGTTGAAATTATAAATTTATAGCATCAAAAATATTAGTTTTATTTAAATTAAATTATCTTAACTCATATTTTCAAGAAATATAAAATAAAATTTTAAATAATAAAAAATTAAAACTAATCTCATTATAAAAAATTAATTTATGGATAAATTAATATTATTATAAATTAATACTATATGAAAATTTTGATATTATTAATTTATAGAAGTTTTACTGTATAATGATTACAAAAATGAAAAACCAATCCAATAGAATCCCCTAAACAGCTGCATGTGTGGTCTCAAGAAAAATGTAGTCTCTGAAATTTGAAAAATGTAGGGAAAGTTACTTTAAGACAATTCTCAAATCTTATACTTTGAGTCAGAATTATATTTAGTTTTTTTCCATAATCATACTTAAAAAAGACATCACCACCACTTTACTTTCTTTTCTGAGTGTATCTCTCAATGCAAGAATTATGAAAACAATACTACCTCCATGGTTTTAAATTTTGAAAGTTGGAGACTGTACTTTAAATTGTATGATTTAATTCAACGAAAATTTGAAAATTACCGTATTTATCCTGCTGATCTTGGCTCCAACCCATAATTTGTAATCTAAGAGTATGCGACTACTTCTTTTCAACCGTATTTTCTTTGATTTTTTTGGAGTTTATTGTTGGAACTGTTTTTGACAAAGTGGTTTCTATCACTTTTCTAGTAGAGTTTCTGGTGAAAATGTTTATCGGAATAACCAATTTTTTGACATGATAAAATCGTCGCCGCAAGCACTACATGATAATATATTGGAACAAAAAAACAAAGTTTGTTTGAATTTAGAAATTGATGTTCGAAGTGAATAGATTGGAAATGATGACAAATTTGAAATTTTGACTAAGGATCAACTATCTCACTTTGAAAATTAGAGGAGAAATCCAACCACACTAGGCAAGTATTGTAATTTTGATTTATGTTCTTCTATTTCCTTTGCAATCATCAGCTATCTTGTTGTAGAAATTCAAGTTCCTACATTTATCTCCTGACAATAGTCTACTCTTTGCTCTTTAGATAACTATATTTTTGGCATAAGGCAAAAGAGAAAATAATGTTATAATCCACAAAATGAGAAAATTCTTAGTGACTGATATCTCATGATTTTGATGGTCTTAGAACCTCTTCCTTTATTGGTTAGGTGCATATACGTTATCATTTAGGCATGTTTAGGTGTCTACATGAAGATCTGGTGTTTTATGGAGCATATTTAAGCAAAAATAAATAAAGAAGACAAAGAAAAACTTCAAAAGTTGAAGAAATATGCAAACAAGGGAGATGATCATGCATAGACAGTTTGAATCGTCTAAAATATCATGTCAGATGGAGACCTTCCCATATTCAGATTAAGCCACGTTTTGGATAAAAGATAATATGAGTTAGCCTTCTAATGGTGCTGGTCTCGAGTGATTGTATCAGCGGTTAAGAAGATACAATCCATTTAATTAAGATCGCTACACCAAGCCGATGTGAGGTTTCAACTGCATTTGAGTTCAGAAGTTTCAGGTGTGGATCTGAGCGGCCTATTGGCCGCCACAGATCACCGCCAGAAGCTCTATATGTTGATCTTGGTGGTCCTGACCGCCACGACTTGCACCTTCTTGGATCTGATCTAATTTATCCTGGATCGACCCATGACCATTTACATTAGCATACATAGCTTTCTAAACCTATTATGGATATTAAGCTTTGTTTATGAGATTTTCTTGCTTCTTTTAGGATTTAAGAACCTTTGGACTTGGATCTTTTGTTAATCTTTTGCATTTTAATAAATCTTCTTTTCATCTTTATCATCATGCTTTCATTATCTCTTTTGCTTTGTTTGATTTCATTAAACATGAGTGAGTAGTCTCCTTGATGAGTTAAGGGCTTGATAGATCATGATAATTTAATGGGTTAATGATGATTCTTAGGGTTAGATCTTTGTATATTCTTCATTTAGGCTGTTAGTAATGCAAGATTTAAGATTACAACTTGAATCTAGATCAATAGGATGTCATGTCCAATTGGTGTTTGATGAAATGTTTGAATGAAATTAAATGAACTTTACATTCCTAGCCAATAAGAATTGATGATTAGGGTATTTACTGGTTAGTTAGACTTGATGAATGATCATTCAATAGCTAACTAGATTTATTGATTATGGAATAAATAGTGAAAAGATTAGTACCACGAGAGTGGATTAGTCTATATTAGTGAACCATGACCTAGGATTGTGTTGATAGTTGTTCCTAAGCATCATTAGAGACTCATCTCGATCATAATCTTATCTTTGACTCATTGCTTTATCACATGTTACATATCTTATTTCATTGCTTTATCACATTCTCATAGATTAAGTTTGAATTGCATTTCTTAGTTCATATTAGGGAAAGTTATTACCAAAAAAAAACTTATTTGATTAGCTTAATAAATTTATGCGTTCCTAGCGTGTAGTTATCTTGTTCTCTGTGGATCGATCCTAAAAGTGCTACATCGACAATCAATGCACGCTTAGGTTTTAATTGATGTGATTATCAGTGAGACTATTATCTTCTAAGAATGAATGATTTGTATTATTGAAAGATGTGTTACATTTATACAGAGAAGGAATTCACTAGTAAAAGAAACTATAAATTTGTACAGTGAATGAGAATTATATGATGGACAGATTTGAGTCAATAAAATCTTCCTTTACATATCTTGATATCATCTCTCAGGATGGAGACTCCAATCTTGTCACGTAAAAGAGTAAACTAAGCTCGACTTAATGGTTTGGTGAAACAAATATATGCCAGCGGGTGGAGACATGCGCGACGTGCAACTTGCCACTTTGAACACAAATATAATTTTATTGATTAAATGTTATAAATAACATTATTGCACTCATAAATTTTTAGATTTCTTACAAAGATAGCAACCAAAATTATTTTTGAACTCGCTCTGCAGAATTCAATAATTAAGATATATAGGAAAAAACTAACAAATATACTTTTGTTTCATGTATATCAGGAAACAATCTAGGGTTTTCAGGCAAGAAACAACATAGATTTAGTGGTATTGTTGTCATTATGCATTACTTGGAGAACGGAAGCCACCATCTGAATCAAAGTCAACACAAGAAGAACAATGGCAGCGACGGTGGCAGTTCCAGTCCAAAGATCTTTAAAGTAGACTCGCCGAAGAGTGGTCAGATCTTTTGATACGATTGTTGAGGCTTTCAGCAATATCGTAATACTGAGAGTCATAATCCACAATCCCTAAACATAGCTTGTTCACCAATTCTGTCACTGATTCTTGACGTCCCAACCAGTTCTATATAACCCCTGTTTTTCATGGAAAAGTATATGAAGAATCTCACGATTTAATCGATCCAACCATAACAAAAGAAAAACAAAAAACCAAAACTAGAAAATATCTTACAAACCTTCTTCTAATTTCTAGAACTTTCTAACTCTCTAACATAATATATTTTTATGTTAAAATTATCTAAATTATTCTACACTAATCCGTAGATATTTTATCTAATAGAATTCTCTAAAACACTTAAAAAAGATTATGATCTATAAGATATTTCTAGAAAAATTGTAGAACTTGGACTTAATTTTAGGTTTAGTCTAATAATGGATAATTGGATTATAAATCCATAATTAAGTTGAACCTAAAAGCAAGTTTAATTTCAATAGAAACAAACTGAATCGTTTGGAAGCATATAGAACAAATTAAGTTTGGATCGGGAACGACAAAAGCTTAATATTCGTTTTTTTTTAATTACAGAATAAGAGAAACACTTTTGGCTTGAGAATAAAAATAAGAAAGAGAAGATTTTGCTTATAAATAAAAATCAGAAAAGAAGCTTGAAATTGAATAGTAGAGGGAATCGTTAGATCATTGTGGCTATGATAGGTTGAAGAAAACTAGAAGCCACCATGGGTTATGCTATGAAAAACAGAAATAGAAAATCAGAAAAAGGAAACAAAAAAAAAGTTTGATGGCTTGAAATATTTTAGAAGCACTGGTCTTAAATTCAGAGGTTTATGATAGAGTTGAATAACTGAAAGTTTGATGGCTTAGATTCAAAAGTTTATGATAAACATGAATTGTGAAAGTACTTAAGTTAATTATAAAATAAATAAAATAAAAAAAGCTCAATAACTTAAAAAAACAAAAATTCAGAAGAATAGAATAAAAAGTTCGACTGCTACCATAATACAATATAATGAATCGTGTCTTATTCAATGTGAAGAGTCTCTTTATAATAAAGGTTTGTACAATACATTTAGAAAAGGAATATTCCAACAAAAATGAAGAGCATGATTATAGGGATGTGATGAGAATCACGTGATCATAGGAATGTCATGAGAATAATATATTTCCTTATATTTAATGGTAATTTTTTCACTGTTCCTTTGATATTTCATTTTCCCTCCATCTCCAAAAGTGACATTTGCACCCTTCACTTCTTTGTATTTGTCTAACAGATTTTGTTCACCGGTCATGTGTCTTGAACACCTGCTTTCAAACTACCATGGAGCTTTTACAAAAGTTGGAGCAGCTGTGTATGCAACATTACTAACCATCTGTTCTTTTCTTACCGACACTTGCTTGTCTTTGATTGGACCTCTTTGAAACTTGTAGCAGTAAGGTTTATTATGACCTGCTTTCCACAAAAGAAGCAAGTTAAAACTCGATACTTCTTTCTTCCTAAATTTTGGTTTTTACACAATAATGACCAAATTCTCAGATTTCTCCTCTGACACTGCTGTTCATGCTTATAATAGAAATGGACCAGAAACGTTCATGCTTAGCTAAGATCCTAAACATGAAACCGTAACCAAAAAAGACTTGCATTTATATAATATGGTCACTAATTTTTAATTATCTATTTCACATCCCTTGTAACACCACCGATGATTATATAGCGTTTCATGCGGAATCAGAAAAGAGGGGATAATAGTAAAATCTATACTTTTAGTATAGCGTTTTATGCGGAATCAAAAAAAGAGGAAGCTTGTAGTTAGAGCTTAAGAGGATACAGAATCTCACTACACCTTATACTCTCTCTGATTGGAGCTTCTTTGGAGTAGCAGTAATACTTTAAACACCTTTCGCATGTCCTAGAGATAAGTCACTAGTCAGTCCTTCTCAACATTTTTGTAAAACATGATTTGCAAACTTAATAGAGCATCAAACACGAGTTATAGTAACCTGATCTTTAATTCAACCATCTGTAAATGTGTGAATTGCCATCACTCTTAAGACCTGAAACTTGAAGAATGTGGAGAAAGTTACGTTTAAGACAAGTCTCAAATCTTATACTTTAGTCAGAATTGTATTTAGCTTTTCATATTCATACTTTAAAACAACAACATCATCACTCAGAGCCGGTTCTCCCGCCTTTAATATGAGGCAATTGAATGGGCCCATAATTTTAAAGGTCTCCACTTAAAAAAATTACTAATAAATTTATATAACCATGTAGAGAAAACATTATAGTATTGGAAGAATAATAAAAGGATATATTCAAAAACTTTTTTAATAAATTGTTTGTTGAAAAAATTGTTGTGTTATTTTTAATTTGTTTCCAAAATAAATAATTATAATGATATTTAAAATATTTTAAGTATTATATTTTAAATAAAATTTGTACGATTTAATAAATTTTAAATTATCGTAGTATTTTGTTTGAGGTCCCCGAAATTTTAGAACAGGCTCTGTGAGTAACTTTGGGTTGGAATCAGAAATCATTAGAGAAGAAAATGATATATATATATATGGCGATGATAAGCATAAGGTAAGTAGTAGTGTGTGGATCAGAATGCGGGGTCTTTGACCATTTTGGCCAGTTGAGAGCCTTTGGCTTAGGGAGAGATTAAAGACAATATCCATCTATAAATACATATAGCTTCTTTTGAAAGAAATATAACCAGAAAGTAACTAAAATTATTAATGAAAACACAATGGAAATTGGAAGAAAACGTAGTATAAATATAATATAGATAGGAGACATGCAGATTAATAGATGAAACGAGATTGCATGAATGATTTTAACTTTAATACATCTTCACATCTTATACAATATACAAATGTATATTGTATGTATGTAGCAAGTTTCCTCAAAAATGAAACTATGTAACACTGACACGAGTCTTCTATGAATGTGACATATGTCTTCTCCCTTTAATGTATTTTTGTTAAACCAAATCATCAAAAATATAGTATAGTAAGGTTTTTCCAAGATTGAAGATATGATACGATCATAGATTTGGCAACATAGATCGTTGTTGACACATGTCACATGAAAGTGAAATAGATCTCATTGTTGATGAAATGGAATTATCGCAAGTTAATTATGGTGAAGATAATGGAACTTATGAGATGATGAGTCTAAAAATCCGTTAAAGTATCAATTTTCAAGTTGACATGTGTTTTTCTTCTTTAATCTTATATATATTTATTTCGATTTGATTGCATTATATCAAATCAAAAAAAATTATGGGCCGATTAGTAATGATTGTCGTTATAAATGATTGTTTGTAGGTTTATGACATTAGCAATTTTGGTTTTTGACATGTGCTTTGCAGATGATCTCTTTATCTTCACGGATGGATCATTATAATCTGTCCAGAACACTTTGCTCATCCTATAGGAGTTTATAGCTAGGTCAGGTCTCTCAGTTAACATCCACAAGACTAGCTTCTTTGCTACATGTTTAACATCAGATGAGATCGGTCTTATTCACCTACACCTGAATTATTTCACGGTATATTACCAGTTAGATATTTGGGGGTCCTTTAATGTACCAAGAAACTTACCTTAGCAAATTATTAGTGATGCTTTAATGGGAAGAAAAACTCAAAATTCGCTACAAGTCAGTATATCAAAGCCTTAAAGATCACAAACCTAGGGTTAGTTGGAGCAAATAAGTTTAGTTCTCAGAGGGGATCCCACGCCACAAGTTCCTTATCTAGCTGTTTGTTCTTAATCAAAGTCCTACCAAGGATATCTTGCTTCAATGGGGTCTTCATGTCTTACTGATTTGTCTTCTTTGTAATTTAGGTTTGGAATCGAGAGGGCATCTTTTATTTCAGTGTATGTTCTCCTGGTGGATCTGGGAAGAAGGCTTGCGTTTCAGGTGAGCAATGACTGGGATGACACGCTTAAATATCATACAGATCTCATGCATTAAATAAAAAATATTGTCAATATGAATTAACTAATCATAGTTTTTTCTGCGTGGATTTGTGGTAGAAAATTTTAAAATTATAGACACATATGAGTTATGCTCATGAAAAAGAAATTATAATTGACACGATCACGATACTACGATAAGTATATATTCCAACACGTATAAGCTTAAACCCATTATCAAAAGAGAAAGAGGAAAATGTATCAGCTTTCTAATTATTTTTAATAAACTCTTTTCCCACTTCAAAACCTTTCCAAATCTCAATCTCTAGAATATGTTCATCTCTCGAATCTCAATCTTTCCAATTTTTCATCGCAAATTCATCTTTCTCTTTTCAGTCTTTTGAACACTCAGTGTCGAATATGTTCTCTTCTTCCAAACAGCTGCTACTCGTCACTGTCTCTGTTTCCACCGCTCTATAATCTCCCCTCGAACGCTAATTACATTGTCCCCAGTAAAGTCTCAGTCTTTATTCATTTTGTTTTGAGCTTGATGTAGTAAGGGTTTTAGAGGAACGATGATTTAAAATTGGTGGGTTTTGCTTGAATCTCTACATTTTCTAAAGGATAAAAAGGCATGAAGTTATAGAGATTTTAGTAAATTGAAAAGAAAAAAATTGGTTTGAGGTCGATTCTTGTACATATATAAAGTAGAATTTCCTCTTTTTCATGATGCTATATTATCAGTGCATTGTTCAAAATTGTAACACATCATCAACTTATTTTAAAATTTTAGAATCTTAAATTATAAGATTCATTAGACCTGTTTAAAACTCCACACCCAGAAATACCAAACTATTTCCACTTTGAACCATCATTTATAATTTTGATGAAAAAACCCATCATTTATAATAAAACATGATATAATTTTGTTCCTCAATTTTCACAAATTTCATTCCGTCGCTTTTATTTTCTCCTACAATTTATTTGGACCTTGAACATTCATTCTAACTTTTTACCAAATCCAAGGTAAACTATTTTTGTTAAAGCCTGTGGTAAGTAATATTTATTACCCAAAAGGAAGGGGCTAAGCCCAAACCACCGGAAAGTAAAATGAGTAGCACCACCATCACACATTTCACTCATAGATAACGATAAGATTCATGGACTTATCTTCCACGTGTCAGTTTTATAGCGGTTCAAACCGATAAGGGTCTCAACACCTCTCCTTAGGCTTTTGTGGCCGTTACCAAGTAATTAACCTCACACCTATCCACAATCAAAATCTGACGGTCTAAATCCTATTCCATACCAATCTCATGAATCCTAGACCCTCCGATCACTCCATGGCTTGTGTTCCAATGTTGTTACCATTATATATAGATGACCATATCACTAGACCAAACCTCAGTTACACAAAGAGTAAAGAAAAAAAAAATGGCTTCCTCTATCCTCTCTTCCGCCACTATGGTGGCCTCTCCGGCTCAGGCCACAATGGTTGCACCATTCACCGGACTTAAGTCCGCTGCTGCTTTCCCGGTGACCCGTAAGGCTAACAACGACATTACTTCCATCGCAAGCAACGGCGGAAGAGTTAACTGCATGCAGGTCATATATATTTCTTCTTCATTTTTAACTATACTAAACTTGTTTCTTAGTTTTAATTATGAACTAATATCATTGGAAAAATCGAAAAAAAATTATATAGGTGTGGCCTCCAATTGGAAAGAAGAAGTTTGAGACTCTCTCTTACCTTCCTGACCTTACCGATGTCGAGTTGGGAAAAGAAGTTGACTACCTTCTCCGTAACAAGTGGATTCCTTGTGTTGAATTCGAATTGGAGGTAACAAAAATTGAAAAAAAAAGTAGCTAGATCTTCCCTAGATCATATGAATTATTTAGAGGTGCTATGCAAGATTTAATGTTTATGTAATAAATTTTTTATTAAAATTTGGCAAAACCTAGATAGTTAGGGTTCTTGATTTATATACATATGTTCAAGATTGTTTGAGTGCTTGTATATAATGTGGTTTGTAGCACGGATTTGTGTACCGTGAGCACGGTAGCACACCCGGATACTACGATGGACGGTACTGGACAATGTGGAAGCTACCATTGTTCGGATGCACAGACTCAGCTCAAGTGTTGAAGGAAGTGCAAGAGTGCAAGAAGGAGTACCCTAATGCTTTCATTAGGATCATTGGATTCGACAACAACCGTCAAGTCCAGTGCATCAGTTTCATTGCCTACAAGCCACCAAGCTTCACCGGTGCTTAATTTCCCAAATCATCATCTTTGCTTTGTTTGTGTAAACATCAAAACTTTATCCCCCACCTTTGATTTTATCATTCTGCTTTTTTTTTTAATATGGTTTCAATTTCCGGATTTAACGTTTGTTTTCCGGTTTGCGAGACATTTTCTATCGGATTCTCGAATGTCTGATGAAATAAATATGTAATGTTCTATAAAGCTTTGAATTGTATTTGCATATGAAACAACAGGAAAGAGGAGAATGCGGCTTAAACTATGAACTTTACAAGTTAAAGAACTGTTAGATATTTAATCTTTGAATCCTTGTTATTGAATAAAACAATTGTTTGAACAAAATATTAGATTCACATTCAATTCTAGTAGAACAATATCTTGAAGTAAAAGATTACCCACTGAAAATCTAGTGATGGAAACATTAGTGGACGTTGTGCCTTCTTAAGGATAGGCATAGATAAGAGTCTCGAATATTCGTTTTTTGTTTGTATATAACTAAAGTATATTCAGGGATCTTGTGAGTGTCATATTTCTAATTTGATAAGCATTTCCCAATTCAAATGACTTGACCCAAATTCACATAAAGATTTTGTTGGAGTTATAGTTTGTAACTCTTTACATGTTGTATCCGTACTTTCGGAATAGGCGAAGATATATGTGTTGCAAAAATTCAAATTTTTGTGGTTTGTGAAATTGTTAAAAGAATATTGAAAGAAATATTATTTTCAAGTAATATTATTTCCTAATAAATTATAAAATATCATGGATAATTTTCAAAGATGAGAAAATATAGTGAATTTTTTTGTTTGATCTGAACAGGTATACATTTTTGTTTTCAAAGAGTTTTGGTCGCCATTGACTACATCGAAATGCGAAATACCACCTAAAGATTAAAAGATAGAAGATACCAAGTTTTGTTTTTGTTTTCATGTGATTTTTTTGATGAATAAACAAATTGGGTGGGAGTGACAAAAAAGCAAAAGTTAGTGGGTAAAAGGCCCATTAATAGCCCACTCAAGCTTAATACTCCATCCATTTTCTCAAAGGAAACCGAATGAATGTGGGAAACAGCAACTTTTGTCTTCTACTCTTGTCATTTTCCGTCCTGAAACTGGACTTGTGTCTTGTCCAGCTAAATTCACTTTGAGTACAAATCTCTATTAAACATGTTTTATACTCCCTCTATTCCTAAAAATATTTTTTAAAAGTTCACACAATAAATATTTAATTAATAAATATTATTTTTTATATTAAACATTATCAATAATTATTAACAGTTAGTAATATAATAAATATAATTATTTTTAATCATTACACATTAAAGTTTATATTTTTTTAATATTAATTAATAAAACTAAAGAAAAAACCTAGAAATCAATATTTTTGGAAATTTTTTTAAAAAAATGGTAGCATGGCTTATTCTTTTATTTTATTTCGTCTTATATATCTCAGATGGAAATGAGCACAACAAGATCATTGCTGGTAGTATTGCGAGCCTTCTTTTTTTGTGATATTGGCTTCTGCTGTTTTTTGTTTCAGAGGTACACACAGATGATCTTACTATCCGTCTATAGTTTCTTCTTCTCTTTATTTACACTAAATCAACGCACTAAGTTATGTTCTTTACAGCAGCATATGTTCTTTCTGGTACCTTGGTTTCGGCTCGCTTTAAAAGATCTGGACATTCTCACTTGGCTACATTACTAGATGCTAAGGACTAACACACGAGTTCTAACTCAAATTTCAGCTCACATACAAAAGGATGCCTGGAGGAATGATCTGAAGTCAAAGTAGGTCTCAGGTTTAGATTTTTTTTTGAGATGAATACCATACAAACTGCCACCAATAATTTCAGCCTATCAAACAAACTTGGTCAAGGTGGATTTGGTTCCGTTTACAGGGTCAGAAACTTTGTATCCTCTTTGTTCTTCTCTTTTCTCTATTTTCTTGAGATGACATTTGCAACTTGTTTCAGGGAAAACTGCAAGATGGGAAAGAAATTGCTGTAAAACGGATTTCTAGCAGCTCTGGACAGGCGAGGGAGGAGTTCATAAATGAAATAGTACTCATCTCAAAACTCCAACACAGAAACTTAGTCAGGGTTTTAGGATGTTGCATCGAAGGAGAAGAGAAGCTATTGATTTATGAGTTCATGTTGAACAAAAGCCGTGATACTTTTGTCTTTGGTGGGTCACTTCTTGCCTCTTTCTATTAGCAGCTTTTTCTCTTTTATGTGGAACTTCTTATCTGATAGTGTTAACATCGTATTATTGCTTAGATTCAAGAAAAAGACTCGACCTTGATTGGCCAAAGAGATTTGAGATCATTCAAGGAATTGCACGTGGACTTCTCTATCTCCACCGTGACTCACGCCTCAGAGTTATACACCGAGACCTGAAGGTCAGCAACATTCTTCTGGACGAGAAAATGAACCCGAAAATATCAGATTTTTGATTGGCTCGAATGCATCAAGGAACGTAATATCAGGATAACATATGCAGGGTTGTAGGAACTCTGTAAGAACCCTGTTTGACAAATGATTCATAGTTCTAATCATAAACTATGTGAAAACCATTCTTCAATAACGTGCTTAACAAGATTCATAGTATATATTAAAATGGGTGAAAACTAATTGATGTTTGCACAGAGGATATATGGCTCCTTAGTATGCATGGACTGGAGCATTCTCTGAGAAATCAGACATCTACGGCTTTGGAGTTCTACTGTTAGAAATCATCTATGGAGAAGAAGAAAAAACCCTTCTTGCATATGTAAGTTACAACTTAAGGTTTTTCATACATTTGCAGAGGATATCGAAAGTGGCTTCTTGCTGTGATATTCTTAAGATCTAAAACTTAACAACATGCTTGGGAATCTTGGTGTGAAACAAAAGGAGTTGATCTTCTTGATCAAGTTCTTGCTGATTTTCTCTTCCAGACGAAGTTGGGAGATGTGTTCAGATTGGTCTGCTCTGTGTTCAACAACAACCTGCAGACTAACATACTTGATTTGCTGTCTATGCTCACCAAAAAATCAGATATTTCATCACCAAAACAACCCGCATTTGCATTGCACCCTCGAGATGACGAATCCGTGTCTAAGGATTTGATTACTATCAATGAGATGACACAGTCTGTGATCCTTGGGCGTTAAGAAACGATGTGTGATTGAAATTTTACAATTGATGTTGATAACTTCAACTTTGATTCTTCTTTTAAGACTAGGGACTCAAACCTGCGCATGTATGTTGTAAGATTTTCACCGCTGTTGTTTGTATTACCCTTTTGACTAGATTTTACAAGAACACCTTCGGATCTTTAACTGAATCAAAGAAAACAATTAAAGTTTCAAACATTCTAGTCGAACATTAGAAAAACTGACCAGAAGGATAACGACGGTGAAGATTCCGATGGTGATGAGGAACGCTTTCTGATTCCGGTTACAGCAAGCATGGAGTTCCCAGTTCGGCGTATTCATCCCCGGCTACAAAGATTGAATCTCTCTCTTTTTCTTCTTTTTTATTTTCCCGGAATCTGAAGAATGATTGGGAGAAAAGAAAAAAAAAAGTAAAGAGGGAATGGGGTTTGGAAACAGTAAATTTCTCTCTATATCAATTTCCTATTGGGTTTTTTTTTTCCAAACCCCATTTATTAAATTTACTGTTTAATGACTATAAAACCAATAGGAAATTGATATAGAGAGAAATTTTGTGCTTTTGTATATTTCAGCACGAACATTTTTAATACATAGAATAAATTTAATGGTAAAGATGTGAATAACTCCCTAAATAACATAAAATCTCTAAATTTTAAGGCAAATGATAGTCAATCTTCTAGATTTGAAAACATGGCAAGAAAATCTAAGCAATCCATCACAAAGAGGATATCCATCAGTGACATAGCAACTAAGCTCTACATAGCCCAAACAAGAGCTTTTAGTTTTGTATGAAAAGGATAAATACAACATAGTGACCCTTTCAACCCTACATGTAGTATCTCATCTACAATGGTAACTAGCCATCCTTGTCTGTTCTCCTATCCAATTCATGCCACGATCCATCTGTATAACAAAGTAAGGTGTCTCGGGGAAGACTCTTGTCTGCTACATCACTAAAAAACTCTTCGGGTGGGACTTCCTTCGTGTTTGCTCGTCTCCATGCTTTCTTTTCTTGTATAGCGATAGCAAAAGTATCTTGGGGGTTTTCACTAATATTCTCGAAGATTTTCCAGTTCTTCACTTTCCAGATATACCACATAACCCATGGGAAGATCCTCAAAACCTCCTCCTCCGCTTTGTAGTAATTCCCTCGCCAATACAAATAATCCATATTACAGAACAATGATTGTGAAGGAAAGATTTTTGGAGCTGAGGAAATATTCGATAGTGCTCACACTTGTCTTGCAAGAGGGCATTCAAAAAGCAAATGATTAATGGTACCTTCCTCCGCTCCACACCGTGGACATTCCTTATCTCTACCAATATGGCGATATAAGAGGCGTTGACATGAAGCCAAACAACTTGTGATGCATTGCCACACAAAATGCTTAAGTTTTTGCGTAGTTTTTAATTTCCATGCTTTCACCATAAATGTTGTGACACTCGGTCCCTGAAGAAGGTGATCGCATGTAGGATGGAATAGAGATCTCGCGGTCCAGTATCCAGATTTAACTGAATTGCTGCCGTATTTTGTCGAAGTCCAACTATACCATCATTTGATGCATTCTGGCTTAGTTTGATCCCTAATATCATGGTAATTTCTTCAGAGAGAAAAAGTTCTTGGAAAAGATTTATTTCCATCTCTTGGTATCAAGGGATCATACGAATCAAATCCGTTGAGTATGTAAAAACTATGAGCAAAACCGGTTATGATGTTTAACGTTTCATCACCCCTAATAAAGCTATGGAGTTTAAGATGTGTTAGCAGAAACGAAACGTAGATTATTTGAAGAAGATAACTCAAATCTTTATTATTTGGTTAAAATATCCGTTTACATTCATGAGAGTTTATACATAGAGACGTAGAAGGATCTAGACTAATGGCGACAAACCAGTTCATGATTGAGGATAAGAGAGAATATTAAATCTGTTTTTAGCTAGATTTGCTGAACTCTTGTAGCCGTACGGAGAGGACGATTGATGTTCACGCTTGATGCTCTGCTTTTGGTCAATGCTACCGTTAGAGCTGTAGCATGTGATTTTGCTTTTGATACAATACAAATTTTTAGGTAGATGTAGGACATGTTCGTTTGACAGTTGCAGGCGGCTGCAGCTGTGGTTTGTGACCTGCCCCCACACGCTATGATTCTTGTTCATTTAACAGTCGTGTGTCTGGTCACAGCAGCAGCCGCAGTCTTATGCGGCAGGCAAAGGAACAGCAATTGGTCGCAGCCGCAATAGTATCAGTCGTACCACCAAATTTCTTCAGCGGATGAAAATTTCTGACGCAGCGATCTGCGTTTACCACAACGTTTGACCGCAGGAGGGTGCAGTTGGCAAAAAAACATCTTTTGGTTGCATACCACAGCCGCATGAAGCTGAGGCTGACAAACGAACATACCTATAGTTCTAAAAAAACCTGAGTCTTACTTTTGGTGCATGACATATATGTACTGATGAATCCAGTATTTAAACAAAGTATTTATAAAAAAAGAATTCGGAGAATTTTGTTACTGATGAAGCTTTACTTCAAAGATTACAAAGAATAGTTAGTCGTCAAATTGAAGAGTTAACTCGAAACAGAAGATTTTGATGGTATAGTTGTGTCTTGTGGATAAAGATGCCTATGTACCCTTGAAAAGAGATCAATCCATTTGTAGTTCATATTATAAAAAACGTGGTTTAGACGAATTAGGGTTTTTGGATATGTTTCTAGATCTTTTGTATGTGTGTTTCTCTCTATGTTTTTTGGATTCTGTTGGAATTTCTCCATGTTTTGTGAAGAGGGATAACTCCTTATTTATAATTGTTTGAGTAGGTGCACAACTTTTTTTTCCATTTTGAGTTTGAATTTCTTTTTTCTGTTCATAAGCTGAATTAATTGGACTTTAACATATAGATTTTTGATTTGGATTAGATTACATCGAGGATGGTAAACCCAATACCAACAAGTACAAAAACAGTTGTACAGAAGCCATGCTCAAAAGTTTTTCTCTGATGTATCCATATCCTATTATATCGTATCATAAGTTGGAGTATCTAGTACGGTCCAAACAATCATCTTCGGCTCGTCGAAACAGATTTCTTCAATGAGAAACTCATCCACATTCCCAAGACGCATCACAATTAAACAAGATGTTCAGTATTGGGGTTTAGTATTTGAAATTAACGGCTAATAACCAACTTTGATAGACTGAGATACATTTGTCCTGATCTTTTCTATAGAATGCTTATGGCCTTTTAAAATTCTTAATTTATGTTTGTTGAACAAATTTACAAAAAAATTTATCATACCTTTATCATCAAAATTGATATGATTTATTATAAGAAATAATATCATTAGAATTTCGATAGCTAAAAGTTCATTCTTACGATTTTTAATATTTAGTTAAAGATGTAATATTTTATATTTTACTATTAATTGTTTTTGAAAAAGTTGTGTGTTAGCAAGACCGGTCCAAATTTAAGGGAGGTTTTAAACAAATTTTAAATTTTCGTCGTAAAATTTTTAAATTTAAAATTCTAATGATATTATTTCTATAAAATTAGTATTACTATAGTATACATTTTCCAGAACATCCGCTCAAATTTATTTAGTGCATTTAATGATAGTAAAATTTATTTTTTTCTATAACTCTTAGCGATAAATATAATTATTAAATAACTAAATAAGAGAAAAGAAAATTGGTAGACAAATATAAGAAAATATAAGTAAAACATAAGAAAAATATAAAAATAAATGATAAAAAGATATAAAATGTTGGTTCAAGTTTGAGATTTTCAAAAAAAAAAAAATATTGATTACCAACTAAAAAAACAGAGTAATATCTCAAAAATGCTCCAAAAAGTTCCTACTGGAAACTACAACTGAAAAATTATTTATTCGATTATGTTCAATCTAAAAAGAAGGCAAAGTTTCTGTTTATGGTTTTCTTAAGGATTATTCTACATCGATTTTAAACTATTTAAACAATGTTGTCACAATCTTAATCTCAACATTGTTTGCGAGGAAGCTCAGTGCATGAGGTTTGCATTTTCCATTCCGTGTTTATGAAAATCTCGAAGAGTGTTGAAATGTATCATTTTTATAAATTGTGGGTTTGAGAAAATTGAAGTGTGTTTTGTTTGTAGAGGTGACTAATTTTGTTTGTAGAAGTGCATTTTTATAATTACTCTAGATTTTTTATTTAGTTGTTCAAAAGAAAACAATTTAAGGTCATATGACACATTGACACCCATAAAAATGTATTTATTGAAAATATATTACTTTTAAAAATATTTAATTTATTTATTTAATGATTTTACTAAGATTATTAGATAATAAATAGTACTGATTCGTAATTCCGACCTATACATTTTTATAAGATATTTCTTAAAATAATTTTTTCAAGGATTTGATGTTTCTAAAATATTCGAAAATACATGTACGTTTTTATAGAAAAAGGAAGATGAACAGGCTTAAAATAATGGAGATAACTAATAAATTGTCATTGATTTAACCAAATATCTTATCATTAACCAAACAAAATTTTGATAGTTGATGTGTATTTTCATTTTGGATGCTCAATGTCCTAACATGGAGAGCTTTGTTCATCTTATATATAAATATATAAAATTTATGTAGAAAAAAAGCAGTTTGATTATTGAATTCGGTAATTGTCAGCAAAACATCCCATGCTATTTGTCGGACTGGACCATATTTATTGTCAACTAGGTTCAGAAAAATCCGGTAATTCCTAGGGTCCGTCATCATAACCAAACCCTAGCTGAATTTGACAACTTCCTGTCAGTATTATCGAGAGCAGCCAAAGTAGGCAATTCTTGGTTGGCTCTAATTGGGTTGGGTCGGTTTTGTTAGATAATTTCTAATGATTTGAGGAACAAATATTTCCTAAATAAGATAGGATTTAGGAGATAAGGAAAAATACAAATAAGATTTAGTTAATACTAGATAAACTTTTGTGTTTACAAATTCTATTAGGATTAGAAATTGCTAATTCTTATAAATAAATGATTATGTAGAGAGTTGTTCTACAAGACAGACAAGACAAAAAG
Organism: Cardamine chenopodiifolia; assembly: GCA_963922655.1. Taxonomy (NCBI): domain Eukaryota; kingdom Viridiplantae; phylum Streptophyta; class Magnoliopsida; order Brassicales; family Brassicaceae; genus Cardamine; species Cardamine chenopodiifolia. The sequence continues at coordinate 12,298,701 of OZ000476.1, read as the reverse complement.
ATTTAATTTTGAAAGTTTTTTAAATCAATAAGAAAAATTGTTCTTATATTAAGTCTCTTGAATTTCATTTGGTATCAGAGCTTTTCATATCGTTAGAAAGACTCAAGATCAAACGGAATTTCAATCAAAAGAGTTGATTGTCAAACCCGAAAAAAGAGTCTCCCGACGAAAAAGAAGATCCCGAGCAAGCTTCTCTTTGCTTGTGATACAAGATGGAGCAAACCATAACCGTAAGTGCACAGCCAAAGGAGCCAAAGATCTTAAATCAATTCAAAGCCTCATGCTCACTGCTACGAACTACACAGTATGGGCAATGAGGATGAAGGTAAACCTTAAAGGTGCATCAAGTATGGGAAGCAATTGAACCAGGTACGCAAGACATCATCAAAAATAATGTTGCGACAGCTTTGCTTTTCCAATCTATACCGGAAAACTTGATCATGCAAGTTGGAGATTAAGACACGGTAAAAGCTATGTGGGAAGCAATCAAAAGCTGTTACATGAGAGCAGACTGAGTTAAGGAAGCAAGAGTTCAAACTCTTGCTTTAGAATTTGAACGTCTAACCATGAAAGAAATGGACAACATCGATGACTTTGCAGTTAGAATATCTACTCTAACCTCAAGATCGGCATCACAAGGCCATATCATCGAAGAAAACAAAGTGGTGAAGAATTTCATAAACGGAGTACATAAAAACAAATATATTCAACTTATTATTGCATTAGAACAACCGTTGGATCTAAACAACATAGGAGTAGAAATTTTTCTTAATTCAAGTTTAGAAATTAAGAAGGAGAATGTTATATAATTCCTAATGACTTAATGAAAAAGTATTTCCTAAACAAAATAGGATTTATGAGATAATGATAAATGCAAACAAAATTTAACTAAGATTAGATAAGAATTTGTGTTTACAAATTCTATTAGGATTAGAAGTTGCTAATTTTTATAAATAGAAGTTTGTGTAAAGAGTTTTTCTACAAGACTAGAGAAAGAAATTTAGTTTTTGAAAAGTTTTCTAAATCAATAAAAAAAATTATTTTTATAATATGTTTTTTGAATTTCAGGTTTGAGATGGACTCTGTGGGTGATCCAAACGGATATGAAATGGTTCTGGGGAAACGTGGACCCTTCACTTCTTTTAGTGGGATTCTTCGTTTTCGGTAAGTACGTAGCCATCGGACCCCATGGCCATGCTTACTTTGTCTACTGCTTTCATATAATTCATATATATATATATATATATATATAAATATATATATTATTTATAATTCACTTTCACTCTCTAGATAATATGAAATCTTCTTTTCCTCTTTATTTTTATCACATAACAATTTCTTTACTTTCTACAACAAAAAAAATATACAAACAAACAATTTCTTTACTTCAAATTTAAGAAAAAGTCAATTTTAATTTAATGTAAAGAAATTCGCATGATTCACACCACAAGAAAAGTACCGCAAATCCGAAAGATATTTCGATGGATTATTTTATCGTTGAAAATTTCCGACGGTAACCCGACAGAGTTTCAAAAAAACAGATCCATCAGAAATTTTCAACGGATTTCCGACGAAAATACAAAAAATATATATAAACACGTATGCAACATATTTAACACATGTCATATAGTATCGGTAGAAAATTTCCAACGGATTTTTAGGGGTAAAATTTAAAAGTTTTTTACATGATATACAATGAAACTCAATTCTAAATATTATTCAAAAACATTAAAGACAAAATATAAAAAAAGTTATAAAGCATGGTTACAAATTTTTATGTTTCGGAGTTAAATGTTAGATAATAAATCTTATACTTTCTGACTTATGTATGAAACATGTTACGAAACTTAGTTGTTTGATATTTTTGATATTGAAGAAGATGATTCAAACATAATTTATCATGCAAATAAATAAGATATCCTATATAAATTTATTTATATTAAACAAATCGATTCTGGTACCGAAACCTTGTATCCATCAGAAATTCGTAGAAATTTCCAACAGATTTCTGATGGATATAGTGATACACGTGGCTCCCTCTTTGTTTGACTGATCAATAGAACAACATGCACATTTCACAGTTTGTTGGATCATGAAAGTTACCCCGTGAAATCATCTTTCCGTCTTCTGCGGTTACTAAAATTTCACTGTTCATCGGATGGATTTCTGACGGACAGTGAAATTTAAGGCGCAAATGTTTCCGATAATTTTCGAAGACCACATTTAAAAAAAACGATGGATTTTCCACGGATATATCCGTCAAAAACCCTATTATAAATATCTTTGTTCATCTTCTTTGCGAGTTCACGCGAAAACACAAAAAAAAAAAAAAAAACTCTCTCAGTCTTCACCCAAATGGCCAATTTCTCACCCAATATGTAAGTTTCTAACCTTTTCAATTAGATTTATAGATTGAAAAGTTATTTTTTGGATTTAGGGAATTGTATTTGAGATTTAGGATTTCGACGTTAGATTATATGACTGGGTTGTTAGATTTATATTTTATTTAGATATTTGATGGTTAGATTTAGGGTTTGATGGTTAGACTTAAGTTATTGATTTATGGATTTTTAAATTTTTTTAGAAATTTAATATTTTGATTTCATTTTATTAAAAATGTTTGATTTGATAAAACTATGATTATTATTTTCATTTTATTATGCATTCTATAAATAATTTGATATGATTATATTTTTTGCATTTTATAAATTTTTTTGAATTTTAAAATTATTTGGTAATTACATTTGATTTGTCTTTTTTTTGCTAATTCTAATTATTATTATTTTCATGGATTATGGTAATTACGTTTCTTTAGGAGAAACTCGTCCTGCGAGGCAAAGAGGGATTAACTCGCAAACTCTATCCACTCATATTCCGGAGACTGTACCGGCTACGGATCCGACTTAATAGCCGACTCAAATGTTTGTGGATGACTTTATAATTTATATTTTTTGAACTTTTTTCTTTTATTTATACTTTAATTTTTTTGTTTCTTTTGTATTTGAATCTTTTTATTTAAATTTAATTTTCATTTTTTATTTTCATTTTAATCGTATTTTTAATCAAATTTAAAATGTAAATGTAATAAATTTTTAAAATATAAAAATAGATATATTTATCCGTCGAAAAACAATCCGTCAGAAATATGGAGGCTGAAAATCCATTAGAAATAACAACGAATTTTCTGTTTCTGACGACTTAAAATTGACGGTCAAATTCATCGAAAATAAACTCTTCCGTTTTCTGTTGTTTTCTTGTAGTGTCATATCATTAAATAAATAGAGTTTGGACTTTTCTATCACAAAGAGCTAGAATGCAAAGAAGTTATTTGTCCATTAAAAAGGGAACTAGATTGGAATAATTAGGGATTGTATCAATATATCTTTACAAGTGGTTTGATGATGAAGACGAGTTTCTCAGCTAGCTATATAAGTTTGTTACATATACACATCTTATAATAATGTATAAAAGAAGTAAATAAATAAATCAAATTTGAAAGGAACGATAACATACAATTAGCGACACTGAAAAAGAAGACATGACAAAATGTTAGATATATACATTTCATATTGAACTGACATAAGTTGATAACAACGCGTATGTATTACGGTCTAACATTCAAAAATAATATTCTTAATATGTATTTGACATTTGTCTACTCTTGTTATTAGTTTGGAGGTATCAACACTGCCACCCGTTTATTTTTGTGTTCTTATACTACATATAGAAATCTATTATCTAACCATTTTAATCATAAAACGAGAAGTATGTTTTAAACCAGATAAGTGAAGACAAAATAACTAGACTAAATGCGAACTGTAATAAGACAATATTGAACAGTTTAGGTCTCAATGCAGGATAAAAGCATCGTAGAGTAAATGTAGTCGGTACGGTTTAAGTATGATCGGTATAGTCATTGCATATAAATTGTGCGATCAAAAGGCTTGACTGGCGAATTAATTAAATTAGTTGAACTTTTCTACTAGCGATCAAGTCTTCAACTAATCTTCTAGCACTTAGAATACCTAAACAATTATTCTTATATGATTTTCTTGTGCTTGGTCATAGTACTCCTAATATATTAGAATTTAGGAGCGATACCACTAAACATGCTTATTATTATTTACTTTTTTGTAAATTTGTTCATTATAAACACTTACAAACGTGTAACATGGTTGCGATTATCGGAGTCATAATACATTATAGTAAAACACAACAAATTAATGACATCATTTTATTTGGTTTCATAGATATGACAAGTTATGTATTCTCTCTTTGATTTGATATAGTTTGTGAAATAATCTTAGTATCCGTTCCTTAGGTTAAAGTCTCGGGTCGGTGAACTTTGCACCATTGGTCTATGTTCGATGTTTTATGAAAGTGGTCAACACGAATCCGAACGTTGATTTTCTAAACATTTCAAACATTGCACATTATAATTAGCACGTATGTCTTTTGACTTCTAAAGGACTATCAGACTTAGTGGCTCATAGATTTGGATTTATTTTGATTGACCTATTTTCATGTAAATTTTCATAATTTTTGGAGGATTCTATCTATTTCGTTTGTATTTTAGATTTGGTTGAGTTCTAATGAAACCTAAATATTTTCTGAAATTTTTAATTTGTTTTAAGAACTATTAAAATGCAAATCTATAGATTTGGAAAGACTTTTTTAAAAAATTAGTGTGTTTGTATGGTATGATACATATAAAATATATATTTGCTTTCTAACATTTTATGAGTCTTCGCTAATCTTTGGCTTCTGCATAGATCTTTAATTTCAAACATTTTTGTATTTTTAAATCGTTAGACACCACTACTCTCTAAACTTAAAAAAAAAAACACACCAAAACATTTTATCGTTTGAAGAAAATGGAATCCTGCGACAGTTGAAATAGTAAACAGAGTCCTGCTGGTATTAAGCTTTAAATTAGGGTGTCAATGTTTTGAACGCCTATACATTTCAAATATTATATATGATTCATAGAAAACCTTTACAATAAATATATGGAGTTTTTCTCTTGCAATTTGAAAAAAACTATGAGATTCTAACTTGAAACTAATTGGTAATAACCAAACTGCATTAAGATTTTTTTGATTTGAAGTACTCATAAAATTATAGAATTTAATCTCTTCTTTCTCCCATTTTAGCTCATACAAACCAAGTTTAATATGTGAAGAAAAATAAGTTGAAATTTTCAAAATAAAATCGTATATAAAGTTTCGCACCAAAAAAATTATATAAATATATAAAGTTTAATAAAATAGAAAATAAAAGGTAGGAAAGTGAAGAACCAACATATATCCTTTTTTGGCCCATGTGAATATGTAGCAAGAGGCGCTTCTCTGTCCCCTCTCTTCCATTACCATCTTATTCTTCTTTTTTATCTTTTTCAGAAAAAATATTTTCCTTTTACTTATGTTCTCATTTTAATTCCAAAAACAAATAAAATATTCCAAAATCAATTTCGTAAAATTACCTATAAAACTAATTATATTCCAATCGGTTCCGCCTTCATCTTCTTCCCTAAATCTTTCTCTCTCCCTCGAAAATTTATTTAAAATCTCTTCGTTTTCACCAATTCTCATTACTATAACTTCAAAAATTCTTAAAAGAACCTTTCGATTTCATCTTCAGAAATATGGCGGTGGATCTTTTATCGGAAAATTCTAATATGAGTCCAAGAATCTCATTTTCTCGTGATTTTTGTCAATCTGACGCTATACCAATCGAGAAACGTCCCTTACGATCGCCAAATTCTAAACCGTCGAGTCTCAATTCAAGCATCGATTTCGATTTCTGCATTCCCGGCGGCGTAAATTCCGGCGAAAGCTTCGATCAAGGTTCTTGGTCCGCCGATGAACTCTTCTGTAACGGCAAAATCTTACCAACCGAAATCAAGAAAAAACCCGAGTCGCATAAATCGGGTCAAAAAGAACCCACACCGAAAGATGGTAAACTGGTTCAGACCAAACTGGATACAAGAAAACAGAAGAAACCAAACGAAGAAGAAGAAGACGTTAACATAACGGAGGAAAAGACCAATACGAAGTCGTTTTGGGGATTTAAGAGAAGCAGTAGTTTAAATTGTGGAAGTAGTTATGGACGGAGTTTATGTCCGTTACCGTTACTTAACCGGAGTAATTCAACCGGTTCAACATCAAGTAAACAGAAACAGAGCTCAAGAAAACACATTAAGCTTCAACAATCTTCATCATTGTCATCTTCATCTTCTTCTTCTTCATCGAGTAACAGTAGTTTTCAGAAACCGCCATTGAAGAAAAGCTATGGAGGTTACAGTTATGGTAGTCATGGCGGTGATGGGATTAGAGTGACTCCGGTTTTAAATGTTGTTCCTTCTGGGAATTTGTTTGGTTTAGGATCTATGTTTTCTGGTAATGGAAGAGACAAGAACAAGAAGAGATAAGTAAGAATGATATATTTCTGGATTTTACTGTTTTATTCTGATTTGTTGTTCTTCTTCTTCTTCTCTGTTTCTGTCTCTGAAACTCTGAAGATTTTCTGACAGTGTGTTTTGTGGGTCCTATGCCAACTTATCTGAGTATTTTAATTTTTTAGTTTGTCGATTTCAATGTTTAAATCTAGTTTTTTTTTTTTTGCTTTCAAGAGGGCTGCTATTTTCAGATACTTGTCAATTACCTATCACAATTAAGATATTTTAAATGTTTTGTCAATTACTTAGTAGTTTTGTATCAACTGAATCTCTCTTTTTTGTTATGCTATGTACAATGAGAGCGATAAAGATAACATAAAGAAAGAGTTTTGGTTACATGGATATAAGTTGGCAAAACTACAACATAATATAAAATGTTTAATCTATATTCAATCGTATATGCTTGGCATCAATGGAGACGAAGCATATGAATAATTATTTGTTATTTTATAATATATATATATATATATAAAACTGTACTGCTATAGTAAAAAATTATTTTTGTTATTTGAATCGTAAAACTATTTATTTTAATTGCATTTTTATTTAATTCACAATAGTCGTGTTAATTTATTCATTCAGCTTTATCTAAAATGTAACAACCAAAAGAATTTGAACCTTAGATCTATAATCTCTTCAAACTGAAAACAAAATTAATTAGTCTTTAACAAAAAAAGAAAACCAAATTAATTAGTCTCTTCCCCAAAGTTTCACTTAGTCTTATTAGAACAAAATATTAATTTGTTTGAGAAAAACTGTGGATCCAATGTAGGTGTAGATTTTAACCGGCCGCGTCGTTCCAACATTAGTCTCATATTGTACAATGAGTAGTTGAAATTGTTTAAGAAAAAAGAAGAGCTAGATATAACCTTGACTTAGTCTATTACTAAACTAAGATTAGTAATATAATAGCGACTAATTAAATTAATGATAAACTGTATAAAACAATGACAGAGTTATCAAATACAAATAGAAAGTGTGACAAGACAAGTGACGGGTAAGCAATTATCTTTCGAGCTTGTCCTATTCTGTTCCTTTTTGAATATTTCTCACATGCTGTGTATTATCATTGAATGTGAATTATCAGTAAAGCAATGCAAAGAAAAAAGAAAAAATATAAATAATTGATGTGAAATCTCTACTTTTCCCTCTTATCATTCCATGTAAAGTTAAGCTTAACCTCGTGCCCAATTATTTCTTTATTTATTTTCTACGTTTCTTTTGCTTCCGGTTTAAATTTGCTAATAAGGAATATAATTTTATACTTTACCGGCCTTAATAACCATAGTTAGTTCACACGAATCCTATCAACCATTTATAGTTCGACCAAATTTTATAACTAAGAAGTGACTAATTAAAAAAAGAACTATTATTTTTTTAGCACAATTATGTCCTTTTTTATTTAGATTTATATTTCAACACAACGGTTTTTAGGTAGTTGTTAGAAACTAAATTTTCTTATGAAATGACTCGGTCGTGAAGACCAAATCTGATGGCGATGAACTGACTTTTTCTAAGGCTTAATGTTTGAAAGGCATAGTCATGACTCACGAGTCAAGTAAACAATGATGGCACCATCCAACTGTTAATTCAATAGGATATTATACCATATGCTTTTAGTGTTGGATAGAAGTTTGTGGGGGCATTGGATGGTTTATACAAATTAAAAAGGTATTAAGCTTATAAGACACAAAGCTAGCCTCTAGGGCTACATCAAAATAGTCCTGATCAGCTAGCGCGCGCGCATAAGTCAAAAATGTATACACATTCAAATTATTGCATTCAACAATTTTTAGACATTTTTTTCCTGTTCAAGGATAACCAGTTTGAATAGTACGGTTTTATGAAACCATGTGTTATGGCTATAAAATTTATCAATTATTGAAAAAGTCGATAACTATTCAATGGTCCAGTCATATTTTCTTTATAAATTTATTATTAGTTGTATTGTTAAAATGATTGAAAAATAAATGTTTCTAACAAGTTTTATAAAAAAATTTTTGACTGTTTTATATTAATCGGATTTTAAATTTGAAGTATCATTGATTCATTGATTCATTGATTAAGAGTTTAAAAACTTTTACACCATATCTGAGGTTAGATCTCCATAATGTTGCGGAGAGAATATGTCTATCATAAAAATGTCGTACATGCAAAAACATATGTCATAAATCTAAATTTTGTAAAGAAAACATGTTTATTATGAAGATGTCGTATATACATAAATGTTTATCGAGTTTACATCGTGAAATCGGTGTTTGAAAAAATTGTTCATCATAATCGTATATAGTTCAACTAGTCGAATAGCATCATAATATGATTAGATAAATATACGATAATAATGATGAAATAGATGACAACAACAAAAATCAGATTTTAAAAGAGGTAAGTAAAAACAGTAAAAGATAACTATACAAAATAAAAACAGAAAAATATATTTGTAATGCTTTCCTTTTTGTACAACTTCTCTTGTTCTACTGTATTATTGGGTTTCCGATAATTTTTTTTTTTGGCAGATTCTCCATTCAAATATTTGAATCAATCCGAACCGAGAAGTTATCAAACCAAAATTTTAAAATATCCAAAGAAACATTAATTTTTATTTCCGAAAAATGTCAAATGTAAACCAATACTCAAATATCCAGAGCCAGATTTAGCAATGCAACTATGTAATGCAATTTTCAGAAATAAATTCGGCAAAAACGGGAATACATCGGGCTTGGAAAAGTTTTAGTTCATAGAGACAAAGCCCAACATTTTTGCATGTGTAACAAGAGGAAGGAGGCAGGGTAGGCCCATCAAACTCTTATATTTCTTAAATCATACTAAATAGCTTTAAATATATATATATATATTAATTATATACTGCAGCGACTACTACAGTATAATTTTCTATAGACATATATAGGAAACTAGTTTTTCCTTTATCCGCAATTTTTTTTGTCGTCTCATTTATCCACATTTCAACGTCTCATGTGATGCATACACATTTTAAAAATATATGGTAGTTATTTTAAAATATGTGATTTTGTCGTATAGTACAAATAATCTCTTCTTCTTTTTTTTGTCTTTGGAAGCAATCAAAATTTCGGTTTTCCGTTATATACTAGTAGTTCTATATTATAATGTATCTCATAATTGATTAAATATAAAAACACATTCACAAGAAATATGAAAATATAATTATAATATATATATAAATATATCTATATATATATATCTTACATACAATTAAAAACGTCACATATACTGTTGCGTCAAGATAAAAAATGAAAACACTCTTAACTGAATTAACTTTTAGCTTGATGTTTAATCAAACAACAGAGTTCTAGGGAAAGCACCAGGAAATTTTTATTTTCATGTTGGTCAAAGTGTTATATTTTTGCAAATAGTATAATTGCCTTTACTATTTTCTTCATTTTGACCCCTTATTTTTTGTTTCATGTAGAATCGTTTCGAGTTGGAAATTTCAAACAGTTATGCTACTAAAAATTTCCAATATATAGCTAAACAAAATATTTTTATATTGAATGTATATGTATATATATATATATCACTAGAAGAAAATAATTTGGTACTGTGTTTTAATAGAAAGGGTGATGTTTGAGATTCCTAGCTTGTCTGGGTTATTGTCCGTGACATCTCAGAATCGTCTGACACGGACAAAGACACAAATCTGCTTCTTTTTTTCTGTCTTATTACACCCTTAAAATTTCACTTTTTTACACCTACACACGGCTACACACCTATTTATATACTGTCCACTAAACTATACATATAATGAAGATCTTGAGTCTTGACTCTTGAATAGTTTGAATTAGTGCAGCCCGCAACAATGTTGGATATATTTCTTGCTAAAAGTTTAGTGAATATTAAACTTAAGAGTTGCCGAATGCTAAAATAGGTTTTGCATTATAATTATTTTATCTTCACTATCCGATTCACTTTTGTAGACAAACAAAAATTGAAATAACAGATTTAGTTAGAACAAAATTACTGATGAAATATTAAAAATGTGCTGACAAAAGTGCATATCATTATTTTGGTGAGAAAAAGACGAATTAGCGACATACATAATTAAACGTTTCTATAAGGCCGGTAAAATATATTCAAATGTGATTCACTAATAAATATAGTTTGTGGTTTTTTTTGGTTAAATCGTAGGAGTTCTAAATTTTGGATCCTAATTTCCTTTGGTTTTTAATATCAAATGAAAGTTTAAAATCGAAACACATAAAATTCAATCTTTTTATACTATCACTAGGTCACTAACCCTTTGATATATGGTTATGGATTTGTGTTGTTATATTAGCAACTAGATAGATAAGTCGCAAACTTAATGAAAAATTAGCAATTTTTTTATTTCGTCACTGTTTTATACAGATTGCTAACTCTTGGAATCATCAGTAATTACTTATTAGTAATAAAAAATTTAAGATGTTTTTAGCCGTTGAAATCTAACAATAATCTAAAGATAAAATATTTTACTCAATGCAAATTTATTGGTAATCTGTCGATATATGAACAACACAAATACACAATATGGTCTATTGTCTTGTCTTATCTTAAAATTCTTTTGTTAGTTTTTGGATAATTTCCATTTATACATATGTTTTCCGAAATATTTTTGACATATTTTTAGTAAAATGTGGTGAAATATACACATTCTCGTCCACAATTTTTTTCTAGAAGAAAATATTTTAATTACTTAAAAATGAAATTTTAGCAAATTAAAGAGAGATGACTTATCTTAGTTTCCATTAAAAAAAAAAAAACAGTTACAGTACTTTCACGTATCTGCTTTTAATTTACATTTGATACAAAAATCGTGCTGCTATGCTATTATTTGATATCGTAATTTTTTTTATTAAACCTATCTAAAGTCCTTTTCAAGATTGGTAAAAAGAAGTTTTTTCAGTTTGGAAAATGCGAAGTTGGAACTGAGAAATGTGACTACGGATGAAGCTGGATTCCTTAAAAACGAGAAACAGAAACATCGATCCTTTAAACCTTCTGGTCCGTAACCCACAGTTACTTTAAACCTTCATCATTCTCTAAAATACTTAATATATGAAAATTTAATCTGCTCGTTTCTATATGTTCATCTTTTCCCATAAAAATTTCTTTATATTTTGTAGTCTAAAGATGAGAAAGTAATTAAAAATTCAGATATGCGGATTTTTACCCGTTATAAAACATATTTGGATATATAATATGAACATTTTTATAGGTTTGACATAGTAAGATTTATATTATTGCGAGTTAGCGGATATAGTCTAAAAACGTATAAATTAACGGATATAAAACTTTGATCTGCAAAATTGACTATAAACTTGGCGTAACAAAAACTAGTTTGCAGATTTGCAGGCTTACAGATTTTTGGATATTTATTTTAGAGTTTTCTTTAAAAAAACCATCAACCTCTATTTTTTTTGCAAAAAAAATCCACCCCAAACTTGTGCAAGTCAATCCTACAACCTGCAAAGTCACTCGCAATACTGGACCTCCGCATATCGTCGACGTCACCCCCGTTATTTGTCGTTAGAAAACTAACAGATCAAAACGACATCGTTTTGGATAAAAAAACTACATGTTGTTTTGCTTTTATCTTGTAGTTTTTGTGTACGAAAAACAACATGTTTTTTGTTTTGATTATTAACTTTTATTTAATATATTTAAAAGTTAAAAATAAAAACAAAAGGCTTGAAATGTTCTTTTTCGTCGTTCATTCTCTCTGTTCCAGTTACAGAGAATCCGGATTCACAACTAGCGAAATATCTGATTTTGTTTATGACCCTGGCTTTCTAAGAGCTCTAATTAGTCAATTTTGATTTTTGTTTCTTCGAACCCTCTTTTTTGAATTTGGATCTCATTTTCTGAATTTGTGTGTTTATAGCTTTTCGTTGTTTGATTTTGAAACAACGTTTATAGAATTGATGTGTGTTTATGATTGTATTATAGAATTTGTGTGTTAAGGTTATTTCCGTTGTATTATTCCTTGTTTAAAACAACGAGATTTAATTGATGTGTGTTTATGATTTGTGTAACGTAGAGAATGACTGATCAAGGAATGGAAGGGAGCCAGCCAGTTGACTTAAATGGAAGTTGTGGTGGACAGTATCTCTGATGTAATTGGAAGTGATAAGAGATTGATGAAGATGGCTCTAGAAGGGATGATGAAGAAGAATGGAAGTTGCTTCACTTTGCTTCTTCGCTTGATCTGAAGAAGAGGAGTCACGAGGGTTTTAATTTTGTTTTATAAATATTTTAAATGAAAATTAATAATTAAATTTAAAAAATCATGTTGTTTTTCGTACACAAAAACTATAAGATAAAATAAAACAACATGTAGTTTTTTTAGTCCAAAACAACGTCGTTTTGATCAGACCATTAGTTTTCTAACGACAAGTAACGGGGGTGACGTCGACGATATGCAGAGGTCTAGTATTGCGAGTAACTTTGCAGGTTGTAAGATTGACATCCACAAGTTTGGGATGAAGGTTTTTCTTGAAAAAAAAACCGAGATCGATGGTTTTTTTGAAGAAAACCATTTATTTTACTATGTGATCTATTCGCAATTCAGTTCAGCTAAACTCTGCAAAATGGTAAATATAAGAGGCTAGCCGGTCGAGGACTTGCGGATTTTCCAGTGCTACTTCTATCAGTTACTTGACCTTTTGTGCGCATGTCTCTCTATTTTTATCTCTCTTCTTGTTCTGCAAAAAAAACAAAAAAAAAACTGTAACAATCTCTCTCGAGCCCCTTTCACCGCCAGTGACAACTGAGAGAATCATAGTAATAATTTTTTCACAGAAAAAAAGACTTTTCTTATAATTCAATATTTTCTCATCTCTCTTTCAGTCACTTGTCGTCACTATCGTTTTGCTTTTGTTTCCTTTCACTTTTTAACTCCTATTTGCGAATATTAACCGTTGAGTTCTCAATTCTCAACACACACTTTTAAGCTCATTTTTTCTTCTTCTTCTTCCACTGTACCATTGTCGTTTTCTTGATTTCCAACCCTCTTCTTTCTTTCCTTATTCTCGTAACTAAGCTATCGATAATGTTTATGCACATTCATCTTTTAGAGATTCCCCAATTTCACAAAAGCTGAGAGACTTTTTTTTCTTTTCAGAAAATCAGATTTTACAAAGAAAGTTTTATTCTTTCTCTCTGGGTCTTTGTTTCATTCTTGATTATGTGATAAAGTTATAAACTTTGGAACATTGTATCTCTAAAAGTTATTATGTGATAAAGTTATAAATTTTGGAGCATTTTTATTTCTGTGTTTGTGATCTTGGTTAAGTCTTCTTGATGACAGGAGAGTTACAAGAAACGTCGGCGCCATGTGCGGCTATAACTGAGAAACGACCAAATCGACTCGGTGGTTGTGTCGGTGTTTTCTTTCAGCTCTTTGATTGGAACCGACGGTATGCTAAAAATAAACTCTTTTCTCGCAAATCACTTCTTCCTGGTTTGTCTCTCTCTCTTTCTCTAACTCACTCACTATCTTAGTTTATCTATTCTTGTGTCTGAAAATGTAAAGAGTTCATCTTTGGTTTGTGTTCAGGGAAACAAGTTTCGAAGAGGTTTGGAGAAAATGAGAAAAGGCTCAAATCTAAGCTTAATCTGGTGATTATTTCTCATTCTTTAGCTAAAGTAGATATTTTTAGTTTGATTCGAGTTACAATGAACTAAATATTGTTTGATTGATTGAATGATTAGATTGATGATGAGAACAGAGGAAGTTTCCCAAATCGGAATGAAGTTATGGAGCTTAAAAAGTACGAAATGAGAACTCCTATTTTAGTAGCACGTTTAATGGGTCTTGAATCAATGCCATCTTCTACTCAAAGAGACAAAGGAAAGAATAAGAAGAAACCGATGTTTTCGTCGCAGATTCAAGATAACGATAAATGTGATGTGTTTGATGATGAAGAAGATAATGGTTTTGATAAGTCAAGGCCACAGAAGATGCAGAGAACAACTGGAGTTAGTGATAGACGTGTTTCTGTGAAGAAGTTTGGTTCAGAAGCATTACAGATTAAGAATGTTTTGACTCGAGTAAGGCAACATCATCAGTATGATAGTAATCATCAGCATCAGAAACTTGCTTCTCCTGTTAGAAGTTCAAGGCTTCATAGAAGAAGTTCTAGGTTGATTGATGCAGCTACTAGAATTCTTGAACCGGGAAAGAGAAATGCGAAAGGGGCTATTGCTAGTCCTTCGAGAGTTAGATGGTTCGAAAATGTTGGGAAAGAACCAGTTGAAGTTGTTGTTTCACCTGAGTTTCAATGCGGTTATAATAAAAGAACCAGCAGTGTTGCTTCTTGTAAAGCTTGTGGTAGTTTGGTTGATGTGAATGGTTCTAGTCCGGTAGTTGAAGAAATTGGAAAGAACGTAGCGCTTGTTTCTGAATCATCGCCTTTTCAACGAAGTAAAAGAAGTGTGTTTTGGAGAAATGAAGAACCATCTGTGTCTGTTTCTGCTAAAGACAGTACAGATCAAATGATGAGGAAAGCTCTACAACGTGTTCGATATGACTTCAATGCGAAGCATGGAAAGGATGAAATGTTGTCGCCTGGTGTAAGAAACAGATTCGATTTTCACAATCAGGTGTTGCAGAAGGAGGAAAGGTTTCCTACAGAAGCTCGAACTTGCACCTTACAGAGCAAAAGAAGTTGTTCTTCACCTTCAAATGCGATGAATAGAGGTTCAACTAGTAGGAATCATCAGTTGAAGTCCCCAGCTAAGTTTGAGAACTCTGATTTGAATCTGCAAAGAAAATCTCGCACTAGAATTGAGGAGTCTTGTAATAGATCAGGATTGAGCACTCTAGCAAGGAAGAGAAGGCTAGCTTGTGTAAGTGGTCACGGACGAGGAAGTAGCTTTATGATTCCAGTGTCAAGAAGATTAGACGGTGAATGCTCTTGTGCTTGTAGTAATGCCCCGAGTGGTAGCAATGAAACTGCTTTTGCTCCATTGAAATTTGGTGGTTCTCATAGAAATTATAGCCAATGCTGTAGAGAAACCAAAGAGAGAAAAGGAGTTCAACGCGTTCCAAATCAGATGGGTGAAAGAAACCCAAGAACATCATTTACGAAAAGGCCACCGCTTGATGTAGGTACTCTGGGATTGATTCAGCAAAAGTTGAAAGAATTGGCTTCTCAAGAAGAAGATGAGGCACTAGGAGGAAGTGCTTTGCCTAATAAATCAGCTTCTCTGATTCTTCATGAATTGCTATCTTCTTTAGCTCTGGAGCAGCGGCGTTATATTCGAGATATCAATATGCCTTACGCAGAAACAGCTTATCGGGTATGTTTAATAATCTACAAGGACTTCAAAGTGTAGTATTTCTCATCACTTATTCATTTCTGCTTCTTGATTCTTGCAGAGAAAGGGAAAAACAGAGTTGTGGAGTTCCATTGGAAATGCAAACAGTGATTACACGAGCCCTGGTTCTGTACTTGATGCATCTTTCTCTAACGAGAGTTGCTTTTCGAATAGCTTCGACAATATATCAGGTAGTAGCACATAAGATTAAATTTCTGAAAAATCCGTCAGTTTGTGAATCTGAAACCTGAAACTGTTGTTATGATTTGTAGTTCCAGGACAAATGAGGCTGCCACTAGAGCCTATAGAACCTGATTGGGACATTCTTGAAGATTTTGCGACTTCATTCAAGAAATCAACAAGTGGTAGTGGTATTTATCAAGCGATTGCGAATCTTGTCAGCCATGTCTCTAACGTCCTACGATGTTTAAGCAATACATGTCTCATATTAACACAGCAGAGATTCACAATTGCAAGAGAAGTAATTATCCAGACCGAGGTATTGGTTGGTACTACAACTACTACACAAGAGAACTACCTCATTGGTCCAGATCTCTTTGACGAACTTATGATCTACGCAGCTCATTCTGATAATCTTGTTAATCTCCCTGGACTAACTGGAGGGTTCTTGGTTGATGCCATGGTTGAACACTTGGAAGAAAGAAACATTTCATGCAGATTATTAAAGCCTTCGAATGCTAAAGCTGATGAGTTGATTCGAGGAGTTCTTGAAGAAGTTCAGAAGTGGGCAAGATTGGCTCGAATGGATATGGATGAAGTTATTGGTATTGATATGGAGAAATGGACGGATCTTGAAACTCATTTGTTTGGAGTTGGATCAGAGATTGCTTACGAGATCCTTCGGTGTCTGGTCGGAGAGTTAACAACCGATCTTGGGAAATCCTTACCGGTGAAAACTCATCTCTTCTAGAAACCATTTTCTCCATTTCTCTCAAATGCTATTAATGTTTTGTCAAATAGCATTTGAGTAATTCAAAATTCTGTGTGCTATTCAACGATTATGACCAATGCTTGTTTATTAAGCTTTCTTATGACTACTCAAGTTTTATCATTATTTATACTAGTGGTGGGCAAACAAACCGAATCCAAAAATCCGACCCGAATCCGAGCATCGGACCCGAATCCGAGTATTCGACCTGAGTCTGATCCAAAACCTTCTATCCAAATCCGAATTCGAATCCTGCAAATTATTATATTGTAGTGTAAATCTCTAAACCCAAAAATCCGTACATGAACCTAAAACCTGAAAACCCGATTCGAAAACCCAAAAATACACAAGTACCCATGGAAAATACCCTAATTCGAAGACCTTATATTTTAAATGTGAGTTTTGTATGTGTAATATACACAAATTCGATCTTGAATTCGAAGCGAAAAAAATGAAAAAACCAAAAAAACAGAATCCAACCCGATCAAAACCCGAATTTTTGGGTTTTGATCGGGTTTTACCTCCGAAATCCGAATCCAACCCGAACCCAAAAAGTTCTGTACGAACCGAACCTAAACCCAACAAATTATTTCATTGGAGTGTAAATCTTTAAACCCGAATCCGATCGAATTTTATCCAAATCCAAAACCCGAATGCCCACTCTTATACAAACTGGGAGCGTTCAATTCGGATAAATCAATCTTGATCCAAACTAGACCAAATGTGATCATATCTTAGTATGACAAGAATATGTTTTGCTAAACTTTGAATATCATCATTTATAAACATCAACCAAATAGAAACGTAGAATCAACACTCCCAATACAAATCTCTAAATCACCAAACCACAATCTGAAAAAGGACTAATCTTTATCAATCAAAACCCATAAAAAAATAAATAGAAAATTTCGTAGAAGAAGAAACAAAAAAAAAGTCAAATCTTGAGCCACGAATGTTAGATTTAGGAACACACAAAATCAAAAGAATCAATACATTTATCTGTAACGTAAACTACTCCTCCGACCACCACCACCACCGCCGATTGATTTCCTTCCTCCTCCTCCTCCTCCTCCGCCGCCATTAATAGCAGAAGCAGCAGCCATTGATATCTTCTTAAGATCTTCAACATTCGCATAACTCTTCCGCACCTTCCCAATCATCCCTTTACTCTTCTTATCTCCACCACTCGCTGATACACTTCCTCTCACCGATCCAGCTAAACCGGCGGCGTTTCTACTCTTCATCGGCGGTGGAGTTAATTCTGTTCTCCGAGGAAGCAAATTCGAATTAACCGGTCCAAGATTCTCTTTAAGAATCAAAGTAGAGAAATCAGGAATAGATTGAGTCAACGAAGGCGACGACATTTTACGAATAAACCCATATCTTGTCGTCTTCTCTGGTAAAACCCTAATTTCTTCATCTCTTGTGAAACCGAATCTGATTTGTTCTTCTTTTAGAATCTTCTCGAAGTCTAGTGTCATTCGAAGATTTGATTCTCTTAATCTCGCGTATTCTCCATATCTAGGTCCTCTCTCGAATCCGTAAACACCATTGTTAACCAAAAGCTTGAGCTTTTGTTGTGTATCGGAGATTGAATCAACAGAAAATAACAGACGTTCCATGCTAGGGTTTGAAATCGTATCTTCCATTACTAAATCTTTCAAAATCTCGATTTGCTTTTTCACTCTGTGTCGTCTTCTTCTTCAAAAGTTGAGAGCTTTATTAAATTGTAAATTGGCTTTTTGATTCGTAACGGTCTAATTGAACACAGA
This sequence comes from Cardamine chenopodiifolia, assembly GCA_963922655.1. Lineage (NCBI taxonomy): Eukaryota > Viridiplantae > Streptophyta > Magnoliopsida > Brassicales > Brassicaceae > Cardamine > Cardamine chenopodiifolia. The sequence continues at coordinate 12,280,190 of OZ000476.1, read as the reverse complement.
GAAGGCTCTTAAACATTTTGCTGTAAGGACGGTTTTACCCTTTTTATTTACTTCTGCAACGGTCTTATTTTATTGTGTGTGGGGCCCAAAAGATCTTTGTTCAACGGTCATTAATTCTTAATTATAAACTTTATTCTCATTTGGTATTTAAGGACAGACCTTATCTTTAATGTATTACTAACGATCAAAGAGATAAATACTGTCATACATGACAAAGTATTACCCAAAAAATAATACCGTCAACAATATAAAATTGGGCTTATATTTCTTTGTGGCCCAATGGACCTTTTTTCTTACCTTCCGCGAAAATTCAACCAATTATGCCTTAAAATTGGTTGCTCTGTGGTTTCTTGCATTTGAACTAATCATATAATTCTTTTCACGTCATATTCATCGACTTAAATCAGAAATCATATATAATTATTTTTTCATAAATAATCAACTGAAAATATAAAACAAAATTATAATACTAAAATACAAAAACAAAAAGTTGATACTAATTTTTTATTTTCAATAACAAATTGATACATATTGAAGCGCCATGTTTGCGAAGTTCATTGGCTCCCTCGGGTTGGATTGACTCGCTTATGGTATAGGTCGACCTGTGGTGGATATTGTTCTAGGCAGGTGTATATTTACCACACCGAAAAAGAAACAAAGGGTTAAAAAATATTTCACAAATATAAACTACTGAAATTTAAATTATATTTACCATCTCATGAGCAACTTTGCCAAAAATTTTGTGAGCATCACGGTGCATGCCAAATTCGTCCTTATATGAAGTGGTTTTGCTTTTTTGACCATCTCCTTTGTCTCCCAAGTGTAATCGAGTTTCTTCTTTGGTCGAACTGGCGTAGAACTAGCCGATCCTGTTGCTCTGAGAGGCATAGGAGTTCCTTGGGAGAAAAGAGAGGCTTCATGAATCCGGTTAACTCCACGAGACGAAGAAGCACTCTAGGACGTTTCATATCTGCAAAAATTTTTTAAATGCTAATAAAGTGTAATAAAATTAGTAACAAAACTATATTAAGTTTCTAATATCCTATCCTAATAAGTTAATAACTTTGACAATTACATAACCAAAAACTAATAAGGAGCTTTTGGAGACCTAAATGCTTGTAAAATATTAATTTGCAAATGTAGGTTCGGTTTGGTTTATTGTAATCGCATTGAAAATTAAGGCTGGCACGGGGCGGGTACTTGCCGTTTTTGGTCGGCTTGGTACTTGTCCCGTTACTTGCAAGTAATAGAATTTTCGGCTTGATACTTGTACTCGTTCAAACAAGTACCCGCTTAAACAAATACCCGCCCAAAATTCTATTACTTGCAAGTATTTGGTTTGATACTTGGCCCGCTTTTTTTACCCGTTACTTGCAAGTACCTGTTTTTTTAAGCCATTACTTGCAAGTAATTGCGGGTAATTATGGGCGGGTGGCGGGTAACAAACCGCGGGTAACGAGTAGCGGGTAAAACAGGGCGGGTATTGAAAAAAAATTTCCGGCTTGTACTTGTCCCATTACTTGCAAGTATTAGTCAAAGGCGGCTTGTTTCCCGGTTTGTTTAAAACGACTACCCACTTTTGCGGAGTGAATACGGGGCGGATCAGACGGGTCGGACGGGTAACAAGTACTTGTGCCCAGCCCTATTGAAAATATTCTACATACATAATTTACAACTTATGCAAGCACTACAATCAAACCATCAATCAAAGATTACAAAACAACCAACCAACAACAGATCTGAAACCGAATCCAAAATTCTCAATTCCTTCCTTAGAAATTATTCAAAGCTTTTTTTATCATCACAAGTTCACAACGTCAAGCTTAAATCAAAAGTAAACTCGAAATCCTCTTAAATCAAAGATCTAATTTCAACATATTAACACATATGAATAAAAGAGGGAAAAAAGAAACCGAGAGAGAAACTGGCGGATGAAGATATTTAAGGAGAGAAGCCGAAGATGAAGAAGAATCTAGGGTTATTTCAGATTTTATATACATAGTCATAGCCAGTGATCAAAATCCGTGGCTATGTCATTTAATTTGATATAGAAAAAATTATATGAAAAGGCTGTTTTGAAGATTTGATTTGTAATGTATAATATTTAGTTTAGGCACATTCTTGTTGTTTTGGTGTCTGTGTTCTTTTTGGTATAATCTTTGAACTGGAAGATGATTTTTTCAGTTTATCAAGTATTATTCCGTAAATGTAAGGTTTTTAAGGGAATCTATTGGTTCTAAGACCCTAGCTTCAGCTCCGAATTGTCTGCAGTTAATTTTCTTACTATGCACTTAGGTCTCTTCAATGGATAAAAGAATAATTCTATGTGTTATGCGTTGTGATATTGTGTCCAAAAAGATGGATCTTTCATTTCTCTTTTTGGCTGTGGTTTTTTTTCCAAGTATTTTTCTCTTTTGAAACTTACAACCACCACCTTGAATACTTATCAGTCTATGGGATATAATTATACTGAGTTTCTCCATTTGCATTGGGGAAAACAATGAACCAGTTAGTGTTATTCCCGTTGATCCAAGAATTTCATAGATATGTCACGGTTTAGATCATTGTTGGAAGCCTCGATGAGTGCTACACAGAAGGGTACTTTCCATCTTCTTCTGCTGCCATATTTGACTCATTCGCATTGTAATTCACAAATGCCTTTGATTTGGAAAATGAGTTTATGTTTCAAGACTTGTTTTTAACATATTTTCACAAAGTACAATACTGTAGCTCTAACGGGGGAACTCGTAGAATGAGTACCGCTTGCAGAGAAGTGTATATTTCAAGTTCAATTGAAAGATAACCTGAAGAATGGCACTTGTATTCTCATTCTGAATATTGAGGTTCATACATCTTTGGATAATCATGTTACAGAACCAATGCTCTGTTTTGGTATCTTTGTTTTATTTCCATTCCTCAGTGATAACACTCACTGAGACCAAATAAGATTGTATACAAATTCTTCTGATATGCTCATTTCTGGTGTTGGATGTTATTTGGGATTATTTTTGGCTTCGTTGAATATTAAAGTTGGAGGATATGGGTCAGATTGTATGATTATGCTGCAATAAAAAAAAATTGATTTCTCTTGAAATATATTGATCTACAACTTCTCTGGTTTAGCTGTAAAGCATGGTTTAAAACATAGCCTTTTTCCCTTAATAATTATCACATCATCAATCAAAACAAAAGACATATTCTGATGTCGATCTTAAATTCCATCCAATGTTTCTTCCCGCACTTTGACTACGAGTGACTTACCAAGCCAGGAACAGAACAAATATCCGATCGGGTGCACATCGTAACATGTTGCGGTACAATTTAAAGTGTTTTGCTAACCAAGTAACCAGATCATCATTGTTCTTTCGTACTAAGTTGAAACCTTAGATGAAGTAAATACCTTACCAAAAAGCCTCTATTGAAAACTGAAATCGACTTGGTGTGCATTTCACAAACTAGCTAATCAACTTCTTTCAATGTCATTCCTATCTTTTTCAATAACTAAATAATTGAACCAAAATTGACACAATGATAGAGAAGAAAATTCACATTGCATTTTTACAAGAAGAATAAAAAAAAGAGAGAGTGAAAGCAAACACATACATAGAACATTACTTTGTAAAGTAAGAAAAAAAATAATCACCAATTTCCACTGAGATTAAGAAAAATACATAAAAATTCGTCTATAAAAATCCTTTTCATAAATTTTAACTAGGCCGAAACAAAAATCATTTATGGCCCAAGACTTAAATGGAGATTTAGCCCAATACCATTCTCTAACTTAACTCCGCTACTACGATCCCTCTCTCCGGCGAATCTCCTCATTTCTGGCAAAGATCTACCGTGAGCCTTAACTTCTCCGGCCATAGACTCCATCCCTCCGCCATAAAGTCCCCTTCCACCATGAAAATACCCAACGGCGTTTTGTGATGACATGTGCTCACTATAAAGCCATTTAGAAGTCGAGGGAGAAGGAGAGATCATGATTTGCGGCGGATGATGCGGCGAAGAGAAGAAGTGAGGCAGCGGAGCGAAGGCGGAGAGAAGCGGATTCGTGTGAGGGTGAAAATTATGATGACGTGGCAAGCCGCGAGTGGCTAGCAACTGTGCACGTTTAACAAGCTGACGCTCTTTCTTGTGAGCGTTTTGGTGACCACCAAGAGCTTGAGAATTTGCGAACTCTCTACAACAGTATTGACACTCGTACTTCCGTGACTCGGATCCGGATCCGGGTCTTGGTTCTGGCGCTAGGGTTGGATCCGACGTCGTTTCAAGTAGGTTTATACCGAAGAGCTTCAAAGATGATGTTTCAGTCGCCATATATATGCGAGTTTATCTATATATGTATGTACAAAAAGAGAGATAGAGAGAAAAGATTTACAAGTCTTTTGTTTTGTAAATGGAAAGATGAGATTGAAGACTTAAATGAGAGCAACCCTGAGTTTGCATGTGCATATATTTATAATTAAGATTAAGATGAGATTTCAAATAATTATTGAGTCTAGGTTGGTCCACTCACTTTGTTATGGAGTGCTTATGGCATGTTTCCACATAGTTTACAATCGTTTGTATTGGACTATAGGGTTAATGGTTAAGTTTCCGAGTTTTATGGGTTTTTAATTTAATAATTCTTAAAAATGATAAATATATATACATACATGTACAAATGATTAAATGTGTGTACCACATATGTGTGCGTGTATACATAATTGACATAACAATAATTTAAAAGCTAGTATGGTCTACATACCTCGTAAAGCATTGATCGTATGTTTTATAGTTTAGTATAGATAAGCATATACATAATCTTATCATTTTTTAAGTTTCAACCATGTCACGGGATTTGAACCGTTCAATTAGTTGATTGGACATTAAGGAATTTTCTTTTACTATCTGACTTTTAAATATTGAGGAAATAATTATAAGAAAACAATTATATTGAATCGATACTTGATCTGCCCCCTTAATATAATGATCTATGCATTTATATATGATTAATCAGGTTATAATCGAGGTCCCACCAAAAATACTTTAATAGAAATAGATTAACATCAAGTTTAAAGAGTTGGCGTGATTGACGTTGAAATTAAGTATTTGTTTAGACATGGCAATATCTTCCGAATCTTACTAACGACAACCCTGATTTGATCATTAAATCTTTTAAAATGCTATTATCACTTTATATTGATTAACCCCTTTTAAATTAAATAAATAGCTGATTAATTAACTAAGCCTATACTTCCTTACCCCCCTGAACTCATGCATGACCTTTGCTTTTAAGATATTTGGAAACTTTACTTGTCACCATCTTTGTCTTCTTCACACTTTGCGAATTTGTGTTTAGTTGACAATTGAATTAACCTAAATCATTATTATTTCCTTTTACACCTACAATACAATTGATTGATTTACCTGAACTACCTTATTTTTCTTTTTCTTTTTCTTTTAATATTTTTCACAATATGGCTATATTTACTACATGTTAATTAATAATGAATAATAAAATTTGATTGATTCTCATACAACCACCTGAAAAGACTATCTTTGCGGCACAAACCATAGAAAATAACATGTATAGTTTTATAACATTTTAAGCCGTTCTTGGATTTTCTAAAATCAATTGTTGAAAAATCAACTTCAAAGAGTTTTCTCAGAAACGGAAACAAAACATGAAATGAAATCGTCATTAGGAATGAATGAGAGGGGACTAATCGGTAGACATTTGCCACGTCTAATGCCGTCACTGATTTTCTTTTGACCAAAGAGTACTTAGGAAGCTTGAAAAATTCAACTTTAATCATGTTTTTAATAGAGATATTAATGAAAGAAAACTCTTAACTATATCCTTAAAATTCGTTAATGAAAACAGTCTTTCGTCTATAATAACGTGAAAACTCAAACAATGTATTTTATAAAAAAACAAACTTTGACCTTAAATCATAAATTTCCATATTAACAAATTTAGGGTTCTTGAGTGAATTCGGACCACGTGCACGCTTGTGTGATAAACCATAATACTAAAACCGTTTCAACTTGCTCCCTATAGGTATATCAAATCGATCATGGACTCATCTCAGGCCAAGACTATATTCTCCATCTAAATCAAACATCTGACTCTTACATTTGCAGACCAGAGCTTTTAGGTTCTTTTTGCTCCTCTACTGTCAGAGTTTGCGGAAGTGATATATTATTCATAGACATCTTAACATTTATATAGTTACAAGAGACTTAGGGTTAACGACAATATTCAATCCCTAAACAACCCGCAATATCTTCATTCACCAACACAACCTTGCCTACAAGAACCTCACCTTTGGGATAATTTTCATTAGGTTTCAGAAATGTCAAAGCACATGACTATAAAGTCGTCGCACAAAAAAAAGAAAGAAAAAAAGGTTGGTCAATGAGACCAAACGTAAGTTCTCAATAGTTAAACTCTTACAAAACCAATACCCATTCACGTATCCCTTCATCTCTTCTTCACCATTTTTGTATTGATCTCCAACACAATGCTCGATTTGTTTTAATCTCTAACAAAACCTATGTCCTATAGAATCATATAGATGCTCGTTGTGATCCCATCTTTATGTAGTTCTTACAACTTCCTCGATTATTAAATCTGTCCCAAAATCTCCATAATAATCATCTCTTGTTACTTCTTCTTCTCTCAAACCCCTTCTCTCTGTTCTTGATTTCCTATATATTCATGGTCACACTCTTATTCGTGCTCTTCCAATTTTTGATCGTCTCTGTTTGAGCTCAGAGCACATCAACGGAGACAACAACTGAGTTCGTTTTCCGAGGTTTCAAGGAATACAAATCCGAGATTCAAACAGAGGCAGCTGCAACCATCATACCCAATGGAATTTTGAGACTCACCGATCAAAAGCTATAATTTCTTGAAGGATCTTCAGATAATCAAGTCTTGGCCACAAAGATACTCATAGGTTTGATACTTAGCCACAAACTCTTGAGATTTATTGATAGAAAAAGTAACTAGTAGAATATATTTTCTGTTTTCCTAGTTGTGGGTTTGATAGTAAGTATTCTCGTGGTGTTCGGGGTCTTAGCTTTTTTAAAGAGGAAAACATCAAATGCTTCGAGAAGAAAGAACCTCAAAGCTCTTATTCCACTGAAACAGTATCGTTACACTGAGGTGAAGAGGTTTACAAAGTCATTTGCTTGCGTAGTTGGGAGAGGAGGATTTGGAACTGTTTACAAAGGAAACCTTCCTGATGGTCGTAAAGTTGCAGTAAAGGTTTTGAAGGACTCAAAGAGCAATGGTGAAGACTTCATTAATGAAGTCGCCAGTATGAGCCAAACATCTCACGTCAACATTGTTTATTTGGTTGGATTCTGCTATGAAGGACCGAAAAGAGTGAGTGTTTATGAATTTCTAGAGAATGGGTCTTTGGATCATTTTGTTTCAACAAATACATCGTCAAGTGCTGAATGGAGAAAGAGGCTTTACAAGATTGCATTAGGAGTTGCTTGTGGTCTTGAGTACTTGCACTATGGCTGCAAAACAAGGATCGTGCATTTCCACATTAAACCTCAGAATGTACTCTTAGATGACAATCTTTGCCCCAAAGTTTCTGACTTTGGCCTCGCTAAGCTCTGTGAGAAGAGAAAGAGAGCATCATGTCATTGTTGGACACAAGAGGGACAATAGGATACATTGTACCAGAGATGATTTCTCGGGTTTATGGAAATGTGTCTCACGAGTCAGATGTATACATCTAAGGAATGTTGGTTCTTGAGTTGATCGGTGAAACAAAGAAAGATACATTCAAAAATGCTGCTTCTAACACTAGTTCGATTTATTTCCCTGATTGGATCTATAAGGATCTTGAAAATGGACAACACAATAAGCTTCTTGGGGATGAACTAACTAGAGAAGAGGAAAAAATCACAAAGAAGATGATCTTAGTGGCTTTGTAGTCTATTCAGTCATGTCCATCAAATCGACCATCTATGAACAGAGTTCTAGAGATGATGGAAGGAAGTTTGGATGCTCTTGAAGTCCCTCCTTGACCTGTTTTGCAGCAAATCCCCACAACAATTCTTCAAGAATTTTCTATTCTTTCAGAGGATATCACGGTTTATATAGAAGTATAAGATATATTATGAACATAATAATATATTTATCCGACGACTGATTGATCAAGTTTCTAATAATATATGAATCCATATATCTTAGATGATATAATGTTTTTTTATCGTATTAATAAAATAATTATCCATTAAAATTAGAGTTGGAGTTGATCTTTTTTAAATATTTTGATCTTTAACAAAATACATGCTCTCTTAAAAATGCGATAAAAACATTTTTGTCCTATTTTTAATGTGCATGCGCTGCACTACTAAGGTACTAGAGAGAACTGCTTATCCTTTTATCTGTTACCAATGAATGACATAATCCTTAAATTATTGACTTTTCCCAATCTCTTGCTCCTAAATTATCTTTTGTCAGCTTTAGAAAAATGAAGACCAATAGATTTAGAAGAATATCCATAATTTACCAAAAAAATTGAAAAAATTCGATGATTTACATTTGTTTCCAAAAACATACTTGGGAAAAAAGAGAAACACCCAATAAAATAGTGGCCCTGCCACCCCAAGTGGACGCTTCCGTCCCCTACTTAAACATGGTCCTGAGACTGCCTATTTACGCTTCTGTCCCCACTTAAATATGGCCCTGAGGCTACTTATTTTAAGCTTATTTTTTTTCCTCTCTCCGCTTAACATGGTCCTCAGGATGCATATCTCTCTCTCTATCTCATTATGTCATTTGCTCTGCTTCCCGCGACACAAATCAAACTAAGAACATAGTGTTTATTATACACAGATATTTTAACCAAAATCAAATTGCAAGGGTACAAACAAACATTATAATAAAGATGTGATCGAATCCATAGAGATCAAGATCATACTATGAATTTTTAGAAATAAAATTAAGTTAAGACAATGATATGATTGTTTGTTTGATATAAATTAAAAAAAATAATTAAAAACGAAGTAAATATCAATTTAAAGAAGCGCTAGGTTAAGGAAAATTATCAGGAATTCAAAGATTATGAATCAGACAATTATCCAGAGAATATATAAGCACAATCTTAAACTCAAACATGAATGTATAATCAATATACTATCGTCGTATCAATCATTTTATCTAGCAGTTTAAGATTCTAAATTGTCGTTTGAACTTAAAATTCTAAACAAGCATTATGAGCATGTTTAATTTGTTTACGAATCGTCTTACCATCAATTTTTGTTGGGTAAGGACAATCCACTCATCTAATGTTCCTTCAGGCTTTCAATCAAACACTTTTTATACGTTAAACAACCTAATATCATAAACTAGGTAGCTAATCAAGTTTCAATAATGAGATAAATAATATATGAAGATAGAATAAGATAATTCCCTATTTATGTCTAATTCAATGATTCATAAATTCTCTTGAAACCCTAAACCTAATTATGAGACTACTCAGACATGGATGCAGAGAAACAACCAAAATATGAAAAAGAGCTCATAATAAAAAAAAATCCAACAGAGTTTAGAAATCTTCTCACAGATGTGGTCTGAATAGAAAATAAAGCGTGTCCTCTAAACATCGGGTGAAAAATAAAATAAAAAGGTTAAAATCGTGTCATAGAGCAAATTTCTTTTTTTTTTCTGCGTAGATCGGTTCGGGTTGGATCGGTCTATTTGAAACTTCACGGCAAATGAGATCAATCGGTATATATCAACTCCCCCAGACTTAGTCTTTTTCTTGTCCTCAAGGAAACTACAAAGAATAGAGTCAAGGTTTGAGAACAGAAACTCACCAAAATCCAGAACGCCTCACTGAACAACACCTTTGAATCCACACACCACAAAGCCAAAATTAGATAGTATGTCAGTATAATAACCACAAGCTTAGCAAATCTCCCAGATACGGCTCAAACCCCTTAGAGAAATATAAAATCTCCATTGTTGACCCCCGTAATCAATTAAGCGTATAGTCTCATCAAGAGAGTATCGATCAAAGAACATACATATTCTTTCTCTTCCAGGTTTTTGATCACACAGAAAGTCTATGCGCAATCTCCCTTATTTTCTCTTCCCTTAGTCTTATTACATATATATATATAGTTCTCGAACGGTGCCACTTACTTTTGTATTCCTTGTGAGGAGACGCTTTCATGAGCGGGGTTCACATTCCTAGTCTTTTTATGGGACTTAGATTACCTTTTTGAATTTAGAGGGAGATCAAAGAGAGAATAACGACAAACTTATCTTTACCGTGCTGGAAGAGGAATCCAGTTCGATGTATACCAAGCCCCAAGATGATAAGTTAAGTTCATTTGGTGCATAGTCAATGCAAGATCTTTCAAACACCCCAGAAACATGAACTTTCTCTGTTCGGTTGATCCACCTATATTGTTCTACTTAGTAAGATCTGCAATTAACTTTGTAGCAATGATCCTTCAGATGTCAAAGCAAACTGGTTAGTTCCAAGAAAAGCTCACAGTTTCAAAAAAGTTTTGACTCAATAAAAAAATTTGGACTGACTCAAGAAAAACATCATAATGACTCATGAAAAACAAAATAAATAATGTTAGTGCCAGCAAGTACCCTCTCCCAGACTTATTTCACTCGAGAAGAGCTACCCTTCCGCTTAGTTGCAGCTATCATGGAGGGAATGACACACAAGTGCTTAGGTGCAGTTAGAAAATCCAGATTCTCAATAGATGTGAGAGCAGGAAGTGGTAGCTTGAAGTAGCTAGTTTTGGCATCATAATCATAGAACCTATATTTGTAACCCGACTTAAGGATGAAACTGTTTTTTTGACGTAGGCATGCCATCATCTCATAGAGGATACCACTTGAGAAACAAGAAAGTTTCTTCTCGCTTGCTATAGGAAAGCCATCATCTTTAAACTTGAGCTTAGTGGAAGTAAGGAACTATCGAACTAACTCCAGATAGAAAGAATATGTGCGGGTTAAAAATGTACCAAAACCTATCTTGGCCAACATCTCGTGCACATTTTCAGCAATACCCATCTTGCGCAAGGTCCGACCACATAAAACTTTGTAGGAAGCATCTGAACACGCAATAACCCATTGTAACAAGTACTAATAAAACCAGTCCAAGAGTCTCCATACTTACGGCTACTGTAATCAGTGCAATTCTGCATTGTTGTGGCAGTCATATGTGAGATTTCAGGAATACGGATACCAGTGATAGGCGTGTTATCAGGTCTAGACCAAGGAGCAGTGGTATAAACTCATGCGAGTGCTTCTTCCGCAGCGTGAGACTCCGAAGACGTGGTTAGCGCTTTATCCTTCCGTTGTGCTGCCTTTTTGCTCGTACTTCCTTGTGAATTTTCCTTTGTACCCCGTGGTGGTTGTCTCTGATTGCTCTCATCACCACATGTACCGGCCAATGTCTTTGCATATAGAGAGAGAGTGTGATGAAAACAGAAAGAGGGCAAAAATCCAAACAGGATAGACCCAAAAATTGTCAAAATTCGATAAGAATTGATGGAGTTAGGATTTGGGGAAACTTTTCTCTCAAGAACACTAAAAATCACAAAAGGGGGAAGAACATGAGAAGAAGGGATCGATTCTGATCTTTAAAATCGGGTGTGGAAGTTTTAAATCATGTTCTCCACTTAAACATGGTCATGAGGCTGCCTATTTACGCTTATATCCCACTTAAACATGGTCTTGAGGCTGCATATTTAAGCTTCTATCCCCACTTTTCTTTTATTTTTCCTCTCTCCGCTTAACATCGTCCTCATAATGCATATCTCTCTCTATATCCCATTATGTCATTTGCTTTGCTTCCCTCGACACAAATCAAACTAAGAACATAGTGTTCATTGATACACATAGATTTTAACCAAAATCAAACTGCAAGTGCACAAACAAATGTAATAGTAAAGATGAGATCAAATCAATAGAGACCAAGGTCACACTACGAATCTTTAGGAATGAAATTAAGCTAAGATAATGATATAGTTTTTTGTTTGATGTAAACTAAAGAAAACAATTAAAAACAATGTAAATATGAATTTAAAGAAGCGCTAGGTCAAGAAAAATTATCAGGAATTTAGAGATCGTGAATCAAATAATTATTCAGGGAATAGATAAACACAATCTCAAAGTCAAACATGAATGTATAATCAATCTTTTGTCGTGTTATTAATCACTTTATCTACCAACCTAAGATTCTAAACTGTCGTTTGAACTTAGATTATATATAATCATTAATGAACAAGTTCAATTTATTCACGTATCGCCTTAACATCAAATTTCGGTGACTAAAGACAATCTGTTCATCTAATGTTCCTTCAGGCTTTTAATCAAATACTTTTAATGGGTTAAATAACCTAAGATTAGAAACTAGGTAGCTAATCAACAAATAAATGAAGAGATAATAAGATAATTCTCTATCTCTGTCTAATCCAATGATTCATAAATTCTCTTGAAACCCTAAACCTAATTATGAGACTACTCAGACATAGATGCAGAGAAACAACCAAGATATGAAAAAAAAATGATAATAATATAAAATATAAAAAAATCAAAAGAGTTTATAAATCTTCTCAGAAATGTAAGTCTGAAAAGAAAATAAAGCGTGTCCTCTAAACAAAGGTGGAAAAATAAAGTAACAAGGTTAAAATCGCGTCATGGAGCAAATTTCTTTTTTTTTTCTGCATATGTCGGCTCGGGTTGGATCGATCGATCTGAAACTTCACGGTAAATGAGATCGATCGGTCGGATGCTAGATCGCTCGATCCGTGATTGCTATGGTCAATCTGAGATGTGACGGATTCCTTGGTAATTTGGGATCAATCGATATGAGCTTCAAAAATCACCACTTTTCCCTCTTTTGCTCCCGTTATATGCTCCTAATGCCTAAAACTCCATTTAAACATTATCCAACCTGAAAAGACTATAAAACATAGAAAATACTCTAAAAATCCTAAGAAAACTATGGTTAGAAAACGTAAAGTCCGCAATATATCAACTAAATCAACCAAATCATGTACAATCTCCTGAGTTCTTGTCTGGTAATATTCTTCATAATCTCTTTCTTTCACCATCTTCCTTATGCTTTAGCAACACAACCTTACCTCCCAAAAATTTTGAGCTTTCACCGATCTACAAGAGGGTAACCGTATTCTACCATTGCTCCTCTTTGCTTCCTAACCTTTCTAGTTATACATGTCCTTAGATAGGTCTGATCTCAGTGTTTGACAGCCCCGAACATCCTGAAACATGTCGTTCCAGTTTCACATTGAACGTTCCTACGAGTTTTGTTACTAAAGAGAAAAACTTGAATATAACCAATTTGGAAAGTGTTTTAAGAAAAGGATTTGAGGCGAAAGTGAAGATCGATGAGAATGTGTGTAAAGAATGTTTATCTTCTCATGTAAGATGTCATGGCTTCAACGAAAACTTGACACCAGGAGTTAAATGTCATCCACTAAGTAGTATGTTTTATATGCATCATTTTCATTTCATAGTCCTCTTCTCCAACAACTTATATTGCATTTTTCTTCTTTAATAACCTATTTTTCTGTAATATACTTGGATTGTTCAATGTGCGTAGACTCTGGCGCTTGTGGATATAATCAAACCTCACGTACGTTCGCCTGCTACTGTAAAGACTCGTATAGCTTATCATGCAGTTCTGACTGTAAGATTTTCCTTCATTGAACATTTACTGAAACTCTCTAATGTTCAAAGTTCTGTATCAGCTCTAACTGAGTTTCCTTTTGGTGCCATTTGATTGATGCAGAATCTTTTGTTCCATGGATAATAGGTGATTAACCTTTCTTTTCTGAAGTTAATTGTTCCTTAATGATTTTTCGTTTCAAGATCAACTTTGGTCTGACAAATGTTTACTTATGTAATGGTTCTACAGGGGGTGTGATTATCTTGATTCTCATAGGTTAGTTTTCTGCCCAGAGATCAACCATTCTAATTGTTTTTGATCTCCCTAGATTCTTACACTATCAGGTGTTGTTGCTTTCCTGGTGTAATTTTTCTGCCGAGCACGGATTTTCAGAAAGCGAAAAACATCAGATGATCGGTGATGTATATCGAAAGCTATAGACAAGCACAAAGAAGAGATCTCCAAGAAATCTCGACGGCGAACTTGCATCTTGTCAATGAGTTCGAGTACTCCTCTCGGTGCTTTGCAAACAAAAGTTCTTGGGAAACTTGAGTTTCCTCTTTTTATTTGATTTTGAAACTGAATGACGAGAAGGGTAAATTGCACAAGCAATGATTTCCATAGTTTATGGGAGTGTGTTTCACACGTCAGATGCGTATAGCTATGAAAGATTGGCTCTTGAGATTATAGGAGCGAAAAACAAAGAAAGAGCAGATCAAGACTTTGCATCTAACAAGCTCAATGTACTATCTTGAATGGATCTATAAGAATCTTGAGAAGGAAGACGGTGGAAGGCTTAATGGGAATGGAATCACCTGAGAAGAAGAGGAGATAGCAAAAGAGATGACACTGGTGGGTTTGTTGTGCATTCAATCTTTCCAATCAGATCGATCATCAATGAACAGAGTTGTAGAGATGATGGATGGAAGCTTGAATGCTCCTGAAGTCCCTCCTAGACCTGTTTTTCAAATTCCCACAGCACCTTTCGAAGAATCGTCAACACTTTCAGAGGATATTTCGGTTACACGGAAGGGTGATATAATAAGAAGCCGCCTTGAAACCTATCAAAGCATGAACGTTGCATATTTCTAAAAGCTAAATTTAGTTCTAAGAAAAACTAGAACGTTTAATATATAAGTAAAAGTGTTAACCTAAGTCTTTGACTAATCAAATTATTGACTTTTCCAGTCTCCGAAATCCTCTTTTGTCTTTAGAAAAATGAAGTCAAGCAGATTTAGGAGACAGGAGATACTATGGTATAGCTTTACCGGCAAGTCCCTTTCATTCTCTCTGTATTAGTACAACCCTACCTTGACTTAGGGTCATTCTCGACCTTCACCGTGTCCATTTGCTCCTTATCAATCTCTCTCTCTCTGTTTTTCCTCTCAATAAGAAGCATAGATCAAACCGATCATGTACTATCTCCCCACTTCTTGTGTGTTCTTTTCTTCATATTTTCCTTATTTCAACATCTTCCTTGTGTTTCAAGTAAACTTGAATTGTGTGAAGCTCTGTTTCAGTGTGGGAACATCACCGCTGGTTTCCCTTTCTGGGTAGGGAATCGTTACAAACATTGCGGTTATCCATTGCTGCAGCTTCAGTGCAACAAAAGCATCATCTCTTTGTCCATCTCAAATCAAGGGTCAATGTTCTACAAATAAATCAAACATCTTACACTTGTCAGAACAGACCATCTGGGTTCTTTTTGCTTCTCTAAATTCACCGACACAGCCTTGCCTCCAGAAGTTTTCGAGCTTTGGGCAAGCTACAAGAGCGTCACCGTTTTTTTGCCTCCCTCCTATTCCTTACAGACCTTACCTTTCGAGTTACACATGTCCTGGGTTAGTTCTTTTTATCAGTATCTCAAAACCCTGGATATTATTAGACCTGCCATACCAATTTCACCGTGATCGTTCCTACAAGTTTCGTTACAAAATAGAAAGAGCTGAATATGACCAATTTGGAAAATGTTTTAAGAAAAGGGTTTGAGGTGAAAGTGAAGATCGGTGAGATAACTTGTCAGATAGATTCAACGAAACCTTGCCAGCTAAATGCAGACCACACCATCCACAAACTGGTAAATTTCTTATGCATCACTATCATTTCATATCCATTTTCTTTAACAACTTATTCTGAAGTAACGGTTCTACTTCCAATAAGCCTACGTTATGCAGTCTGAGCATGGTGTTGAACTCGAGATATTTATTGTCTTTATCATTCTGCATACCATTTTGTAATCCCTTTACTTACATATCAAACACCTAGTAAGCTATTTCTCTAAGTGATATATGTTTTGATCTTCCTCTATTAATTTTCACATGTTTAGAATGGTTTACTAGTGAGCTTAGAAAGAACATAAAAACTTAACTGGTTTGAAATTTTCCTCCGACTTGGCATTAACTTAGCGTTTATTCACTTGGTTAATCAATATTTTAAATATATATATATATATATCTTTAATTTCTAATTCTGATATGATCTTCATGCACCATAATCTATATTTAGTGTTCCACAGTTTTCTTAAATAGAGAGTTTCACAATGGTAAAAGGATAGTTTCATAAGATAAGTTTATCAAAATTATAGCTTCAGAAAAAGGATAAACAAAAGAATTAAAAGTCTTTCAAAGTAAACACCACAAATCTCCGCTTCTGTCAAAGTAAACTTGACTGACTTTGTCCTCTCTCTCTCTCTCTCTCTCTCTCTCTCTCTCTCTCTCTCTCTCTCTCTCTCTCTCTTTCTCTTTGTTTAAATCATTCCTCTGTTCTCCTCAACATAAACCAAACACAAAAGAAACACTGTTATAGGTCTCAAACAAAACATGTACACTCTCCCCACTTCTTGTCTGGTCTTGTGCTTCCTCTTCTCCTTTCCATCCATCATTCTTGTACTTCAAGTGAAAAAGAACTCTCCTTTCCATCCATCATTTCATAGCTTATTGTTGGATTCTGCCTATGTTTGAATAACTCTAAAAGGGAAGAAAGAGATTTTGGAAGTCTCTAGCTTAGACAAAGGTTCAACAATGAAAGGATATGAGGAACTTACGTGTTTCTCAAATAGACAAGGGAGAAAGGACTAATTAACTTCTACTTCAGTCTTCAGTTTGGTTTGTCTTCTTCCCCTGTAAGGGAAAAAAGAGCCTGCAAAGAGGAAGAGAGAGATGGAGAACGAGCTGAAATCTTTGAGAAAAACTATAAGAAATCAAGACGAGGGTTTTAGAGAGGCGGCTGAGGGTTTCCAATTCGCCTCTAGGGTTTATGTAACCAAAGACAAGCTAACTAGTGGGTTTCCGAGTTCAATCTCGGTGAAACATAGCGTTCTAGTTTGGAAACGTGAACTCATTAAATTGTGTGTATGCTCTTTCTATTTATTTTTCATTCATTTTCTAGCATTAACACATGAAAAATCCAAAGTTTCGTGAGTGATTGTGAGAGATTCCGCATAAAACAAGTTAAAATTTCAAATCTTTTTCGCACTTATACTGAAGTTGCGGTTTTTAAGCCTAGTTTCATTCTACTTGACAAACATAAACACCATTGATTATTTTTCCTACCCTGTCACATATTAGTCAGCAACCATTATATATATATATATATATATATTGAATATTATTTAAAATTATACTCAAAAAAAATCTTTTTACAAATTGTTTTCAGAAATTGTTTGAACTGAAAAAAATAAACAAGTAGAAAAGCTCACATATAAAATGTATCGAAAGTGGTTGCCTCGTTAAAACCTCCGAACTGGAAAACCCATTTGGGATAAAACCAGCTCGTTGGAAAAAGAGTACACCCATTTTCGATTGAGCTGAAAAATGGAGAGTAGATAAAAAAACGTGGAAGTCGTCAACCAAGTGGTGATCAAATTCTAGTGGCGAACCACTCCTGTAACCCCAACTTCATTATGCCTTGGCTTTGCAGTATAGATAGGCAATTACGAACTATCCTCCCAATGTCTCTTATCAAAGAATCAATGGAGGATGGGTTGTCTCTGTGCCTTCGCTTGTTGCGCTTTTTCCACAGGAAATAAACCGCGACTTGGAACACATATTTTGCGATGAAGTCTCTTGGTTCCCTCCCACCTGAAGACAGAACTGTGCGGATAATATCATGAAAACCTGTGAAGCAAAAGAGTAAGAGAAAAAAAGATGGTCACGTGTCTCTATCGAATTAGAACATAAAACATAGCCATATGGGATATTTGAGTTCCATGAAACCATACGATCTCCTGTAGATAGCCTGTTCAAGACAGCCAACCAAGCAATAAACGAGAATTTTGGAGTGGCGTGAGGAAACCAAACGCCTTTAGACCAAGCCAATTCCGGTGACTGCTCTCTAAGCTGATTCCAAGTGTCCTTGGTGGAAAAATGTGGCCTGAATTTGTCTCTCTTACCCCACCACAAAGAAACATCCAGGTTCGATGTCCGCTTATCCCGGAGAATGTGGGATCTCATCTTCTAGGTGAGAATGAATGGTTGTGCGATGGCGACGACGATGATGATTATCGAAAACCTCTCCTAATGTATCCATTGACTTAATGCCCATGTCTATACAGCTCCGGTCTCCCATAATATCAACCAATCTACTAAAAATACTCCAACGATCATACCAAAAGGAAGTGTGAGTACCACTATGAACCTGCATCTTGTGAAAAACCTTGGCCATATCACGATATTTTAAAAGCTTGCGCCACATCCAAGAACCCGCTTGCGTCATAGACTTGACCGACCAAAAGGAAGCCTTCCTAATGAGGTTCTTATGTATCCAACGAACCCAAAGGGACATCTTCGAAGAAACTAATCGCCAGATCAGCTTGACAAAACTAACCTTATTAGCAAGCTCTAATGACTTGAGGCCTAGCCCCCTTCACCTTTCGGCTGACAAACGTCCACCCATGCGACTTTGGATTTTTTTGGATTCAAATCAGTACCGGACCAAAGAAATGCTGAACTTATCTGCTCAATTTCCCGTATGAATGCTCGGTGAAGCCTAAAGGCGGAGATCCAGAAGTTGGTAAGACTCGCGATAACATAAGAGATTAGTTGTAAGCAACCTACAAAAGATTTAAAATGATTTTTCCAAGAACCAATATGCGCACGGATTTTTTCAAGAAGGGGCTGGTAGTCCATCGTCGCCATACGTTTGGTGAGCAAGGGAAGCCCTAGATATCTCACCGGCAAGCTATCGATGGTAAATGGAAAAGTCGACAAGGAGGTGCGAGTAGTGGGAGAAACCCCTACTATAAACAGTGACGTTTTCTGCAAGATAATGGTTAAACCAGAGATACGATCAAAGTGATCAAAGACCGTAAGAATACCTTGAATGGATTAGACTCTCCCATCCGTAAATACCATGATGTCATCCGCAAAACAGAGGTGTGTGAGGTCTAGACTTTTACAGCCCGGATGAAATCTATACCGATCATCAAGCGTTGCCTTGTCTAACAACCGAGAGAGACAATTCATACAAATTACAAAGAGATAGGGAGAAAGTGAACAGCCTTGGTGTAGACCCCTCTCACTTCGAAAAAACCCGGTAAGTTCACCATTGAGCTGAACAGAGAAAGAAGGAGTGGTGACACATAGCTCAATCCAACGGATGAAACATGGAGGTAGCTTAATGGCGCGTAAGATGTTGAGTAAGAATTCCCATTGAACGGAGTCGAAAGCCTTGGAGATGTCGATTTTCATGGCACATCAAGGTGTGACATTCTCCTTATGATATTTGTTAACTAAATCGGAAGCCAGGAGCAAGTTCTCCATCATATAACGGTCTTCTATGAAAGCTGATTGATTATGGGTGATGAACCCCGACAAGATCAGCTTAAGACGACTCGCTAGGAGCTTAGAAATGACCTTGTATATTACATTAAAGCAAGATATGGGCTAATAGTCTTTCATTCCAATGATAACTGTCTTCTTCGAGATTAAAGCTAAGATCGTGGTGTTTAGCCCCTTTGGCAAGAATTCGAAGCTGCAAAATGATTTGACCACTGCGATGAAGTCTGTCCCAATGATTGTCCAAACTGACTTGAAAAATTCCACCGTGTATCCATCCAGCCCATGAGCTTTGTTGGAAGGCATGGCAAACAAGATCTTTTTTATCTCGTCATCCCTAACCGCCTCCATAACCAGAGTTCTATCCTCATCCGTACAGCTGAATTGTAAAATCTCGGCAAGCTCGTCCGGAGACGCCCCGGAGTAACCCTGAGAATTCAAACTAAACAAATCAGTAAAATAACGTGTTGCTTCCGATTTGATATCATCCCGATGGGTTAACAACACCCCATCCGGCGAATGTATCATATGAATAGAGTTATAGACTTCCCTTTCTTTGACAGCATTGTGGAAAACTTTATTATTCTTGTCTGCAACATTCAACCAATGAAGCTTAGATTTCTGTCTCAGGTAGTTCTCCTCTAGCGCTGCGATTTTTTCCCAATATTTAAAAGCTGTGGATTCATTCTCAATAGAAATGGGATCGGGATTGGTGAGAGTTTGAAGCTGCTTCTCGCAAAGAGTCTTATAAGCCTCTGTAGTTTTCCGGGTAAGATGGTGTAAAGTGCTGCGGCTAAGGAAGCAGATTTCCAGCTTCAATAACTTGAGTTTCTTTGATAGCCGGAATAAAGCGGATGTAGAGCTAAAAATGGTTGAGTACTATTCTAGTAACCTTCCATCAGCTCATAAAACTCGGCCTTATCAAGGATATCATTAACTATCTTGAAAGGAGGTCTCGGCTTATAGGTTGAGTTCAACTGAATGATTCCGCAAAGGTGATCCGGATTGCTGCAACCAGTGATTGTTGATTAGAATTCTATCTAGTTTTTTGCAGACCTAACCGATATCCCGCTTATTACACCAAGTAAAGTGAGGCCCATGAGAAACCATATCCATCAAAGAGCAATATTGGATGGTGTCTTGAAAAAACCGCATACCGAGAAAAGAAACATTCGAGCTCGATGAGAGGGAATGGTCTTCCAAGTTGAGAACTTTATTAATTTCCCCTACACACAACCATGCTTTACCTCGAAACTGAGAAGAGTCTTGATGAGCCTTAAGGTCATGACATAGGTCACACTGTTTAGCCAAGTCGTTAGACGCATAGATGAAACTACAAAGAAAATCCTTAGAAAAACCTGACAGCTTAATCAAACAAGACACCATCTGCGCTGATTTAAAAACTACTATAAGATTCACTCTATTACTCCAAATAACCCAAATTCTACTGAGAAGGTTATACTTGTAGTTTACAGCCATAGACCAACCACGAAAAGCAGAATTCACAATTTGAACAGATTTGTTTTCAGCCACACGCGTTTCCAACAAAGCCCCAAAAACCATAGAATAAGAATGAATCATCCCCCTAACAACTGAATGCTTTTGTAATTTGTTAAAGCCGTGAATGTTCTAAGAGAAACACGACATTAATGTTTCTTGTGGTGAGGACGCTTTCCGATAGGACCAAGGGCATGGTCCCCCAATTTCTTAGAGGTCTTCGTAAAATATTTTGAGATACCTTAGAAGACCGTGGAAGAATAACTCAAGCAGTAGCTTCAATCTTAGTATCCATTAAACTAGTGCTTTTTCCTATTATTTGTGTGTGGAGATGCGGTGTCACCTGAGTCGATACTAGTCCATTCTGCCTGCATGGGATTTCTGTATCCATTAGAAGGCTGAACAGTTGAATCTGAGGTGGCTGAAGTTGAAGATAGAAGCTTAGAGTCTCTCTGCTCCAAAAGAATCTGCCCTGTCGCTTCGAGTGAAGGTGACGTAACTATCGGTAATAGCTTCTCAGCATCTGAGTAGTTCCGATTAGTGTTCTCCTCCAATGAGACGTCTTCCTCATGGTCCATTAAAGCTGCAAATCGCGATGGAGATGCAATTTGAAATAGGCCATAGACCAGATGTGATGTATCCCAAGGGACTGATCCAAAGATCTATCACGGATACTCGGTGGCGACCAGGCTACGACTCGGTATGGACTGGTTGCAGAACGAGTAGCGGAACGAGATAGCGGGTGGAGTGAAGAGGAACCGGATCGAGGATGAGTCGACCCGGTTCTTCACGGAAGAGAGGAAGGTGGAATAAAATGCGACACGAGAGGTATGAAACGTCTCTGGATACGGCAAGCCGGTCACGAGTCCAAGCCCGGCTCAAGGAAATGTTTCCGGAAGAGAGGTTCAAGAGCTTTGGCTCGATTGGACTGAAAGAGAAAACTCTAAGTATTTGCGTAATAAGTCTAACATTATAATGAAGGGGTTCGGTGCCGTTTATAAGCTTACAAGAAGGGCTTCACATGCCAAATAAGGCCGTTAAAGAACACGCTCTTTAACGGGCCTCATGAAGACAAACGTTTTAAAACAAACAAAAAAAAGTAAAAAGGAGAGAAGTGCAAAACGCAGGTGGGCCTTCTCGGATAAAGATCATGCCTTGCCTGTCTTTGCTTGGCCCAGACATTTCCAAGAAGGTAGGCAATGGATAGGCGTGATGCGTCAAGTCTCCTCGCCTCATTAAAAACCTATTCGGCAAACCACTTGGGAAAATCTGAATAGGGAAAAAGAGTACGACTCTTTTAACGTCTTAGGTGCGTCTTCACCTAGTGATGGTGAAGACGCTAAATTATTGAGCGTCGTTGGTGGTGCAGGTCGGTTTGGTTCTTGTCGCCTCTTGGTCCATGAGTCTTTGTACGACTCGGACGAACTTGTTCCAATAGAGCTTGGTCTTGCTCCTTTTGATGGGTCCAGGTGGTATGATGGGAACCTCCAATGCTTCGTCTGGATCGGGTGATGCCAAGTCTGGGTGCTCGGCATCACTTGGATGTGACTTGTCCGTAGACCGGTGGGACTTTTCCGTGGAAAAGGTGGTGCTCGAGTAAAACATGTCTACGGACTCGACGACGATTGGGTGAAACTTGTCTGCGGACTTGTCTGCAGACTCGGCAGCCGGCTATCCGGTACGTGGGCTCCTATCAAGATGTGACGAGTTTGCAGAGTGAGAGTGAGATAGTTGCGCTGACTGAGGAGACTTCTTTCCATGTGAATGAGTGACCACAGACCAGCTCTTATCGGTATTCTTTAAAATAGGGGACATTAAACTGATTTCACCGTCTTCAAGGTCTGCTCCCGAAAATACCCTTACTTCATGCAGTTTCTGAGTAACTGTCTCATTAATCAGTTTATCAGTTGCAACCACTGATTCCACTCCCGTTGTCGGAGCTGCTTCTGCACTCATATTCTGTTTCATTATCCCCTGTTTCGCTGAGATATTATGACCGGAACAGCTGAAACTGCAGCAGAAACAGAACCCGAGTCAAGGTCTGCCGGAGTTTTTTTCGCACTGTTGTCGTCAACGTGCCCCCACTTCAAACATTTAGAACAACGTGGCGGTAGCCAAGGGAATTTGTAAGTCACGCAAACCTCCTCTCCTCGAACCTGAAAGTAGTACTGGGTTGGAAGTTTCTTTGTTAAATCGACATCCACAAATATTTTAGCTGTATCAAAAGCCGAGACTAATTCTGTGTCACGATGCAGACGTAAGGGGACGCCCAGGGGACTGGACAAATAGCTGAGGCCTTTCCAAGAGTATAATGTGTGTGGGACATTCCTTAGTTCGACCCTCATTAGCATAGATGTTATTGCCGGTTGTGCTTCTTTTGTGATGGGGGTCCATTGCGTGACCAGCATAGGAAAGTCGCATAAGTTCCACATCTCTCTCCGTAGGACACGACGACGAGCTTCAGCATTGCGAATTCGAAACTTTACGGTAGTCTGACTGATTTCGTAAGCATCGATGCGTATGGTTTTTTCCCCTAATGTCCAGATCTTATTGACAATTACGTGGATTTTGTCTATATGGGGAGCCTTAGAGATGAACCGGCCGATCAGGAGATCCTCCCATAATGGTGGTGCTTCAGAAAAAACTTCATCCGGAACTGATAATGTCTCTTTGCTATTCACAGAGAATAGTTCACAATCAAACTTGGATAAAGCTAACTTTGATGCGACCTGAGCCCATATTTTCGTGTTTGTTCCACCTTTGATTGGGTGTGATTCGACTGGAACGACGACAGGAGTAGACGCCGCCGGAATTTGTAGAGCATTGTCTGAATTCATCTCCGATGCAGAGTTGGATGGTTTGCGTTCTGGAACAGAGCTCAAACCCAGAGCAGCTTTCGCGCTATCATCGCCATGGTCTTCTTCAACTCTCTGTGCGTCTTGCAATGGCAAGAGAACCTCTAACGTTGATGCCGAAATAGAAGACTTCAATGAACCTTCCTTAATAGAGCTTAGAATCAAAATAGGTTTCGTCGCGAGTTTTGCAGGTTTGCCTCTGGTGTCTCGCCGTTGGATGACCACACCGACACCGTTGTCTGGCGGCGTTGCAGCCATCGCGACTAGGTCTAGGGTGGAAACCTTTGTCGCTAGGTCAATCTCTAAACTTTCCTTAAGCGGAACGTTGCAGTACATTTGAATATGAAAATCTTTCCAACCATAATATTTTCACTAATTGAATTTTTTTCTTCTACATTAGTCAGTTTCCGTAGCGAATGGTTTTTGCCTTTATCCACATCATATTTCTCCTATATCTACAGATTCTTTCTTTTTTTGTCATCTAGAGTTTTATATTAACCTTCAACAATACAAAGTCGGCGGAGCTAATTATAGTCCTCGGAAACAAAGCCCACAAAACACACATCACATGTTCTTGTTATAGGAAATGTAAGCAGGGGAAGACAATGGGAGAAGTAGAGGGTTTGAGTGAAGAAAATTAAGGGTGGAGAAGGAAACACGTGGATGCACGAAATCAAATCTGGATATTAGCTTTACTGACATTAAAGTCTAATCGGAGAGATTGTAATTCATTCATTCGATTGTAAAAACATTATGTTAGTTTCTTTGTAATTCTTGATTTCTATTCCACCATTGTTGAAGCTTGATTTGAGCTTGGGAAAGGTGAAGATGAATGGTTGTTTCTATGAATATCGATTCATTATCAGTTAATAAAGTGACGGATTGAGATTTTCTTGTGTCAAATTGAGATTTGGGTTTTTCGTTAACAAAGGTATCAAACCTTAATCAAACCTTGGAATTAAACATCAATGACGGACAAGAAGCAGTTGGACGAGTTGCTCTTGTTTTGGAGATCAAGAAACGCGGAGGAAGAGAATCATACTTTGTCTTATTTGTCGCAACTTTCAGATTCACCGGATTTCAATCATACAGATCCAAAGCCTAACGATGTGATCAAAGTTACTAACACTAATCCAGTATCAATTTTCACAAAAAAGATTCGTCGGAGCATATCTTGGGAAGAAATGGAAGAGAGAAGGTTGATGGGCCTTCGTATATTTTGTGATGAGGAAGAAAATTTAGATCACCATCTAAGACACAAGAATTCATGTATTCTCATTATAGGTAATGAAGATTATATCTCTAATGCTATGGAATTGGAAGATATTGAGGTTGATATAGCTAGTGATACCTTGTTGTCGAATGGAAAGGATAATTTGTCCAATGAGGAAGAATTGATTCAACAGCGGGAATTGAAAGATTGTGCAAAGAATTTGACCCAAGTTGTTGGGCAAATGAATTCAGTTCCAAAATCGGAGTTGATTCACCCCAAGCTGAAGGTGGTAGAGACGAATTCGTTTTCTATAAAGGAATCATGCTATGCTATTGAGGATTTAACGTCTACAATCGTGGAGAAAAATCGATCACAGTTATATTGTGGATTTGTTTTTTATGGCTTACAGTTTAGTGGTGGTTTCAAGATTTGGAAAGGAATTGGAAGTTGTGAGAAGCCAACATTTCTCAATATCAATCTTGCTGCTTGCCAAATGATCGAAAGAATGCTTCATAAAGAGCATGGTTTACAACATAAGAGGAAGAAGGAAAATGTTTCAAGGTCTTAGAAGTTTAAGTTTAAACCTGAAAAAGAGGACATAAAACAACAACCTAATCAGGTTTTCTATGTCTCAGATTTTGGCATTGACATGTGGGTTCTGGCTAGGAATTTTAGTACTTATGATGTTGTGTTTGAAGCAGTAGCAAGATCTTCACAAGCTTCTGAATTGAAACGAAAATGTGCAGAGAATATGTTATGGTCATTGCTATATCACAATAACAGAGTGATTGATGCAAACATTGAAATACATGTTGCTCTCACAAGGAAAATTCTGTGTAAATTCAAGTATAAACAAAGAAAAGTGGGAGAGGATCAACATAGCCTCAAATTCTTGCTAACACAATGGGAGATTATACATTCTGGTCGTATTACTCTATTCTTCATTCCGTTGTGTGTACTTAACCTGAATAGACTGCATACAAAACAGAGGCGAAAATCCGTGAAGTTGAGAAAGTTTAAATACAAACACATGTATATATTGCTGCTTTGCTACAAAGTTATGCTTCTAGAGTCCATACATGGAAGTTTCGGCCACTCCTTGCTACTGGTTGGTGCATCAAGCTGGCACTTGAAGTTGTATTTGGAGACAACAAGACACAATGGACAGATTTTGAGTTCTTATCACAACATTGTGTGCAACAGTCCAACCCTTTCAGCTTTCTTTTCTCTACAGCTGAAGCTACAATGGAGACGTGGAATTACTTATTAAACCATCTCCACATGACTAAGTAAACGGAGAGAGATGTCCAAAATCCACATCATACATGATCATCGCCTAAGAATCATTCAACCGCTTTCACCCTCACTTTAAATCCAATCAAACTTCACAATTCTTCACTTGACTTCCACGTGATTCATCACCTATGAATTTCTTAGAATTACTCATTAGAAAACATCATGAACTGCAAGGTACGATCATCACTTAACCAATGCTCAAGTAATTGCTATCATGTATGTTCATCGGTGAGTAACCACTACCGGATATGGTCATCATTCTGCTAATGCTCAAGTAACCGCTAACCTATACGGTTAATCTCCACGCCAAATCCCTCTTTTTATTCCTCTTCAACTTTCTCATTATTTTCCCTTTATATCATTGAGAATGTTTCTCTGAATCCTCATAAATACGCATTATAACCACCATCGCTCTACATGGTATGATCTTCACAGAGTAACAGCTATCAGGATCGATCTCCATTGATAAAATACTACAAGGTACGTTCGCAAACGGAAAGTAACCGCTCTGATACTACCAGATACAAACACAAACCATCGGGTAAGATCGCAGAACTGCCAGGTGTGATCACAACACCACAAGGTATGATCCCTATCTCGTCTCAATTCTCCTTTTCCTCTTCTTTTTTTAATTTTCATTATCTCTCATGATTACTCGTGAATTCTCCTTTGAAAGATCATATCTTTCCCTCATTCACTCTCGGGAATTCACCTTCTCCTTATCTCGCTAGAACTATATTCCCCAACGCTAGAAAAATCGTATCTCACTCTTATCTCTCGCGAATTCCCCAGAGAAAACTCTTTCTTTCTCAAAATCATGTCACCCCCTTCTTTGAGTTTGCACGCATTTATTTATAAGCATTTTCCTTGTGGAAACTGATCAAATAACCTTTCCCGCCCAGTTTTTACATGAGATAACTATTCCTGCCAATTCTCTTCTCAATGCTACCATGTAACCATTCCCACCAATTCTCCTTTGTAGCTCGTCGTGGTAATCGTTCTTGCGAGAATACTCGCTCATTCTCAAGATGAGTAACTGTTCCCGCTAAACTAACCCACACGAATCTCGAGTTCAACACCAATCTTGTTTGAATCCCGAACAATCTTGTATGATTCCCGATTATCCTTGTTTAAATAATCGTAATGTCTGAATAATTGTCACTCAGACCCAAAATTCACGGAATGCACTCGGCAGCTCCATACGAACATGTAAGCTCGATTTTTGCCTGATAAGACAAATTCCTTGATCATAACTAAATCACTCGGATCATTTCTTCGATAATGACTAAATTACTCGGTTATTTGGATTCCCCCTCAGCCGAAATCCTACTTTTATCGATCCAATACTCTTGGATTTCATCTCATCCAATCATTATGAATTATTCCCAAACATTCTACCATATCCGTCTGGTAAGATTTACGGAACGTAGGTGTTACAAAAAGCCTTATGCAAGGGAACCAAAAGAAACTAAAAAGCAAGAAAAATTAAGAGGTAAAAGGGATCCAAATCTATACATGGGACAAACCAACAACCAAATTAAACCCAAAACTAGGCAAGCAAACCATAGCTTAGAAGTTTTCTAAACAAAGGGAAACCCTTGGATACCAACAAACCGAGGAAACGCTTGAATGCGGCCCTACGGAAAATAATCCTCCTATAGTGATGAAAGGTTACCTCTCTAATGAGAAACAAGGTTTCATAACCCGGCAAGAAGGCAACATGAAACGTACTACAAAAAAACTTCCAGTTCGGCGATGTCCAAAAATAAATTTTCCATGCCTCAATAGAAACCAAAGAGCATGAACAAATCTTGAACATATATGTTAAGTAGAGACAATGAACGATCCAATCTACATCGGTTGAAGCCAAGAACAACAAAAACAGCAAGCCGAAGAAACTACCGAACGACACCGGGTAGAACCCAAGAACGACCACCATATGAGAGAAAACACCTACAAGCCGAGATCACGAAACCAGAGAAACATGTTCAAAGCAGTCCCTACCTAGGCACAAAATGATCCCAATTGAGGAATACTAGATCAACTGCAAGAAAAAAAACAGAAAACTGGAATGGCTGGAGATACCATGAAAGAAGCCACCAAAAAAGGAGAAAGGACGAGCCAAAAGAAGACCCACCAAGAAAAATAGTTGTTGCACACAAGCTTCCTTAACCGCCATCACTAAGCTGTCCCACATGGAAAACATAAGTTCCCTCTCCTTTTTCGTGCCTAATCCGGAAGAAGATCTAGATAAGGAGAAAAGGCAAAATGAGCGGCTATGGACTTTTGGTGCAGCTGAAGCTCAACAGCGAGCCTCCACCATGGGTAGATTCTTCGGAATCGGAGACTTCTCTCTCATATCTGAAGTTCCTTTCGCTGGATAAGAAACCCAAAAGACAATGACCAATCCTATAAACACCAATGGCTCATTAACTCACCTAGGAAAGGAGAGAAACTTTATTACACACTCTTCTCATAGTATCGGTGAGCACCTTCACCGGAGAAGTGAACATTGCAACAATTCGGTTAAGATGTTCTCTACAAATTTTTTTCTTTTTGTTTTCAAACTTTCTTGTTTGGATAAATGTCTCCATATCTCTAGATTCCCTAGAACTTAAAAAATAAATAAAAGAAACACTTGGAACTGGTCTTTACGTTGGTCATTTTTTGTAAAAATTGATCCCACCTTCGGAATTTTGTTTTTATTAGTTATCAGAAATGCCAAAACACATAACGCCCGGTGATGAGCGCTATAACACCAGGACCACCACTGTCCGTGGACGCCTTTTCTCGGCCTATAGGCTTCACACTACAAGAAAACAAGCAGTTTGTGACGGTCATACCCGTCGGTAAGAGGCTTAACCGACGGGTTTTTACGACGAGAAGATGTGTCATATCTAGGATGTCGGAAACTAAACTCCCGTTGGTTTTCCATAGGACAAAAACCAATGGAATACCAACAAAAACATTATGACAGGTTACCGACAGGATGTCCGTCATAAAAAGTTAACGACGAGACTTATAACCGACGGAAAATTGACGGAATCATGTACCGACGGGAAACTGACAGAATCTATTACCGGCGAGAAACCGACAGAAACCTGTACCGACAGGATCATATACCAACGGCGAACCGACGGGCTTGATTACCGTCGGGAAACCGACGGAATGGAAAACCGACAGTAAATCGACGGATAATTTAAATTTGTATTTTTTAAAAATGTAAATTAAACCCAAAAAATAGATTAGAAAATTAATTAAAATTATAAAATAAAAATGTAAATTAAAAATTTTAAATTAAAATTAAATAAACATAAAAATTAAAATGTAATAACAGAAAATTTAAATCCGTTTACAAAAACAAAGAAACATACTAAAAGTCACTCGTCCTTGTTCGGCGGCATCGTAGTTCTGCGAAACTCGGCTCACATTTGCTCCCGCATCACGTCCAATTCTGCCTTCATTTGTTGCTGCATCTGAAGCTTGAATTCTTCCATTTCTATCTTACAAGCAGCTTTGACGGCTAACATATCTTCCTGCATTTGAGCGAATGCGGCATCTTGAAAAAACCGAGATGTCGCACTTCGTGCTCGTTGGGACGGCCAAAAACCCGGCGGCATCTTGAGAAAACCGAGATGTCGCACTTCGTGCTAGTTGGGACGGCCAAAAACCCATCTTTTGCTCCTAGGAGTTAGCTGTAAAGCAAAAAGATTAAAATGATGAGTTATTGAAAAACAAATTTAAAATTCTATAAAGAAAAAACCAAAGCATTTACTATACCTCATCGTAGAATTCATTCAGCTTATCGACTGAAACTTCATTGGACTCGGTGCCTTCAATTTGAGAATCCAAAAACTCCTGCAACTGCCGATACTCATCTGCAAGCTTGTTGATGGATTCGACGAGGTTCCGAGCTACCGGATCTTGAATCTCTCATGTTTTCTTGCTGGTGTGAAGTTCAGTGACTAACTCCACATGAGAATGACGTTTTCCCATTTTTTTGTCTGCAATCCAAAAGTCAAATTACGAGAAAGGTTAGAAATAAGAATTTATAAGTTAAAAGTATGAGATACATACCAATTTCTCCTCGACAGTGGCGATGCTCTGAGGTCCAGCATTATGTGTCGAGTGTCTGACTCTGGCTAGATCGCTCATCCGGTTTTTCGTTTTCCCGATAGATGTCGACTTCGTCTCCTCGGCCTCCCAGTGTCTTACAAACCCGTCCCATAAATAAGGTTTGAACTCCAACTCCTTACAAACCTTCTCCGCCAACCAATATTGCTTCCACTCGTACAACTTACGGCGATATTGGTTGCGATATTTTCTCTCGAACTCTCGCCTAACCAGACCAGTGTCCGCAATATCCCAAGTGAACTCTTGCTATAAAAACACATATATGAAATATTAATAATTTATATAATATAAGTAAATTAATAAAAAACGATACTTACCGCAAAGTGTCGAAACCATTGGTCTCTTTCTTCCAAAGGCATCTTCGAGAATATAGGGTATGACTCCTTGATCATTCCATTAAGCATATTGTTAATACACTTAGATATTCCATTGTGGGAAATATCAAACCTATAAACAATTGATCATAAAAAAAATTAGTAACGTAAAGTAAATGTGCTTATTAGCAAAATATTTTGATATTTTGCTTACCAAGTTTTGTTAGGTAGCCTATGCTGATGCAGCCTTGTGATCTCCTGCGATCGGGGCTGCTAGATGAACTTCTCAACGGTCATTCGTGTGAATTGGTCGGTTTACGTTTCCGGAACTTGACTAGACTCAGATAGACAGGTTTCCGGAATCCCTTGCCCTCTACCTTGTTGTAAAGTACCACCGACAATGGGAACACATGACTTTCACCCTAAACGTGGAGGATGAGCGGTAGAAGGTCGGGGAGATGATCCCGGAGAAGAAACAGAACCACGTCCACTTGATGAAGAACAGACACGTCCAGCCGAAAACCTAGCAAAATCACTTAAAACAGAAAATTATTGTAAATAAAAAAATATAATTATATTTAACTTTCAATATAAAAAAATAACTGAATTGATTAAAAAAAGTATGTAACAATGTAATAAAAATAGTAAATATTATAAAATATATATAGGAAACATATCCAAAAATATTAAAAATGGGGACAAATAAATTTTAGCATAAATATTAGTATGCAAATAAGCATATAAACAAAAAAAATAACTCAAAAATTTTCAAATTTTGACACAAAAGACAACTTATATATTAGTTTCCAAAAATGTATAAAACTAAATATAACATATGAAAATCTGGAAGTAAATAAAACATTAAAATTATATATTTACAAAACCAATAAAAATGTTTTCAAAGGAAAGTACTTTATAAATACAGTTTTCATTATTATATATATGTATATATAATTTGAAAAAAGCAAAAATTCAATAATATGTAGAAATTAATATACAAAAATACTTTGTACTTAACAAAAAAACTGTTAACAAAAACTATATAAGATGGGAAACCTTATATATTTGAAAGGTGCTTTGTGGTTAGATTGAAATAAAAACATTATTTTTAATTATATATAGTTTAGCTCATATATTGGTTTGAAAAAGAATATATAAACACAAAGATTATAAGTTTAATTTTTAAAAAGTAGTCCAATAATATGGGGAAAATTTTTAAAATTGT
Source organism: Cardamine chenopodiifolia (assembly GCA_963922655.1). Taxonomy (NCBI): domain Eukaryota; kingdom Viridiplantae; phylum Streptophyta; class Magnoliopsida; order Brassicales; family Brassicaceae; genus Cardamine; species Cardamine chenopodiifolia. The sequence continues at coordinate 12,248,209 of OZ000476.1, read as the reverse complement.
AACACAAAATAAAACATATAAATGAGGTTCCAAAATTTCATTACACTAAATATAACATTTGAAAATATGTTGGTCAATTAACCAACTAAATATATATATTTACAATACAACTAGAAATGTTTTCATATCAAAATACTTTATATATATATATATGTATAAATTAATAACCAAATTTTTTTTGAACTCTTATAAATTGTACAAAACATATTTTCATAAGAATTATATATTTAAATAAAAACTATACATTTTCAAATAATTTGTAAATGACAATATTAAAATCATATATGTAAAAAAAAAAAAACGTTTTCAACTAAAATAACCTTCTACATTCCATGTTTCGATTGGGTTAAAATCTAATCTTAGAATCATCTATGGAAACCTAAAATCTATGTTCCATTACCTACACTACCATTGCCTAATCGATAATCTAACATAAAATACCACACAAAAACAAACGAAATCCGTAAATTAAAGTTTACAAATTTTTTTGAAAAAGTGAAAACTTACTGTGGATTCGAATTGGATGGATTATTTGCCATTGTTCAAGAAGTTATTGACGATTTGATGGCCAATTTGATGAATTACGGACGGTTGTGGAGCTTTTCGGGTGTTTGAAGCTTTTAGATTTCGTAACAATGGTGTTACGGCCGATGGGGAAGGAGAAGTTTAATTAAAATAAACTTCTGACGGGAATGTCGTCGGTTTTCTGTCGGTTCCCCTAGGGTTTACTTTACGCGGTTTCCAAAACTTTTGAATTGTCGTCAAAATATTAAGCAATCCATCGGTTATCCATCGGTACTAACCGACGGACTACTAAAATCTTACAAAATTTGGTTTCAGCTTGCCTCAAACCCAGGTTGTTTAAATGTCAAGTATGCTATGTTGCCAGTAAACTACTACTATCATCGTGTATTTCGGTAACAACTTTAATATATATTCTCTTTGGACCTTTATTTCAAATTTTTAACATAAATTTATATTATAAATATGTTAAAACTTCAACAATCATAAAATTTATATTATAAATATGTTAAAACTTCAACAATCATAAAATTTAAATACAACAAAATCTATTTTACCAATTTAATACCGTAGGCCACAATTTTGTTTAAACATATACTTTTATTTAAATCACACATAATTTTTATTAAAACTCACTTAACATTTATTAAAACACTCAAAATTAGTACAATATTACACACACAAACATGTAAAATCATACATTACAATACAACTTATTTGATACAGGAACTAGAAGATTTATTATCTCACTTAATGTATTGAGGAAACATTATCTTCCTTAATACCAGTAGTACCATTCGATGCAATTGTCGACCTTAATGATCAATCTCGAACTTCAGCATGTGTTTCTCACAACAACCGTAATGGTCATTTGGACATTTGTAGTTATATAGATCTGGTTCTTCAAACGTATCCAACGCATCTACGGCCTGTGACGATGGAGCTTTTTTCATGTCTATCTGTTTGCCGCTATCTTTAGATCGTGATTTCTGAGTCTTCTTCGGAGCACACAAGGAAGGTGAACTAGTGTGTTTAGAAAATTGGATTGAGGTACCGGGACTAGGAGAAGACGATGGTGGGTTAGTTGCTTCTTGCAAGGAATTAATGAAAGTGGTTATAATTATTTCTTCTTCAAAAGTATTAGAAATTTGTTTTGACATGGTTGGAGATATTGGTAGGAATTTAATTAAGTCTGAGATATTAGAATTTGTAGTTTCTCGTTTTTATAGAAAATACAAAGTAAAGAATTCATATAGAATCCAAATCTGTCCAACTCGATCTGAGCCGTAGAAACTTTTTTTTTTTTATGTTTTTGACCGTTTGATTTACTTACCACCTACAAAGTGGTTGTACTAACTAAATGGGTTTGATACCACGTACTATATGGAAAACAGACATAAAAAAACCAAAAATTTTAATCCGTTTTATGTAATATGCAATCCTTGGGATAGAGATTTAAAATTATATAAAATTTAGTTTACATACTTGAAGGTTATTAAATTTATAAAGTTTTTACATTAACCGTCGGTAATTACCAACGAAAAACCGACAGGTCTTGATGTCCGTCGGTTCTCCGTTGGTACCTACCGACGGGGAACCGACGGAAATGGTAAAAATAAAAAGATTTTTACTTTTTCCCGGCTCGAACCCGAGTTGTGAAATATGTCAGAGTGCTATGTTGCCAGTAGACTACTACCATCGTCGATGTTTAAATAACTCATAAAATATATATACTAAGTTTGAACCTAACTTATAAATTTTTAAAATATATTAAAATGTACTGTGTAATACAAATCACGTAACATATTTAATGTATTGTTTCATACAAATCTAGAATGAATACATCAATCTATGTATATATTGGTTCTAACATTTAAATGTAATATGTAATCCTTGAAATAGAGATTTAAAAGTGTATAAATTTATAAATTTTTTACATTAACCGTCGGTTAACCTTCCGACGGATATGGTAAAAATAAAAAGAACTTTCCTTCTTCCCGACTCGAACCTGGGTTGTGAAATATGTCAAAGTGATATGTTGTCAGTAGACTATTACCATCGTCAGTGTTTATGTAACAATTTAAATATATATACTTAGTTTGAACCTATCTTTTAAATTTAAAGTTAAAACTTTATAAGTTTATTAACCTTAAAGTTAAAACTTTATAATTTTATTAACCTTAAAGTTTGTAAAATTAATTTTATTTACTAATAAAGTTTATAATTCAAACATAAGTATCTGAAATTAATCAAACAAAATGCAAACACACAAACTTTATTAATTGACGTAACTAATATTACAACATTTATTTAAAGCAGAAAATAAAATGAAAGCGTAGATTTATATTTTAATCCATCTCATCCTCAGAGTCCTGAATAACTATTGGTGCAATCATTTGATGTGTTCCAATGACTTTAACAATATTGTTTTTGGTAATGTTTAAAATGTTTTCACCACGGGGTGAAACACAAACCGCCACATTGCGAACCAAAACCACCGCACCAACTTTTAGAACTTCGTTAACACCGTCAAGAAGGAAATTTTTTTTTGAAAATACGCACCCATTGTGTATGTCGGGTCTTTGACAGTAGCCATTCCATCCCCAAAGCATTTTTCTCAAATTCTTTAATCATAACCAACACCTACGATGTTATAAGTATGTTTACATTTATAGTACTTTTAAACAAATATATAAATTAGACTTTAGTGCTTACGTTATTAATCTTTCTCCAATAAGTGCGGCTGATGCGTATTTCATTAAACGGAGTCCAATCGTTCCCAGACTCAGTTATGTACTGAATTGCTGAAGTCCAACGTACCTCGTTGAAATCTGGGTCTCCTTCGCTTACCAATTCATTGTAATACATTTGCGTTGTCATAACAGGCGGCTTTGGTGCAAAACTAAGAACTTGCTTCGTGGTATACCTTGCGTCTGCAAGCACGTTGAAGATTCTTGAAACATTCAGTACATGGAATTAAAGGTTCTACCCTTGGAAATTGAGTAGGTAGTAGAAGTTCTTGTGGTGCATCAATAACATTAATATAAGGGACGGGTAGTGGAGGTGGGGGTGGCCTTGGCCAAACGAAAAAGGGTCTTCAGGAACATCAGGATTGAAAGGGGAGTTAGACATTTTTGAGAAATTAAGGTAGATTATGGTTTTACTTATGATTTTGTAAGGAACACATGAACCGAATATATATAGAGATGTCTTTTGAAATGATGTATCTAACTCGGGAAAATCGTTAGGTATACCTAACTACGAATTGCATGTGAAGAGTTAGGTGTACCTAACTGGAAAATGCATGTGGAGAGTTAGGTGTACCTAAGTGGGAAAAGCATGTGTAGAGTTAGGTGTACCTAACTCGGAGAAAAAAATATGTCTCTTTTAGGACGGGAACACAATGGGTTCTGTAAATTGGAAAAAATGTGTTTATTTAATGAAAGAAACATGTCGGATTCATCAAAAGTTTAATCAATGCAATTCATCATATTTTGCACAGAATATGAAAACAATGTATATTGTGTATATTTGGAACCAAGTAGAACCAGTAGATTTGGAAATTTTTTAAAAAAATTTGGTTTCTTCTAGGCTCTAACTCGGGTTATGAAATATGTCAAGAGTGATATGTTGCCAGTAGACTACTACCATCGTCAATGGGTTAAGAAACAAGATTAATATATATACTATGTCTGTACATATAATTAAAAATTTTATGAAAATTATAATCAATGCAATTCATCATATTCTGCACAGAATATGAAAACAATGTATATTGTTTATATTTATAACCAATTAGCACCAGTAGATTTGGAAAATTTTAAAAATTTTGGTTTCTTCCAGGCTCGAACTCGGGTTATGAAATATGTCAAGAGTGATATGTTGCCAGTAAACTACTACCATCATCAATGGTTTAAGGAACAAGATTAATATATATACTATGTTTGTACATATATTTAAAATTTTTAAAAAAATTATATTCAATGCAATTCATCATATTCTGCACAGAATATGAAAACAATGGATATTGTTTATATTTGTAACCAATTAGAACAGTATATTTGGAAAAATTTTAAAATTTTTATGTTGTAAATATATATATGATGTAAATAAACATTAATATCAAGTCAAATTCCTCAATGAAAATGCATATAAACTGTATTAATTGTTAAAATAACTTATCAACCCTTATTTATACTAAATACTTAATTGAAAGCGTAGTTTTATAAGTAAATCAAATTATAAACCACTTAATTGTCCTTCTCAAATTCTTCCATGTGGAAATGACAACAATTTGGATACTCGTCTGGAGGACAAGCGTAGTCGAGATCATGTTCTTCCATTTTGCCACTATAAGACACTTTAGCATACCTAGTGTCAAGATTGTGGTTGGTTAATTTCTCGATTGCATAAATATCAAATTCTTCTGGTGGAAATTTAACCGGTTGGGCATACCCACTTAGATGGTATTGATCATTGGGTTCAGACTCCACCAATGCTTCCTCTGCAGCATCAAGGGTATGGGGATTAGATAAAAGTTGATCATACCTATGAGGGTCGGGATGTTTTTTTGTTCTGAAACTTGCTTCTGGTTCTGAGTCTTGAGAATCCCACCCCCATTTTGCTTCCAAATCTTTGTGCTCCCTATCCCATTCCGCCACCTTCCCTATAAGTTCCGAGTGTGTAATCTCCGATAAAGATTCAATTTCTCGTTCTGAATCATAATCGTTTTACATGTTTATAACTTTGTATGGATGGTTCTTAATTTATTTGAAATATCATATATGTAGACGATTTGAATTATCAACTCCAAGTACACATATTAGGTAACACCTAAATCATACATATAAAACGTGTTCAAAACGTTTTCAAGTACATACACGGACATTACATTATCTCTGAATTAAAAGCAACATAAGGTTCAAACATTATAAAGAAAACTAATCTGACTCGGAAGATGTTCCATTTTAATCGATTGAATCATTATCATCATCAAACTCTCTAGGCGCATCTTCATAATCAGAATGTACAGCATCATCTTCAGTTGATGTAAAATCACCAATTATCTCAACAACTTCCAATGTTTCCACTTCACCCATAACTGCATTTCTGGCTGGTTGCAAAGGATCGTGTTCCCCAACCCCATAGATTTTTTCTCTTGGTGTTATTGATTTCACAGTAAGCCAAGGGTCATTTCGATTAGTTACACGAGGGTATGAAATGTAACACACCTACAATCGTAACTAGTTAGGAAAAATCAAAGCTAAAATATAGTTCAAATATTAAGAAGACAAAATTTGCTTACTTGGTCTGCTTGGGAAGCAAGAATAAATGGATCATATTTTAACGTTATTAGCTTTCTTCCTGAATGAACCGAAGTCACACCAAATTGGTCAACTTTATAACTGTACCCGAGAGTTGGATTATACCAATCACACTTGAAGATAATACACCTCAGGTTTAAAAATCCAGAATATCGGACTTCCAAAATTTCGTTTACTAGTCCATAGTAAACAATATCTGCAGACTTAGCGGAAACCCCATAATCAGAAGTTACCGTACGACGGCCATGATTAAGAATACAAAACGCATATCCTCTTGTACAATATCTTGGGTATGAAGTTGTGATATAGTTTGGACTGTTAATCAAATCCACCAACCATGCGTCGAACGTTTGTCCGATTCCGATTCCTTCATTTACCTATATACAATGTGAATTGGTTATGAAGTGAACACCATGTACAGATTTTACATGTATTTGTATAATTATATTATAAATATAAGACTTACATAAAATTTTAACCAGTCGGCAAATTCGTTATGCTTTATATTCTCAAGTTCTTCCTCAGTGCAATCCAGATAGTATGTCTGTGCATAAGACATATACATACTATATCCAAATATGTATTAGATATACTATATGTAACAAAAATATGCTATAATTTAACACAAAATAAATACCTTTCATATTGTTGAATATCATCATAATTTTTGAGGATGTACATATGCAAGTGCTTGAGCTCCTGTTGAGTTAGTTGTCTACTCTTTCCCTTCCTGCTTACACAACCCACTTAAGAAAACAATTCAGGGACATACATTTGATATAATGCTCTCTCACCTCTATCGTCATGATGAGGAGGGCGTCGACTCTTAGTATGAACTTGGGATGGAAAGTAATACTCAGCAAAGTGTGACGCTTCTTCATTCAGGCTCTGTGCAACAATGGATCATTCCACTTTGCTTAAATTTTTTACTTTTTTCTTCAGATCAAACATGTACCACTCAAAAAGATACATCCAACGGTATTGAACTGGACCTCCTAGCAATGTTTCACGTGGTAGGTGGATAGGTAGATATTCCATAACATCAAAAAAGGATGGTGGAAATATCTTCTCCAAATTGCAAATTGCCTTCGGTATGTTGTCCTCTAAATTGCGAATACCTTCGGCTGTAAGGGTTCGAGAACACAAATCACGGAAAAATGCCCATGTTCCTGTAGTTAACAAAGAAAAATATCAAGTTGTTTATCTAATGGAAAAAGTTATAAGTATAATAAGTAATATTTACCAGCAATTGCTTCATGGACATTCTTGTCAAGAAGTTGGGAAAACGCAAATGGTAGTAACTGTTGCATCACTACATGACAATCATGGCTCTTCATTCCAGTAAAAATTTTTTCCACATAATTGACACAATTTCGTAGATTTGCTACATATCCATTTGGGAATTTGACTTCATCACGAATCCAATCAAAAAATGTTGTTATCTTGTTTGCACTTAACCGGTAGGCTGGCATTGGATATTTCCCATTCGGTATTACTCGAAGATCATCATGAGAACAAATCATTGCCAAGTCTAATATAGACTTCATGTTGTCTTTCGTCTTACCTTGGACATTTAATACTGTGTTCATGATATTGTCAAAAAAGTCTCTCTCAATGTGTATAACATCTAGATTATGCCTCAGTAAATTGTCTTTCTAGTAAGCTAAATCGCAGAAAGTACTCTTCTTGTGTTAATTATGGTTAACCCCAACACCGTCAACTGGAACATGTCCATTACCCCCACACTCGGTCGTCCTTTGAGCTCCAAAATCTCGTAGTTGATCTAAAATAGAACATCCATCTAATTCTGGGGGAGATCCGTCTACAACTCTTTTATTTGCAGTAAGCAAAGTCCGCGAGCGACGATAGGGATGTCGTTCAGGTAGGAATCTTCTATGACAATCAAACCAACAACACTTTCGGCCGTGACGCAACTGGAATGCATCTGTGTTATCTTGGCAATATAGACACGATAATCTACCATGTGTAGTCCATCCTGATAACATTCCATATGCTGGATAATCGCTTATGGTCCACATAAGAACAGCACGCATGTTGAAATTTTGCTTCAATGAAACATCGTACGCTTCTGTTCCATGATCCCATAACATTTGTAACTCATGGATCAACGGCTGAAGGAAGACATCTAGTGTTCTCTTAGGATGCTCTGGTCCCAGCACAAGTATAGAGAGAACAAAAACTCTCAATGCATGCACATAGAAGGAGGAAAATTGTACGGTGTTACTATAGCGGGCCAGAGTGAATACTGTCTACCATACCTTCCGAAAGGGTTAAAACCATCAGTACATAATCCAAAGTAAACGTTCCTACGCTCGAAGACAAAATTAGGATATATCGACTGAAAATGTTTCCATGTTTCTGCATCTGAAGGATGTGTAATCTCTCTATCTTTCTTATGCTCCGCATGCCATCTCATTGCCGCTGCCGTGCGTTCTGACTGATATAACCCCTTCAACCTCTCTGTAAGCGGCAAATACCACATCCTTTTATAAAGAATTAGAACCCATCCACTGCCCTCCTGAAACCATGGTTTTCGACACCATTTACAGCTACGTAGATCTTCATATTCTCTCCAAAAAATCATACAATTATCGATGCATACATCTATCATACGATACGGTAAACCGATACCCGTAACAAGCTTTTGAATATCGTAGTATAAAGCAGGTGACATATTATCTTCAGGCAATAGATCTTTCACAAATTCTGCAAACGCATCAACACACTCTTCTGATAAATTGAAATCTGTCTTAATGCTCATCATTCTACTGGCAGATGATAATGGGAAATGCCCATCTTGACAACCCTTATAGAGAGGCTGCTTGGCACCATCTAACATGTCAAAAAACCGGTGTGCCTCTGCATTTGGTTCTTCAACCATATCTCTGTCAAAGTCAGCCAATGATGTAGTCTCCCTAAATGCATCCTTGACCATTTTAACAGTTCCTATTCTGAAATCAACCTCCGGTATCTCATCCTAATGTTTCCCCCAACATTAGGTTCACTACTACTACCTAACTCTGTTTGGGTTTCTCCATGGAGATACCAAATCTTGTAACCCCGCATAAATCCATTCTTGTACAAGTGATTCCATATCAACTCGATTTTTACATTACGCAAATTCAAACAATTTGAACAAGGACATTTCATCTTACCACGTCTTTGAGCTGTCAGCTGATTCCCTGCAAATGTCATCAACTCCATTATACCTCGGACGTAATCATCTTTCAACAATCCAGACTCTGAATCTTTCATCGGTTCATCCATCCATGAACGAAAATTACTTGAAGAAGTCATTAAGCAAAGTAAAGAGAGATTTGATATTGATTTCAGGTTATAATGCGTGACATAGTGAAATTTCAGTTTTATATGAACTCATCCGGCGGTATGCCGTCGGATATCCTTTGTAATATTGTTGCTGACACTCCCAACAATTTACCACGTGGTGATAAGGGTGTACCAAACTATGAAAATATGAACTTTTGTCGAAATGCCGTCGGAAAATTGCCGACGGCATTACCGACAGACAGATTACTGACGATAACCTATGGAATTATTAAATATGCCTAAACCGTCGGTTTGTCATCGGTAAGTTTCCGACGGCATTACTGGCGGACTTAGTTCTGTCAAAAATTTCCGACAGCAAACCGACGGGTTCATATTGCCGGTATACGAGGTATACCTTCGTATTCCCTTAGGTTATTAACGACGGTTTAGAACCCGTCGGAAATAAGCCATTTTTCTTGTAGTGCTATCTTTGTCTGACGGTCAATGCGTAATTTTATGAGGCTCGAAATATTTGTTACTATCATTACAAATAATCAAATGATCTTTTCCCATATTTTGGCCTCATTCACACGATATCAGAAATCACTTTAGAGACATTTCGCACCAAGACCGTCATCCTTGATGGGTGTGAGCCAACATGTCTCCATATTAATCTAAGTTCGGCTTTGATACCATTTGTAATGTCCAGACTGTCATTATTTGTGGGTCTTCCCTCTTTTAATATGTGGAATTCACTTTTGTCTTATGACCGGTGTGCTATTTCGGGAGGGGGAGGGCTCTAAAAAATTGTTACCATCCTTACAAATGATAATATGATATTTTTTTATGTTTTGTCTTGGCTTACACAATACCAAAAATCATTTTTTGATAGCTCATTCATTTTTAAATTATTCCAGTTCATACTTAAATTTGGAGTTTTTTTCTAAATAAATAACAGAAAAAATAAATATATTTTAATAATATAAATAATCAAGTCAAATATACTAGATACTCCTCATGCAGAGTAGAGAACACAACGGCGGCTAGATTAAAATGCTCTCTATATCAAGTTTTTAATTTTTATTTTATTTTTTCAAAATTTCTGGTTTGGAATAAATGTATGGATATCTCTAGATTCTCTGAACTTAAAAATTAAAAAAATAAAATAATAAGAAGTTGGAACTGGTCTTACGCGGTCAATTTTTTGTCAAAGTGGATCCCACCATTAGGGATATTTTGGTTTTATTAGTAACAGACATGCCAAAGCATGACTTTTGAAGTCGTCGAACAAAATAAAAATAAAAGGTGGGTCATTCAGTTCAGTTCTTACAAAACCAAAACTTAGAATAAGAACCATTGAAGTATCCTTTATCTCTTCGTTTTTTACCCTTTCAACACAATGATGAATTTGTCTCTTTCCCCCAAAAGATCTGTGTACCATAGCTTCATATTGATGCTCTTTGTGATCCCATCTTGTGTTTTCTCAGCCGATGAGCTTAACCAGGACTCTAAGGGTAATATTTCCTACATGTTCTTCTTTCACAAGAATCACCTTTTAAGTTTCAAGTTTTTTTTTCTGTTTCCAGTGAGACTCAAAGTTATGTATTGAGTTCGAACTAACCTTCTTTTCTGGTGCCATTCCATTGATGCAGGTCTCTCTACCGCAGCAAAAGCAGGTACTTACCCTTTAACCAGTTCTTTCCCAACACGCGATTATATTACCATGCACAACAGCAAAGATTTATAATGAAAATTGGTTTTTGTTTTCTTCTCTAGGCATTGGTGCTGCTGTTGGAGTGGGACTGATCATTCTGCTCTGTTTCATCAAATGGAGAAGGAAGACAAAAGAAGTTCAATACACAAGCAAAGACTTGCCACTAACGCCTATATCTCAACACAACCTCAAGCCCTTTAGTTCGCAACCACAACTTGAAGCACTTATTCCACTGAAGCAGTATAGTTACACACAAGTGAAGATAATTACAAGTTCATTCGCAGAAGTGATTGGGAAAGGAGGATTTGGAACCGTCTATAGAGGAACACTTTGTGACGGAAGTATAGTTGCAGTGAAGGTCTTGAAAGAATCAAAGGGAAATAATGGTGATGACTTCATCAATGAAGTTGCTAGCATGAGCCAAACATCTCATGTCAACATTGTTACTCTGCTAGGATTCTGCTCTGAAGGTTCCCAGAGAGCAATTATATATGAATTTTTGGAAAATGGATCTCTTGATAAGTTCCTCTCAAGCCAGATCTCGATGAATATGGATTGGTTGGCACTTTACAGAATTGCATTAGGAGTTGCCCGTGCTCTCGAGTACTTGCATCATGGCTGCAGAACAAGGATTATACATTTTGACATAAAACCACAAAATGTACTCTTGGATGACAATTTTTGTCCCAAAGTTTCAGACTTTGGTCTTGCTAAGCTCTGCGAGAAGAAAGAAAGCATCTTGTCACTACTGGATACAAGAGGAACGGTAGGGTACATTGCACCTGAAGTGTTTTCAAGCGTGTACGGTAGAGTCTCTCACAAGTCAGATGTGTATAGCTACGGAATGTTGGTTCTTGAGATGACAGGAGCTAGCAACAAAACAGCAATTGAAGACAATGTAGCAAACACAAGCTCAATGTACTTTCCTGAAATGATATATAAGGATCTTGAGAAAGGAGACAGTAGAAAGGTTATAGAGAATGGAATCAGCTGCGAAGAAGATGAGATAGCAAAGAAGATGACGTTGGTGGGTTTATGGTGTATTCAGCCTTGGCCATCAGATCGCCCAACAATGAACAGAGTTGTAGAGATGATGGAAGGAAGCGTGGATGCTCTTGAAGTCCCTCCTAGACCTGCTATGCAATATTCTGAGGTTACTGATCTCGAATCTTCCTGGATTTCAAAGGAGAGCTCAATCTCGTCTTCCATATGAATTTCTCCTTAAATTGTAAACTGCAAGCTTTTTGTTTATGAGAAAACATCATTGGTAAAAAGCTTCTCTTTAACCGTTTTAACTTAAGAGTCTATGACCTTTTGGGTAAAAAGCTAAACACATTGTTGACTTTTCTGGTTGACAAGTCAAATAGAGCTTTTTAATGAATGAAGAGATAAGATTTTAGGAGAAAGTGTGGTTTAGGTTTACTAACAGTCTTTTCCATTTAATCATATGCAAATTAAATGGAGCCGCCGAACATGACTTTGATATAAAAAAAAGTTTTTAAAGAAAATTTTATATATGTATGTATATAAATTGGGGCCTATAATTTTAAAAGTTTCAAAACTATAATATATGTTGGGGCCTAGAACTTTAATTTTAAAATAATTACACATAAATGGATCTTTAATTTTTTTTGAAAACTATTTTAGCTCATAAAACATGTTTAAGGTAAAGGTGGAGATAGATAAGAAAACGTGTCAAGAATGTTAATCTTCTCATGGAATCTGCGACTTCGAAATTTTTACACAGGCTTGCTGCAAGGAAGCCTCATCATCATGATGCAATAAACTACATAGGTTTGCTGATGGTAACACTACAAAAAAGCAGAGTAAAAGTGATGATCATTTTCGTTTTTTTTTTGTTGAAAAGAGTTTTTTTCCAATGGAAATTACCATCGTTTATAGGGCATCGGAAATCTAAAATCTATTGAATATTTGTTAGGATTTCTGATGGGTAGTATTCTGACGGATTTTTAACAGATTTCATCGTTGGTAAACCGTCGGAAAGCTATCGGAATACAACCCATCGGAAATATTACATCGATGGATTTTCGAATGTCAAAATTTCCAACGGATTTTTCACAGATAATGCTCTGTAAGGTGTTTGTGACAGACTTCCAACAATTTTAATATTTATTTTTTTAATTAATATTAGTTGTGTTTTGTATTTTTTTATTATTAAAAAAATATTTAAATAAATTAAAATATTTCAAATAAAATTCAATTCAAATTTAAAGTTAAATATTCAAAATGCAAAACAAAATATTCAATCACGACTACCTTGCATCTCGACCATGAAAGCTTATATCAAAACTTTCGTTGCTTCCATCTCTGCTTTCGTTGCTTACATATCAGCCTTCGTCGCTGCGTTTGTGGTAGCCAATTCTTCAAACCTGCAAAGACGGTTTTTTGATCATGTGGATCTCATCCTTAATCCACGATCTCAGTAATCCTCTATGCAAGTAAGGCTCTAAACTCGACTTCTTTTGAAAACCGCAAAGTGGCTTGAGATGAATTTTGGTACACCTTTGGAACTCCGAAAAACAATATTTTATCTTCGGAGTTGCCTAGAATTAAATCAAACAAAATGTAAATGTTAAAGTTATAAAACAAACTTCAAAGTTTGATAAAAATAAAATTACTTACTTCAATGTCGAATTCATTCCATTTCGCGATATAAAGGTCATTGGAAGAGCCTTCTTCTCTTGCCGTCTGATATTGAATATACTTTTTTCCGAGCGAATTCACGGTCTCGACGAGCTCCCGAGCGATTTGATATTGAATTTGCTTCGTTTTCTTGTTAATGTAAATATCCTCCACCAAACTAAGATGCGAGGAACAGACACCGTCTATCTGAAACTGTAAAAAGAAAACAAGAAATAAAGTTATAAGTTATAAATAAATTAAGACAAATCAAAAACTCTATTAAAAACTTACCAATTGCTCCACTCTTTCTTACCGCAACTGCACTCGATCCACCTCGTAAAGGACGCGACGCGGTAGAATGATAGTGATTGTAATCCTTTAAAAAAAATAGTCATAATATAATTAATTAAAATTCAAAAGAAATCTTATACATTAATTCAAATAAAATTCAAATTAATCTTATTCATAAAACCTTTACAAGATTATTCATAAAATTCTAATAAAATAAAAAACCACAAAAATTCATAAAATCCTTAAAATACTATTCATAAAATTCAAATAAAATTCAAAAAATCTAAATGAGATTTAAAATTAATTTTATTAATAAACAAATTAATCTTTTCATAACTTTCAATTAAAATTTTAAAAATCCAAATAAAATTGAAAATTAATCTTATAAAATCCAAATTTAGTCTTATTCATAAAATTCAAGTAAACTTCAAATAAAACTCAAATAAAAATCAAATATATTCAAAAAACCACAAAAAAATTCCAAGGATTCTCAAAAACCCTAAATCTAACCATAGAAAACCTAAATCTAATTTCCATATTCCTAAATCTAACCCTAAATCTATTATCCAAAATTTTAATCACAAAATAAAAATGAACTTACAAATTAGATTGATTGTTATCCATGGAAGTGATTTTTGACGAGATTTGGAGTGATTTTGTAGTTGGAATGGCGAGATCAACGAAGATGGCGATTTGGCGATTTTGGTTTCGTTTTGTTTTTAGGTATTGTGTTTCTTTGCAAGGTAGAAGAAGACGTTTTTAAGTTAAAGAATTTTCGACGGATAAAACCATCGGAAAATCATTAAAAATGTTTAGGCGTCGTGATCAAAACATTTGCAAAACGTAACCGTGTCTAAATTTTTGTTTGGCCGTCGGAATCTATTGGAAATTATATCAGCGTGATTCCATTACAAGGCTGCATGCGTGACACATATAATCCTTATACCTGTCAGAAATCCGTCGAAAAAAATCTATCGGAAATTTCCGACAGGTTTAGGGGTCGGACACCAATCAACTTCGTTTCACTTTGACTCTGTTCTTACTATAATTTTATGTCTTTTAAAGTATACATAAGTTAGATTGATGTATACTAATATCATAAATTTTCAAATTTACATTTTCGAATCATCTACATTATAAGTGTGTTGTTAAAGTATATGTAATGTTATTAATCGATGAACTCGTAATCTAGTCAAATCTGTCAAACATCAAAACAGTGGGTTATAGTGTTACTTTGAGAAATATGTCTTTAAATAAGTTATAACATCGTGTTTATAAATTGTGAGTATCGATAACTATGGAATTTAACCCTGAAACCTCAAACCCATCGGAAATCCGTCAAAAAATTTTGATGGGTTTAATATGGAGTATTTTTAAATGGCATTCAAAAATTCATCGGAAATTTTTGACAGATTTCTGACGGAGCCTATATATTTTGGTTATAAATATAAAATAAATTATATAATAAATAATTACAAACCCATATAAAACCTTACATTAAAAAAAACCAAAAAACCTAAAAATAAAAATAAAATCCTAAAATGGCTAGGAATACAACTAGTGATCTCTTGGGATGCTCTAAACCAGGAACATACACAGAGAGAAACAAAAACTTTGTACGCATGCACATAGATGGAGACATTGTAAGGAGTTGCTAATATAGACCACAATGAATATTGTCATTCATGCTTTCCAAATGGGTTAAAACCATATGTACATATTACGAGGTATACATTCATTCGCTCAAACGCAAAATCTGGATATATTGATTGAAAATGTTTCCACGCTTATGCATCTGAAGGATGTGTAATCTATCATTCTTGACTATGTTCCACATGTCATCTCATTGGTTCTACTGTGTGCTATGATTAATGTAACATCTTTAACCTCTCAGTTAACGGTAAATACCACATCCGTTTATAATAAATTGGAATTCTTCCACTTGTTTCCTGAAACCGCGGTTTACGAAAAAAATTACATCTTATGCGGTTTTTATCTTCTCTCCAATATATCATACAACTATCGATGAATACATTTATCATCTGATATGGCAACCCAAAACCAAGTACAAGCTTCTAAACCTCGTAATATGATGCTAGTGAAAGATTATCACATTAGTCCGCCAAATTGTAGTCCGTCTTAATAGTCATCATGGTACTTGCAGATGATAAAGGCTAATGACCTTCTCTACACCCCTTATATAGTGCATGTTTCGTTGCGTCTAACATATCAACAAAATGTTGTGCTTCTAAAATTTATTTTTTCCACCATATCTCCATCTACAACGGCCGATGACATATTCTCTATAAATGCATCGTTCACACTCTCAACGGTACCTACACCAAAATCTACTTTTGTTCTATGTTCTCCTAAGATTTCTACAACATATGGTTCATTAGTATTACCATAATCATGATTTTTTCCCATGTAGATACCAAATCTTGTAATCCGGCATAAACTCATTCATATACAAGTGATTATAAACAAACTTTATTTTAACATTATGTGAATTCTGACAATTTGAACATGGATATTTCAACTTACGACTTCTTTTCACGACTTGTTGATTTACTGCCATCATCGGTTCATTCATCCATGATCAAAAATATCTAGAAGAAGACATCTCTTTCCGATTTCAAAGAAGTTTTAGTAATATATTAAGTTATGAATGTATGTTGGAGTGTGTAAACATATTTATAAACTAGTCGTCTGTCGGAAATCCGTCACAAATTTTTAAAATACCAAACGATTATATTAACATATAAATATTTTCGATGGATTTCCGACGAAAACTAAATAATCCGTCAAAAATTCGTCGGAAACGTCAAAATCTCAAATGGCTATGTAACGGCTATATTAACGTATGTATTTTTAGACAGATTGTTCACATGTTGTCGAAAATTTTTGACGGATTTCTGATGAATTTCTGACAAATAATGTTTAGTCGAAATTCCGTCGACTTACCGTCAAAAATTTTCTACGGACCACTACACCCATCAGAAAATCCGTCGGTTTTTATTGGTTTTCTTGTAGTATAAGCTTCTTATATGAAGTTGCAGTTTAGTAAGCCTAGAATCGTTCTCCTTGATTAACTTAAAAACCATTGATTTCTTTTTACACTCTCACATATCAGTCAGCAACCATAGTTCTTTTTCACATATCAGTTAGTTTCCGTAGTGAATGGTCTTTGCGTTTTTCCGCACTCCATATTTTCTGCAATATATATCTAGATTCTCTGGAACTGGAAAAAAAAAAGGGAAGAAACTTGGAACTTGGAAAGGGTCTTTGCGCTGGACAATATCCTAGCTATCCTCCAAATGCACCATTCGACGGAAACATACTTCCATTGGCTCCCGACCCCGAGATGCTACTAATTTATTACGACTGAGAGATAGACTTTTCAGCGCCTGCTTCTACTTTTGTTGGAAAGCTTGACTGTCCGGATGAACAGACTTATGAGAAAACAAATTACTAAGTGACAAGAAACCAATCTTCCCCTCAACTTCAAACGATTAGTGCCAGTTAAAACGACTTCAAGGGAGTTTGCGATAGAAGCGTCACTATTCCTTCAAATGGACCGGCCCTCATCAGTCAGCGTGGAACTTGAGTTTCCTCTTTTTATTTGATTTTGAAACTGAATAACAAGTAGGGTACATTGCACCAGATATAGAGTACTTGCACTGATAGAGATTAAGGAAAGTTGGAAAGAGAATCACAAGTAATCACATAGGGAGATAAATTAGGGATTTGATATTGAGTGATTTATGTTTTCCATTTATTTTATAATTTCTTCTTAAATAGGAGTGTCGTGAGAGACAAGTAAGGAAGTTATAGTAGCTTCATTGTTTCGGTTGTAACCGAGGCAAGAGATTCTCTCTTGTGGATATTCAGTTCTTTAGGATTTCTGAATAAAACAATCCTTTTTCTTTTTATTCAGTTCTTTACTCTATCAAATTGGTCCCAGCTGCCGGAACCACAAAGGTATGACAAGGTATAATCTAGGGATGTTAATTTAGATGTGCAAACCCATTTAACAAATGGGTACGTTAGATGAAACTGAACCCAATTAAACCCATTTACAGATAAAATTATATGGGATTAAATGAAACTCATTTATTATATAGGTTTTTATAAGTAAATGGGTCCCATTGAAATCCATTTAATTTCTTTTCTGTCAAACTGAAAACGCCACCGTTTAAGCATAGGGTTTATCATCTCTCTCTTTGGTTCTCAAAAGTCTGATGTTTGGTTGGGTCCCTAATTCTCTTGGGGCAGAACCCATACCAATATTAAATTAACTCTTTTTCGGAGAGCAAATCCCTCCTAACAGAAATCGAACTCGTGACTTCTTTGGATTTGATCCACAAGAAGTTACTACTAGTCCAACCCCACATTGGTAATTTGTGATTAGTTTAAGTAGTTCATTTGTGCTGTTTCTGTTGATGTTTCAGCTCGGATTCATGTTTAATTTTTGTCACATGTCTAATTCGTATGAGCTCTTATCGTGTCTCGTAGTCGTTCCATGTCCTTGTCCTTTTGTTCTTAAGCTTTGTTTTGAAATAATCGAAAGTATGGAAGTAAAATGTAAGATGTTTAGCAAATCAGTCGACTGTTGTTTCTAATCAGATGAGATAGAAATCTATCATGATCTACCATTTTGGTATGTTGAGTATGACAAGGTGAGAGCAAGAGAAAAATATCTGAATCCAGATTGTCAACCAATTATACTATAATCAATAGAGAAAAACCAACACGATATCAAATGCTTGGCATCACTGGAGGAGGCTGTGCTTGCAATCAAAGAGATGCTCACCAACTCCATACGTTTTCAGACCACCGCCAAGATACAACCCCTACAGATCAGGTCGAAGACGGAAGCGGCACAGAAACCACAGCCCTACCAATGGCTGGTGAAGGCTCCCACCTCATCACTAAACGTTTGGAGCTACCTAACTTCGATGGATCTGATCCCGTCGGGTGGATTGCACTCCTGACCATTAAAAAGTGTCAACGTCCTTTTATGTGTATGGAAGGATCAGCCCTTCATTGAATGCGATGGCTTCAACAACAAAACTCGTAGATTGCTATCAGAAAAACAGTTCTCATCCTGCATACCATTTCTTAACCCGCTTCACTTTGACATATATCATACAACTAATAAGCTTTGTCTCTAAGTGATATATGTTCTGATCTTCGTTTGTTGTTTTCACACTTTTAGACATACTTTACCAGTGAGCTTGAAAGAGAAGGTAAATATACAAGATATAAACTTTACCAGTGAGCTTTTCTACACAAATAATAAGGTTGGTCAATCAGCTCAGTTCTTACGAAACCAAAACTTTAACAAAACCATTGACATATCCCTTCATCTCTCTTCTTCTTCACCATTTTTCCTATTCACTCACCTTCAACACAATGATCAATTTGTCTCTTTCCCCTAAAAGATCTGTGTTCTATAGCTTCATATGATGCTCTTTGTGATCCCATCTTGTGTTTTCTTAGCTAATGAGCTTCACCAGCAATCAGAGAGAGCGTTATAGTATTTATCCTAGAATATCCAACATAACTTAATAGTATATTTTATATTAATATTTATTTATTCAACACAAATCAATAATATATTTCATTCTATAACATTTATCTTTGAATATTATTGAGTTGTGTTGAATATAAAATCCTAACTTACATATATATAGGGCTTGTTCGTTTGGTAACCGCAGGCGGGTACGGCTGCGGCTTGCGACCTGCGGCCAGACGCTGCGATTCTTGTTCGTTTTATAGCCGCGCGTTTGGTCGCAGCGGCAGCCGCAGGATCCTGCGTCAGCCAAACAAACAGAAATTGGCCGCAGCCGCAGCCGCAACCGCAACCGCAGCCACAGCAGTATCAAACGCAACAGTACCAGACGCGCTGCCAGATTTTTCAGCGGCTGAAAATTTCTGACGTAGCGATCTGCGTCTGCCGCAGCGTTTGGTCGCAGGAGGCTGCGGCTTGCAAACGAACATTGTTTGGCCGCATGCCGCAGCCGTAAGTACCTAAGGCTGCCAAACGAACAAACCCATAGTAATAGCATTAACATATTGCTAACACCAAATAATGTAAATTTTCTAATTCCAAATTTAGTACATAATAGAAATACTTGTACAAGAAGTAATACAAGATCTAGAGAATATTCTTTCTTCGAGCTTCACGGACTTCAGTTAATAACCGGTCTTTGATGACCTACAATATTTGATCTGATGGATACAGCTCCCAAAGTTTTCTCTAATACTTAGATTGTCCGGATGATGAGACTGATGGACAAAACAAATTACTATGTGACGAGAAACCTCTCGTGCACTCAACTCCAACCTGTAACTGACCTCAGGAGATGCGATAGAAATGTCAATATTCCCGCTTCTGTACCGGCGCTCAAAAGTCTGCAAGAACGTTTAAGTGAAGATGATCTAAAGAAGGCTCTTATAGACAGTTTTGAGCTTGGACTTAACCAAGAATGTCTAACGTGCATAGCCTCTAGGGGTGCTTGTGGATATAATCTGACCTCAGATAGATTCGCTTGCTATTCTATAGAACCACAAAACAAGAGTAATGTTTCCGACATGCTCTAATTTCCTAACGTTCTTCTTCCACATGAATCACCATTTGTCCCTTCCCCAAATCTCCCACCCACCTGTTGAGTTTCAAGTTTTTTTTTTTTGTTCTACTTTCCAGTAAGATTCAAAGTTCTGTATTCAGTTCGAACTAACCTTTTTCTGGTGCCATTCCATTGATGTAGGTCTCCCTACTATAGCAAAAGCAGGTGCTTTCCCTTTTCTCGTTCTTTAAAGAAACCTAAATTCATTACTATATACCACAGGGAACTCCATTGTCTTATTATGAAAACCATTTTTTGTGTTCGTTGGCGTTGCTGCAGCTTCTTCGCTGGTAGGGGTTGTTCTTATAGTCGCTGGTTTATTATGTTGCCAAAGGAAGACATCAGATGATCTGAGAGAACAGAACCTAAAGGCCCTTATTCCACTGAAACACTATAGCTATGCCCAAGTACAGAGAATTACAGTCACTCGCCAAAGTGATTGGGAAAGGCGGATTTGGAACTGTCTATAGAGGAACCCTAGCTGACGGTCCTAGTGGTGCAGTGAAGATCTTGAAAGACTCAAAGGGTAATGGGGAAGACTTCATCAATGAAGTTGCGAGCATGAGCAAAACTTCTGATGTCAACATTGTTACCCTATTAGGTTTCTGCTCTGAAGGTTCTAAGAGAGCAATTCTTTATGAATTTATGAAAAATGGGTCTCTAGATAAGTTCATCTCAAGCAAGAGGTCATCAAATATGGACTCAAGAATTATATGGGATCGTGTTAGGCATTGCTCGTGGTCTAGAGTACTTGCACCATGGCTGCAGAACAAGGATTGTACATTTTGACATAAAACCACAGAATATACTCTTAAATGACAATCTTTGCCCCAAAGTTTAAGATTTTGGCCTTGCTAAGCTCTGCAAGAGGAAAGAAAGCATCTTGTCACTACTGGATGCGAGAGGAACGATAGAGTACATTGCACCTGAAGTGTTTTCAAGAATGTACGGTCCAGTCTCCCACAAATCAGATGTGTGAAGCTATGGAATGTTAGTCCTCGAAATGATAGGAGCAAGGAACAAAGAAAGAACTGATCAAAACTCTGCATCAAACACGAGCTCAATGTACTTTCCTGAATGGATATACAAGGATCTTGAGAAAGGAGACGGTGAAAGGCTTATCGAGAATGGAATCAGCATCGAAGACGAGGAGCTAGCAAAGACAGCAAAAACCACACTGGTGGGCTTGTGGTGTATTCAGCCTTCCCCATCAGATCGTCCAGCGATGAACAGAGTTGTAGAGATGAAGGAAGGAAGTGTGGATGCTCTTGGAGTCCCTCCTAGGGATGTTTTTCCTGCAGCCTCTTCAAGAATCTTCTACGCTCTCAGAGGATATTTCGGTTTCAGCCTAGAAGTATGATCCATGAATGTCGCATAAAGAAACCTCCCTGGAACCTATTAAACAATGAAAGCAGAAAATACATTTATTCACCAAAAGTAATATACTGTTTACATTTCAGATTGACCCATTGTGTCACCAGACTAGACTTTTTTATCTTTTAACTTCTAAACCTATCAACGCTCTCATCTTGGATTTTCTCACGCTTATTACTTTTCTTCTTAATTCCCAGCCAAATGTCTAGACTGTTTCTCGAAACCCCTCGAAAGTAACCCATTTCAAACATATCAGCGATCTTTCTCTATGGCAGCTTGCTCTGCTTATTTGAGGCCAACTGATACAACAAACTTCTTCAGATGTCGGATAAAATCTGGATAGAGTTCAAGGTCACAGTGTCCACCTCCATTTATCCACAAAGGTTCATACTTCTCTTTGCTGAGTTCCCAGAGCCGTTTTCCATGGGACCAATCAACTACTTCATCCGCAGTTCCCTAGAAGACCAACAAAGAGTTCAGTGACTGTATTGTGAGAAGAGCTCTCATAATGAAAAGAGAAACAAAAAAAAGGCCAAAGCAATGCAAGAAGTGAAATGTTGGTGTCACTTACATGAATTACTAATACAGGACACATAACTGCGCCAATCTTGTCAATATTCTGAAAAACAAGGAATTGGAGAGATCTGAGCATCAGCTATACATATAACCAGAATCAAAATTTTATGTTTCCTAAATCACCTTGAAAATGTCAAACCAATATGTACATTTCACCGGATACAAAACCCTCATCCCAGACAGAATAGGGCACTGTAGAACCACGCCCCTTAAGTTAGGTGTGCGTGAAGCTAGATCAACCGTAGGTCCACTACCGACAGATTGACCATATAATATGAGTTGATCGTCTTTTACACCATATTGTTCCTTGAGGCATTTATAAGATGCTTCTATATCAGCATATGTATTACACTCGCTTGCCTGATTCATATACCAAGTCTATATCAATAAGAAACAATCCATGGAAGCCTATGGAATTTCAAATGTCATAAACACAAGAGTAGAAAACTCGGGACTATACCTGTCCTGTAGACTGACCATAACCAGAGTAATCATACCTGGGAAACAAAAACCAGTAGATGTATTACAAAGCAATCAAATTGTCCCTAGTATATAAGAAAAGAATTATCAACAGTGATGAAAGCTATCTAAATGAATCAATCACAAAATGAGAATTGAAATGTTAAGTCTTCTGAACATACACATACAATCATTATAACAATGTAACAATAGATCCTAGTTTTGGAAATTACAAGCAAAAGAAAGTATTATGATTGATATGGATTTTAATGCCACAGGTTTAACACCCAAAGTTTAAAGCTATAAAGCACTGATCTTTCACATGGATTGATTCTTCTATTTTAATATTATCATAAGAACACAAACCAATTCTGCTTATAATCTCAAAAACTTATCCTTTACTCAAAAAATCCAAAACTCCAATAGTGTATCAACACATCCTAGTTTTTGCAATTATAAGCAAAGGAAAGTACTAATTTTTCTATAGAAGCACTCATTTTTACAAAACTTGATTCGTCAATTACCAAATTATTCCAAAAGAACAAAACAATTCTGCTTAAATTCGAAAAATTTGAATTTGTTTACCCCATAAGATTGACCCGAAGACGATTGCTGAGTTCAACGAAAAGCTCAAACATTTGACCCAAATCAGCAGCGTTACCATGAGAATACAAAAGCGTGCCATTAGCTTTTGGGTGTTTGATATAAACAGCGACGATCTCATTTCCAGAACGAGTACGAAGCTTCAAGATATCAACATCATCGCGACGAGGAATCTCAGGTATGTATAGACGACCGCCGCAGCTATCGTCGGCTACAACGTCATAAGACGGTGGAGTTGGTGGAAAAAAAGCGAATTTTGCAGCGATAGATGAAGTAACACCTCCCATTAAAACGAAGACGAAGACGATGATAATGATGATTCTAATTCATAAATTAGACCTTTTTCAAACCCTACAATTTTGTTGCGATTTTGAGAGATCTTAAGGAAATGAAGAAGAGAGAGAACAATAAAGATGAATCGTGAGATGAAAAAAAGAGATGAGGGAATGAGAAATTGAGGGGAGAAGGGAGAACGAGAGGAGGAGATTGATTCGTACCGCGGCGCGTGAGATATAAGAGGCGGCGCGTGGTTAGATAATTGAAGAAATGGCAGAAAGGTTGGGAATATCTGTTTGTCAAAGGTTCAAAAAGTCAAAATCAGCAAATTATGTTATTATTGGTGGATGAAGATTGCCCATGCTGCGATTTTTGCTTATTTATCGTTTATTAAAAAAACATTTTCGATATTTTATTAATAAAAATGAATTGGTGATTGTAGATAAATTTTAAGTTCATGAAATAGAAGGTTTTTTATGTTGAAAAAAATACTTAAATATTTTTGAATATGAATTTTTTTGGCAAAATAAAAAAAATCGAATATATTTTTGGCTAGACAATAAATATAAGTATTTTTTGATAAATTAATAGAAAGTAAAAAATTCTTGTGATTGGCAAAATAGTAGAAATATGTTACTAAAAAGTATTAAAAGTAAATATTTGCATGCTATGTAAATTTTTTTTATTCAGATACACTACGTAGTTAATTATATGTGATCATGCTAAAAGAATACTATAATATATGAGAGGAATTAACTTAGACACAACATTTTTTTCAACAAGTTTAATCATATTATATTATATGTGTATTATTAAAAATTTCTCACCCAAATCATTGTTTTATTAAAATAAGCTATATATATTATTTTAATTAGTTTACTTATTTAATTGCATGACAACTAATCAAAAATCCATTTCCTTTATTAGCCCAAATTTTAAAGAGTCGATATTATCCGGATGGGACCACACATGAAGCAGGACTTAGTAAACAACCTTCATTCGGATGGAAATCAGTACTACAAGGTCTTCGATATAACATTAGTGATGGCACTACGATCAACCCCACGAAAGACAATTGGATTCCAACACATCTTCCTAAATCGGTTATTAATCATGGGGACTGATATGCTTCTTTCGGATTTGAGGTATCCATCATCTAAGAGATGGACGAGAGTAAGCTACATCAGTACTTATCCCCAGATGACGCCAACCAAGCACATCGACTATATATTCCAAACCAAGATAAAATAGATGAACAAGTATGGCACTACACCAAGAATGGAGAGTATTCTGTAAAATTTGGTTGTTGGTTTTCTACACACATTCGAGATTCAGATAATCTAATTCGGCCAGCGGCAGAAAGTCTAGCGCTGAAAGCTCGTGTTTGGAAGACATCCATTCCCTCCAAAGTTAAAACATTTTCTATTGAGAATGTTATCCACTGCTCTTGGTTCAGGGACTGAACTCAACAGACGAGGGATTCCTATTGATTCTACATGTCAAAGATGTTGCCAAGCCCAAGAATCTTTCAATCACTTGATTTTTCAATGTCCAGAGTCTACATCTGTTTGGAGATTATCGAATACGATTCTATCAAGGAACAATATCTTAATGAATTCCTTGGAATAAAATGTCGATCTTCTCCTTATAAGGTATGATTCTTTAATTACAAAAAAAAAAAACAAGTGATTGAAACATTCCTGGGCTTGGCAACATCTTTGACATGTAGAATCAACACCTTTCTTTTTAGATTTGTTGGCAAATATGGAAGGCAAGGAATGAGCTGTTGTTCAACAAGAATAAGCGATCTCCCGATGAAAATTTTAATATATCAAAGAAGTGTGGATAATGGCTCCGAGCTGCACAGACTTCATCAAACACCCATGTCCGTAATACAGTCCCACCTACCTTACAAGAGCATAAATGGACCAGACCTGACCATGATTTTGTCAAAGTTAATGTTGATGGTAGTACTCACCTCAATGTACAACATGTGAGGGTGGATTGGGTTGTTGTGATGACCAAGGATTTTATTGTCTAGTTGGGAGTTCTCGTCTTATTCAAGCTTCCTCACCACTTCAGGCCAAATTGTATGTCAATTACTAATGACATACAATAGTCATTAGATGTTTGTGAAATGAATTCACCAACGTTGTTATCAAGTTTTACTTTTTTTATTTGTATAATCTAGATAATAGATACACATATGACCATCTACTGGATGCGTCAATCAACACCATAAAATATCGAAATGCTCGCATTGTGGGTGGATAGGCCCACATATATCCCCATGTATTTTTTCTAAAAATATTGGAGATTCATTCCCGAATTTGGCTAGTAATGGCTGAGTTATTAGTTTTCATTGAAAACAATCATTACATAAAAATTCACTCAATTGAAAAATCTTCTGATTTTCAACGGATGGCCTTTTGAATTTTCTATAATTTTCTGTGTCATGACTGAACCAAGGTGCCCTAAACATTCATGCCAGATTTTGAATGTACTTGTAAACTTTGGGTTTACGATGCATAACATCTGATTCAATCATATTTATTGTTGGAGAATATATTCAGATGATAAAGTTGGTAGCTCTTCTAATATGTGTTTTCTTTCCGAAATAACTAATGTGATGGAAAGATATTCAATTCTATTATTATTTTTAGTTTCTATGTGATATCCATTTTTGCGGATATCTCTGAAACTTAACAAATTTCTGTAAGATTTAGGAGAATATAATGCATCATTTATTTTAAAATATGTTCTCTTGGCATTAAAAAACTGACCATTTTGGAGTCCATAATAATTTTTGCATTACAAGATATAGTATTCACGCTTCCGATGGAATTTGTTATTTTAAGAGAGGAGAAATATTTTTTATCTTTAAGTATCATGTGCGTTGTAGTACTATCTGCCATACATATATCTTCATCCTCGATATCAAATTTTGACATTTTCTGAATTTGGAAATATTCATAAAAGGCACATTAATAAAACAAAAAGTTTATATTACAATAAAATCTATTTTACAATAAAAAAATACAACAAAAGCACAAATAAATATTAGTTTCTTTGTTTTTATTTTCTTCTTCGAGAAGATTAACAAACATAACTATATATATATATATATATATTATCATACTTTCTTCTTCAAAAAGATCTTAGCCGTTTTGTTTTTCGTTGATAGCTTCAGGATCAACTATGAAATCTGGTACATCGAGATATGTATCATTATTTATGCCATAGAAAGAAACTCTCGATTCGCCATAAATGAAGTTGGTTTCACCTTCTTTTTCTTTTGTCTTTTTGTGATTCTTGATACAGATCGGCCAAATGTTTTGGTGTACGACAAGTACATGACTAGTTTCTTTTCATGTCACATCTGTAGTAAGCATTCTCATGTTGTTTATTTTTCCAGTGTTGAAATCTTTAGAAAGGAACTTTCTTACTTGTCCATGTCCACATCCATATCCTCCTCGTCTACGACCAAGATCATTACCTTGACCACGTCCACGTCTTCGCCCATGCCAATAATTATAACTAGATGATGCAACATTCGCTTCTTGGAATGAAGCTGATCTAATCACATTACAACAGGAGATTGGACGATAATTCTTTATCCCAATGGTACCAGTCTTCTTCGGGATTAAGGCGAGAATGGTGGTGTTGATTCCTTTCGGTAAAAAACCATATGTGAAAAATGATTTAACTGCCGTGATAAAATCCTTTCCAACAATAAGCCAAACATCCTTATAAAATTTTCACCGTGTATCCATCCGGGCCTAGAAACTTGTTTGAAGGCATTAAAAATAACACTAGCTTAATTTCCAGCTCAGTTATTTCCATCATTAAAGTCACCCACTCTTCATACGAACAACGATAATTTAAAATATTACCTAAATCCTCCACTGGTGTACCAGAATCCCTATGAGGCTTCACACGAAAAAGCTCAGAATAATACCATACCGCCTCTGTTTTGACGTCCTCCCGACTAGTAAACATTACTCCATTGGGAGACCTAACTGCATTTATCGAGTTTCGAGTTTTCTTCTCTTTGATTGTATTTTTAAAAAATCGGTTATTATTATCCCCCACATTAATCCAATGCAACTTCGCCTTCTGTCTCAAATAATTTTCTTCTAACCCTGCCACATTCTCCCATGTGTCATAAGCCTTTGATTCTTCCGACATAACCAGAGCATTCTGTCTATTTAGAGTAATGATTTGCTTCTCACATAGATCATCATAAGCTTCTTCTGTCTGCCTAGATAAATGATGCATCTTTTGGCGACTGAGAGCACATATAGCAGGCTTGAGAGCTTTAACTTCTTTGAAAACCGGAAAAAAGTTAAGGTAGAAGGAAACCAAGCTTCCGTATTGTTCTAAAAGGCCTTTACGAGTGGCTTAAACTCATCCATGTTAACAAAAACGTTGACGATCTTAAATGGACATTTTGGTTTATGAGGAGCACCAACTAGCAAGATGATTCCACATAAATGATCTGAACAACCCTTAGCCTCAAAAACATAGTGTGAATTGTAAGATCGTTGTAGCCAACCATTCTTCATGTTTGTTACACCAAGTGAAACAAGGAGCATGATAAGCCATATCAACAAAAGAGTAATAACGTATCGTATCTTGGAAGTCAATCATACCCGTCAGAGATACATGAGCTATATAAGAGATTGAGTGCTCAGCCAAGTCCAAAATCTTATTAAAATCTCCAAAGCAAAGCCATGGTAACCCACAAAACTGGGATAAGTCTTGATGGTGTTTTAGATCTCTCCACAGCTTATGTCGTTCTTCCAAAAAATTAGAGGCATAAACAAAAGTGCATAAAAAATCCTCAAATGAACCCTCAAACTTAATCATACACGAAATCAGCTGTCCCGTCTTAACACCATTGTTAATGCAACTTTTTTTATTCCACACCACCTAAATCCTTCCCAATGGATTATACACATAAATTGAAACTATAGACTAATCTTTGAAAGTAGAATTACCTACATGACCCGCATTACCTTCAGTTACTCTCGTTTCCATCAAACTCCCAAATATCATTGATTTAGAATGAATCAAATCCCTTACTATTGATTGCTTCCTTGATTTCTTCCTTGATTTATTAAAACCACAAATATTCCAAAAAAACACGACATCAATATTTTTTATGTTGGTTCCGCCTTCCAATACCACTGGGATTGAGTGCCCATTTTTTTAGATGTTTTAGCGAAATATTTATGCGCTACCTTGGATGATCTTGGTAAGGGGCCCGAATTGCTATATCTTCCTTACTCATTGAGTCTTTGAGGATATCCGAACCCATCTTCTCTGGATTATCCCTGTTAGAACCAGAAACATAGAGTGACTCATTCAATATCTCCGATAAAACAGAGCTATGTCCTTCCGAAACAGAGTTTGTGCTTGGTTTTACCCTTATTTTCAAAACTTCCTCCGTCGCCACCTCCACAGATTCTTCATCATGATCTCGCAAAATAGCAAACTTTGATAGTGAAACTATAATAACGTTTCTGTAAACTAATTTCGCAGAATTCTTTATCGTCTTCTTACCCCTGGAGTATGCAACTTTTAACCATTCAATTTTGTTTGAGTTTAAACTAGGTGAGGTTAGTCTTATTTCCCCTTCCTTCATCACCGAACATGCATATCCCTGTTCTGACTGATACTCTGCTGAGAATCGAAATTTGGAGCTTTCTCCCGAAAAAGTGAATCATTTCCCAGAGAACCCATAACAGGTGGCGGAAGACCGCCAAGACAACCACGCGTGCGGCGAACAAAACCCAAAATCTAATCTCCCGTGAAATCGTCCTAATCGCAAGGCATACCAAAACGCAGCGTCTTCCTATTACTCCTTCAATCGAAGATCCTTAATTACTTATTTTTATCCAACAAAAAAACTTAACAAAAAGAAAATTTCAGAGCAAAAGTTTCTTCTTTCTTATTCATCTTTTCTTCTTTTCATCGAGGACAACGAAAAAATTGTCTCGAAAGTCCTATAATTTAGGTGAATGAAGCACACATATATATATGGAGAGAAAGAAAAAATTAGATATCGTACTATTTTCTTAAAGATATCGTACTATTTTTTTGGTAACCACAAGACCGAAACCAGATTAATCTGAAACTCATAGATATACAGGTTTTTTTGCCGTTAAAAATTATTGAAATTAAAATAAATAAAAGACTCAAACTCTACAAAAAAAGAAAAGCTATTTAGAATGAATTCTTCGACCACTGAACCATGTTTATTTGAATAACTAATAAGATAACTACATGTTGAAGAAGCGGCTCATGCACGAATATGTTTGTTGGATCAGACAAGTTAATGTGAGAAAACATGCATGGTCAAATTTTGTAGTTTCTTTATCAAAAAAAAAAAAAAATTGGTAGTATCATATTTATTTTTGCAAAATATATCGTTCTAACATTTTTACACAAATTTTTTAAAAAAAAGAATTTATACATATGTGCTCTTATTTAATAAGTGGTTAATAATTTAAATTTAAAGAAAAAAGCTTAGGATTGACGGTAAACTATGAAACTATATTGAAATGTCAAATTGAAAACATAAAACGATTTTTTGTAAAATAAAAATAAAACGCTAGAACGAGATTCTTTATGAAACAGATGAAATATTTATAATTTTTTCATATTAACAATTAAGATATTGATACATAAATATAAAAACTAAATATTCTATACTATAATTTTGAAACTAGCACCCATATTAAACACATTATATTGAAAATATTATTTAGCATTCTTGTTCAGTTATATATATATATATATATATATATATATATTAAACACATAAATAGTTTTAGTTTATCATATACATACTTTCTGTGTTTCACATAAAATGTGGTTTTATTATTTTATTTTTTTGTTAAGAGGCTTATGTGGTTTTATTTTAGTTTTATAAAGAATGTTCTTTTTTATTTCCAATGTATATTTTAAAAGTATATCTCAATTTAATTCTATTATTGTTCTTAGTTTATTTATTAGAAATGAATTTATTAATAGATTAATAAAAATGTAATAAAAGTAGGGGTCAATGAGTTATATATGTAGCCATAGATAACTGAAATTTTAGTTTCATGGTATAGATACTTGTATAATTAGTTCTCTCTCATTGGAATGTTTTGGACATATTTACCGTCATATTTTTCATCTCTCCAAAAACCATCGGCAACACTTCAACTTTTATGTGTATAGTACATGTTATAATGAGGTTACGACAATATAACAATTAACGTATTAATGAAATAACGTGTTATATGTGTACTTAGCACAATAAAAATATATAATATCATATGATATTTATGGATTGACATCTAATTTATTATTTAATATGCTATAAAATATGTTGTGAACATAGTCATGTATATATCTGGTGAATAATTGATAAAAAATTTAGTGATAATTTATATATTAATATGATATATACTGTGATATAATTATAAACATAGTTACAGTTACATATTTCTGTTAACGTGCTAAATAATTTGTTGTATGCCGAGATTGTATCAGTATAAAATATTACGTATCATGTTAAGCCAATACATGCAATTTTTAACAAAAAAAGAGCAAAAATGGGTTAAAAGTTTTGTTTTTGTTAGTTATTAAATGTTTTAGTTTTCAATATCATAAAAATATTTTTTTCCTTTTATCTCTTACCATAAAATGGTATTAACCATAAAAGTATATTTTTTTCTTAATTTATGTGTTTAAGGGTAGAATTATACATTACAAAATGGGGAGAATAAGAGAAATGTCCATTTCTGTCAAAATATCGGAATCGATTTGAAGTTTGAAGAAACATTGGGCCGAGAAAGTAGTCAGATCTTTGTTTTATTTTTTTTGGGAACGTAGTAGTCAGATCTTAATGGTGTTAAAGTATTTAAATATATCATTTGAATACCATTGGAAACTCCGGGTAAAGTTGGACGCGTTTATTGAAGATCAAACATTTTTTCCACGTAAGAGATGATAACTTAAAGTATTTGTGGAACATTATTTTAGCCAGAACGTTTTTTGGACGTTACGGATGTCTACGACATGGCACGAATACAAAAAGGTTTTGTATATTTCCACGATATAAATATTATGAGTATAATAATTTTGTTAGTCAAATTTCACAAAAAATATAAATAAACAAATAAAAATTTGGCTAGTCACTTTATGAATCATGCGTTTTCCATTCCACTTTATCACATCACTTAATAGCCATCTTCCTTTGGTCCCCACGGTTACACTTAGCTTCCATTGTCTCAAATCTAACTTTTAAATTCTAGTTTTTTTTACATGTGAAAAAATTACAGTAATTTCTTTCGTGTTTGGCGTTATGTTTATAATTATCAATGTTCTTTTATGGGTTACAAAACACCAAAAAATACAAGTTCATTTTAAGAAAATTTACACTAAACATATAAAGATAAATGCAAACAAACAATCGAGGCATTAACCACTCTTTCATGGCAAGGCGTATGCCTACTGAAATCATTCATGCAACACATTTCCAAAGCACATATTAACTTTGAACACCAAAACTATTAATAAAACAATTTTTAACAATCATCATCGTCATCATAATCTTCAATCATCGTTTTTGCTAACGTCATTGAGAAGCGAGATTAAGGTCATTGAGAGAACCATGAAGCTTTCTCTCCAACACCTCACTAGAGATCTTCCCCATCAAGTGATAGAAAGACATGAGCTCAGAGAGTCGCTCAACGTTCATCTTTTTCATTATGTTCCTTGCCTTCATCTGCTTCTCCTCATCAAGTTTCAACTTTTGCGAAAATGATTCACCATTTCTCATCGTCGTTTCCATCTCCTTCAGCCTCATCTCTTGCTCCACACTTATACCCGTATTTGACTGCAGCCACATCAAGCAAACAGACATATGATAAGCCATGGTCATCAAGTCGCATTTTCATTGACTTTGGAAGT
Organism: Cardamine chenopodiifolia; assembly: GCA_963922655.1. Taxonomy (NCBI): domain Eukaryota; kingdom Viridiplantae; phylum Streptophyta; class Magnoliopsida; order Brassicales; family Brassicaceae; genus Cardamine; species Cardamine chenopodiifolia. The sequence goes on along the minus strand of OZ000476.1, from coordinate 12,215,540 downwards.
CATGGTTTAGAATTACCATCTTCCACTACTATGTTAAAAAGAGCTAGACATAAAAATCCAAAACCAAACCAAACCCAAATTTGTGAAACCGAAATCCATCTGAATATTTTCTAAATGATAAAAACTGGAAAGTAAAATTATTTTGTGCCATTGAACCAGCCAAATTTAGTATATATGAACCGATCGAATAGACCAAAATTCATGAAAAAAAAATATCTTTAATTTAAAATATATAACACAAATTTTATTTAATATTTAGCTATACTCCTAGTTAATTTTTATCTAAAACTGAACCAAACGGGGAAAAAACAAAAAAAATATCTAACGTCAACTCCTAAATTATTAACCATTGAAGATTCGAAAGGCCAAAATATGACTCCTACCCATTTTTTACATAACACAGAACGGTTTGGTGTTATATATGTACCTCAAGAAACTCAGCTCCAACTTCGAGTTCTAATTCTCTGGATGGGCTCTTCAACGAATAAGATCTGCTGTACATAGACCTCGCAACCGAGAAGCTCCTGACAAGTATCTTTCTTTTAGCCTCCATTTCTGGATTGAGCTCCAATTTCTTTGGTACAGACAATGAGCTATTCAGCTTCTTCTGATAAGCAATCACTGCCTTTGCAAATTCCTATAAATAACCAACCACATATATAAGAACATTACTCAACCAAGAAAAGTAAAGTTTTTATATCAAAAACCCACAAACCTGATAAGCAACAGGACAACCAGGGAAATCAAATTCTTCGAGACCATTCTTTCTCATCCTCTCTGGATGGAACTGTAAACCCATTAAAAACTTTCCTTCTTGAGGATTATACATTTCAGGATCATAAAACCCTTCAATCAACCCATCAGGAGCAAAAGCCATTGGCACAAACCTTTGTGCCAATCTCTTAACTCCTTGGTGGTGATAACTGTTGACCAAGATCTCCATATTTTCTCCATTTAAGGAATCTTTGAACCATTTATGCAAAGGACTTTTCTCTACTATCTTCACCTCATGTCTATAACCATCATAGTTATCATAATCAATGTGCTTTATTCTACGTTCCTCCGGGAGCTTATTTGTGACCTCTTTCTCCAAGTCTTGATATAGACTCCCACCACAAGCAACATTCAAAACCTACAAGGTTTATTAGAACAGTTAATCAACTATGGTGGTCTAGTGATTCAATGACTCGGCTTCATGGTCGAAATTGAGTCCTACACACAGCGACTTTTATCTAGCCACCGCAGATGCTTTAAGTGACAAGAAAATCTGTTTTATTTTTTAATATAGTTTTAAAAATAAAATATTCTATTCTATTTTCAATGGATAGATAAGATTTTTTTTTTTTTGAGATCATTTTTTTGGATCAGATACTTTACCTGTGATCCTCTACAAATCCCCAAGTAAGGAATGTTCTGTTCAAGGCATAGATTTGCAAGAGCAAACTCAATAGAGTCTTTTTCCTTGTCAATAGCTGCATCACTCGCATGTGCTTTCCTGATTTCGTCTAGTTCTTGAGGTGAAAGGAACGATATTTCGGATTCATATAAAGAAGGGTCGATGTCTTCTCCTTCACAGAGGAGAACTCCATGGATGGGTTTGAAGCTCTTTAGTAACTTGTGAACGCCAGCCACTCGTGGTACAATCACCGGTACAGCACCATACTCGACTATAAGATCAAGATGGTACTCACCTAAACAAAACAAAGAAAAAGTTCAACATAAACCGAAGAAAAAATTCAACATAAACCGAAGAAAAATATAGGGAAAATGTAAGAACGTAGAATATTCAAGTATCATCTAAAGAACTATTACCAACGAAATCGACGAATTTGTTCTTGCGAAGTGTGCGTCTAGAGACGACAAGGACACGAGGGAGGATCTGAGAGAGATCATTCACACTAGGATTCTCCATCTTTTATATATGTAGCTTGTGTAGTTTTGAGTTGAGAGAGGGAAAGAAAACACAAGGTGGATTTATAGCGGACAAGGAGGGACAGTTAGGCTCGGGCTCTCTTCACCTTGTATAGTTTATTATATATGTTGATGTTGATTGAATCGTTATCAAAATATTTTTGATGTGTTAAACTCATCTCACGGTTTTTTCAAGGTCAAAAAACATACAATGGTTTAAAGGTCCTACATCTTTAAATGAACATTTCCAAGTCATTTCAAGGTATTTTAATGGGTATAGTTGTTTTACTTTATTAAAGCAGATGCTTCCTAGCTAACCTTCAAAGATGGGGGTCGGGTCATTAGGGGAATGAAATATGCGACGGTCCATAGTCCAAATAATAAAAAAGAGTAATTTTGAATTAATGTTTTTTTTAGATTTTGGAAACAAACCGATAGAAAATACAAAATAAGTTTAACTTCGACAAAATTAATTTACGTTTCTAAGTGATAACACGCCACTCTATTTTACAATCATAGAACAAATGTCATTTTGTTCTATTTAGTTATTTACTAACATAAAATATTATTCTGTTAATATATATATATGTGTATATATATATATATTTATTTATATACAATCCTTTAACAAAATTCCTTTAACATCCTTTATTCTTTAACAAAAATATATAGAAAATCCTTTAAAAATATATAAAAGTTTATTTGGTTCTACATACCTACATAGCATGTCATTCTGAAATACATATAATCTAATATACTAACATATCTGCAGATAATAGGTTATTAATTACCACGTGAACCAAACGGGTTCATAAAATTAGTATTGCTAATATACTATAACGTATTTGCACATAAAATAGTTATATATACCTACATAGCATGTCATTCTGATATACGTATAATCCAATCTACTAACCTAGCTGCAGATAATAGGTTATTAATTACCACGTGAACCAAACGGGTTTCATAAAATTAGTTTTGCTAATATGCTATAACGTATTTGCACATTAAAAATTCTGAAACCAATCATTATCCAATCCTTAATACTCCCTCCGTTTCTGGATGCTTAAAGTTATGCATATATATTTTAAAACTTTTTGCTAAAATCAAAAATATCTCTATTTTATAATTAAATATTAATTATTTTCTTCACTTCAATTCTAATTAATAGGGTAAAACAAGAAATATTATATAATTTTTACATAAAAAATACAAAACATCTATTTTTATGAAACAATTTTTTTTCTAAAATAAATATCTTTAAAAATGGAGGGAATAATTCCCTAGACATCCAATTAGGTCGTCCCAATATTTTGAACTTGGAGCCTTACAAGATGTGGAGGACGTTGGCTTGAAATCTCGAGGAGGTCACCTCTCAAATCAACCCAAAAATTTCGAGATATGGGAACCGTGGACGAGGAGGTCGAAGTGGACGTGAACCAATCAACTAGTAATATATGTGATCTGTCTCCTCTCTAATTATTACGTTCTCTAAATATTGTCTTTAAAACACTAGATTAAGTTTTTTTCAATTTCTTTATTTTCTGTTTTTCTTTCCAATTCTGTATGATTCAAAGTCATAACACTATGTAATTCCTACTTGCATTTCAATTGAAAACCTTATCAAAAAGAATTATTTTGAACTTTGATTATTTCGTTCACGTATTCAATGCAGCAAACATTCTTATTTTAAATTTAATTTATATGCAAGAACTCTTTTTCATACACCTATTTCTTATCCCGAAGATTTCTGCTGATTTGTCACTTTTGATAGTTGCTAGCTATAGTTATTTTATTTTTTCTTTCTTTTCTTTTATATCAATCTTTTTATATGGCTATTACGTCAATCGTTTACTTTTGTTTCGTTTTTATATGTAGTCAATTATTGAGAATTATAAATTAAACAGTATTTCCACGCATGGATTAATAAAGATTACTTTTATTTCAAAGGAAAAACACAGACATCACTCACTAAAGTTCTTGGTAGGAGAATCATAATTTGTGAATTTTCTTCGCATCGATCAAGAATCAATGATTTTAAGAATATCTTCTTGTTTGAACTGAGTAAAGTTAATGTTATTATAAAGATAATGACGTAGATTGATTCAAATTTTAGATGTAACTGGTAGTTTGATATGTTTTTTTTTATAAATTTTGAGAGGTTTAAAAGACAATATAACCTAGAAAAATATCATTTATGTTTTGTAATTTTTTAATTTATTTTTTACGTACAAAATCGACGACGAGACGATGACCAAGACGACACGACGACGACAACACAAAGACGATGACGACAATACGACGGCAACAATACGACGACAACGACACGACGAAAACACAAAGACCACGACAATAACACAAAGACGACGACGACGGCACGACAACACGACAACAATGACAAGACGACAACACAAAGACGACGACACGACGATGACAACGAAGTTGACAACGACACGACGACGACGACACGATGACAAGACGACGACACGATGACGACAACAGGTCGACGACAACGAAGTTAACAACAACACGATGACGACGATAAGGTGATGATAACTCAATAAGTCTGCGGTAACTACTCAATAAGTCTGCGGTAACTACTCAATAAATCTATCGTAACTACTCAATAAGTTTGCGGCAACTATAATAAGTCTGCCGTAACTACAATAAGTTTGTGGTAACTAAATAAGTGTGTGGTAACTACTCAATAAATCTGTTATAACTACTCAATAAATATGTTGTAACTACTCAATAAGTCTGCCGTAACTATTCAATAAGTCTGCCGTAACTACTCAATAAGTTTGCGACAACTACAATAAGCCACTGTAACTAAATAATTCTGCGACAACGTTCAATAAGTCTAAGGTAATTACAATAAGTATGCGGTAACTACAATAAGTATGCGGTAACTACAATAAGTCTGCGACAATGTTTAAATAAGTCTGCGGTAACTAAATAAGTCTGTGACAATGTTCAATAAGTTTGCGGTAACTAAATAAGTTTGCGTTAACTAAATAATTTTGCGGTAACTGAATTAAGTTTGCGGTAACTAACATAACTCAATAACTCTGCGGTAACCTGAAATAAGTCTGCGACAACGTTAACAGAATGACATTTTTGTAATTTTTTTCCACGCTGGAATTAAAAATTAAAGGCACTATCGTAATTACTTTATTTTTACACAGCATGACAAAAGTACGTTTAGGATTTAGACCCCACATTTAACTCAAAATACACAGGAATCATTCTAACAATTACACAACAATTTTGAATCATACTGGTCATCGTCCCGTTTCTATATCTATCTTTCCACATTATGAATATATGTAAAATTATAATAATAAAATGCGCCTTATGCGCCACCGAGTATATAATATAATCTGGGTTACCTAACGCAGGATAAATAATATGGATCTTGCTTTCAGAATGGTGGATAAATATAATAGAAAAATCGTTAACATAAATGGTATTTGCATTCTTTCGTCCAAAAAAAGTATTTGCATTCTTTAACAATGAAAACAGAATAGCAATCACATTTCATTTTCCAAAAGAATAAAAATGAATTTTAACAGTTTTAGAGACAGATATCCTTTAAAAAGTTATAATGTGAATTTTATTGTTATTATAACAATTTTAACAATTATCCTAATAGTTAGAGACAAATAATTTCTTATGTAAAATCATTTTTTTAAAGTGGATATCTTATTTAGCAAATGAAAGTTTTAATAAATTTTTACTCCTACCATCTAATTGTTGCAACGATGTTTTCCCTACCATACTATTTTTTTTCCCTACCATACTATTTTTTTTATATTGTTGACATCTAATTGATAGAATAAATAAATATTTTTATTATTTAACGTGGTAAATTTTGGTATTTTTATACTATTATTTGAGCAATATTGATAGCAAATTAACCAATTTTCATGTCTTATATTACATAAAATATCATTGGTTTTTTATTTATTTTTAAATAAAGTCACTAAGGATACAATAGTAATCAGTTAATCACAAACCTAATATATTTAAATTAAAAATTTTTTAATAATATTTTAAATAATTATTATTTTCCAAAAAATTAAATTTATTTTCTCTCTCTAACTAAATATGAACAAAAAAAATTTTAAAATTGTTAATCAATCGAAACTGAAAAACTAAAATTTGATATCTAATAAAATCAAAATTATTTTTTGATGTATTTACATATTAAATTTGTCCTACTTAATTTAGAATACTTGTTATATCTTTTGTATATGTTTTAGGAAGTTTAGATTACGTATTCTATATAGTCTACTTATGCAAAATCTGGAAGTCATACATGTTTTGCAATTTTTGGAATTCATACTATCTTTATGTTCTACGAAATTTAGAATATGTATTCTATAATTTATTCTATATTCTACGAAATCTAGAATAGGTATTCTATAATTTATTCTATATTCTACGAAATTTAGAATATGTGTCTTCAATTACTCTAAATTCTACGAGTGTTAGAATATATTGTCTACCAATTACTCTAAATTCTACGAATGTTAGAATACATTTTTTTTTCTGTATTCTACGAAGTGTACAAATGAATCATGTATATTTTGAGTTCCATAAAATAAAGAAATTGATTCTTTATATTTATGGAAATCAAATATATATTGTTGAGATCTGAATCTATTATAAAGAATTGGAGTATTTGCTTAAAGTACGTTCTACTAAGTTTAAAATATGTATTATGATTAGTTTATATTTTTTTGGAATCGTTGGTTCACTTTTAACAAGGGAACTATTATTAATACCTAATTTGGGATCGATTTTTGTTTGTGTTCAGAGATGAATATGTTACAGATTTATGTAGTATGTAGTGTATGGAGACGATTTGACAACATAAAATGGAGATTTGTCGTTGAAGAAGAAAAAAAATTTAAGAACTAAATTTGTAATCACATATTACAAAAAGATAATAACAGCTACTTTAAAAAAATTAAAATAATAATAGTTATTACTTTTTTTTTTAATTCCAAAAAATGTTTGCTAGCTAATGATATTAATTAATCAAAATAAATAATAAATATTATTTTTAAAAAATAAAAATATTCAGAGGGATTATAGGGTTAATAATATTAAAAGTATAGTTTACCCCAATATGAACTCGAAGTTTCTTTCGTAACCCCCATAATTTTTTCGTAGTGGCTGTTGAATTTTTAAAATGTATATATAAGCAAATAAAAGAAAATCCTTTATTTCTAATTCCCCCATAAACTATTTTGGTCAAAACAAAACTATAAAACTATTAACATTCCATAATTGCATTAGTAAATGAGTCTAAAATTTCACACACACAAAAACAACCATAGATTTGTTAAGATTTATAAAATAAAATGGAAATAAATTACATTCAGAGGAAATTCTATTAATATATATATATATATATATATATATTACCATATCATTTTACAAGCTAATCCATAAAACTATTAACATTACATAATTTTCATTAATTTCATAAGTCAACTAGTCAATTACACAAGAAACTACCATAAATTTATTAAGATTTCTAAAATGAAATAAAACTATTATGGAAATAAAAATAGATTCAGAGGAAATTCTATTATTATATTTACTGCCGTATCATTTTTTTCTCTGTTCTAAAAAGCGGACGCTTAGGCCATTAGGCGGCCGCCTAGGCGCTCCACGGTAGGTTTCTGTGGCGTTTTTACCCAATTTGTTTGCATTAGTCGGTCAACGAGTTGGATCCAATTAATCTCTGATTTGCGAGTTAAACCCGAGTTTTACCCGAGTTGGACCCGTCTAATTGCTTTTTTTTAATTAAAAAAATTATATAAAAATACACAATACCTTCAATATATGTATATATATATACAACATAATATAATTAATTATAATATTAAATAAAATAAAATAATACATAAAAGTAACATATATATACATATTTAACATAATATACTTAGTTTTTAACAATAAATTAAATAGATTAATAGAAAAAACTAGTCTTTGATTAATCTCCGATCAATTTCCAATTTATTGGTTAGGCGCTAGGTGCATCCTTACCGCCTGACTCACGCCTAACATATTCCCGAACATTGATTTTTTTACAAGCAACCACCATAATGTCTCCACCACAATGTTGCCATATTCATTAGCCATTGAACCACCTCTTTGTGTCTCAAGGCAGATTGGTGTGTCAGCTCCCTCAGGCGTCGGATGCGGCACTACAAGCTAATATTGAGTGGGGGTGCAGCATAGGACAATTTGATTGTGGACCAATCCAAATACTTATCAGAGTCACGCATCATTTGTGATGACTCGTTATTTTCAGTCATAGCCAAAATAAAGAGGTGTGCGATTTCAGTCATACCAGTCAAATCGTTACTTCTGATCCAAGCCATGATTCTTGTCAAATGTGAATATTGTTACAAACATTCAGTTGATCTATCTTGATATTCGTAGAATGCATGGTTTGATGAATGATTTTGTGATTTGAAAGTTTTCTAATGAATTATAAAATTTTGTGGTTTCGCAAGTAGTTTTAAATAGGGGTGGGCAATCGGGTATCGGGTAAAACCCGATCGGATTCGGGTATTCGGGTATAGGAAGTTCATAACCAATGGAATAATTTTTCGGGTTCGGGTTCGGGTTTGGTTTTTTTTGGATTTTTTGGGTTTTTTCGTGTTTTCAGGTCGGGTTCAGATCGGGTTTTCGGGTTTTTCGGGGGTTTTCGGGTCGGGTGCGGTTCGGATGCGGGTCGGGTACGGGTCGGGTTTTCGGGTCGGATTCTAGGGTTTTCGGGGTTTTTTTGGATTTTTGGGTTTTTTAGATTTTTTGGTTCGCATTCGGCTCGATTTATGTATATTATACGTAAAAAATTTCACATTTATAGGATCGAGTGCTCGAGTTAGGGTATTTTCTTATGGGTAGTTATGTATTTTCTTATGGATAATTATGTATTTTGGGTACGCTTTCGGGTTTCGGATTTCGGATTTTCGGGTTCAGAACAGGTTCGGGTTCGGGTTTTCGGGTTTAGAGATCTCGTACCCAATAGAATAATTTGGTCTGGTACGGAACGGGTTCGAGTACGTCTTATCGGTTCGGGTATGCAGGTTCGGGTTTTTTTTCCAGCCCTAGTTTTAAACATTATGTAAGGTTAATAAAATTAAAGTTACCTTTCATTCAGTTTTAAGTCAAGTTAATGTTTTTATTTTAATGATTTTGCCATTACATCAACTAAGTTTTCGAGCGCATAGTCATTCAATTAACATGAATACAACTTGTGCCAAAACTCTTAAGAAATGAAGAATATATCCACGATTTTTCTTCTATTGTCGATCCGGATTAGTTAACGTAGCAGAAGCTATGTCTTCTTTTTTTGGGGGTTAAAATTTTAACATAAGCTATGCCGAGTTAAACTTTTGATGTTTCAATGTTTAAGAGAAGAAGTGGTAGAAAAATGGAACAACATCGATTGATGAAATTTGTGATGAATGTAAGTAACAATCAATTATATTTATTAGAAAAAACAATCAATTATAACATGGTATATTCAACAGTAAAAAGACAAGTTTATATGCAATCATATTTTATTTTCGTAAAAATTCTATACATAGTGTTACAGTAGGTGTCATGAAAAATTCTTAGTTTTGATTAGTGATGGGAAAAATAACCATCAACCAAAAAAACAAACCGAACTAAATCATAAATTAGTAACTTGGTTTCGTTTCGATTTTTTTAATTCCGTTCGGTTATCATAATTAAAGTTATTTTGGTTTTAGTTCGGTTATGTTTAAAACCATAAACTGTTCATTTTTTTGGATTTTTAAATTTATTTTTATATATGTTGGAATTACCTAATTTTAAGAAAAGATATTTTAAAAAATATTTAAAAAAGAAATATACAAACCCTTAAATAAATATGTATTTTACATATAATTTAAAATTTGGGTCATACATTTACTTTTTACTAGAATTTCATCAAGTTGTTCTTGCAAATCGCATTACTAGGTTTCACTTTCATTCTCTTAAGTTTTCACTGGAATAGATTTTGAGTTTTTACTTTTCATTGTTCGAGTTTTGATTTTTTACAAATATAAATACAATTATAAACTTAATATTTTTATTTTGAAATTTTAATTATAATTTTTATACAATCATAAAATAATTTACAAAATCTGAATTCGAAATCAAACCAAACCGCACTAAGTTAATTATGGTTAAAATCATAAACCAAAAAAACAAACCGTATTTCAATCGAACTAGAACCAAACCATAAATTAAAATGTCTAAAGCCTATTAGGACAGCCGGATAGGCCTGGTCCAAAAAATGAATAAAAATAATTTATATTTTCTCTACATACATTTTATGGATTGGAATTCGGTTGGTGACACAGTAATAATACTCACAGAAACTATTAGGCAAAATGTCTTGGTTAAAAACAAATATAATTATCGCATAATTACGTTTTTCTTTGTTTTTATTTCCTAACGCTTTCATATAATAATAATACAAGAAAACAATGTAACACTGATATAAATATTCAGAAAGCCAAGATTATGCAATAGAAAACCGAGAAATAGATGTATAAATGTTTGATTGGTTCACCCGCAAATGTAATAACGTTTATGTACGGTCGTGGTTGATAGCATTTAATAACAATTATTTTTTAATGGATAATAATAATAATAATAAATTAATATTTTTTGAAAGTTTATTTTTCTTTTTCTTATCAAGTATTATCATATCAATTTTAAATTCTATATATATATATATACTATCTAAACTAAAATATATTAATAGGTATAAAAATATTTCATGAATACAAAAAAGTTCCAAACCACTTAAAATAAATATTTTTAGTTATTTTTTTTAAGATTTATAAAATTTTATTATAGTCATACTGTTTTTGTTTTCTTATTAAAATTATATATTTGTAAATATTTTTGATATATTTTATGTTGTACAGTTACCGTAATCGTTGACAATCAATTAGAAATTTTTTTGCTAATGCACTGGTTTCCAATCATTAGACCAATAATATAAATCATTTAATAATTCTTATAGTCATAACTACTCGCTTTCGTAAATTTTTACACCTGCAACCGCATCCAGTGCGATTAAACGAGTCAGACCCTCGTTTGCAGAATAACGACTTTTAATTTAAAAGACTAGTTAGTCTAAAGCTTCATTAATCTCGTGTACATTATTTGCATTTTGTTTTATCGGTAGTCTTTAACTACACTGGCATGATTTGGTTATCCGTTTCCCCAAGAAAGATATAAGAATAAAAACAAATAAGAAAATAAACCTTATTTAACCATAACCCAGTACGTACATTAACACAAACGATTGTATTGTTTCACAAAACGTTTGATATAATGTTATTTCTTCCTTTTATTTATTTATTTATAAAATCTCTAGAGTTTTCAACAAGTGGGATAAGCAACACCACAAGCGGCAAGGACTTTGCGAGAGTTTGGAGAGCTAATGTACTGAGCAAACGCAGGATTCTTAGCAAAACCACAGAGACATGATTGTTGCTCTTTCAGTTTTGCACAGCATGGAACCGACGGTTGTCCTCCTCCCGTAATCGCGGCAAGGCAAGGCTAAAGCTGCCTTGCATCACATTTTTCACTCCCACATTTCCTGGATTTCCCGTATTTCCTGTATTTACCGTGTCCGCAGCTTTGATGGGAGCTGGAAACGATATCGAAAGAACGAAGAAGACGATGACTATCAGTGTCACGGTCTTCATTTCGAATTGTTTGGATTTTGGTTGTTTTATATTTTTGTTAGGAACATTTTGAGGTCTTGTTTTGGTATTTATTGGGTATGGGTTTCGCATTGCATTGCACAGTGCAAAATGCATGTGTCTTACATCGTTAGATAACGTGAACGTAACTAGCCGTCGTGCAAAGAGAACCTGAAAAATAAAAGTTGAAAACAAGTCATAGTGTCACACGTATTTTATTAGGGATGACTAATTAAATTAGATCAAAATATCTCATTTCAGGTAGTAATACACGTATTAATTTTCATTCTGAACGACATTGACCGATCTTTCACATGTTTGTGCTACTTTAGAAAACAAAACAAAAGTGATATAGACGAATAACGCTACGACACTAACACAAACCAGTACATTCTTTTCATTAGATGTTTAATATATGAAGTATTATTATTTATTTTTCTCTATTTATTATTAAACATTTCCTTTAAACTTCAACATTTGGGGAAAGGTATACCACAAGTGTCTAAGATTTTGCTGAGTTTTTGACGAACTAATGTACTTTCTAAACGCATGTTTGGCCATAAATTGACACAAACAACGTTTTTGCTCACCTAGCCTCAAACAACATTGATACTCCGGTGGTGCATCCTCATTGATGAACCATCGACAATATTCAAGCGCTTTTTCAGAACATCCGCGGCTTTGATCGAAGCTGAAAATAGTGCCAAGAATATCACGAAGGCGATGAGCACCGATGGTTCAATCTTCATGTTTAATTAGTTGTTTACCTCTATCTATAGGCTATAGCAAGCAAATTTTGTGGATTACAGTTTTTCTTCTTCAAAACATTTTGATTTGTTGGATATTTGTTGTGTAGTGAAGGGCTTGTATTGCATGGTATTGCGAAAAATGTAGTGTCTTGTCTCATTAAGCAACCTGAGCTAGGCTGAAGGTCGAGAACCACTAATATCTTTACACATGTGATTAATGATAAATTAATGCTGACAAAATAAATCAAAGGAGGTGTATTGAACTAAAGATCTGAATGATTTGAGGTTCACTAAGATTGTATATGATTTTAATGAATTAAAAAAAATTAATGTGACTTGTTATCAAAAGTCTTATACAATCTCACTTTAGAATTTAAAAAATGAGATTTGGATCTTTATATTTTTAACTAGAAATTTTCTCTAAAATATCTTAAAGTCATTAAATATCCAATGCTTAAAATAATTCCAATAATAGTGAATTTGAAGGTATTTTGCAAATCACTAGTTCAATAACATTGAATTTTAGTGGATATTTAAAAATCTTATTGTTAATAAAATTGAATTTTTTAAAAAAATTTTCTTTAAAGTTCATGTAAAATAACATAATATTTTTCATTTTAAAATAAATCAATTCTAAATGATTGATTGAATATATCCCCTAACTTTGTTTCCTAATTGTTGTTTAGAGCTCAACTGATTTAAAAACAAACCAGATATAGTTGTTGTACTTCGCGCTGTCAAATGGATTAATCCGAACCCGTCTCGCATAACCCGCCAATCCATCTGTAATAATTGACCGTATATGTAAAATATTGAAACTACATATAAAATGTTACAATAGCTCAACATGCCCAATTTGGTAAAATAGCCTAATCTCAAATATTGAATGGTGAACCAAATCATTATGTGTTTTTGTTGGATTACGATTTAAAAGATAAGACCAACACATAAACATGTAGTTATCCCACAAAAGTAAAATAAATAAATAAACATGTGTCAAGCCTAGCAGCCTAAGGTATGCCACTTTAGACCCACACAATATTGTGCGAAGAACTTCTTACGGTTAAGACTACTTAGTGAAATAATACTATTCCAGTAACAAACAACATTGATCAGCAAATTGCTAAATATCTGTTTAATTGGATAATGATTCGGTTTTCAATAATATCTTACCAAAAAAGAAATGTTTATATACATATGAAAATTTTGAAAAGCAATATGGTGTCAACACGTCAATCAAAATTTTAAAAGTTATATATGTTCTCTATTTGTGGAATAATAATATTGGATTGTCTCACATGTCAATGTGTCATATATGTCTGTACTTGTGGTATCCTCAGCCTCATATCAATGTTTCAGAAGAAACAAAAAGTTTCATAAATCATCTAATTTCTCCAGAGAGAACAAACAAAAAAATGATAAGGAAAACTCAGTCTCGATTTGTGCCAATCATCTTCTTCTCATCCGTTTATTCTCTGCTACACAAAGCATCAACCTTTCTCTTCTTCCAACATCTCACTCACCTGTAAGTTCTCAAAGATTTTAACTTTTGAGCTCAAAATTTCTGGGTCTTATGTAGTCACTCTGTTTCTGTAATTTCTAAGAAAAATATTGAATTTGGGTTTGCTAATTTTAACTGTTAGGGTCATTTTTCTGGGAATTGAGTTTTGTTTTTGTAGTCAGTGTGAGATTTTGTTTATGTTTCAGTAGAAACTCAGGAGGAACTGATCAATGGGCGAAAGAAATTTAGGTGGAATCGGATCAGTGAAAGCCGCCATTAATAAGTACGGACAAAGAGCTACACAAAACATCTCTCCTCAGCTGGATTTTCCAATCGCTAAGGTGAAACCAAAGATCAAAACTTTCAGTTAAAAGTTGTTTAATTTGTTTCATTGTTGTGATAAGAATGCTCTTAGTTTGCTAAAGTTTTGATTTTTAGATTCATGGGCCATTTTTATATACACTGATGATGATTCTTTGTTCTGTTATTTGGTCACAGTCGTCTTCCGTTGTGGAGGATTTGCATAAGTTAGGAAGAGAACTTGAAATTTATAAAGAGAGTAGAAGAGCTTCTGAGACTGCAAAGGCGAAAGCAGAAGCGGAACTAAGTAAGGCGAAGAAGATAGTAAAGGAGCTTACTTTACTGATAGAGCAGTCGAATCAGAGGTTAAAGTCTCGGAAAATGGATATTGAAGCTGTGATGGAGGATTCAAGGATAGATGGAAATGGGAGGTATGCTCAAATTGTAAGAGAATTAGAGGATGTAAAGCAAGAATTGAGTAAGTTGAAGCTTAATATTGCGTATGTTTCGAGAGAGAAAGCTGTAGCGGAGAAGGAAGTAATGGAGTTAGGGATTAGAATGGAGGAGAATTTGAAGTTGTTGGAGAGCCTTAAGTTAGAGGTTGATGTTGCGAATGAAGAACATGTTTTGGTTGAAGTGGCGAAGATCGAGGCTTTGAAGGAACGTAAAGAGGTCGAAGGGCAGAGAGATAGAGAGCAGAAGGAAGTGTTTAAGTCGTTGGATAAACGGAAAAAGCAAATAAGGGAAAAGATGAGAGAAGTTGAGAGCTCAAAGGGTTATGAGAATGAGTTAGCCGCGACTTTATTGGATATCGAGATGTTAGAAACTCAGGTAAAGCTTGTTAAGGAAATGGAGAGGAGAGTTCAGAGGGATGATAGTATGTCGAGATCGAAAAACTGTGCTTTTGAAAGAGGAAAAGATAATTTGTTGGTTTTGAAAGAAGTTACCGAAGCAACAGAAGCGAAGAAGGAGGAATTCGCTTCTATGAACGCAGAAATGTGTTACCTTGTCAATACAATGGATACATTGAGGCAAGAACTTGACAAAGCCAAACAAGAATCAGCTCTGTTTGATAAGATGATACCAAAGGATGATGTAAAGATTGAGAGACTCAATACGAAGCTGCTTATCGTGAAAGATAAATTAGAAGCAGTATCTGTAGCTGAAGGAAGAATAAGCTCTCTTGCTGACAATTTAACCACTTCGTTTGCGAAACTAAAGAATGATAGAGAAGCTGCAAAGAAAGAGGAGCTTAATCTCAAAGAAGAAGCAAGGATCATCAAAGATGAAATACAGAAAACCAAAATAGGATTTGGCGGAAAGGAAAAAGATTTGCTTTCCAAATTAGTTGAGCTTGAGAAAGCGAAGCATACAGAGAGTTTAGCTCTCGAGAAGCTAGAATCAATGGTAGAGGAAACAGTGGAAACTCGGGAAATGAATTCTCGGCGAAAGTTAACCATTACAATCTCAAGATTCGAGTACGAGTATTTGAGTGGACAAGCTAGTCACGCTGAAGAAACTGCAGAGAAGAAAGTTGAAGCAGCAATGGCATGGGTCGAAGCACTCAAGGCTAGCACTAAAGCGATTTTGATAAAGACTGAAACTGTAAAGAGAGAAAGTGGGAAAACAATGGTGGAAGCAGAGAGGGAATCGTTTAGAATGCAGAGGTCGTTGTCGTTAAAGAGATTGGTCCAAGATGAGATTCAGAAGTTCAAGGAGAACTCAGAAGACAAAGGCTTGATCAACTCACCTAAACCGGTAAGAAGATCGGTTAGGTTGAGTGGGAAATTCACACCGGGTCAAGGAGGGAAGTCGAGAAGATACTCATCAGGGAACCAAGGGACTCCGACTTTCTTTGTTATCAAGAAGAAGAAACAAATTCCAAACCTGGCTAAATTTTTGAGCCGGAGAAGATAAAGAATAAGCATTCTTGAGAACAATGAGAAGTTTAGTTGTAGTGAGTGATTTTTTGCTTGCATTTTAAGTTTCATTTGGTTGTAACTTTTGTAAGTGGTTTATATGTTTTGTATAATTTATTTATGTATATTTAGGTTTATATTAATTATGATAAATTATTGCATTTTATAATAGTCGAGTAATTTTGTTAGTTTTTTATAGTAATTTGAACGTTTTGGGTCGAACTAAATCGGTCGAACTGAAATCCATTTGGTTTTATAAAAACTCGAACCAAAGGAAATCAAACTAAAACCGAAGTTAGTTATAAAGAATGAATAGTTATACCTTTTTAAAGTAACTTTTAAGTAAGATATTTTCATAAATAAATTTTCAATATAACATTCATATCACGAATAATATTTTTTTCTTATAATTTTTTATTATTATTATATTTTAAATTAAAATTGGCAACGAAATAATAGTTTATTTATTCATTCGTAGCAAATTTTGTTAAACTAAACAACAAAAATGTTTGGTCTTCTTGAGTGTCTATCAGTGTATACATGACTTGGTTTTTCTTATTCGTTGAACATTTGGTTTTGTCTTTTTGGGTGTTTTGTTTCTTAGCTTAGTAAGTAGAAACAAAATAAAAAATCTTATAGTTTATGTAACAGAACAACTTATAGAATTATGTAAATACTCATAGTAGTTAGACGTTCACTTTAAGTATGTTTTTTTTAATACTCGAGAAATATTCGGTTTTAAAATACTCTCTATTTTATTTTTTGTTGGTGCATAACTTTCTTCAAAGAAAAACAAAATAATCTTCAAATTTTTAGAGTTGAAAATAAATCACAACTGTTGTCTTGGAAACTAGGCCACGCCACACCAAGGGTGTAGCAACACTATTATTGTCTATTGATTACAGCTTTTTTTTTAGATATTTAAGAGTCAAACTTTACTCAGTTGAGAATCGTTTCTCTTTACTCTTTAGAGATGGCTCAATTAGTTCAAATTCTCTTTTTCATTCTAATCCATTTCTTTGACATAGCTACTTCTCTACACGATCAAGGTCTTGCTCTTCTCTCCTTTAAGCAATCCCTACTAAACCAGAATGACTCTGTTTTTACCAATTGAAACTCCTCAGATTCAAACCCTTGTTCTTGGCAAGGCATTACCTGTAATACTGATCTGAGCGTTATCTCGATTCGTCTTCCCAATAAACGCCTTTCGGGTTCTCTTCATCCTTCTATTGGAACTCTCTTTTCCCTTCGTCACATTAACTTCAGAGACAATGAGTTTCAAGGGACGTTACCTTTGGAACTCTTTGAACCAAAACGGCTTCAAAGCTTGGTTCTTTCTGGAAATTCGTTTACCGGGTTGGTTCCTGAAGTGATTGGGAGTTTAAAGAGTCTAATGACTTTGGATCTTTAGAAGAATTCGTTCAACGGTTCGATTCCTTTGTCGCTAATTCAATGCAAGAAGCTCAAAACGCTAGTTCTAAGCAATATCAGTTTCTCTGGAGATCTATCCAAACGGGTTTGGTTCTAACTTGGTTCATCTTCGGACGCTGAATCTTTCTTTCGATCACTTGACTGGATTGATCCCGAAGATATAGGAAGTCTGAAGAATCTGAAAGGTTCTCTTGATCTTTCTCATAACCTCTTCTCAGATGTGATTCCAACAAGTCTTGGAGATCTCCCGGAGCTTCTATATGTCAATCTTTCTTACAATAATCTTAGCGGTATAATACCAAATCCAGCGTTTTGTTGAACGCTAGTCCAAATGCTTATCAAGGGAACCCTTATCTCTGTGGATTACCCTTAAAGATTTCTTGTACCACAAGAAACACATATAGTTCCTTCTCAACTATATACAAGAAGAGCCAACCATCATTCGAGATTTTGCATCATCCTTATAGCCACAGTTGCTAGAATCATTTTAATTGCTTCATTGTTCATCTACTATCTCCGAAAAGCATGGGCTCGCGCAAACAAAGATCAGAACAACCGAACATGTCATTTAGAGGAAAAGCTGAAGAAGACAGTAAAACAGGAGCTTTTCTGTTTCAAGACTGAAACTCAGAATTAGAAGCGGTAGATGAGAACAAAAATCAACAAGTTTTCATGCCAATGGACCCGGAAATCGAATTTGACCTCGACCAGCTTCTTAAAGCCTCAGCTTTTCTTCTAGGGAAGAGTAGGATCGGGCTTGTGTATAAGGTTGTTCTTAAAAACGGATTAATGCTAGCCGTTAGACGATTGGAATATAAAGGGTGGTTAAGGCTCAAAGAGTTTCTAGCTGATGTTGAAGCAATGACGAAAATCAAACACCCGAATGTCTTGAATCTCAAGGCTTGTTGTTGGTCTAAAGAAGAGAAACTCTTAATCTATGATTATATACCAAATGGTGACCATGGTTCTGCAATTCAAGGTAAGTTTATTATAATCAAATTTTAAGTTAAGAAGTTTAGATTAAAGTCTGATTTATGCAAGTTTTATAACAGGTAGGGGTAGCTTGTCTTGTAAGCAACTAACTTGGCTGGTTCGGTTAAGAATATTGAGAGGAATTGCAAAAGGGTTAACTTACATTCACGAGTTTAGACCCAAAAGATACATCCATGGACATATAAACTCAAGCAACATACTTCTCGGACCGAATCTTGAACCGAAAATTTCAGGTTTCGGTCTGGGGCGTACCGTGGGCACGTCATCAGAGATTAGATCAGACCAAATCTCTCAAATGGAGACAAGCTCACCAATCGTCTGTAGAGAATCATATTACCAAAGCTCCTGAAGCTTCAAAGATGACTAAAGCGTCTCAGAAATGGGATGTGTATTCATTCGGTTTAGTTGTACTCGAAATGGTAACCGGAAAATCTCCGGTTAGTTTGGAGATGGATTTGGTTATGTGGGTTGAATCGGCTTGTGAGAGAAATAAACCGGTTTGGTATGTTCTTGACCCGGTTTTAGCTCGAGATAGAGATTTGGAAGATGATATGATTCAAGTGATCACGATCGGTTTAGCTTGTGTACAGAAGAACCCAGATAAAAGACCAGTCAGAGGAATGTCTTCGAGAGCTTTGAGAAACTAGTTTCTTCGATTTTAATTAATTAACTATTATAATTTTTCATGTTATAATCGTCAATTTATTTATATATTTTTTTACTTCATTATTGTGACACTACAGTTGGCTATGTAAGAGCTACTAAATTAAGACATTTCTGTTAATTATTAATATTTTTGTTAATTATTTATTTTCAATCAAAAATACCTTTCCTTTTGTCTTTTTTTTTTATACCGACTCCAAGCACCACATTAGTATGGTTAAGCGTTTCAGAGGCGGTTAAGCCTAGCCCACCAATGAGACCAAAGCCGATTCCAGCGCCGCAGCCTAAACCGCCGCCAATTCCTGGACCTGCAGATGTGTTCTTGATGTTCTGGATTTGTTCCCGGAGGAATCTGATAACCGGAAACTCAGATCGGTTTAGGAACTTTCCGGTTTTTCGTCTGGTTTCCTGCTCCAAAGGGTATCTGATTTCATGGTTTGTGAGTGTGAATTTATGAGGGTGTAAACAAGATCAGATTATACACATATTACATATGACACTTATTTACGTATGTATTGGGCTTCAAACCTGTGGCCCATTTGTAGGGTACTTTCCTTTTTATGCCAAAGCCCATACATGGACCAAAAATTTCTTGTTTGTTCGAATTTTAGTTTCTAGATTTTTTTTGGATACCAGTTAAAAAAAACTAGTAAAACTACCTAAATTTGGCAATATCGCATTTTATCATCTTGTTTACAATAACTGATTTTTTATTTTATTTTACAAACTTGCTTATCAAACCTTCTAGAGAGAAAGTTCATCTCCGTTTTTTCGTGTGATTTTGATTCAGTCGGATAAATAATTCCAACTAAGTTTAGTTGTTTTTCCGTTTATTGGATAATAATTTCTATCGTTCAGATTTTTGTTTTGGTGTTTTATAATCTTCCTCTGCAAAACCGGTTGAATCAAACCGGTTAAAAAAACTAAATTTATTTTTAATTATACGAAATGATAATAGACCAGAAAATATTCTCTAATGACATGTATGTGTTTTGCATTATGAAATTTTCATTTTTTTCTCTCAAATAATATATACATAAAATTACATGTTTGAGTATAACTAGAGGTGTAAAAAATGGTTCGACGGTCCATGTGTGTCTATGTGCAATATATAATGAATTGTGTATGTACAGTTTTATTTATGAAATGAGTTAAGATGATATAGGTCTAACTTCGTTTACGGATAAAACATACCAGATACGGTTAGATAATGGACGGTCTATACTCTCTAAAATTTAAATCAAAATCGATATTTTCTAAATTGAAATTTATTCATAATGTAATTTTCGACGATTTTTGGCGGTTTAGTTTGAGAAAAAAACAAAACATAATTAAGGTTCATAGTCGACCCATAAACAACCCATTTGAAATAGAAATTAATGAATTTGATCGTTAATAAATATAAACGTTAATAGACATGAACGTTAATATATATGATCACTAGTTTGTTCACAATCGAAATAAATAATATTAGACAAATCAAAATAGATCTATACGGTCTATTTTGACATCTTTAAAAAGAAAGGTGTTAGAAAAAGGTTATAAAGTAAATTCGGCAAGGTTGTTGGGTTAGAAGGAAGGAAACATCCCGTAGTTAGTTAGCCACAACGAAAGATTTTGATTGAAGTATAAACACTTAGGAAGAGGGACCATCTTTGTTAGTTAAAGTTGTACTCTTGAAGCAAAACCCACATATATTCCTTACCTTACTACACTCATTTGTAACATGAAACTAAACTAACATTTATAAAACTCTAATTTAATAATCATTTCATCATCTGTTAATTTACTATTCTTATTCATGATTGTGCCAACCAAACTTAAAAATGAATTTCCTAGTATTATTCCTTTTTTTCTTCTTCTTCAAAGTTCAAAGACATCAGTACTAATCGAATAATGTTTTTGCTAGTTTTTGTGTATAAGTATAATCGAATCTAATACTTCTTATAGTAACCAAAAAGTTAAATCATTTGATTGCTAATTATAGAACAAAACAAGTGGAGAAACGTTTTTATGGTTAATATTGATACAATCTTACGTTTAAATTTATGCACAAAAATGAATATATTAATCATTTTGTGGAAATAGTAGTTTTGTTGTTGAAGTTATCTAAAAAGTCAATAATAATAATATTCTGTTACACATCTCTAACGGTTCTGAAGTAGGCGGGAAAGCGAAGTAGGTAGAATACTCTTCTGTGCTTTACTTAACCGTGAGGAAGCGATTAGCTAACCACTTAAATACGATCAGATTCTTAGATCGTTTCATTGTACGGTCTCCATTGAGTAGAGAAATAAGCTTCCGGTAGTCTCTCACACATGTGATCTAAAACTCTTCTTCTTCCTCACCTCTGTCGTTCTGTTTGACAGTCTGTGTATATATACACATATACAGAGCATTGTTCATCTTTCACCGCTCTTTCTCTTCGCTTAAGTTCAACGCTGTTCAGAGGTACTCTCTTCTCTCTCGCTCGCTCTTGTTATTGTCTTCTCCGATCAAACCAAAGCTTAATTACGAGGTTTCATCGAGAATCATATTGTTTGTGGAGAAATTTTTTAGTTTCGGACTTGATTTCTGGAGAATTTGTAAAGTATTTTGGTGAAAATTTTCAGATTGATTTAGCAATTTTTGATCAATCTTCTTCAGGAAGCTTTTGAGATTTGCAAAAAATGGAGAAAGTTGCGGCGTCTACTGTAACGGATCTAGCATGCGTCACGGCGCTAAACTCGCCGCCGCCTCCATTATCACCGATCTCTGAAAAAAGCAACCACAACAGCAAACATCAAGAAGAGTTCGCCGCAAGCTTCGCATCGCTATACAATTCTATTTTCTCACCGGAATCTCAGTTTCCGATCTCGTTATCACTATCTCCATCTCCTCCATCCTCCTCCTCTCTACCACTTCGCATCGACACTACAACAGAGCACCGTCTTCTTCAAGCACGGCTCATCCTCGAGTACGACGAACTCAACGAGCGTTACGAGCTTTGCCTCAACCGTCTTCAATCTCTAATGACGGAACTCGACTCGCTTCGCCACGAAAACGATGCTCTCCGTCACGAAAACTCCGATCTCCTCAAACTTATTCATATCTCTACTTCATCTTCCTCCTCCGTCTCTCCACCGCCTCTCCATAACCGTCAACAGATCTCCGATTTCGGTAACCAAATTGCGGTTTCTAAGCATTATAGTTCCGCGAGGAGAAACAATACGGAGAGAAACTCGTTACCTAAAAGCATCTCCGTCCGATCTCCGGGATATCTGAAGATAAATCAGGCAAGAAGCCATGGATGTGAATCTGCAAATCGTCAAACGAGCCAACTCAGCTCCGACTCGGTAATTTCTTTTTTTTTTTCCTTTTCCAATTTCTTTTTTCAATTAATTAATTAATTAATTATAATTATGACGTCATAAATATGTGAAGGTATCTCAAAAGGTGTGTGTGCCAACCAAAGGAGAAAAAGAAGCTTTGGAACTTGAGGTTTATCGTCAAGGGATGATGAAGACGGAGCTCTGTAACAAATGGCAAGAGACTGGAGCTTGTCCTTACGGCGATAATTGCCAATTTGCGCACGGAATTGACGAGCTCCGTCCTGTAATTAGGCATCCACGCTACAAAACTGAGGTCTGTAGAATGATTGTCACCGGAGCTATGTGTCCTTACGGTCACCGTTGCCATTTCCGT
Source organism: Cardamine chenopodiifolia (assembly GCA_963922655.1). Taxonomy (NCBI): domain Eukaryota; kingdom Viridiplantae; phylum Streptophyta; class Magnoliopsida; order Brassicales; family Brassicaceae; genus Cardamine; species Cardamine chenopodiifolia. The sequence goes on along the minus strand of OZ000476.1, from coordinate 12,192,637 downwards.
CACTCACTTACCGATGAAGAGAGGATGATGATGCTCACTCGCTGATCTCTGTGAAGAAGAACAAGGTCAACAAAAGGGTAATAATTAGTGGTTGTGTACAGATTTGATACCTTATAGATATCGTCATTTCTCTGGCTAATGAATGGGGAAGAAACATATTTCCATAGGAATAAGGAAGCAAAAGATGTTAAATAAATGTTGATACGATTATAGGAATATAGTAATTAGGGATGAAGATGAAAGGAGAATGAAGAAATGTGTGCTTCTCTTTTCTAATTCGAAGTGTTATATACTGGTTTTTGTATTTCTCGGATAAAGGAACAGAACTAAAAAGGATTATAGATTCAACAAAATAATGTGAAGTTTTTATATTGATGAAAGTTTTTTACTTTGTGGAAAAATTTGCAACTTTCTTTCTAATTACTCTTTCAATGTTGTTTATTCGGTTTGGTTTGTTTTGGGACTTTAGATTTCTTGAATTTTTGATAGTATGAGTCGTAGTTGTGTTGGACTTTCTTTTTGATATATACGCTGAACAGTGTATGGTAATCCATTCATGGGAAAGGATTGACTTGGTTTGTGTTTTGGTGATCCTGGTTTGTGTATTTATGCGCCAAGTGTTATCTCTGGAAACCGCCACTCAAGTTAATTGCGTTTCTCTTTAGAAAACTATGTCTTGATGAGTTTGTGATTAAAAGTTGTCACTAGTTAGTTCCTGCGGTACGCTGACAAAAAGTCTAAATCATAGGATGTGCATGTGTTAGCTTATCTAGAACTATGTGTTATGCTGGTCTTACCATAAACTTTGCATAAAAAGTTTCAACTTGCAAGATTGATGAAGTCTGTAAAATGTCTTAGGGTTAACTACTAACTGGAAGATGCATTATGAATCTTCAAGACTGCGAAGATTAAAGTGGATTAGATTTGCCTTTCATATGGAGGATGCTTCGTCTATTGGTTGAATTTGGTTATTACAGTTACTACTAATTGGTAACATTTCTAAGATATGGTATATTCTTTTTACTATATTAGGACTGTTTTTGAAATCAGTATGTTATTTTGATACAAGAAAGTAAATGGTGTACCTTAAAACTTAGGTCAAATACATGACATTTTTGTCATCCTTTGTATTAGTTAGAGTTTGGCCTAAGAAAGATTACATTTTGCTACTGTCTCAGACTAGACGAGTCTTTGGCTGAGGATTGACTCTCGCCAGATTCGAGCAAAAGTTAAATCAAAAAGAAGAATCTTGTGTGCATTTTGCTGCTCTAGCTCTAGTGAAGAACAACTATGTAAATAACTCCGGTCAGCATGTTATACCTATATGCATTAGCGTTATGCTCTTTTCTAATCTGGTCTTCTGAACTTCCTGTGTTTTATTTTTACCGTGTCGATGATGTTTTTCGTTTTTAGTAATTTCGATATACAATAATTGACTAATCATACTGAAGTTAAGGTATGAAAATTAATGCAACTGTTTCCTCATCTTTTCCACATTTCTGATACCCTGCTTTTTGAGTTTCTATACTCAAAATCGTTCCTGATAAACCACACTATGATATTAATTATCCAGGTGAAGTTGTTGTTTTTGCAAGTCATTTCTTTGATCTGCCATTTGTTGTTGGTATTTGAGATGAACGGATCACAAGTTTGCGTCAACATTAAATAACTGAAGCATGAATGAGATCTATAGATGGATGAGGTATGTTTCAATGACTCCTGGTGGGTTTGTGCTTATGAGTTCTTTGGAGCTAAACTCTGTGCCTGAATGCACACTGAGTCCTGCATCCATGCACAAATTGTTAGCTCCAGAGAATTCACAAGCTTTTGAGAACACAGCAGAGGAGGCTTCTATTTTTAAAAACTTGTAATTTTCTTGTTGACATAGAACCTCTGGGAAGTCACTGTGTTCTGGCCTCTCTCAGTTAGCTTACTTTTGATGTTACCCAGTGAAATCACATTGAGAATGCAGTAATTGTGTCAGATGATATTTCCCCTAAATGAGAAATTCTGTTCAGCATATTATACCTTTATGCGTTGACATTATGACCTTTTCTAATCTTGTCTTGTGAACTTACCATGTTAGATATTCTGACCATATCCCGGAATTTATCACTTTTAGAAGTTGGGAGCTATAATAATGATCGATCGTTTACTTTATGCATGTACTGTGTGGTTAATCCTACATTACTACATATAGAAGATTTTGCCAAAGATTAACAGTGGCTCCATTACACAGAGTTGAATCATCAGTTTCCCATATTCGCTCTTAGTTATCATGTTCTTCTATGAAATGTGTGGCTTTCACGAGTTATAGCTCTGTTTTAGACTTAGTGTCTGATTGGGTTCTTGACACAGGTGCGTTGAACTATATGACTGGTAGATCTGATTTTCTTACTAAATAAAGCTCGATTTTGGATTGCAAAGTTGGTTTTCCTAGTAGACATGAGACTTTGGCAAATGAAAAGGGAACTGCGAGTTTTGATGCAATTTTCTCGCTACAAAATGTGTTGTTAGTGCCAGATTTGAGGTGGAACTTATAATCAGTGCTTTAGCTTGTGAAAGATTCAGATTGCGTGATGCAAATTGCTAATATCAGGTGTGTAATACATGACCGTTTAACAGAGACGCTGGCTAGAGCGGGTGAACTCAGAGATGGTTTTTTATTTCTTCAGACGATTGCGAGTTTTTCATGCTTTTAAGTACAAATAAAGACAAGAGTCGAAAACGTTTGGCAGTGACGGCTAGGACACCCATCAAATCGAGTTTTTCATGCCTTCAGCACAAATACAGATGTTTCAGTTTTTGAACAATGCCGTGACTTGTATCATTCAAGTGAGAATAAAACCAAAAGCTATTCTAAGTGGATATTTCAGATCAAAAACCATGCCGATGGGTCAATCAAACACTACGATCTCGTGGTCCTATTGGCAACAAAGAGATTGAAGGGACATATTTTCTGATACCTTTGCTCTCGAGGATAAGATGACAACAATGTGCGGTACATTGAGCGATGTAACAACACATAATTGAGGCTTACATAAAATGAATGAGAACAATGGTTTTCTTCACAAAGAATTGCTAAAGAAGTGTATATGAAACCTCCGCCTTGGTTTTCAGATAACGAATCCTAGTCTGGTTTACTTGAAATGAACATCTGAACAATGTGTTTTGTATATTGTTCTTAATTAAATAAGTTTAAGTAAGTTGAGATATGAGGATTAAGGCCTAAGGTTAGTGAATTAAGACATCTGAAATTAACCAGCCATTACTCTTTTGTTCATGTTTTACTCTTCGTTTAGCATAATTTGAAATTCGGATTCCTTCCGGTTCCACCAAGTTCCATGGAAACTGCTAAGTAGTCTGATAGATCACCCACTTTGTGATAACCAATATGGCTTCCTCACCAAACAAAAACCCATAAAGGTGGGAGACGTTATTACGTGAATTTGCACGTCTCACGTTTAAGCATCAATCAATATAGCAGAAAGTATAAATGAGTGTCAAGTAAGGGTCGGTTTTAACCTCGACTTTCGCGAAAGTGCGCTTTTATACCTGAACAGAGGCACAATGCATCTGGAGACCTAGACGACAATAAAATTCAAATTTCGTATCTGAACTTCTAATCTCGTGTCCAAACCAGATTCGTCGTTAACGTATGTTAACATACATTAACGAACCGTTTATGTTGCTGACTAATCTCCCATTTGAATGTGTTTGAAACAGATAAAGGATGTAAAGATTAGTATGAAATTCTATTTAGAATACTCCCTTAGTTGAATAAAACAGGGGAATTCTATCAAAAAATCCATTAAGAACAACCAATGATTCACAAAACTAACTATGAATATAATGGCGCCATTAACGGTCTTGAACGCTACATGAATACATAGAACCCTCTAGAAAATGATAAAAACATTCAACTTCTTGTTTATATGGACATTGTTGAGTTTGTAAAGACAAAGTATGTGTTAATGGACAATGTGGTAGACATGCTTAGGTTCGTTTGTGGTGATCTTGCGCAGATGTCTACCACATTCTCCATTAACACATACTTTGTCTTTACAAACTCCACAATATCCATATATATAAACAAGAAGCTGTGTAGCTTAAGACATATAAGAAGAACTTTGCATTTATGGTTTAAACTGAATCTTTGAAAAATTAGACACAAGATTCTGAAATTTAAGAAAGCAAAAGAATTAATGATTTGTATAAAATTATAAAAATATACTTCACGAAAGGATGCTCGATTCATATCATTTGACAAAAAACTCCTTGATTTTTTTCCTGGAAATTGCTGTTTACAAATAAATTTAGAGACTTTAACAACCCCATTGACATATATAATTTTGGTGCAAGCATTATTTATGTAATGCTGACCATAGTCGTTCAATAGGCTCCCAACTATCATAAGAAGTCATGTGCTTATTTCACTGTACCTATATATATATATATCAAAGCAGTAGAGAAAATGTTGTGACTATGACAAGACTAAACAATAATATATAAAGTGAAATTTGTACAAAAAGAGTAACACAATGCCTTCAAATAAAACCCATTGTCCTCAACATGAATCATCCTGTAAAAGTTTTCATATTCTTTTGAATTCGGACATTTTCCCAAAGTGAAACGAATGCATAATTTTTCTCACTTCTTAAGTAGTAACAAAAAAAATTCGGCGTCTTTGTTTTCTACCTAAAAATGATATGATTTTTTCTCTGAAAATTTCTCTATTCGGCTGAACATAAACACATGAGATGAAAGCGAATAGTAAAATTCTCAGAAGAAAATATCATCAATTTTAGGTAAGAAACGAGTAAACCAAAGATGGTTTGTACTGCTTAAAGAGTGAGAGAAATTATGTAATCATTTCTCTTTGAGAAAATTTATAAATTCAGAAAAATATGACAACCTTTACGAGATGACTAATGCTGAGGACAATGGCGGCAATAAGAATGATAATAAAGATGATGGAAATGCTTTAATTTTAGAAAAGATTCTTGGATTACCTTCGAAAATCCTAAGGAGACTATGTGAAGGCTACAATAACAAAAAAAAAGTAATCTACTTTCAAAGATTTTTTTCTCTCATTCTACAAAGCGAAGAAACTATTTTTTTCTCATGTTAAAACGTGAAGAAGTTATGAAATATAGTCACCGGTACATATGCATCATCATAAAGATCATATATACGCTACTATGGACGATTCTCAATGATTGCACGTCTAAAATGGCGTCAAGCCAGGATGATCTCCTCCTCATACCTCTATAGTGAAATGAATTACTCATGAGTCATTTGAGAGAAATTTTTTTTTTGTTTAAGTACATTTATGTTCCTTTTTAAAAATGATTTGCCTATTCTTGTAGTTTAAATTTTATGATTGTAGTGGCTCTGCCATTTTTACTGTATTTGATCGTTTTGAAAATCAATTTATTGTATTCTTTTTACTGCCAAATATATTGTCTTTAAGTTTAAGCTTATGAGCTTTCAAGATCAGGGGATCATTAATGGACTTATCAAGTGTATGTGTGAGCACATAAATTCTTTGCATGTAGTTATGTGTAAGGGACCAAGGGTTGAACATTAATTACTTACATTTTAGTTTCTATTGAATGGACTCAAATCCCGGAAACAAGACAAGAACAAAATTGTAAAAAATTGACTGCTGGAAAGAAGATCTTTTATGACGTGAGTTATTTTGAGATCAGAACTATTTTACTATCCATAGTCTGACTACAATGTTTTTCTTGAGGAACAGTTATTTTGGTAAGTAAATGATATTTACTTTCTATTTCATACATGAAATGATTATTTTAGTAAGTTATAACGTTTCTACCACTGTCTCAGGTTCGACAGTTTCCAATAAGTTCGAACGAAAGTTAAAAAAAAACAAAACATTGTGCAAATCACCAATTGAATAAGAAGAGATTTGAGAGAAAAAAAAATTAAAATCCTCTAAAATTCTTGATTCAATATGTCAGTTTATACAAAAAAAACATTACAACAACAAAATAAAAAGTAATACCTATTTTTAACACATGTTAAGCATATATATTTATATAATTATGCCAAGCTACAGATTCTTTATCTGAAAAGCTCAAATTTTTTCCAGAAAAATGAACAAATACAAAATTTAAACAAATGTTAGTAAAATTTATAATAAACATAATAAAGCAATTTATCTTTCATTTAAGCACCAAGCAAATTAAGAGTTTCATACATAGTTAAAAAAATAATTTAGATGTGAGATCCCTCTATCTGTTGTTTGTATCTTTCAGGCCAATAAAACCTAACCTCTGGATCAGAAATAGCCTCAACCAAAAACCTTTCAATCCACTCGGGTTCCACGGCCTGATCTACTAGCTCATCTTTGGCCCTGACCACCACGCTCCTTCTGGAACGTCGTTCTTGGTATTACAATAGGGATCTGAATCTTCATTCCTATTTGGGTTCCATGCTAACTCAAAGAAATGAAAAAAACTCTAACCATGTGGCGAAGCACACCAAATAGAAGATGATTGTAGAAAAGACTAACTCTCTTAAGCGCCAACATTTAGGGATTTTTCTAATATTTAAAGAATTTTAAAACTCTTAGATTGGGCTGAACCTAATAAAAAGCTCAGCCTACTAAAAAAATTGTTTGAGACCCATCTGTCCTCTAAAAAGTTGAAATGATGGAATTAACCAAAGAAAATCTTTGAAAATAAAATATCAAAAAGTTTCTTGAGCATGGGAGAAAAAAAAAGCAAGTAGACCTTTCAAAGAAATCCAACAAGTTGACCCATGCATAACATAAGAAATAAGAAACACAAAGACCGATGGAGAATTAACATGCAATGGTAAAGGTGAAACATTTATGAACATAGTTTATATATATAACAAATGTAATACTCGAGTTTCTGGATATCTATGGGTGTTTGTGCATGTAAAGAGACTTAAATTTGGTTTGACTACATATATCATTAAAATTTATTTTATTTTCTTAACATATTTTGAAAATTTTCACAGTTATGTTTTTTGAGCTGCAGCAATTTTAGAATATGTAACATAATAAAAAAATTATTTTTAATACCGTGCAAACGAGGATAAATAGTTAAACGGCTACTGTACAAAAGTGAACCTAAAGCCCGAAAGCAGGCATGGAGCCACTGATAGGGTGCTCCAACAAGAAGTTGTGCATTGCGCATATACTCAAGTTATTGAATAAAGATGGTCCACAAGATCTCAATTAATTCAATACAAAATCAAATATACGATTAGTGGAATGAAATTGAAAATACAGATGGCTATATGTTTGATGGGTTTTCTTTCTAGTAGTTTGCAACTTATATATCATAAATTCGAATTCAGATAGCCGGCAAATGAAAACTACTGTATTACAAGTTGTTATCAGTCTTTCCAAAAGGTAATTCCCTTGGAAATCAATGGTTTATATCCATGTGCAAGAAAATATTTTGTTTGTTAAATTTTCTGAATTCAAATACCTGTCAAGGTACAAAATGAAAACTATCAGTTTACAAGTTTTGATCAGTCTTTTCAAAAGTTAATTCGCTTGAAAATAAATGGTTTAATTATATCCATGTCCAATAAAAGTTTATTTTTTCTTAATTTTTTTCTATATGTATTATTACTCTTTAACGGGACAATTACATTAAGAAAGGGTTGTCAAAGCCACATCGGGCTTCCGAGTTTTTTGGCCCTTAAAAAATTGGAGAATTCACAACAATTAAAATCTCAGAGTGCCAGTGAACCATAACGCTAGAGTATCCATAAAGTGTAGAATTCCGCGCCTCGCAAGACAAGTTTGATTTCGCGATCAACAATTTTGAAGAGATTTTCTGCTGGCAAGCGGCGTTTGTCGAAGATCCGGTTATTGATTATTTGTGCTACTATGAGCCATAGGAAGGTTGAGATGTCGCTATGAGACTGTCTTTGAAGCCACTAGAGAAAGTTTTGCCAAATGGAGAACTCCATGAAGTGAGATATTAGCAATAGAGGCAACTTAGAAGTAAATGACTTCTTGTATTTGCAAGAATGCTTTATTGAACATGTAAGTTATAACACTTCCTTTAATTATACGAACATCCAAAGACATAAACTATTAAGTCAGCAAAGCTATATCAAAGACTTTACCTTCATTTCAGCAATGAAACAAACTGATGGTTGAAGATCCATTCAAGGGCTCTTTGAGATAGTTGAAACGATTGGAATTGTTTCATTCATAGTTTTTCCCAAAGATATAAATTAAGACACGTACTATTATAGAAATTGTTATTCCCAAAGTTTGTTTCATTACTTAAACCACTCTTCCTTATGGGATGCAGAGGTTAAAGGTAGTTGCAGTTGGATTTGGAAGTACCTCTTTAAGACCCATGGCAAAGGCACTTCTAAGTTGCAAAGTGAGGAATGGGAAATCTGTAAGTTTTTGGCATGACAGATGGACTTCTCTTGGACCGCTTATTGATTTTATTGGCCCTACACTGTAGACGTCCCCATCCCCCAATGTATATTTAAACCGAAACATATCAAAAACGTCACCATCCCCAACGTTGCCATCCGTCCCCTAGTGGTTGTTGTCCCGTCTAACTTGAAACATGTGGGAACGTTTCCTAGATGTACCCATGTCATTCCCGTATCCATGGCATATTCGGGATGGGTTTTTGGTACAAATTGAGGTACCCATGCTTCATAGACCTACAGGCCCTTTGCTGTTAGGTATTCCAAGTTCTGGGATGCTAGCTGATGCAAGTGATGATCATGGGTGGTTTCTCCCATCTTGCAGATCGAGAAATACAAAGATCATCACTCTCCGGAACCTCTTGATTTCTGTTCCACCTCCTCATAGTGACAGAGGTTTAGACATATATATATATATATAACTATAAATGTTATGTTTTATCAAGAGACTGGAAAATTGAAAAACATTCTTCATTTTAAAGCTTATAATTTGGATGAGTTATTTACTCGTAGTGGCTCTCTTTGTGTTACGTAGATATGAAATATTTGATTACCCACTTTGTCTTCTCTGAAAGACTACAACTCTTTTGTTGAAACGTACAAACATCTCTTTTTGTATTGTAATTTAATACTCATGAGATCTAGTCCATATTCACTTCAATAGTTCGGACTACCACCGCCATCGATATTGGGGTTTTCTTTACATATAAACTGAACGATTTGATTTTTTTTTTTGAGCGATTTGATTTTGGTCAAGAGTAGTTGTTTCGAAGTGCACGCTTTGAAAATTTCGAAATAAGAATAAAGATGACTAAAAGTATTCAAAAGAGAAGATAGTATATATAATTATGCGGCTAGGGTCTTTGTAATGCCAAGAAACACAAGAAAACAAAAAATATAGAGAAGAAGAAGCAGAGTAAATGATCGAATTTTATTTAAAGATACCCACCCAAAATGGAATAAAGACATGAAGCCCAATCACTCATTTTTAAAAATTCTTCGATACTCTCTTTGACAACTATTTTCTCAAATTTTATGTTTTGTCATATCCCTATGAGACCATCAATCAATTCAATTGACAATGTATTCTAGATGCTTTGTTTCTTTTACCAATACAGAATTCCATTTGGCTAAGATCATATAATAGTAAATACAAATATAATCCTAACATATGATTTATCATTTTATATGGACAAATTGAGGTTAAGCAAGTTTCTAGAGATAAATTAGTTATCTTTATTTGAGAATATCCAGAAAATAGAGTAACTCTCTTTTGGTATGAAAATATCCACATAAAATCAAACATTATTAGATTTAATGAGATCTCTATAGATCTACGGAAACCAAGATGGAAAAAGACAACAAAAATTCTTTATCATCAATCAATCAAAAAACTATAAAATTATAAATATAAGTAAATTATTTATAAGAACACTTCCATTAGATATTCTTAAGAGAGATTTTAAGATTAGAAAAATATAAATTGCATCAGTAAACGTATTTTAATAAATTTTTTGTTTTTAACTAAAAATCTTAAAAACCAATTTTGAAGAAATTTTTTTTAAAACACATTTACAAATACAGTTTATAATAAAAGTATTAGTCAAAACCCATAAAATTTTTTTACCAATAAAGATGCTCGAACAAATCTTAAACCCTCAAAAGTCCTAAAAAGAACTTAATTGTAATTAAAATGGTGAACCAGCTAAAACCTAATACATGTTTATCTTAAACTACGTACGCTAAATCACAAATCATACGGGATGCTATCTGATCTTTGCTAGAAACAATCAATATTCACAATTTTGAATCGGTTCTAAGTTTCATTTCCGCAATATTGTCTATTATCAATTATGATGGTTTTATTTATTTATTTCTTTTCATTAAAGGTGTTATTTGTTATTAAAATATTACACTTTGGAGAATGTGATATTTATTTTCTTTTCATTCAGTGCCCATAATTCCTAAAATATTTTAATTGCTCTGAGAGATTTATCACAATCAGCCACGGGGATAAATACTTACGTTCACACTACAATGGCACCGATCCATATTGATCACTCGACACTGATGACGCACCACTGAGAAAATAATCATTGATCCAAGACGACAACATTACATTTTATAATACTATGTTAATAAACGTTGATAATACTAATTTGTCATTGATTTTTCAAAATGCCACTACACCAAGATCCACGTAGTCTTGCGGTTGTGGGGTATATTTTTTTGTTTGAAAATTAATTTTTGGCATCATTGTAAGGCTTCTCTACGTGTATGATATTTGGCACGTAGCAGCAAATTAATTTTATTAAAATGAACATATACATAAAGAGGAATTATTTATAAGGAACTATATAGTAGCTGGTGTGGACGCTTCTGGAGACCTTCCACATTGAGAATGTTTCAAATTATCTTTTTGTCACATTCCACATTGAGAATGTCCCAATCCCATTCATTTCTTGTTTATAATTCCAAATACCCTTCCAAAGTTAATTGCTTGGCTCATAATTTCTCAAATAGTTTAAAGCCACCAAAACTACAGTGTGATTTGCATAAGATTCTACTACATCATGTTTAAGAATCCACTTATAGTATATTTATATTTTTGTAATAATAGAATTCCCTCTATTTCATAAAAATGTATGTTTTGGGGTTTTTACGCACTTTAAAAACTATTTACAATACCAAATTAATATAACTTCACTTTATTGAGTAAACTTTTTGATATAACTAATTAGATTTTTTTTTCCAATCAACTAATTAGATTTATATTATATTTTTATCACAGAGGAAAAAAAGATTTATATTATATATGTATTTACCTGGTATGGGTAAAGTAGGAAACTAGACATTAATTTAACATAGAAAATTGAAAAAACATTCATCTTTATGAAACAAAAATATAATTTAAAACATGCATTTCAATAAAACAAGGGAGTATCAAAACATGCATTTTAAGCTAAAACTTATTGTTATCAGATCCAAACATCTCGTTGAACCAACTATTACAAAACAAATATGATTTTGGTCACTAGTTGATGGTCGCTCCGTAAGTGCATATCAGGAGAAAAAAGTGCAAATATTTCTAATCCAGTGGTGTGTAATTTCTTAGCATGGTTGAACGACACATAAGAGAACCAGATTCATGTTGTTTTATGCAAAAGATGGTTTCAAGTGAAAGTTGAAGTAAGCATATAAGTCTAATCACTTTGATACGTTGAGACGTGGATGTTGGAAACCAACTCTAGAGTCTTCAAAGCTATATTCCATGGAACAGTCATTCTCGCCTAATGACTGAACGTCAGTTGAAGGGCCCTAAGATATTGAATTAAAATAATGCTCCGTAAAATCAATCTATTAGAATATAAAATAAATATACATATATATATATGTAAGCATATTTCCACTAGAGATCCATATTTTGTATAACAAACAGCCCAAACCCTATGTCACTGAGTTGCATTATAGTTTTTAGAGTTTTAAACGGTAATGATAGATGGAAAATCATAAATAAATTAGTTTATTTGTTAATTACGTTGTTTTTTCAAAATACACAACATATTTACAGTTTGTTATTCTTTTGGCCAATTTTGATCTAGCAAAGAAGCCCTAATTATTAAAAGAAAAAAATGGAGTTGCTCTCTTCTTATCCATCCAATCATATTATTAATTATATTTGGAACAAAAGACAATGAATTTGGGTACACATAACGCATACTGTCACAGCATAGTCTAATAAAGGATTATGCACTGCAACTAATAGATACTTTGATCAATTCCTCTCTATATATAAAAAATATATTCTTCACTCAGGTAGAAGCTTGTCTAGATTGTTGTAAAGATGATAAGATCGCATGTGCGCTGTAAATATTGGCTTGTCCAAGACCACAAGTCTATCGATAAGTATCCACATATTCATCTTTTATACCGTAATTAAAAGTGTTTTTGTTTTTATAAAACTAAAAGTGATGTAGTATTTGAATGCTAGAAGCTTATGATCTAAGTACATGTGTTAACTGTTTATATTATCTTTATGTTAGCACGTATTTTCACGTACGTTTTTACGGAAACTAACCATCTTGTATTAACTTATTATTTATAAGAAATAATATTAAGATAAATATTTTAAATATTTTATTTTTAAAACAAAGAAAAAAGAAAATGGGTTAGATAACTCTTGTAAATAAAATGAAAAAACTCTTTTAAATAATTTAACTGTCGCAATAACCACCTCCCATATTTGATTTAGCATTGAGTTTGAAAATGTTGTGGACTACTTTACTCTTTAAACGAGTTCTTCTTCTAATTCTTTTTTTTTTTTAATTTTTTTTTTGTCTTTGCGTTTTATTTCTTTTTTCAGTTTTATGTATAAGTCTTCAGCGTGCACTTTGGTGTTTTCTTGAATTTAAGAAGCTAAGTAGTGTTAGGATTTTGAAATTAGATATTAGTATTAGAGTAAAATTTTAAATTTAGGGTTTATATTTTGTGATATAAGGTTTATAAAAAATATGTTAGCAACAACAACGTTCAAAGTTTTTTTTGAAACTTTTGAAAATTTCCGAAAACTGGTTAAAAATTTTGAATATTTGTAAAAGTTTCCATAAAGTTTAAAAAACTTCTAAAAGGTTTCACAAGTTTTTTTATAATTTCAATATGTTTTACATCACCACGAATAAGTGAGAATCTACCAACAATAGTTTTCAGAACGCATGAACAACAAATAATGGCAACTTAAAATATTTCTGTCTAAAAGTATGAAAATGCTAGTTACTAAAAAAATCATAATTAAGAGATTATTTGAGCAAATTAAGTTTTGCTTTTGTATTAGTTAACTCGTTGCCCTCAATAAATATCCAGTCCAAAACATTAAGAATGTAATAGACCTAATCCCTAAAATATCAAAATTACCGTCGAAATCTCTACATGGTCGCACATTTATACTAATAAGTATATATAAAACAGAATTATGTTAAAACGAAAAAATATACTATAACATATATGTGTGGAATATATGTATTTGTGAAAATGTTTGTACACATATATAACAAAAGAAGTGAAGTAAGTGGGGAATAGTGGAATGAAGAAAAAGGAATGGGGATAGGGTTGAGAAAGTAAAAGAGAATACGGAAGAAGCTATAGGGAAGCGACACGTAAGAAAATGCTTTCCCAAAAGAGAAATAATTAAGGAGATGAGGATAAGACTCTCTCGGATACTTTGTTCCCACACTCTTCACCCTTTTTCATTTCTTCTATTGGCTATATTCTCGTTGCATCCATCATCCATGATCTCTCTCTATGCACACAAAAAAATAACAAAAACCGCACTAACCCTAACATTCTCTTTCTTCTCCATAAATAATTCTAAATATTTAGGTCATATATCATTTCTTACCAAGGACCAGAGAGCTGTCTTTTAGTATGAACATTTGTCTAATCTGGTTTCTCTTAACTATATATTTTGAAACCCAATTTTAAAAAAATTCTTCATAAAATATCAATTATACCTCTGATATATAATTACTTATAGTTTTTGTTTTGTTAAAAGGTGATTAAATTAAAATAAAATAAACAGGTTTACAACCTTAAGAGAAACTAATATTACAAATATTGAACCAAACTAGACTTAACCAGACCAAAACTTGAGATAGTAAAAAAATCTCAATGAATCATCAAACCACGTAGTGTAACTCATCAAATCGTGCCCGGTAAATTTATCTATAGTTCTATATAGGTTCTTCTACAAAAATAAGAAAATTTTAGATAATGGAATTAGTTCCTTTCCCACTACAAAAATTTAGACTTGGTTTGCGAGGGTTTTCTTTCTTTAGGGGTTTATCTGCTCAATTTTTTTAACACTGCTAGTTTTTTTTTGAATATTATTCTTTAAATTTAGTGGTTGTATTCAATCAAAAATTTGAAATGATTTTTACTAAAAGAAAATCATATGTTATTCAAATATGAATTTTAAAAAGTTTCCGTTGCTATTTAAAATATTTGAAGTGACTTTTTAGTAATTTCAAAAACATTTAGTGGAATTTTTTTTTGAAAAATATCCAAATATTATAGGTTTATGTGAGATTGTAAGAAATTGTAATAACATATATTTTACCAAAATTGATAAAAACATCTAAAAACTCGTTAAAAACTTAAAATCTTCCAACTGTTTGTTTTAGTACACCTCCTAAATATATATGTATGGGTTTCTTTTTATTACTACTCAATGTGTCATTTTTTACACACTAATAAGGCTTTATATGCTCAGAAGAAATAACATGTACAAATGAGTATCATCCAAAATATAATAATGTGCAGGAAACCCAGACAAAACAGTCAACCCATTACTTGACCGAGATGATAAGACAAGAGAGTCAAACCACTCTTTTCTTTAAGAAAAAGAAAAAACGGAAGTTTTGTTAATTGGTTAGTATTGGTAACGAAAATAGCTTACAGAAATAGTGTCTGAATGGTTAGGAACGTAGCTGTACATTAATTCGGCAGATGAGTTTATAGAGATATTTTGTCTCTCTAAAAATTTGCTTTTTATAAGAAAAAAATTACTTTGAACAGACAAAACATGAAAACATCTAGCTGTAGGGCTCTTAGTTTGAGTTTGACCAACCTATAGCCACAAAGTTTGACTAGAGAAAAGTTTTTGTAGAAATATTGCAAAACGTGTTAAAAGATTCACTATTTTTACAGCTTAGACACCTTACAAAAATAGAGGAGAAACAAAATATCAAACTATACTGTCTATGAGTACTTTTCTTTTAACCAAAAATACGAATTCAAACCAAAACTAGATTAAATTTCCTATGAGTATATATATAATACTTCAAACCAAAATCTGGAATTAAATTTTAATGTATATAGCTAGTATAGAAACTTTTGGTTCTATATAAAAATCTGTATTAAAAACTGGGTCAGACTTTTAAAGTTTTGGGTCTCCCCTAGACCCTAGGTTTTGAGTCAGACTTTTAAAGTTTTTGTTTGGATTTATACTATTTAGGTTACGAAATCTATATAAAATTTGGATTAAACCTTTTAAATCTTAATACTGATTTAAGTTATTTGGATCATTAATATGATCAAATTAGCATAAATCTAAATTAAATCTTAAAATATAAATTAACTCAATCATCTCTTCTCTCTTTTCTCGTCACCAGGCCTAGACTTGACTTTTAAGTTGACGGCCAGACTAACTATATGGAAGCCATATAGTCTCATGGACAAATTGATATATATGGAATTGTCGGCATGGCAGAGATCGATAACAATTTTTCTGACATACCGGCATGTGCTTTTAGGACAACCGATAGAACAATAAGGAGTTCACGGACTCTATATGTCATTTTGGTTTCATCTTTGCTTAGACATATATACACATATAGATACCTGTTATCATTTCATCAAGCTACGATTCTCTGGGAGGATGATTGGTGTAGCACTTTTTTTTATCTTATGTAAGTTTCTTTTCATAAATACAAACAAAATATTACCACTTTACTATTACCACATGATTTTTCACAAGTAATTATTACTTTTTTGACTAGCTAAAGTTTCTAGGGATAGAAATAGAGATCTATTGATTTTTTAGAATACTGGATAATTAGGATTTGAAAATATTTTTCTTACTGGTTTTGCAAAACTTTTTTTATAAAAGAGACAACTTTCAACTTTATTAAACAATATCAAATTCAATAACAACAAAATAATAATAAGTTTAGAAAGTTATTTATAATAAATCTCAAAAACCCTAAAAACTATTACAAATCCTTAATTTCAACTAAAATGGGATAATTACTAAAATATATAATATAATTAAAATATAACTAATTCGTTTTTATCTTAAATCTACGCTGCATTAGATCTTGCCGGTAAAAAAAATTATCCTCGAATCTTCAATAAAGTTTTCACCACATGAGCTTTTCGAAGATCTATCTTTATATCATTTTTCTGATTAATACCAATTTTTGCATAATCTATAACTGATCCAAATTTTACACCGTTATCATTGTGCCCGAATTTTGCACAATAATTTTTTTTACGGTTTTCGCACGAATTAGATTCTCGAAAGCATCCTTTTTAAAAACATCTTTTTTGAAAACATCTTTTTCGAAAACGAAATTAATAACCATGACATCATAGATCTCTTTGTAGATCTCATGGTTTTCTCTCACCAAAAAGATAGATGATACTGCATTAATCTTTGATTAAAAATCAAAGAAACACAACTTTGATATCAACTGATATAGTGGAAATTTCTAAAAATATAATTAAAAATCCGTTGATTGATCAGAATATAATAATTAAGGTTTTAGAATACTTTTCGTGGTTTCACAATATCTTTTTATATAAAGAAGACGACTCTTGACTTTATTAAACAATATCTAATTTAATAAAAATTGAATAATATAATGAGTTTAGAGGACTACTTATATTAAATCTTTAAAACCCTAAAAACTATTAAAAATTCCTAAAGATAATTAATTCCAACTAAAATAAGATAATTACTAAAATATATCACATTATAATTAAAATATAAATAATTCGTGTTTATAGTAAATCTGCGCTACATCATTATTCTAATGATATTGCTTCAAATAAAATATGGATGTTTTAAATAAATATTTTTACCTTTATTTTGTTTTTTGGAACGTCTGAATTTTTACCTTTATTTTATTTTTAGTAGAACTACGTAGTTTTCTTTGATCTACTGCAGCTGGAATTTTCCGCCCGGTCATAAATATATGTATTACATGAATAAAACAGTGATACAACTTTGTTCAAGGATTTGTCTATTCCCAACTTGAATTACAAATAAAACAAGCGACTTCTGTAGAGCTCGGATTCTTCTTTTACATTGTCAAAAATCTAATTCAACGTGGATTAGGATAAACTACGTTCGAGTGGCGATACATCGATGCGGGAACAAGCTGTGAATGTGCCTCTGCCTTGATCAGGTTTTCGATTAATTTTCTAGTTTCCTCCTAGGAAATAGTATAGTGATATTTAAGCCTTCTTAATGTGATTAAGGCTTATAATGTTTCGGAGTTCGATTCAATATACATATTCGTCATTTCTTGGAAATTTTAGTTATGATCGTCATAATTAAAAGGATAAATACACTTGTTTTCCATTCTTTTCTAAAACAATATTTTCTGGATCAAAATATAACGTTACATTTGACCACAAAATCTAACATAACATCATATCAGTGTATTAAAACCTTGGGTTTTATTAGTGTATGAATCACTGCGCCAACATGAATCAGAAAAACTTATTAAAAAAAAGAGAGTACATTTTACTCTATTAAAAGATATATTTTTCAGTGAGCTCCAAAAGAAAAGGACATGTTGTTCAGATCCAAAGAAGTAGAGCTACTTTTACCACACAAAAAATGGAAATTATAAAGCTATCTTGCAAAATAAGTAGATGGCTCCAAAATAGATTTTAGCTTGAACATTGACTGGAATAATATTTTTTTTCAATTCGGATTTTTTTTCACTCAAGAATAGAATTTTAAAGCCGTATATACCAAAGTAACCAAGCAATTACAGCTTTATTCCAAACTTGTTGAAACAAAATGGCAATGCAATTGGAGCGAAGAAATCACCTCGCTTCTCTCTATGCGTCTATAAATAGTGGCTTCAAGAAATCTGCTCAACAACATCTCATCAACAACCCTTTTAGTACTTTTCTATATCCATGCACATAATCTATATATATATATATATATATATATATATCTTATAGTTCAATAACTACAAAGATCATCAACTTTTTTTGTCTGTTCTGTTTTAATCAAGTTCTTGATGTCCATAAGAGAGAGGTCTGTATCAGGTTCTTTTAATATCTCATATTCTTCTTCAATCATAAATCAAAAATCGATTTTTAATGGTTTAATAGGCATTGATAGTGTTGACAGAAGATAGAGAGCACAGATGATGAGATACAATATGGAGCAGTTTCTTTGCATCTTACTCCTTTGTGCTCTCTAGCCTTCTGTCATCATTTTTTATTTGCTTAATCGTTTCTTTTTATATACTAATATGGTTATCTTCTTCAAAAATCCATATTTACATTCTCCAAATACCAAAAATGTTTTGGGTTCTAGGTCATTCATGAGATACTCAGGACTATAAACAAAATATAATACAATATCTTCTTTTTTTTAATCGAAAAATTGTTGATAAAAAACAAGGTTTAAACGTTTTAATTACTATTTTTTTATTATTATAAAGGTATACCACAAAATATGCATAGTCTCTCTCTTTCTTCTGAGTTTGGTTACTGTTCTCTTTATATAGGGAAGTATATATAGTTTTACTATCAATATTTATTGATTTTTTATGTGGCGCTTCTTAGAGACCACATACAATTGTCTAGTGTATTTTGTATTAAGAGGGCCGACTCTGATCCCAATAGAACCTTTTTTTTTTTGTTTTTTGGGCAAATCATCCCAGTAGAACTTAACTTTGACTTTTCTATGTTATCGGAGGAGTTATGGCCCTTAAGACCATAGTTTTTCCAAATCGAGGGTCAGAATTAGTTTCTTTTCTGCTGGTCGTGTCTTGAACTCAGGATCTAGGATCTTAATCTTCCACCTTACAAATAGTTTAGGTAGAGATTCAATCAGTAACCAACAGACAGTATCTGCATTGTAGATTAACGCTATTGTCATATATAAAGAATGCACAAACTCCGAAGCAAGTTGTTGTAATGAGCTATTGAATTTTTAGTTATATAGGATAGTGGCGCTGTTGCTTTTTTCATAAATAAACTTAGATTCTCAGTTGAAAAATGTTGATTAAGTTCAAAATGAAAAACATAGGTTTTAAAGTTGAAAACATAAAAAAAAAAGATACAAGCGTTCAAGAGGTTAAGAAGATATGAAAGATCTCCGCGAGAATAAATGGTGATTGATCCAGAAGACTATATAGCCTCGATTTTTGCTCCCTCCAAACCGAGTAGAAGCAGGCTTGGAGAGCAATTTTCATGACTGGGTCATGACAAGTGCACTGTTTTTATTTGGCGAGATGTCCTAGATCCAAAAGAAGAGATCATTAAGCGTAGAGGAGGTTACAGGATTTGTGTTTCTCCTGAAGAAGTCCTAAATTTCAAAGTTTGAATTCGAAAGAAAATAAGATTACTGATGTGATTTGTTCTTGATGTTTTCAGAAAAGGCCAGTGGCAAGGAGATCAAAACCCCAAATGCGCAACCGAAAACCACCCTCTATATGCAATCTTTTCCCAGCTATTATCCATGACATAAGAACATGTTTAGGGATGTGAACTAAAACCAAATAGAACAAAATATATTCCAAATGATATGATTTCTGGGAGAATGTGACGATGTCCTAGTTCTTGCTGATGAAAAAGATGACGAGGGACCAACTTGGCCCACACGAAGTGATCTTGCTCTAAGGAATCTGAGATTGCCTCGGCTGAAGGTAGACAACGGCGGAGTAGAAATTTTGTTGGATTTAATTGAACATTATGGCATTGTCCAGGTACAGTTGCAAATACCATCAACAATGAATTAAAGCTTTCAAAGGAATACTAGAAAATTGATTGGGAATTTTATGTGTAAGGATAGTAAAACTTTTGACATAGTCGTGGATCGTAGCTTTATTGGAACTCCCTTAACTTCCACAGCGTCCCATAAACAACATTCTCAATATAGAATTGTTGCTTAAGGTCTCTCTTAAACCTGTTCCAACTGTACCTAGCACGCTCTCCGCTCAATGTCTGAATGTGGCTTTTGCCACCACAACATGGTCGTATCCGCGTCGTATCGGCTAAAAACGTTGTGGCCGTCTTAAACTTTGACATCTCGATAATTATGCACGTAAGAGTATGAGTATAGCAGTGGTTCACGTAAACTTATGTACATATATCAGTGGTTCAGTGGACGTATATATGTATACTTTGCCAGACTAATTAAAAACGTTCATTTTGTTTATAATTCTATGTAGTTTCTATGTTTATTAATAAAACCCAAAATCCCATCTCATTCTCAGGAACATATTAAATGTTGATGTATATCAAAATGAAAGGACGTAAATGATTATCAACCGCCGTACACAAATGGGCGCCTAAATTTGTCAAATTGTCAACTACAGTACTGAAAAATTTAGTGTCCTAACAAAAGTTGAAAAATGCAAACAAACCCAATAGGTTTTTTTTTAAAAGTCTTTTTATTAGAAAATATAATACAATCGTTTAATGACAATGTACTCAAGAATCATGGAGGACAAAAATAAACATTTGAAGTATAACGCTGATTATGAGCATACTTTGCTAGTTTATCTGCGATATGATTACATTGATGCGGTGTCGATTCAAATGATATATTTGTAAAATGATCCGTCCAACTGCGGATATTATTAATTAGTGGCTCCATATTTGCATTTTGAGTGTAAGAATGGAGAAGATCTTGAAGTTGTTGACAATCTCCTTCCATGATTATGTTTCGATAACTTCGACATTGGAGTGATTGTAAGGCATATAGTAGGGCTATTCCTTCTGCTTCCAAGGCCGT
The DNA here is from genome assembly GCA_963922655.1 of Cardamine chenopodiifolia. Lineage (NCBI taxonomy): Eukaryota > Viridiplantae > Streptophyta > Magnoliopsida > Brassicales > Brassicaceae > Cardamine > Cardamine chenopodiifolia. Next base: position 12,171,633 of record OZ000476.1, on the reverse strand, counting down.
AGTACCCTGTTTGAGTTTTGTTGAAGCTGCAAGACGGAAGCCTCCAATTTCATCTCTAATAATATAACTCACGACTATTGAAGATTTATTGTAGATGTAACTTGCATCAAAATTACATTTAAGAAAACCTTGAGGCGGAAGTGTCCATTGTGATTAAGGTTGCATAGGTCCGTTATTTCGAGTAGAAGGAGCATGAAAATTTGCATCAAGCCAATCTTGTGTATTATCCTTAGCCCAGGCGCATAAACCACTTATCTCCTGGTTGACTTTATTAAAAATAAGGTCATTACGCGATTTTCATATTTGCCATAATATCCAGAAAACTTCGTGTCGAATGGGTGGAAGAGTTGTTGATTCATAAACTCCTAGTAGACCATCAATATTCTGATCAAGAGTATTTGTTTGCCGAATTACTCGAGAAGCTGGTGAGTTTGACATCCTCCAAACCGCTGTTGCATAGGGACATTGGAAAAATATGTAGTTTGATGTCTCAATATGTTGACAGCATCACTTACAAGTTGTATCAATCGGAATACCACGTCGGGCTATTTCTGCCGAAATACCAAGAGCCAAAGATAATATGAGCCAAAGATAGTATTCGCTAAAGGAAATGTTTGATTTTCGGGGCTGTGGTAGTTTTCCATATACAAACTTTTAAGGGTATACTACCATGTGGAGTAGGGCATAAATTCCTGAGTGGATCCGGGAGATGAGTAGCCAACCAATACCCCGACTTAATGGTATAATTACCATCTTTTGTATAATGCCATATAAGTTTATCCGGAGTGTCAAGATGTGAAATGTATATTTGGCGAGCATATTGGGCATCATCAGGAGTTAAATACCATCGTAGAGCAGTCTCATCCATTGATGGTAATTAAGCTGCAATAAGTCGCAGAGAGAGGATGGATTAGTCGTAGAGATACTCAATGCCGGTCTTGGAGGGTGAACCGGTATCCATGTATCCGTGAATGGGTTAATCATCTGTCCATTACCAACTCTAAATCTCAAGCCCATGAATAATAAATCACGTCCGCTCATCAAAGATCGCCATCCATGAGAAGATTTCCTTGGGATAACTGCATTTCGCATAGATGTCTCTGGAAAATACCGGCTTTTCAAAAGTCTAGCCAGAAGACAGTCGGGAAATTGTAATATACGCCAAGCTTGTTTAGCAAGTAAGGAATCATTGATTTTTTCAATATCCTTAAAACCTAGACCTCTCTCTTTCTTTGGAATACTTAGTTTTTTTCAACTTACCCATGCCATTTTCTTCGTATTTTCCGATGATCCCCACCAAAACTGTGATAGTCAAGAGTCTATTTCATGTGTAGTAGTTTTTGGAAGTTTGAAACAACTCATAGCATAGGTAGGTAAAGCTGTAGCGATTGAATTTAGGAGAGTCCTTGCCACCTTGGGAGAGAAATTTTTGATTCCATCCTTTTGTTCTGTCTTTGACCTTCATCACAATATACTCAAAAAGTTCACACTTCTTATTAGTAAATTCATCGAGAAGACCCAAATATTTACTATATCCACCGGTGCGTTGTATGTTGATAATTTCCTAAACCTCTTCTTTTTAGATTCACAAACCCGAGATCCAAAAATAATTAATGATTTACTATGATTAACTTGTTGGCCAGAAAAAAACCCGTATTGCCGTAACACAGCATAAAGGATAGTAATATTAGCTTGACAAACCCAATAGGTTTACGACGTGACAATAACAAGCAATTTGTGAGATCAAAATTCCCTTAAAAATAATCAAAATGTTATGGCTATTATAATTTGTTTTATAAAATTATTGCATCTCAATTTCTCATGATCCTTGTATTATTTTTTTTATTTTCAGTGTAAATCATTTAACGATAAAAGGAACAACATCCAGAGAAATTAATCGGACATCACACTTTAAGTGATTTTACACATTTTCTGAAATGTCCTTTAATAAAACTTGTACATCCTCTTTTAGTATGCTTGCTGTTACTTCGTTGCCTTGTGCATTCATCTCGATTACTCTGTCCCTAGCCTTTGCTGCCTAAAACCCAAATCAAAACAAGATTTAAAACTCTAGCAATAAGACGACTAATAAGAAAAAGAAAACGTATACCTCTAGTTCCCAATTGGTGAAGAAAGTGACAAGAGCAATAACAATCGATTGCAGAGTAGAGCCTATCAATATACCAATCCAAAGTCCTTTCCCTCTCAATTTCACAACGAAACACAAGATCGAACCCACCGGGATCCCGACCAGATAATACGATCCTATGTTTGCATAACCTCCAATATGTTGCCACCCTGCTCCTCTAGCGATCCCTGAAGATGCAAGAATTATAGGGTTTCTTAGAACAGATAAATATAGCTTTCTTGGGCGTCACGTAAAACTGCAATCTTCTCTCTAATTGTTTCTCAGTCAGAGATGATTTTGTCTATACGTTTTAATGTATATAGTCTTTTAAATTGATATGAATTCTTTACCTGAGAGTACGGCGAGAAAGCTGTCAACACCAATGGATAGGCAGAGAAAAGGTGTGATTTGAGTTGCATAGTGAGCCACTTCACTCTCGTTGCTAAATATGTAACCCCAATTTCTTCGGTAACTATAGAGAGTGATGCTTACTATTGTTGCTTCGATAACGCTAAGGAAAATCGCAGAATTAGCCGCCGCTCGAGCTGCCTTTGGATTTCCAGCCCCTAACTCATTTGAGACATATGTGCTATAACAAGACAAAACAATGGTTGAGTGGAGTTTTGAAGAAACAAAAATGATTCTTATGAACAATTAGAAAATCTATAAAACCTCGCGGATGCTCCTATTGCATTCACCAGAACGAAATGCAGAGCTGACATCGTTAGGCTGCTCAAAGAATAACGAGTGAAAGATCAAAGCTTGATTGAAAAACGGATTTTATGTTAGAGAGTGATATACACACGTACCAAATGGATACAACCGCTGTTTCGAGCTTTGAGTTCGGTAAGAGTCCAGACATTAGTATAACAATCTCAAACGACCACCATTCCAAGCTTTACATGTATTATTCATTCAAGATCAATGATCAAAAAGCACTAGAGTTAAGGATCCATTGAAGATCAAAAGAAAAAAGTATTAGAGTTTGAGAGAGTTTTGTTACCAAGTCATCATTGCAGACGGAATCGCTAGGGCGATGAACTGCTTCATGCTCAAGAAAATTTCTTGCGCCCAAAGATTCTTGGTTTCGCGATATAGAACAGTGTCTCTCATGAAAACCCAAAGCAAACCTACGTTGAACCAATACGAAACCCCAATGGACAAAGCAGCGCCAACCATACCGAATCTCAATTTATAGACAAGAAGCCAACAAAAGGGAATGTGAAAACAGAGAGCACCGAGAGAGCTTAAGAAGAGAGGAAGAACCAATCCTTGTGACTGGAAATAGCGAGTAATAGATTGTAGAACAGCGCATCCGAATAAAGCCGGTATGAGCCAAATCGAGTATCTACAAGCTAATTGAGAAATGAGCGGATCTTGATGGAAAAGCTCCAAGAGTTTGTCCATGAAAACCCACAATAATGAGATTGGGAAACAAAGCAAGAGAAGACATAGCATTGAGCTGTAAGTATATGAACTGATTTTTCTAAATTGCTCTGCTCCAAAAGCTTGACCACATAGTGTCTCTAATGCACCTGCCAATCCAATCTAACAATCAACGTAAGGGTTTGAGAGGTAACAGCGGATAAGACAGTGTGGATCAAGTAACATGAGCACTAAATTTTTACTAATGCTCCAAATGGTCCATATAATTTTTATTTTTTATCAAAAAGTTTAATAAAGTTTCAACAAAAATAAATGTGAACCGAACTTGAACCACCCTATTTTGAAGATTGGTGTAGGGTTCATAAAAACATGATCTAACAAAAGAAATTGAACAACACCGCTTGAACCGAACTGTAATGTTCGGTATGAACCGCACTTATGCATGTCATCATTCATAGTTCAAATTGAAGTCTAATTTCATACACAAAGAGGGAGAGAGAGAGTTTACGAGGAGGCTGAAGCCGGTGACATTGGTAAGAGAAGTGGCGATGGCGACGGCGGAGAGAGAGAGCTCGTCCAAGTGACCAGCCATAACCATGGAAATAACTTGAAGAAGGTACTGAGAAATAGCCACAGCCACCATTGGAGCAGCCATGGAGCTCACCTTCTTCATCATCTCTGTTGACAAATAATAACTCCTCTGATCTGCAGATTCCTCATTTCTTTCTTCTTCTTTCGGCACCAACGAGAAGCCCTTTTCCATCGTTTGATGAAAATTTGTTTTCAGAGAATCGTTACAAATCGATAAAATTAGTTAGATCCAAATGAAAAACTTGGGAGAAGATAAAAATCATCTATTCATTGACCATAATGTGAAAGCAATTAAACAAAAACGCGAGTTGGTCTCGATAAAATAAGAGCACATTAAATAGGTTAAAAAACGTTGACTAATTGTTAAATAGATTAAAAAGGAAAAAGAAAAACAATGAATCTGGTTTTGATAAAGATTGGTTTATTATATGTTGACAAAAAAATATATTGGTGTATACGATTTGGTTTTATTCTAATACTCGGAAGTTAATTTCGGTTCAGTTTTGGTTTTCGTGGGATTAAAATCTGAATAAATTAATAACGTTGGGATTACAATTTTTTATTAACTTATAAAGTTATTAATTTATAGAGGTAATAATTGGATAAATGATTGAATTTATTTTGGTCCAGATAAAGTTTTATTAATTTATTAAAATAGTAATTTATTGGATAATAATTTTTAAAGATTTCACTGTATATAGTTTATAAACAAAAATGTTCATTAAAATTTTAATATTTATATGTAATTATTATCTGTTTAAATCATTTAAGGCTTTTTCAGGTGGACTAATTTCCTATATCGTTTATTTAATTTTAGAAGTGTGAAAAAAATTCACTAGCGTATATTGACTTTTAGTTATTTAAAAATTTTGAAATTATTTTTGGATTTACCCATAATCTCAAATTTTCTAATTTTAAAATAATATATTATACATTTTTGAAATATCTGAACAACCATATATTAAACAGATAAAAACTTTCCGCGCATGATCATGTAGAACACCTAATTTCTCTTAAAAACTAACAGAATATTTAAGCTGTTATCTCTTTTTTTGCAAATGCCATGTTTTTCGGCTGAATTAGTCAATTCAGCTCAACTGGTGTATAATTTAAATTTTCGGCCAATTTAGTCAATTCAGGTAAACTTATGTATCCATTACATATATTTTAAGTAAGAGATGTAGCTTATGGCTTATGGTTTATGGCTTATGGCTTATGGCTTATGGCTTATGGCTTATGGTTTATGGCTTATGGCTTATGGCTCATGTCTCCTTGTCTTTTTTTTCCCGCTGTCTCCTTGTCTTTATCTTCAGAATATTATCTCTGGCCTTCACTGCCTGCAAAACCCAATAGTCAGAAACCAGGATCATTGGTGTAAAGGACATTTCAATAACAGAGAAGAAGACAAACAACTTGGGCTTAGAGGAAAGAAGATGTCGGTGGCCCAACAACAACAGCTATTAGTCAGAAACACAGCGTTTGCAATGGCTTTTGTGATTAGATGTTATAACGTTTTTTAAAGAAAAAAAAAAAAACTGTTGATTTTAAAGGAAAACGCCAAAAGCAAAATATACTTCACATTTTACAAATGTTTTATGAAAATATAGAGGTGGAAAAAAATTCAAAACCAAATTTATTACGATATATTCCTAACAGTATAAAAATTACTATAACAAAACCATAGATCAAAAAGAAAAGGTTTAAGCTTTGAGCAGTGACTCATTTTTCTTTCCCTCATTTTACCTAGCCGTCATTAAGTTGCTCCGATCTCCTTTTCAGGTGGTCGATTTTTCTCACGGGCACCAGAAAAGGAACCCTCGTACTCTATTCCTGCTTTCTTGGTTTCTGGTTCTTTGTGGTTGCAAGAAAGCGGCTCTAGATCTTGGCTTTCGCTCGGCTCACGGTTTTTTGGTCGTCGGGGTACCTCTGTTGATTTTCTCGGCGGTTCATCTCCGCGCTTCTTTGAGTTCCTGCTCGGGTGTTAGTTGGTGATTTCTAGGTTGTTAGTTGGGTATGGTGTAAGGTTTCAATCTATTTGGCTCGAGGACGGCTAAAGGTTGGATGTTGCTCTGTCTCCCAGTTTTTCCTGCTTTCTCCTCTGTCTCTCTAGTAGCGCGTGAGGTCCGAAGGCTTGTGCTAGGTTATAAGCCTTCTCTTAGTCGTCTCCCTCCTTAGGATTAGTTAAAGTTATCCATAGTTGCATTGTTGTTGATTGCCTTGTATCTCGTGGTCTGAGTTTCATAGATCGGGTTTGTAGTTGGTCAAGGGGAGTGCGACGGTTCATCTCCGGCGGAGTGAGACGTGGTAGGTCTGTCGCGGTGAAACGGTGCTAGGGCTGAAGAAGGAGGCTGGCGACGGTGTTCTCGAACGCTTAGATCCGGCGAGTTCGTATTGAGGGCATGGATCTGGGTTGTTCGATCGAGCTCCGCCAGTCTCTCCTTTCGCCTCGCCCGTAACGTAAGTCGCCTGACAGATTGGTGGGATTCTCCAATGTTGAGAGTGCTTAGCGGAAACCGTTCTGGTTCAAGCTTTTTCGGTGGTAAACGGCGGCGAGGGTGAGATTGGCCAATTCACTCTCGTCGTCGATGGTTTATCGGGGTAGCCTCTCTTGACCAGATTGATGAATGTGTCACTGCGGGTTACTGGATATCCTTGATTGTCGGGTTTCAGGTCTTGGCAATGGAGGCTGATCTCTTCTTCGCCGGAAATTTGTTCTCGGCTGTGTTTGGTAAGTTTAGGTGTATGTCCATTTTTTGTAACTTTTGGTTAAGCTCTGTAATTTTCGGTTATGTCCGGTTTGGGAGAATATTAATATATTATATTGGAAAAAATTACTATAACTAATTATCCAAACTGAATCCGGACTTTTTTTTTGCAAATTAACCGAAATTCATTTTTTTCAAACAAAAGTTCATTAATACATTTCCATCTACTAAATATAAATTAATATAAAATTTTCCTTTAAATAAGGGTGATTTATTGAAATAGAATAGATTTATTAAAAAAATAGTTAAATAGAGTAAATGTTTCAAAATTATTAGAATAGTTTTTTAAATTCATAATATATTCATAATATGAAACTTACCACGTCAGCCGTCCGTATCTTACGAACTCTATTAAACTAATTGAATCCAACGTGAAGAGTTGATCATACTTTGATAGAGTTGATAGTACAATAATGTAGTGTATGATAAAGTTACATATGACCCATGGTAGAGTTTGTTTTTTTCGTAAAAAAAGTAATTTGTTATGTTTAGTAGAGTTGATAGTACAATAATGTAGTGTATGGTAAAGTTACATATGACCCATGGTAGAGTTGGTTTTCCTTGTGGAAAATGTAATTTGTTAAGTTTAGTAAAGTTGATAGTACAATAATGTAGTGAATGGTAAAATTACATATGACCCATAGCAGAGTTCGTTTTCCTCGTGAAAAATGTAATTTGTTACGTTTAGTAGAGTTGATAATACAATAATGTAGTGTATGGTAAAGTTACATATGACCAATGATAGAGTTTGTTTTCCTCGTGGAAAATGTAATTTGTTATGTTTAGTAGAGTTGATAGTACAATAATGTAGTATATGGTAAAGTTATAGATAGTCATGGTAGAGTTCGTTTTCTTCGTGGAAAATATAATTTGTTACCTTTGGTAGAGTTGATAGTACAATAATGTAGTGTATGGTAAAGTTACAGATTATCCATGGTATAGCTTATTATCCTCGTGGAAAATGTAATTTGTTACGTTTAGTAGAGTTAGCTGCCTTCGTATAATAGTTGTGTTCGATGTTTGGTAGAGTGAAAGACAATGGTTAATAGAGTTAAGATATCGTTTATGGTAGAGTTGACAGTACAATAATGTAGTGTATGGTAAAGTTACAGTTGACCCATAGAAGAGTTCGTTTTCCTCGTGAAGAATGTAATTTGTTACTTTTGGTAGAGTTGACAGTACATAATGTAGTGAATGGTCAAGTTACAGTTGACCCATGGAAGAGTTCGTTTTCCTCGTGGAAAATGTAATTTGTTACCTTTGGTAGTGTTGACAGTACATAATATAGTGTATGGTAAAGTTATAGATGAACCATGGTAGAGTTCGTTTTCCTCGTGGAAAATGTAATTTGTTACCATTGGTAGAGTTAGCTGCCTTCGTAGTTATGATGAATTTCTGGGGATGGTGTATAAAGATTTTGGTTTGAATCAACAAAGTGATGAGGTAAAATTAAGCTACATATCAAATCTAGTCATGCAATTATTAGCACAAGATATTCTCCTTGTCTTTGTGAGTAACGAAAGATAATTACATGTGTTTGTGCAACAATTTCGTAAAGGGATACAACAATTTGTGCAACTACTTACTCATTCATACTATCACACTAGTTACTTGTACAATGTCTACTCCAATCGTATAATGCCAAGGGATGCATCAATTCTTGTTCCGTTGGATGTGAGCCGTAAAGTGTGTAATCCGCCCAATGTACGTCAACAACCAGGAAGGCCAAAGAAATCTAGGATAAAAAGCTGGTTTGAGTGCTCAAGAGAGGTAAAACGACCAAAAAAAGTTTCAGCTTGTTCTAGATGTAAACAATTAGGTCACAATGCATGTACATGTAGTGAAAACGTAGAATCTTGAATATTTACGAGTTTCAATTTGTACTCTTCCGTACATGAACTTAATAGTTTAGTAGAGTTTGTACTAGTATGGTAGAGTTCATACCAGTATGATAGAGATCAAACTAATATGGTAGAGTTTATACCAGTATGGTGGAGTTTATACCAATATGGTAGGGTTCGTACCAACTTGGTAGAGTTCAAACCACTCTGGTATAGTTTATACCAGTATGGTAGAGATCTAACTAGTATGATGGTAGAGTTTATACCACTCTGATATACTTCATTCCAGTATGGTAGAATTCGTACTAGTATGGTAGAGCTTATACCACTCTGGTATAGTTCATATCATTATGGTAGAGATCAAACTAGTATAGTAGAGTTTAGACTGATGTTGTGTTTGTTAAGGTTTTAAGTTATGAACAGAACGTGTAATATGACAGAAGTTTCATTACTAACTGTTGTTGTTGCATTACAAAAAGTGTATATAAATACTATCGAATGACCAAAACTAAAAAGAAATATTGGTCTTTCAAAAGTCTAACAAAAGTACAAAACAAATTGTACCATCCTATGACTGTAAAAACCCTAACTCTACCAGTCCAGGAGTAAGTATTGGGAGGCTGAAAGGATGAGGGCCTTATCACATAATTGCTGAGGATCTAGATCAGTGTACACAATAGTCTCCTCCACCGGAAGTTATTCTTTAAAGTCAATGGCGTATTTCAGGCGAGTGAAGGTAATGTAGTCATCATCCAGTCCCTCGAATGTGCATCTAAGGGCTAAACACTCGATGAACTTCAGGCAGTACGCGTCACAATCGCCTGACCGGAAATTATGCGGAGTACCCTTCATCGGCGATATTTTGTACGCAGCCGCACTAACATGGTCACGCATCTCTAGCGATGCAAAAAATTTGATCATCTTTGAAATCATCACGACGTACTACCTAAATGAATTGAACAGACGGAATGTAAATGTAAGTTCTACTAAACTAACTTTACCAAACTTTACAAAACTTTTAACTACCTCTACTAAACTAACAACCAACAATACCGAACGTTACATGTTAACTCTACCAAACATTATCTTAACTCTACCAAACATTATATTAACTTTACTAAACGTTTGGTCTGCATAAAATCAACTATACCAATTATCATGTCAACTCTACCAAACATCATGTTAACTCTACCAAACATCATGTTAACTCTACCAAACGTTATATGTTAACTCTACCAAACATCATGTTAACTCTACCAAACGTTATATGTTAACTCTACCAAACATCATGTTAACTTTACCAAACATCATGTTAATTCTACTAAACGTTAAATGCAAACATCATGTTAACTCTACCAAACATTAATAAAGTTGGATTTGCTTACCTGCATGACTGCTGACTGGCAGAAGTGGTCACAACACTCGGGTCGGGATCGTAAATTTGAATCTTTCCTTGTAGTAAATACACCTCCACGGCCAACCAGTGGTTGTTAATATTATGGAGAATATAAAGTGTATATACGTCTCACATCCATCGCTTGTTAGTGGCACAAATTGCAGGTTGAATGCCTTTGAACAGCTCTTTAAACCCATTCGTCCAGATGAAAGTTTTCTCATTTCCCACATAATCTCTCATGTATTGGACACACCAACATCCACAAAAAAGTGGATCGAGGAAAGCAATCCGATTACTCCTGAATGGACTAGGATGTTGCAAAGATCTTTGCCGGAAAAAATTCATATCGGCTGTCATATGCTGGAAAACAAAAAGTGAATGTACTCTACAAATTAATGAAAGAACTCTACCAAACTTGGAGTAAACTATACTATAGAGCGAATGAACTCTACCAAATGAATGTTATATCGAACTTACCAAATCGTTAAGCCACCCATATTGTTCGATAAGCCACTTGTGTTTTGGCGACAATAAGCGGAGATAGAAATCCGTTATTGGACTATGAGCACCGTCGACAGTAATTTTCCTACACAATTTGTAAATAACTCAGAAAACATGAGAGAGGATGGTTAGATAGAGTGTTAAAATGACGGAACAAGATATTGCTTACAATTCGTGCAACACATAGTCACGTAGCCGTAGCATTTTTTATTTTTGGAATCGGGCCAAAATAATCGTATACGGCAGGGAATGAACCACGTTTTCAATAATCTTTTTTACAACAAAACATCCTATGAAAGGGGATACATGTAACATGGATACACTGTTAAATGAAATATACTACGGACAACAAAACTCTACCAATATGTACATGAACTCTACTACGGACAACTAACTGTACTATACAGTTAATGTTGTCTATAATTATCATCTCAATTCTACTATATAGGTCATGACCTTTACTATGGACAAATTAACTATACAAATCCCCTACATGGACAATTCTACCATGGAGAATTGAACTCTACCATGGACAAATCAATTCTACTAGGTTACCTGGTTCACAGCGAGTGCTTCTAGGCGAGCCTGTCTCAGTAACACGTCTTTCATACGTACTATGGTCATACCTCCGTCCTTCTCATTACCATCTTTATCATTTGTGGGAGAATCAACAATATATATGATGCCGAGCTATGACATCTCGGGCTGTGACATTCCCTGGGACCTTCAGAACAAATTTATCTTCAGAGCAAAGAAGATACGTTTGAGAAAAGACCATACGTCGAGATATCAAGTGAGCCTGATTCACTGTTGGCAAAGAAAAAAAAGCCCGAAATGTCACAGCTCGGCATCATAAATATCGTTGATTTTCCCACAAAGGATAAGGATGATAATGAGAAAGACGAAGGTATGACCATGGTACGTATGAAGGATGTGTTACCTAGACAGGCTCGCCTACAAGCACTCGCTGCGAAACAGGTAACCTAGTAGAGTTGATTTTTCCATGATAGAGATCAGTTCTCCATGGTAGATTTCTCCATGTAGGGGATTTGTATAGTTAATTTGTCCATAGTAAAGGTCATGACCTGTATGGTAGAATTGAGATGATAATTATAGACAACATTAGTTGTATAGTACAGTTAGTTGTTCGTAGTAGAGTTCATGTACAGATTGGTAGAGTTTAGTTGTTCGTAGTATATTTCGTTTAACAGTGTATCCATGTTACATGTATCCCCTTTTATAGGATGTTCTGTTGTAAAAAGGATTATGAAAAACGTGGTTCATTCTTCCGCTGTATACGATTATTTTGGCCCGATTCCAAAAATTAAAATGTTTCGGCTACGTGACTATGTGTTGCACGAATTGTAAGCATTATCTTGTGATGTCATTTTAACACTCTATCTAACTATACTCTCTCATGTTTTCTGAGTTATTTACAAATTGTGTAGGAAAATTACTGTCGACGGTGTTCATAGTCCAATAGCGGATTTCTATCTCCGTTTGTTGTCGCCAAAACACAAGTGGCCTATCGAACAATATGGGTGGCTGAACGATTTGGTAAGTTCGATATAACATTCATTTGGTAGAGTTCATTCGCTCTATGATATAGTTTACTCCTAGTTTGGTAGAGTTCTTTTATTAATTTGTAGAGTACATTCACTTTTTGTTTTCCAGCATATGACAGCCGATATGAATCTTTTCCGGCAAAGATCTTTGCAACATTTTGTGGATGTTGGTGTGTCTAATACAGGAGAGATTATGTGGAAAATGAAAAGACTTTCGTCTGGACGAATGGGTTTAAAGAGCTCTTCGAAGGCATTCAGCCTGCAATCTGTGCCACTAACAAGCGATGGATGTGAGACGTAGATACTCTTTATATTCTCCATAATATTAACAACCATTGGTTGGCCGTGGAGGTTGATTTACTACAAGGAAAGATTCAAATTTACGATCCCGACCCGAGTGTTGTGACCACTTCTGCCATTCAGCAGTCATGCAGGTAAGCAAATCCAACTTTATTAAGGTTTAGTAGAGTTAACATGATGTTTGCATTTAACGTTTAGTAGAGTTAACATGATGTTTGTATGTAACATTTGATAGAGTTAACATGATGTTTGGTAGAGTATTATGATTGGTATAGTTGATTTTATGCAGACCAAACGTTTAGTAGAGTTAACATGATGTTTGGTAGAGTTAACATAATGTTTGGTAGAGTTAACATGTAACGTTTGGTAGCTTTGGTTGTTAGTTTAGTAGAGATAGTTAAAAGTTAGTTTAGTAAAGTTAGTTTAGTAGAACTTACATTTACATTATGTCTGTTCATTTCATGTAGGCCGTACGCCGTGATGATTCCAAAGATGATCAAGTTTTTTGCAACGCCAAAGATGTGTGACCATGTTAGTACGGTTGCGTACAAAATATCGCGGATGAAGGGCACTCCGCATAATTTTTGGTCAGACGATTGTGGCGCGTATTGTCTGAAGTTCATCGAGTGTTTAGCCCTTGGATGCACATTCGAGGGACTGAATAATGAGTAAATTACCTTCACTCGCCTGAAATACGCCATTGACTTTAGAGAACAACTTCCGGTGGAGGAGACTATTGCGTACACTGATCCAGGTCCTCAACAATTGTGTGATAAGGCCCTCCTCCTTTCAGCTTCCCAAGACTTACTCTTGGACTGGTAGAGTTAGGATTTTTAGGCTGGTAAAACTTGTTTTGTACTTTCGGTAGAGTCTTGAAGGACCAATATTTCTTTTTAGTTTTTGGTCCTTCGATAGTATTTATATACACCTTTTGTAATGCAACAACAATAGTTAGTAATGAAACCTCTGTCATGTCTGAACTCTACCATACTAGTTTGATTTCTACCATACTGGTATGAACTATACTAGAGTGGTATGAACTCTACCATACTAGTACGAACTCTGCCATACTCGAATGAACTATACCAGAGTGATATGAACTCTACCATTATACTAGTTTGATCTCTACCATTCTGGTATGAACTATACTAGAGTGGTATGAACTCTACCGTATTAGTACGAACTCTACCATACTGGTATGAACTATACCAGAGTGGTATGAATTCTACCATACTAGTTTGATCTCTATCGTACTGGTATGAACTCTACCATACTAGTACGAACTCTACTAAACTAGTAAGTTCATGTATGGAAGAGTACAAATTGAAACTCATAGATATTCAAGATTGTACGTTTCCACTACATGTACGGGCATTGGGACCTAGTTGTTTACATCTAGAACAGGGTGAAACTTTCCTTGGTCGTTTTGCCTCTCCTGAACACTCGAACCAGCTTTTTATCCTAACTTTCTATGGCCTTCCTGGTTGTTGACGTACGTGGGGGCGGATTACACACTTTATGGCTCATATCCAACGGAACAGGAATAGCTGCATCCCTTGGCATTATACGATTGGAGTAGGCATTGTACAAGTAGCTAGTGTGATAGTAGGGATGAGTAAGTTTGATTGTTGATCGATGCTATGCCTTGGCAACGACAATGGCATGCAGACAAGGAACTTTTTCCACGTTAAACCGCTTGCAAGAACACGTATTCTCAGCCAAATTAACCAAATGAGAAGATGCTGATCTTGAAACCACAGCCTGGTGTTCGTCTATGTCTTGCACATTGTACTGCCTAGCTTCTTCAACCCTAGTCTATAATTTAACAAACAAAATAAACTCGACTATACTAGTATGAACTTCATCAAGTAAGTATGAACTCTACTAAGTATGTATGAACTCTACCATAAGAGTATGAACTTTACCAAACGATACATGTTAACTCTACCAAACATCATGTTAACTCTACTAAACGTTACATGTAAACATCATGTTAACTCTACCAAACGTTACATGTTAACTCTACCAAACATTTGGTCTGCATAAAATCAACTATACCAAACATCATGTTAACTCTATCAAACATTATGTTAACTCTATCAAACGTTACATACAAACATCATGTTTACTCTACCAAACGTAAAGTCAACTCTACCAATCATAATGTCAACTCTACCAATCATAATGTCAACTCTACCAATCATAATGTCTACTCTACAAATCATAATGTTAACTCTATCAATCACCACAACTTTACCAAACACCAAGTTAACTATACCATGCACAAATTTAATATGATGTTTGTATGAACTCTATCAAGAAGTATGAACTCTACCAAGTAAATATGGACTCTACCATAAAAGTATGGACTCTACCATGCAGCAGTATGACATTATAAACCTAACTTTACTAAACGTTGTCATCACCAAACGTAAGACCTTTAGTAGCTTCTCAATTGTTGTAGTTAGAATAGTGGTCGTGAGAGAAGCCTTTTTCCTCCTCTTTGCGAACCAACATGTTAACATCACCCTAATTGCATCTATAAGCTGCACAATGGGGAAAGTTCTTGCTTGGGATAAGGCATGGTTGATTGATTCTACTATGTTCGACGTAGTAAAATTGTATCTGTTTCCAAAAAAATAAACTCGACTCCATAACCGAACATCAACTCTTTGCAGGTACCCATTAAGCCTTGGATCTAACACTTTTATCTGAGCAAAGATAGCGTTGAACTCGTCAACCCTATATGCAGTGGCAACTTTCTTGAACAACTTAAAGGACTACCCTCTTCTAAATTTTGACAAAATGTTTTTACGTAGGTGGTAGGTGCAAATTCCCCGAGAAGAAAGTGGGTACACATTCGTTATGGCTCTACCAATGGATTTATGCCTATATGATATGATGGCAAGTTCTTTGTCATCAGGGATAACATGGTTGAACTGTCTAAAAAACTATTCCCATGACTCATCATTCTCGGTATCAACCACACCGAAAGCTATAGAAAATATGTTGAAGTTACCATCTTACATGGTCGCAGTTAGAAAAGTACCTTTATACTTTCCTTGCAAAAAGGTACCATCAACAACAAAAACCTTTCTCATATAAGGAAATCCTCTAATACTTGCATCGAATGCTATGAATAGAAACTTGAACCTGTCTTGCCCGTCGACTTCGAGCTTGATAAGGGTTCTGGGATTTGCTCTTCTAATCGCATACAAGTACGAAGGAAGTTCTTCAAAACTACTTTCAGAAGTTCCTAAGCTAGTGCACATGCTTGCTTTAGAGTACGGTGTGCCTTCCAGTACTTCATCTGCATAAATTGCAATAACCGTTACCCATTGTCAACATGAGAAAACACCTTATAAATTGAACTCTACCAAACCAGACATGTAACAACGCCAACTATACCATTACGTGATACTAACTCTACTACTTTACATACTAAACTCTACCAAACTAGACAGGTAACAACACCAACTATACCATTACGTTAACTCTATTACCCTATATATTCAACTCTACTAAACCAAACAGTAAACAACATGTAAACTCTACCATGAGCTTATACTAACTCTACTAACCTATATTCCGAACTCTACCAAACTATCATGTAAACTCTACCAAGCTATCATGTAAACTTTACCATCATATGACGACTGTACCTTCAGACCAAAACGCTTATTCAGTGAATCAGCGTTTTGGTTAGGTAGAAAATAAGGCACAATACCACCTACGAATTCCATGTAAAACCATGAACTTCAGCAGATGCTTGGCGTGCCCAACCTGATCTCTCTGTTACAGAACAATTGTGTTCTCCACTATACTTCCGGACAAAAAAACGTGCACTACTGTCAATACGTGAAGCTCGCACTTTCCACTGACAGTTTGGTACCCAACATTTCATATCCAACATTGACCTCGATGAAGTCACAACATCGAAGTCAAACCTCTGTAAGACTGACATAATTTTCAACCTCGTCTCGAGTTCATTTTTTGATGAGTATTGTTGCCCGACTGCCAATTCTAGTGATGAAATTTCTATGTCCAAATGCTCAGCATTGAACCCCAACTCTTTTGTTTTCCCCGAAAGGTTTTTCTTTTCTTCTTCCTTGGATTTCATACGAACACTGATGTAATCTTCATCATCTGAGCTTGCACCATCCATATTATCGCAATAGTCGAATCTGAATTTCGCATCTTCGTCCTCAACATGTTCAAATTCGTGTTTCAGATTTTTCGTACTACCCTCATACCTTGGTCCAGCTCTACTAAACAGGGGATCAACTCTACTACATTCAAGATCAACTCTACCTGACTGTGGGTCAACTCTATTAAACGTCGAATCATAGTTATCCCACTTACAATGAAATCTGCCATCACCATCGTTGAAACTCGCTGAAATACATGATCTAATGGAAATCTCTACACAGAGACGAATTGTTTCTTTACGAAATTGTTGCAAAAACACATGTAATTTCCTTTCGTTACTCACAAAGACAGGGGAGTATCTTGTGGTAGTGATTGCATGATTAGATTTGACATGTAGCTTTATTTTACCTCATCATTTTGTTGATTCAAACCGAAATCTTCATACACCATCCCCAGAAATTCATCATAACTAAGATCTTCGCCAATCCCTATGATCCGACAGCCGTAAGTTTTGTCCACCAAAAAAATCCACTGGTTTTGGTTAAAACTCCAACTCCCAAAAACCAAAACGATTTCATCCATAGATCCTAAAATCGTTAACAATAAAAATGAATGATACGAAATGAGTTAGAGCAAAAATGGAGTTTCAATGAAGTATATGAAATGAGCAGAAATGGAGCTCCAATGGCGTCATTGACATTTAATGAGTGGCAAGTGAGGTAATAAGTTAGGGGTAAATTCTTAATTTACAAAGACTAGGTTTCCACAACCAACTCTACCATGAACGATATCTTAACTCTACTAACCATTGTCGGTCACTCTACCAAACATCGAAAACAACTCTTCTACGAAGGCAGCTAACTCTACTAAAGGTGAACAAATTACATTTTCCACGAGGAAAACGAACTCTACCATGGTTTATCTGTAATTTTACCATACACTATACTATGTACTGTCAGCTCTACCAAAGGTAAAAAATTACATTCTCCACGAAGAAAATGAACTCTTCCATGGGTCAACTGTAACTTGACCATTCACTACATTATGTACTGTCAACTCTACCAAAAGTAACAAATTACATTCTTCACGAGGAAAACGAACTCTTCTATGGGTCAACTGTAACTTTACCATACACTACATTATTGTACTGTCAACTCTACCATAAACGATATCTTAACTCTACTAACCATTGTCCTTCACTCTACCAAGCATCGAACACAACTCTTCTACGAAGGCAGCTAACTCTACTAAACGTAACAAAATACATTTTCTACGAGGATAACGAACTCTACCATGGGTCATCTGTAACTTTACCATACACTACATTATTGTACTATCAACTCTACCAAAGGTAACAAATTACATTTTCCACGAGAAAAACAAACTCTACCATGGGTCATCTGTAACTTTACTATACACTACATTATTGTACTATCAACTCTACTAAACGTAACAAATTACATTTTCCACGAGGAAAACCAACTCTACCATTGGTCATATGTAACTTTACCATACACTACATTATTGTACTATCAACTCTACTAAACGTAACAAATTACATTTTCCACGAGGAAAACGAACTCTACCATGGGTCATATGTAACTTTATCATACCCTACATTATTGTACTATCAACTCTACTAAACGTAACAAAATACATTTTCCACGAGGAAAACCAACTCTACCATGGGTCATATGTAACTTTACCATACACTACATTATTGTACAATCAACTCTACTAAACGTAACAAATTACATTTTCCACGAGGAAAACAAACTCTACCATGGGTCATATGTAACTTTGCCATACACTACATTATTGTACTATAAACTCTACCAAAGTATGATCAACTCTTTCCCGTTGCATTCAATTAGTTTAGTAGAGTTCGTAAGATACGGACGGCTGACGTGACAAGTTTCATTAATGGCAGTTTTGTAATTACGTTTTTGTTTACTCATCAAAAAGGGCAAAACGGTATATTACGAATTAAAAAACTATTCTAGTAATTTTGAAATATTTGCTTTATTTAAGTAATTTTTCAATAAATATACTCTATTTCAGTAAATCACCATTAAATAATTATGATTTTATTATGTCGAAAACTGAACTCGACCTAAATATTTTGAACTAATCCGTAACAAAATAAAATTTGGCCCTATGACTCCTATTATTCAAAACCTAAAAAACACTCAAAACAGGAAAAATCCAAACTACACTTAACCGAGAAGTCAAATGCCCAAACCTATGAAGTAAAAACACAACCACAAAAATTGGCATTTTAATGAATTGAGGCTTCAATCATAGCTCATTGCTCCAATCGATGAATGTAGTAATGAGAAGTAAGATGAGAGTTTGCATACTGCATCCAGAGAGAATACCAATCCAAAGACCTTTAACATTGAAATAAGAAGAGAAGTCCCATTGGAATCCCAACGATGTAAAACACAGCTATAAGCACCTATCTTTTCTTTACCACTTCCTCTCACAACCCCTTAGACACACAAAGATACAAAATAAGAAACTTTATTTAGAAAATCTGTGTTTTGTTTTTTGTGTGTTTTATAAGCATATTGTGGACTACTCACTGTTTAACGCGCCTGCCAAGCTGTCCATAACAATGTAAATGTAGAGAATCGGTGTGATTTCTGCAGTGTAACGAATTATTTCAGGTCTGTTATTGTAAACGTAGCCCCAAAGATGGCTTCAGAAGAACAAAACAGAGCTTATGGTAAAAGATTCAACAGCTGCAAGTATCACTGCGACAATTGTAGAAGATTTAGCTGCAATTTAGTTTCCAGCTCCTAGTTGATTCGTGCTTCAAAATTAAGCAAATTCTACAGTTTGAAACAAATCATATCAAATTGTTGTAAACCGACTTAGATGATAAATTGAACACCAACCATAAACTATGTTAAAAAAGAAAAAAAAAATTATAACTACATTAATATATCGTGAAAATATACAACGGTTAAAGAAGCAATAACCATAAGGAAAATCAAGCTTTGTGTTTGGAAGTAGCGAACCAACGATTGTAGAATAGAGTAACCGAGTAAAGCCGGTATGAGGCAACAAAAGCTATTATCTCTGATATTTCGGGGTCTTGGTGAAACAATATCAACAGATTCTTCATGAAAATCCATAGAAGAGAGATTGGGAAACATATGTTGAGAAGAGAGACAATGGAAGTGTAAGTATATGAATCGAGCTTCTCGTACTGACGAGCTCCTAAGGCTTGACCACAAAGTGTTTAATTTATAGTGCGGTCGCTAGTCCAAACTGTTTGGTCAAAATCAACAATGTGAAGAAGTTTCAATCCAAGAAATTAAATCAGATATAAAAGCTTAGGCAAATAGCAATAGAAAAAAAATTGAAACGGGATAAACAGAAATGATGTGACTTATTGTTATCATTTATCAGATAGTGTAAATAATTCGATTTTAGTTTTGATAAAATTTAACGCGCTATTTTATTGAATTTACTTTTATATACAATCGGTGTTCTCATGAATAGACACACCAACATTTAACATGTCAAGTATTAATATAGAACCTAAAAATAATGTAATAGAAGTTTTTATAACGGAGATAAAAATTTATTGTATGATATAGATTTAAGGTATCCACATTTAACATAATATACTACAGAAAAAATTATGCGTTTCGTAAAAGTCAAGTAAAAGATAGAATTGTCTAAAAGAAAATTAAGCCAAATCATAGTGAGTTTAGTCTTAATAACCATTTTTCATTGCTATCTACTAATTAATTAATTACTAAAATCAGGTTAACTTTTCTTTTTGGTTTGTAGATGTTCTTACAAGAAGACTGAAGCCAGTTACGTTCTGTTCTTCTTGCGTAGCATTTACCAAAAATGTATCTTTCATGATGTGTTTTCTTTTTCCTTTTATTCCTGTTGTTTAAAGTCTTAAATAGAAGATGTGTAGAGCCTAGCTACTAGTGAAAACTAATCTTACTTCGCACGTTTGACTTTATTTAAACGTTTCACATGATAGTTAATTACTAAGCTCAGATTGCGAGGATATGAAATTTTCAAATTTATGATCCACGTGGCTAGGGGTGTCAGATCCGCGTCCATTTGGTCCGCTCCATAGCAGATAATTTTTTTTCTTGAATTGCAATGGATCCGTCCGCTAGAATCGCACCATCGATATATATGTATAGGCCCATCTCGTTATGTCAAGCGAGTTAGTGAACAGTTCTGTGGATGTAATATTTATATTTTATAAATAATTTTAAAATATAATTATTAAATAAAACTTTTTTTAACAACATATAAATAGAAAATATTTTTAATATCATATTTTGTAGATATTGTAATTTTTATTTATTAAAATGCTTTACATTGTCACATATTTCATATATTATATACAAGCAAGTATGTAAAAATATTTATTTACATATAATTTATTTAATTTAATTATAAACTAGAAACATGCAGACCGATCCGTTAATATACAGATAAAACCTGCAAAATCCAGGGTTTATTATGGGTTAGCATGTGAAATCCACTTCTTAACAAGCCTAAATTTTTATGTTTATATATGTTCTATGACGGATTGGATTAGGTTATGCCCGCAGATTTAAACCCGTCAACTTCTCTACATGTGGCCTAAGATGGGTCCATGGTCCTAATTTTTACTTCACTTGAGATTGGAATGCCCGAAAAAGGTGGCAGAGCCACTTGAGCAAGGACAATGGGTCCTCGTCGCGTGTGAGTTACTTATATATCCTAAAACCAAAAAAAGTTCACTTATTATATTTATATTTTCTGTAAACAAAATGTGTTCGTTATTTCATTTAATTTTTCAACATTATATTTCGTATTATAAGTTCTAAATTTGAGCTATGAGTTGTGTAGAAAAATTTAAAATCTAAAACCGTTGAACTTTTTTGGACAAACTCACTAAAAGAACAATCAAAATCACTCAAACTTAGTATTTCTTGTTCTTTAATTAACCAATAACATATGGCTCCAAACTTTCTCGTCACCTATTCTCTCCCTGGCCTTGATTGCCTGCAAAATTTTGCAAATAAGTAAAAACAAATGTTAGCTCAATATTACAAGAAAACATGAAGTTAGTAAAGGCCATATTCGCCATTAAGTCATCGCAAACTAGATTTAGCAATGACTTACAAAAAATCGTCGCTACAAGATCGTCACAAACTGGTAATTGTCACTAAATTGTCACAATATTTGGGATGGCCATAAATTATCGCTAAGTCATCACAACAAAATCGATAGTAGACATTCATTCGTCGCTATGTCGTTACAACAAACTTACAACCACTTAGTAAATATGTCATCGCGAATTCGTCACTACAGTAACGAAGACTTTACGATAATTTGTATTAAGCAAATATAATAAAATATTAATTTAAAAATAGGATCATCGCAAAGTTTTTGCAAAATTAGTATTTATATATTTAAAATTTTAATATTAATATATACATAGTTTATGTTTTCTTAATTTTTAATACTAATATATATATATAGTCATATTAAAATTATAAAACATTCAAATAAAAATATAATAATAATAATAAGTAAACTTAATAAAATTGAAAATAATTCATCAAATTAAAAAATGGTTTATTATTACAAAAATGAAAGAAAAAAATATCTCCTAGACTCTAATCTTAAATTTATTCCTAAATATAAATCTTTAATTAATACATAACTAGCAAAAAATTTAAAAAAACATAAATTAAATATTAAGTAAAAAAGAAGGAAAAAATAATAAATAAATCAAAAGGGAAATGAGGGAATTGTACATGTAGAGAGAGTAGGTGTAAAGGAGAAAGAAAAGTGGAGACGAAAAAGGAAAATGATGCTGTTATATATAGAATTTTTGCTATCACCAAAACGTCGCAATAGAGCAACCAATCAAAAGGCATGCAAACATTGTGAAAATTTTGTGATGAATCATCACAAAACAAAACAAAATTTCATTTTGTGATGCATTTTTAATTTTTTTATGGTAAATTATCGCAAATAAAACATTGATTTTTTTTATTTTTGCACGCAGAAAAATATATATTTTTATTTTGTGACGTATTTGAGACAAAACAAAAAAAAATTTAAAATTGGTTTTTCAAACTCACGTAAACGAAAAAATATATATTTTCATTTTGTGATGCAATTACGACGATTCGTCGCAAATGAAAAATTATTTTTCAAAATTTCTGCATGCAGAAAATATGCATTTTCATTTTGTAATGCATTTGCGATGTTTTGTCGCAAATTCATTGTAATATTTAAATACTATATTTATTTTTTTGGATATTTAGCATCGAATATTTACAAAATTGTTGTAAAATATTAATAAAAAATATTAATTGTATTTCTCAAATTATGTTTTGTATTACAACTAGCGATGAACCTTCACAAAGTCATTTCATTGATCAAGTAATAAATTTAATTTTGTGATATATTATCGAAAAAATAATACAATTTGAATTGTATTTCTTGAATCTAATATCTTAAATGTTATTTGGTTATGCAATGTTTAAAATTATTTAATGAATTGAAAAGATTAATGTATTTATGATGAAAAATATATTTTATGATATAGGTAACCTTTAAGTATACTTATACTTATATACAAGTTATATATATTAACTACAAAAGCTCACTTTTGGTAAAACTCACAATTACTATAATTTTATATAAAATAAGTTAAAACAAATTTATAAAATTTATTCTATAGCCCTAAAAGGTGAATTTTATAAGTTATACAATGCTATATAACAATGAATTAGCAATGGCTTTGCGACACATCGTCCCTAATCCGTTATAACAATTAGTGAACTATTCATTTTGGTTTAGGGTATCAAAAATGATGATAAATTGTATTTTTACATTGCGATAACTTAATAGCAAATCGTCACTAATTCGTCGCAAGATAATAACTTTCGTCACTAATTAGTGAAAAATTAATGACAATAATTTTCGTCGCAAAATAGTGATGAATTAGCGATGAAATTATAATATGTTATTAATCAGTTACAGTATCGTCGGGATTTTGCATATCTTGTATCCCTCACTAAAATCCGTAGCTAATTCTGTGTTTTTTTTAGTATTACGTAAATTGAAAAAAGGATTAGAATCAAAATCAAAGCGAGGTACGCGGTTGCAATCACCTCTTTGCTCCAATTGGTAATCCAATTACAAGAAATAGGATTAGCGTTTGGAGTGTTGATCCTGTGACTAAACCAGAGTTTTTTTCTCATTGAAGTGAAGATGAAAACACAATAGAAATCCAATAGGAATACCAGTGAAATAATAAAAAGAAGCTACGTTAACATAAGCTCCAATTTTCTGCCACCCTGTCCCTCTTACAATCCCTAGACACAACAAAACATTCGGTTTATGATCACAAAAAATAAAATAAAAAATAAACACGGTACTTAAACCGGAGAGGATGGTTAGGAAAGGCTAACAGGAGAGAACAGTCAAAACTAACATGACTTTGGATTCAAATTAAATATCTACCAATTAAATAAAACACTACTTAAACTAAAATGACTATTTTTTTAACCCCTCCCCTCGGTTTCTCTATGGTAAGAAAGGCTATCCTCATTTTCTAGTAGTATACGTTGTCCCTACTCACTTATTATGGCATAGATATAAGTGAGATGCTCTCAAGAATTAAAGTGAGTAGGTGACTGTAAAGTGTATTCAAACTCTCTTTGGTCCATCTATTAGAGATGAAATTTCATACATATCCATTTAAACTTAGCCAGACTCTGATATCACACAAAAAAACTATAATTGTTTCTCAAAGTAAATTACAATCAAATGCATAACCCATTAAAAATTTTAAACTTTGTTTAGGTCCCATACATTTTCAACTTTGGATTCCTAATACAAATTCATAATATAAGGAATGAATTGAGTAGAAAAAGATAAAATTTAAAACCGTTGAAATTTCTTTAACAAAGTTTGCCAAAAAAAGCAATAAAAATACCCATAGTTTTTATTTCTTCTTCTTTAGTTAACCAATGACTCATGTCTCCAAAGTTACTCATCAAGTATTCTCTCCCTAGCCTTGATTGCCTGCAAAATATCCCAAATAAGCAGAAACAAATGTTAGCTCGATTTCTCGAAATACAAAGCGATTTATGCGGTTGAAATCACCTCTTTTTCTAATTGGTGAATCCAATAACAAGACATAGGATTAAGGTTTGTAGTGTTGATCCTGAGACTATA
This sequence comes from Cardamine chenopodiifolia, assembly GCA_963922655.1. NCBI lineage: Eukaryota > Viridiplantae > Streptophyta > Magnoliopsida > Brassicales > Brassicaceae > Cardamine > Cardamine chenopodiifolia. Next base: position 12,146,785 of record OZ000476.1, on the reverse strand, counting down.
CCAACCCAGAGTCCTTTCCCATTGAAGTGAAGATGAAAACACAATAGAAGTCCAATAAGAATACCAATGAGATAATAAGAAGTTATGTTCACATAAGCACCAATTTTCTGCCACCCTGTTCCTCTCACAATGCCTAAACACAACGAAACATTCGGTTCATGATCATGAAAATGAAAAATACCGTTCCTAAACCAAAGAGGATGGTTAAGTAAGGCTAGCCGCAGAAGACGGTAAGAAAGCTGTCCATGAGGATTGAGATGCAAAGAATGGGCTTGATATCAGTCACATAATGCATTACTTCCTCCACATTGCTATAAACATAAGGCCACACATTCCGAGACAAGAAGAGAGTAGAGCTCACAACAACTGACTCAACTATAATTTCAGCTGAAGCAGAACCATGAGCCCCTCGCGGATTTTCAGCTCCTAGCTCATTCGCCGCATTGGTACTAACCAACATCGAAAAAATGAAAAATAAAATCTTTGAAAAAGAATTTGTATGAAATTCGGATTAAGAGTAATAAAGTAAAAGCAAACCTTGCTGCATCACCAATTCCATTTACTAGATTGTAGTGCAATGAAGAAGTCGTGAGGCTGCTCAATCCAAAAAAATCAAGGCTTAGAAAATGAAAGAAAAGGTAATATAGAAAAAGGTTGACCAAAAAAAAAAAGTAATATAGAAGAGTATTTGTTTTTATGGTATGATACATTAGCAAATAGAAATAACCGAAGTTTCTAGCACTGAGTTGGGTAGTAGACCAGACAGCAAAGTAATCACCTCGAAAGCTAACTCAGTGCTATTGAACAAAGAACATTAACAAAAAGGTTTAAAACGTTAATGAAGAAAAAAAAAATCCATTAGATCTTTTTTTTAAAAGAAAAATTCAAACCCAAAACCAGACTAATCTCAAGACCACACTATTATCACTTGATTAATCTATTGAGATTTCTATAAAAATTTACATATTTACCAACACATCATTGCAGAAGGAACCGCAAATTGAAAGAATATTTTTGTGTGAAGAAACACATCCTTGGATATATAAATCCGCGTTTCGACGCACCGACGAGAGTGTTTCATGTAAACCCAGAGGAAAACAGCAGTGAGCCAATAGGAGATACCGATAGCCGCTCCTTTGACTCCAAACTCAAATTTGTGAACCATTAGCCAACAGAGAGGAACATGGAGAAAGAATGGCTAGAGAGCTCAAGACCATTGGAAATATCAAGCTTTGTGACTGAAAGTACCGAACCAACGACTCGAGAACCGAGTAACCGAATAAAGCTGGTGTGAGCCAGAGACAGTACACACTGGCTAACTCTGCAATTTCAGGTTCCTGGTGAAGCAGAATCAAGATCTTGTTCATGAACATCCACAGAACCGAAATCGGAAAAGAGATAATCAAGAGGAAAATCATTGAAGTGAAAGTGTAAGATCCAAGCTTGTGATATTGTTTTTCTCCATATGCTTGGCCACATAGTGTTTCCAATGCACCTGAAAGTCCAAACTATTGTATACAAAGGTCAAGAATGAATAATAATTATAAAAAAAATGGTCAAACAACTATTTCAGATTAGTTTTTGACAAATCAAAAACTAAAACTTAAATCTAAAACTAAAACCAAAAACGTTATTATAATTCCAAACATTCAAGGCCAATGTTTCGGGTTTTTTTTTCTTTTTCAGAAAAAAACAAATATTCCTGGCCAAAATTATTTTTCCAAAACAAAAATAAGAAAATAGAAAATCATAAAAAATAAAAAATTATCACGAGTTTGCTTACGAGGACACCGAAGCCGGTGACTTTAGCATAGGAGCTACCAAGGGCGATTCCGGCGAGGGAGAGTTCACTCCGGTGACCAACGATCATCGTGGAAGTTGCTTGAAGAAGGAACTGAGACATGTTTACTACGACCATTGGAGCAACGTTCTTCATCTTCTCCCATATTATCTTTTCCTTCTTCTGATACTTTGGTCTTCATCAGTAATGGAGCTTCGTTTGTCTTCATCTTCCTCCGGGTTAGAAAATATTGGAAGTTTTGTCTAATTTATTAACTTCAGATTCCTCTATAATTTTGGAAATATATAGACACGCGACGCTGAAAAAATAGACACGTTAGAGATCAATTCGTTTCCATGAAAAGCAAAATCGTTTCGACTCTTATCGTCTCACTCATTTAAGACTTAAGAGACAAGTACAATAAAGTAAATGTAGGAAGAAGTCACATCCTAATCTGTCTAGCATGCATATTTAGTGGTTACAAATCATGTAGGCTCTTATCTTTAGTGGTTACAAATCATGTAGGCTCCTATATTGTGTCTAGGTAACTAGGTTCATATCTAAACTGCTATCAAAGACGAGGTCATAACATAAAAAGAGTGCATTATGTAAATAGTCCCATGTGTGAAAATGATTTTTTTTTTTGAAACTGAGGGAGTAAAACCTTTGGGTAAATAGTCCATTAAATGTAGAGAGACTGAGGTTTTAGACATCATATAAAAAATTTCTTTTTTAGTATATTAATCTAATAATTATTAAACTCTTTTGTTTTAAAAAAAAGAGTGTGACCGCGACGCATGTCGATCTCCTAGGGTAGACTATGATTGCAGATCGCATCGATGTGGTGATACACAGATGTGATCGACATAGTGAGATCCAGGCTGGAGATGGTATCGTGGAACCTTCAATGATCCACATCTTTCTGTATCAAGAGGAGATTGGATTCGATGTGGAAAATCATGTTTTTTGGACGTTCTAGTGAGGTAGTGTTGATTGGTTTTTCCTTTGATGAAACATATTTTTTCTTCATGGCTCATGAAATTAAATCAAGGATTAGAAAAATGATGGATGACATAATTGGGATTTATCAATTAAAGGTTCGAGAATCAATTAGGAGGCTGATTTTGTTACTTTGTTTGGATTAGAAAAATTATTCAACATCAAACAGAAGATGGCATCAAAAAGCGTTCTGAATTACTTCTCTTGTTCCTGAGCTCTTAAGATTCTTTGAGAGATTGTTATTTTAGTGGCAGTTGAGAGATTTTTCTGTTTTCTGTTTCTTTTTTTGAACAATGTCACAAAGTGGTTTGGTGAGGAAAGATAACAAGGGTAATAGTAAGGCTGATGGAATGATGAAACTAAAGGTGATGATTCCTCGCTTTGATAATTCAGCTTTGATTCAAGGTTACACAAGGACTCTCATTGGGAGATGCATGAATCCAAGTGTACATGAAATGAAAGTTTTGTTGTACATGTTGCCGAGGATTTGGAAAGTAGAAGAAAGAGTTGTAGGAGCAGATTTGGGGCTTGGGCGTTTTCAGTTTGATTTTGACAAGGAAGAAGACATTAATGAGGTGATGAAGATGGGGCCGTTTCATTTTGATTACTGGATGCTATCGGTGGTACGGTTGGAACCGGTCGTTGATCGGAAATATCCGTCGGCTATTACGTTTTGGATTCGAGTTCTGGGTGTTCCTTTGTATTTTTGGGAAGAAGAGACTTTCAAGAGCATTGGAGAGGCACTAGGAGATTATTGAAGTTTGGATCTGGATAATGGGATGGTTCAAGTGAATGTTGATGGTTTCAAGCCACTGATTTTTGAAACTACTGTTGAGTTCCACAATGGTGAAGAAATTGTGGTTTCATTATGGTACGAAAGATTGGTTATTGTCGAAGATGTTTCACTTTGTGTCATGACGAGATGTCCAGGAGACGTGACATTGAGGTGGCGAGTGAGAAGGCTGGTGGGTCTGGGGGATCTGGATCATCAAAGGATCCTAAAAATGCTCATTTACAAAGCGGCATAATTCAGATTGGATACCGGCTGATCGTAACGGTTTGGAGCAAGCAGGTCGTGAGGGACAAGCTCTGGGTTGGCAGAATAAAGGGAAAAGACTTGCACCAGATTCTCGAAGAGATCCAGGCCTCAGTATGAATGGGAAAGTTTACAATTGATACAAGGGTACAAAAATGGGGAGTTATAGCAAAGGAAGCTCAAGGCAGAGCAAGGATTCCACCATTATTCAGCATCATGATAGCAATTTAAGGTATGTTATGTCTTCTTCAGAGATTAAACAGCTTAAGCATCAGAATATGGGCAGAGATTTTTCAGCACATGAGCAGACAATGCTTGATGCTTTCCATGGGTTTAGGTTGGTTCTAGAGGATAAAACAAATGAAGAGAATTGTGGAGCAGAGGGATCTTCTAAGGTTTCTGTAGAGGCGAGCAAGGCAAGAAAGGAACTGAGTTTTGAATAGAAGTTTTGGTTAGCGGTAATGCAAGTGAAGCTATCTTTCAAGTGGAACCTGAAGCGGTTCAACAAGTTGCAGCAACACGAGCTGAGAGTTAGAAGGGAAATCAGAGTAAGGTGAGTACAATTATGTTGGTGGAGGTCTAGGATACACTCATGGAGTAACAAACATATGGTTTTGGCTTAGAGGAAGATGGGGAATTTTTGGATGTTGATGGTGCGATGCAAGATGTAGTCTCTCATGGCCAGGCTGAGATATTGGAGGTTATAGCAGAAGAAGCTAATTTGGTTTTAACAGATGAAACAGAGAAACCTGGAGAAAAGAAGAGGCTTTTCAAGATTGGCCAAGTTCTAAATGGGATATCCTCCAAGAAGATAAATGCTCAGATTTTGTCATCTCCACGGAAAAATGTGTCATCCAAAAGTCGAGTAGGCATTGGTAATGGATTGTACTCAGTTGCAGCAACATGTGTAGGAAAAACAAAGGCTGGGAGTGTCAAGTTGGGGTGGCGAAATCAGCAAAGACATCAGACAAAACATGAGAGTTTTAAGTTGGAATTGCCAAGGCTTAGGGAATTATTTAACAATAAGATACTTGCGTGACTTATGGAAGACACATAAACCGGAGTTTTTGTTTCTTTCAGAAACCAAGCAAGATTTTCATTTTATGCAAAAATTTCAATTTCATTTAGGTTACAATAAGTTAGTTACGGTTGATCTGTGTAGTGCTAGTGGTGGATTTGCTTTATTTTATAATTATTTTTTCAATGTTAATGTTTTATTTGCAAATAATAGAGTCATTGATATTGAAGCGTTTATTCAACAAAAAAGACATTTATGTCTTTTGTGTATGGTGATCCGGTGCTTCAATATCGAGAGCAGGTTTAGGAACAGTTAACCCGTATTAGTATTTCTCGGTTTGATTATTGGTTTCTAATAGATGATTTTAATGAATTAACGAGTAACCAAGAAAAAAACGGTGGACCTTTGAGAAGTGCCTCAACTTTCATCCCATTTACCGTTACGATAAGTAATTGTGGAATGTTAGAATTTCCTTGTCTAGGAAATAATTTGTCTTCGCGTGGAAGGAGAAACAAAAAAAGTGATTCGGTGTTGTTTGGATGGGTCTTTAGCTAATGAAGACTAGCACTCGATATTCTCGTATTCTTATATAGAGTATTTAGCTATGATAGATTCATATCATAAACCAATTATTTCTATAATTGGGGACAAAATACCTCCACAGAGAAAATAATTTCGGTTTGATAATTAGGCGGGACGGTCTAATGGATTCAATCTCTAATGGATGGAATGGAAATTCGGAATTAAAAGATTTAGATTTTTTGGAAAAATAAACAGTGCAATTTCGATGTGGAGGAAAAATAATGCTTCATGTGGTAAAGAAAAAATTGCATTAAAAATTTTCTATGTCCTTATAAACTTCTTTTAATTTTATAGTAATATCAACCACATCTTCTAATGCCTTTTTAATTCTGCAATTTTTATAGTAATATGAACCACATTTCTTGCATTTTTCTTTACGATGATAATTAAATGCAAGAAGATGTAGTTGATATTACTATAAAATTAAAAGAAGTTTATAAGGACATAGAAATTTTTTTGCCAACAAAAATTCAGAATATGGGGTTAAACGTAGGAGATCACAATTCAAAATATTTTCATGCCCAGACTAAACAGAAGAGGGCAAGAAATCGAATTGTAGGTCTACATAATTCCTCTGGTGTATGGGTATAAGTGAGAATGAAATTAAAGATGTTGAAGTACAATACTTTGATGAATTACTCTCATCAACCTCTCCAACGGAGTTTGAGGAGACTCTGGGAGAAGTTCCTAATAAGTGGAGAAGTTACAAACCAAATGAATGAGCTTACTTCTCCTGTGATAGAAGAAGAAATTCAGAAAGTTATTTTTTATGCATCTAGAGAAGACACCGGGTCCAGATGGAATGACTGTGTTATTTTTTCAACTGTCTTTCTTACAGGTGATTAAAAATGATTATTTGACTTGGTAAATAGTTTTATGTTGACAGGAGTTTTTGATAAAATACTAAATATGACAAATATTTGTCTAATTCCTAAAACGGATAGATCGAGTTGAATGGCAGAAATCACGCCATAGCTTGTGTTATGTCGGTTATAAAATAATATCTAAGGTCTTTGTCAAGGGTTGAAGAAACTTTTACCGCATATAATTTTGGAAACTCAATCAGTCTTTGTATCATGTCAATTAATTTCGGATAATATTTTTATTTCTCAGGAAATGTTTCCCTCACTACGAACAAACAATCTTGCAAACATAAGTATATGACACTTAAAACGGATATGAGCAAAGTTTATGATTAAGTTGAATGGTTTTTTGTTGAAAAACTTCTCCGAAAACTAGGATTTGTGGAAAAATGGATCACCTGGATTATGTGGTCTATCAAGTTTGTACGATAAAAATTCCTAATCAATGGACAACCGCAAGGAAAAATAGTTCTTAAAAGAGGACTTCACCAAGAAGATCCACTTTCACCTTATTTATTTATATTTTGTACGGAAATATTGATGGCAAATATTCGGAAAGTGGAAAGGGCCAAATCTCTTTTAGGACTAAAAATTGCTAAAGCAAGTCTGTCGGTCTCACACATTTTTTGTGGATGATAGTTAGTTCTTTTGCAAAGCGAATAAAAACAATGTGAAGTCATTTTGAATATACTAAAAAAATATAAAGGTGTCTCGGGTCGACAAATTAATTTCTCTAAATCGTCGATACAATTTGGTCATAAGGTGGAGGAGTCAATGTGTGAGGAGATGAAACATATTTTAGGAATTTCAAATATTGGTGGAAAGATAGCATACTTAGGTCTCCCAAAAAATATGGATGGATCCAAATGTAAAAAAAATTTCATTTGTCCAAGATAGACTACAAGATAGGATTAATGGATGGTCGGCTAAATTTTTATCGAAAGGTAAAGAAGTCATGATTAAATCGGTGGCAGCACCCCTACCAACTTATGTGATGACGTGTTTTAGGCTACCCAAAACAACACCACTAAGCTTACCAGATTTGTGGGTAGATTTTTGTGGAGTTCGAATGTGACACAAAAAGGCTTACACTGGATGACATGGAAAAATTGTGTCAAAGTAAAAAAGAAGGATGAATTGGTTTTTGAACCATAGAGGAATTTAATTCAACACTTTCAACGAAACAACTATGGCGTCTAATGGAATATTCAGACTCTCTATTTGCTAAAGTTTGCAAAGGACGATACTATCGGAAATCAAATCCACTAGATCCAATCAAATCATACTGTCCTTTCTATGGATAGCGAAGTATCACCTCAGCTAGACTTCTGATTAAGAAAGAAATAATTAAAGAGTTGCCTCAGGGTATTCCACTTCAGTTTGGAATGACCCTTGGATACCAGTTAATTGCCCGATGCAAGCAATATGTAAAGGAAAAATTTTTAATCCCAATCTGACGGCCAATCAATTATTGACATGTCAACCATGATGTGGACTTAATCAAATAAGTCATTGACTCCTTAGATATTCTATTAATTCGGGGTATCCCAATCAGTGAAATATTTAAAGCAGATACTTTTGGTTGGCATTTTACAAAATCTAGAAAATATACGGTAAAATAAAAATATTGGACAGAGTATAATTATCTTTCATTTGGTATAATACTCCATTACTATGGTCCGGACATTCGTCTGCTACAAGCTCATGCATGGAAATTTAAATGTACTCTTAAAATACATAATCTTATATGGCAAATTATAACGGGTTGTTTAAAAGTTAATTCGAATCTTGAAAAAAGAAAAATAAATTGTGACATTCAGTGTGCTCGGTGTGGAGCCAGTCGGTATGAGTCCGATCAGGGTTAGGACTAAATTGTGACATCCAGCTATAACTTGTATATTGTAAAGCAGTCTGATTTATTTTTGTTTTTCCTTTTTGTGTAAGACTTCCAGTTTGACATCCAACTATATCTTGAAGTCTTAAACAAAAAGGAAAAAACAAAAACAAATCAGATTGGTTTACAATATAGAAGTTATAACTGGATGTCATAATTTAGTCCTAATCGGACTTGTATACTATAAACCAGTCTAATTTGTTTTTGTTTAAGACTTCAATTTTGCATTTTTCATCTTGTATATAAACCGCCCAATTGCTCTTAAACCAGTTAATGAAAATGAGATTGTTTACATCATATTAAGTTAAAATTGTATTAGGACAAAGAATAATCATAGGTTTTAAGTAAAACACCGAATTGCGATTTCTAGATGCTATTTCGATTGATAGAAGTCACAGTCCGTATTATCTTCTATTTGGCGATCATTGATATATGACAATCGTTTATATCTTGATGGCAATATTGAGAAGGAAAAGAACAGAATAATTTTTAAAAGTAATATTAATTGCTAGATTAACTTAAAAAAAGAGTTAGTTGAGTTCTTTTACTAAAATATTTTTTTATGAAAAACCTAATTACAAGATTATCATTAACAATTACAGCCACAACAACAAAAAAATGGGTTTTGGCAAAAAATGTAAATATTTACGACATTGCCACCGCTGAAATTTTTTTTTTGGAAAATAAATATGCGACTCTATTTTGTGACATATTTATTTGTATGGCAGATTTAACGTTTTCTGCATATTTAATTTATACCGCAGATTTACATGTCATAGCGGCGATAAATTTTCAAACTCATCGCAAATATATTTTCTAATTTATCGCATAATTTTTTACCTCCGTAGATTTATTTTCCAAAAAATATGATAGAGGTAGCAGATTTTTATATTTCTTGAAACTGTTAGAATTTATATGTTAGATTTAATTTTTTGTCGCATATATTTTTGGCAGACTTATTTTCACTATAGATTTAAATTTTAACTTGTGGCAGAGTTTTGCTACATCTTCTAGTGGTCGTAGATTTAATTAGCAAAAGTTAATTGCTAGATTAACTTCGTAGTTACCACAGATTTGCTCGAAGTTATCACAGATTTATTATTTTCAGAAAAAACAAACATTAGTTACGAAATAATTTTTAATTTTTTTTACGGTAGATATTTTTCTTACTAGATAAATGTTTTTAGTGTCTGCAAAATTATTGTGGCAGATTTATCGTTGCTATGTAACCGCAGATTTTTTACCGTATATTTATTTTAATGACATCATATATTTTCTGAATATTTCACTAATTAATGATAAAATTAATGGAAATTATTTTAAAATAAAAAACATAACTCTAGCGACAAATTTTAGGGTTTTTTCAGCCTCCTTCTTCTTCCACAATCTTTCATTCAGTTTTTCACTTTCATCTCCAAACTATTTTTTAAAGATATTTCATCTTGTTATTTCTCTATTTGCTTCTCATAGATTCTATCTCATCCTCTTTGTAATTCTCTCTTTGAAGTGAGTCGACTGATCGATAATAATATGGAACATGTCATCCTTGTATCTGAGAAATGGATATTCACAAATAATAGATGGTTGTTTGTTATTGATAGCAAAAGTGGTTGTCGAATTCTAGAAGCATATACAAAAACTACTTATGATGATTTCATCAGAATGGTGTATAAGGATTATGGGTTGGATAAGAGAGTATGAAATATTGAGTTGAGCTACATGTTTCTGAAGAACCTCCTTCAGAAATTACCACCAGATATACCTAAGGTTATTATTGGTATATGTAGACTATTTCAAGAGATTTTGGGTTAATCAAAATTGGAAACGGTTCGACTTTGTGTGGAAGTGAAGGAGAAACCTTTGTAAGAAGCAAAAGAGGTTGATGAAGATGAATTTGTGGCTTCTAATACAGATAGAAAACATCCAAGGGCTGAAGGCAACAACGAGGATAGTGACAACAAGGTTGGCGATAACTGTAACGACTCGGACCGAACTGATTCAGATTATGAGAACTGTAGTAAGTATGGGATGCCACCAGAAGATAAAGAAATTAACGCCAATTTAATTATGAAGAAAGCAATTCAGCAATTTCATAAATCAACCTAATGAGTATCCTGATTTTGCTAACTTAAAAATGTCTTCGATGAATTTAGATGTCGGAAAATGTTATGCAATCAAAGAGCATTTGGAGACAACATTGAAGATCTTAGCAGTGCTATAGAAGTTTGAATTTTGCGTAGGTAAATCAACACCAACCCTATTGACTGTCAAGTGTTGGGCTAAAGGATGTACTTGGAGGGTACAAGTAGCAACAACAGGAAATGATCTGAAATTTCATTTTTGTTTGTCTATTGTTGAACATAAATGTTCAGTTACTGAGCGGTCTACTTGTTCTTGACAAGCAACTCATGAGATACTTGGAGTGGTATACAAAGATTTCGTCAGTGGAATTGAACCAATTGTTAGGCGAATGCATGTTGTTAAGGCACTGACTAAACAATTTCAGATCAAGTTAGTGACTATGCATGCTATTTAGTTTTGACTGGATATTGAAATTTTCATTTATATCCATTGTTTCGCAGTTTTTTTTGTTAGATGGATTATTAGAATGCTTACCGAACACTACGACATCCCCGAGAAATGGTTAGAGGTACTTCAAAAAGTGGGTATGACAATTGCCTGTTAATTTATATATAATACATAGAGCAAAACCCGGGACACTTACTCTTCCAACGAGATTCCTCTTGAAAAGTGGAACAAACTCATTATCAAAGTAAGTAATATTTTTTTATTAAATTGTGAAGTGTATTTTATAAATTTTAAATTTATATTTTATTTCATTTAATTCTAGATAACTCCGAATAGCAAATATCGTCTTTTGGGGTTCCAAAGACGTATCATACTTCGCCTTCTTCCTCTTTGCGGTTTTTAGAAGAAGTCGAGATTAGATTCTAACTTACAGAGAGGATCATTGAGATCACGGGTTTAAAGGATGAGATCGAAACCATCAAAGAAGCCAATGTGGAGAATGATCGACGCTATGAAGAATTGGCTGCCACAAACATAGCGATGAAAGTTGAGATGGAAGTGCAGAAGGCCGAGATGGAAGTGCGGTTTTCTGAAGAAGCCGAGCTTAAAGCCTAACTTGCAGAGAGGACCACTGAGATCGCAGATTTGAAGGATGAGATCGAAAAATCATCAAAGAAACCAATGTGAAGAATGATCGACGCTATGAAGAATTGTCTGCCACAAACGCAGCAACGAAGGCCGAGATGGAAACAAGTAAAGCTCAGATGGAAGTGCAGAAGAAGATGATGAAAGATTTCATGGCCGAAATGTTAGCTTCTCGACCATGATTTTAAAATTTTTTATGTTTTTTATGTTTTATTCTTTTTGAATATATTTTTTGTTTTGGATTTTCAATATTTAAATTTAAATTTGAATTTTATTTGAAATTATAAATTTAATTATATATTTATTAATCTACCTAATAAATAAATATAAAAACTATTAATATTAATTAAAACAAATAAATATTAAATCCATCGATTTCATCAAGCTACAATTAAAATAATAAATACACTTGTTTTCCATTCTTTTCTAAAACAATGTTTTCTAGATCAAAATATAACGTTACATTTGACCACAAAAACTAACATAACGTCATATTAGTGTATTAAAACCTTGGGTTTTATTAGTGTATGAATCACTGCGCCAACATGAATCAGAAAAACTTATTAAAAAAAGAGAGTACATTTTACTGTATTAAAAGATATATTTTTCCGTGAGCCCTAAGGAAAAGGATATGTTGTTCAGATCCATAGAAGTAGAGCTACTTTTACCACACAAAAAAATGAAAATTATAAAGCTATCTTGCAATATAAGTAGATGGCTCCAAAATAGATTTTAGCTTGAACATTGACTGTTAATAATATTTTTTTCGACACGGATTTTTTTTCACTCAAGCATAGAATTTTAAAGCCGTATATACCAAAGTAACCAAGCAATTACAGCTTTATTCCAAAACTTGTTGAAACAAAAATGGCAATGCAATTGGAGCGAAGAAATCATCTTACTTCTCTCTATGCGTCTATAAATAGTGGCTTCAAGAAATCTCCTCAACATCATCTCATCAACAACCCTTTTGGTACTTTTCTATATCCATACACAAATCTATATATATCATATAGTTCAATAACTACATTTTTTTTTGTCTGTTCTGTTTTAATCAAGTTCTTGATGTCCATAAGAGAGAGGTCTGTATCAGGTTCTTTTAATACCTACATTCTTCTTCAATCATAAATCCAAAATCGATTTTTAACGGTTTAAGAGGTATTGATAGTACAGAAAATAGAGAGCACAGATGATGAGATACAATATGGAGCAGTTCCTTTGCATCTTACTCCTTTGTGCTCTCTAGCCTTCTGTCATCACTTTTATTTGCATACTCGTTTCTTTTTTATATACTAATATGGTTATCTTCTCCAAAAATCCTTATTTACCTGCTGAGTTACAAGCCAATCCCAAAGTGTACGTGTGAAGAATCTGAGAAAATCATCTCTGTTTACGAAGAAGAACAGGTGCACCAGTTCCTTATGGGACTCGATGATGCGCGATTTGGAAATATTTGTACTAATATTATCGAACTTAAACCTCTGTCGGACATCCACTATGTGTATCAAAGAGTTATGCGTGAAGAATGTCGTCTCAATTCTGCTCGTACTGAAGGAAGACAAGACATGGTTGGCTTTGCCGCAAAAACAGAGCATCATAGTCTCGACAGTCCAACGATGAATTGACTGATTGTTGCTACAGCACGAGGTCGTCATTCGTCATAGTGTGGACATTGTGGGTGAAGCGGACATGAGAAGAGAGATTACTGGTAGTTGATCGACTTTCCTGATTGGTACATGGAGAGATCTGAGCGAGGAAGAGAGGCAAGCAGAGGACGCAGTTGTGGGAGGAGTAGCACGGTACATTCTAACCAAGTGCAGGAAGCCCCCACAATTGTTATGAGTCTCAGTGCCGAACAATGGGCTTCTCTCACCATACTACTCGAGCAGCAAAAAACTATCTCCGATTTTTTACCTCTTATAAGGTATGGTAAAAACATGTAATGTTATTATAGATATAGGTGCCTCACATCACATGACTGGTGATGTAAATCTACTCATGGAACTGCACGATATTCTGGCATGTCCAGTGTATTTTGCCAATGGAAGCCACATTATGGCGACTAAGAGTGAGAGTTTGCAATTGTCTTTTAATCTCACTGTGTTGAATGTGTTGCTTGTTGAGAATTTGAACTGTACTTTTCTGTCGGTGGCAAAGTTGTTGAAGCAAAATTGTTGTTTAGCTTTGTTTACTAATATGATATGCCTTTTGCATGACCGTTTTACGAGGACCCTGATTGGAGTCAGTGAAGAACGGGAAGGTGTTTATCTTTATCGCGATGTGACAGTTGCGCGAGGTTATAGAGTCAAGACTGCTAAGGATCAGAATTTGTGGCATAGTAGATTAGGGCATCCACATTTGGTGTTTTAGGATATTTGCCTTTTGTTTCCGGTGTTAAGAAAATTTCTGACAAATTTGGTGGTTGTGACATTTGTTTCAAATCTAAGGAAACCCGTGAGGTTTTTACGGAGAGTTCTAATAAAGTTTTGAATTCTTTCGTTTTAGTGCATTGTGATTTATGGGGACCATACAGAGTTCCTGCTTCGTATGGAGCTACATATTTCCTCACCATTGTTGACGGCTGCTCACGTGCAGTGTGGATTTATCTTATTCTCGAAAAAACAGAGGTAAAGACTGTTCTTCCAAAAATTTTTAACATGCTCCAGTGACAATGGCACAGAGATTATGTGCCTGTCAAAATATTTTTTCGAGAATGACATTATATACCAAACTTTGTGTGTTGCGACACCACAACAAAATGGTCGCGTGGAGCACAAGCATAGACCTATCTTGAATAAGTCACGCTCATTGATGTTTTGGGCCAATCTCCCCATTAAATTCTTGGGAGAGAGTGTGTTAGCGGCAGATTATATCATCAATAGGACGCTGTCAAGTGTGTTGCAAGGTAAAACACCTTATGAATACTTGTATGGTAAGGCTCTTATGTATGATGATATGTGAGTATTTGGCTGTTTAAGCTATGCTCATCGACTGTCATGGGACAAGGATAAGGTTGGTGCAAGAAGTAGATAGTGTCTATTTGGTTGTTATCCTTTTGGGAAGAGAGGCCAGAAGTTTTATGATCTGGACAAAAATAAGTTTTTTGTTTCACGAGACATTACTTTTGATGAATTGCAGCTTCCATTTGCCGAAAACGTTCAAAACAAATCTCGTTGGAACAAGAAAGAATCTGTTCCTCTTATAGCACCCTTGTTATTGCTAGACTGTATTGATTATAGGATAGCTTAGCTAAACTCCAGGGGAAGCTCAGATCCGTCTGTACCCTCGACAGCTTACACACCGGTTGTAGACACTGATTTAGAAGTCGTAGTTCCTAACACAACAATGACACATGAGGTTCCAACTTCGCCCAAACTAGGTAAAGGCTACCGTGAAAAAAAACCTTCGGTTATACTAAAGGAGTTTGTTACTTATAATGCGCAGGCAACTCCTGATAAACATCACACACCCGTTCTCACCAAAACACCATCAATACCCTTTTCAACGGTTCAAGGTAATGTCTTGTATCCCATTGAGAGTTGTTTATGACGCTCTGTTTTCTACAAAACATCAAGCATTTCTCGCATTTGTTAAGCCACTCATTTTCAAAGAAGCGATGAAGGATAAACTTTGGAGAATGCCATGGGAGGCGAAATTGATGTACTGGAAATAAATAAAACATGGGAGTATACTCATTTACATGAAGGGAAAAAAGGCATAGGGAGTCAATGGATATTAAAGTTGAAGTTTAATGTTGATGAGACAGTTGAACGATACAAGGCCAGATTAGTGTGTCTAGGCAATCATCAAGTAGAGGGAGAAGACTATGATAAGACGTTTGCGCCTGTTGCTAAGATGAACACAGTCCGCACAAATCTTGAGGTTGCAGTGCAAAGAAGTGGGAAGTGCATCAAATGAATGTGAGTAATGCGTTCCTTCACGGGGACTTAGGAAGAAAATGTGTACATGAAGCTTCCTCTAGGCTTCTGTACGGATGATCCATCCAAGATATGTCGTTTATGGAAGTCTCTGTACGGGCTGAAACAAGCTCCAAGGTGCTGATTCACCAAAATAACAGATGCTCTTAAGAAGTTTGGTTATGTACAATCATATGCCGACTACTCACTGTTCACGTATATTAAAGGGGATAAAACTTTACGAGTACTGGTTTATGTTGACGATCTGGTAATAGCTGGTAATGATCTTCCTATGTTGACAAAATTCAAGGCATATTTAAGTGAGTTTAAGATGAAGGATCTAGGAAAGTTAAAATATTTTCTCGAGATAGAGATAGCTCGTGGTCCTATGTGTATGTTTTTATCTCAAAGAAAATGTGTTCTTGATATTATTTCTGAGGTAGATTTACTTGTATGCAAACCTATTAACACTCCAATGGAACAAAACCATAAGCTTTTATCGGATGAAGTACCGTTGTACAACGATCCGGTACAGTTTCGGAGACTAGTAGGACGCTTGGTGTATCTAACTTTAACACGAACTGAGTTTTGTTATGCAGTACACTTCTTGTCGCAAGTAATGCATGAGCCGCGTGTTGCGGATTGGGATGCAGCCATGAGAGTAATCCAATATTTGAAGGGATATCCAGGTCAAGGTATAATGTTAAAGGCTATTAGTGATTTGCGAATTAGAGCATATTGCGACTCAGACGAGGGAGTCTGTCCACTTACTAGGAGATCGTTGTCAGCTTATATGGTTTTGCTAGGTGACTCTCTAGTGTTGTGGAAGAAAAAGAAGCAGGACAATGTGTCTCACTCTTCTGCCAAAGCTGAGTACATGGCAATGGTTGATGCTCTGAGAGAATTGAAGTGGATGAAACGGCTGCTAGTGGATCTAGGAGTAAAACATGATGAGACAATGGAGCTGAATTGTGATAGCAAGTCGGTGATACACATTGCAGATAATTCGGTTTTTCATGAGCGAATGAACCATATTGAGAACAGACTGCCATAGTGTTCGAAATGCTGTTCAAGCACGCCTTATCACAACAAGACATGTCCGAACTACGGAACAATTGGCTGATATCATGAATAAAAGCTTTGGGAAAAACCGCTTTTATTTACTTATTATCCAAGTTAGGGGTATGTGATTTACACGCTCCAATTTGAGAGGAAATGTTGGAACAAAGGATGAATATGTTCCTATCAAAAGATGTAGAACGACGACATCTTCGGAAAATATTGTGTGAATATTAGGATTAAAACGTATATATTTTTGAGTTGATCTAGCGATAGAAGTTGGTATTTGAATTGTATTAATATTTTATTATATCGAGTAATACAATCAATTTTTTCCCAAACATTTTCTCTATTTTCAGATACTCAGGACTATAAACAAAATATAATACAATTTTATTTTTTAAATCGAAAAATTGTTGATATAAACAAGGTTTAAACGTTTTCATTACTATTTTTTATTATTATAAAGGTATACCACAACATATGCATAGTCTACCTCTCTTTCTTCTGAGTTTGTTTACTGTTCTCTATACATAGGGAAGTACATATAGTTTTACTATCAATATTTTGTTATATTGATTTTTTATGTGGCGCTTCTTAGAGACCACATACAATTGTGAATTGTCTAGTATATTTTGTATTTAGAGGGCCGACTCTGATCCCAATAGAACTTTTTTTTTGTTTTTGGAGGGCAAATCATCCCAGTAGAACTTAACTTTGACTTTTCTTTGCTATCGGATAAGTTCTGGCCTTAAGACCATAGTTTTTCCAAATTGAGGGTCAGAATTAGTTTCTTTTCTGTTGTCGTGTCTTGAACCTAGGATCTAGGATCTTAATCTTCCACCTTACAAATAGTTTAGGTAGAGATTCAATCAGCAAAACCAACTGACAGTATCTGCATTGTAGATTAACTCTATTGTCATATATAAAGAATGCACATTTGAACTCCGCAGCAAGTTGTTGTCATGAGCTATTGAATTTTTGGTTATATAGGATAGTGGCGCTGTTGTTTTTTTCATAAATAAACTTAGATTCTCAGTCGAAGAATGTTGATTAAGTTCAAAATGAAAAACATAGGTTTTATGTGAGGTTAAGAAGATCTGAAAGATCTCTGCGAGAATAAATGGTGATTGATCAAGAAGAAGACTATATAGCCTTGATTTTTGCTCCCTCCAAACCGAGTATAGAAGCAGGCTTGGAGAGAAATTTTCATGACTAGGTCATGTCAAGTGCAATGTTTTTATTTGGAGAGATGTCCTAGATCCAAAAGAAGAGATCATTAAACGTAGAGGAGGTTACAGGATTTGTTTTTCTCCTGAAGAAGTCCTAAATTTCAGAGTTTGAATACGGAAGAAAATAAGATTACTGATGTGATTTGTCCTCGATGTTTGCAGAAAAGGCCAGTGGCAAGTAGATCAAAACCCCAAATGCGCAACCGAAAACCATCCTCTATATGCAATCTTTTCCCAGCTATTATCCATGACATAAGAACATGTTTAGGGATATGAACTAAAACCAAATAGCACAAAATTTATTCCAAATGATATGATTTCTGGTAGAATGTAATGATGGTCATGTTCCAAATATATTTTATGTGCAAGGATGGTAAAACTTTTGACATAGTCATGGATCGTATCTTTATTGGAACTCCCTTAACTTCCACAGCGTACCATAAACAACAATCTCAAAATAGAATTGTTGCTTAAGGTCTCTCTTAAACCTGTTCCAAGTGTACCTAGCACGTTCTCCGCTCAATGTCTGAATGTGGCTTTTGCCACCACAACATGGTCGTATCCGCTAAAAACGTTGTGGCCGTCTTAAACTTTGACATCTCGATACTTATGCACGTAAGAGTATGAGTACATCAGTGGTTCACGTAAACTTATGTACATATATCAGTGGTTCAATGGACGTATATATGCATACTTTGCCAGACTAATTAAAAACGTTCATTTTGTCTATAATGCTATGCAGTTTCTATGTTTATTAATAAAACCCAAAATCCCATCTCATTCTCAGTAACATATTAAATGTTGATGTATATCAAAATGAAAGGACGTAAATGATTATCAACCGCCGTACACAAATGGGCGTCTAAATTTGTCAAATTGTCAACTACAGTACCGAAAATTTTAGTGTCCTACCAAAAGTTGAAAAATGCAAATTCACACAAGAAAAACTTTTAAAACAATCAAACCCAATAGTGTATATATATATATATATATATATATATATATATAATAGAGGCTAATTCACCAAAAGGTTTATGACGTGACAATAACAAGCAATTTGTGAGATAGTCCGTGCAAAATTCCCTTAAAAAATAATCAAAATGTTATTGCTATTATAATTTGTTATATAAAATTATTGCATCTCAATTTCTCATGATCCTTTTATTATTATTTTATTTTCAGTGTAAATCATTTAACGATAAAAGGAACAACATCCAGAGAAATTAATCGGACATCACACTTTAAGTGATTTTACACATATTCTGAAATGTCTTTTAATAAAACTCGTACATCATCTTTTAGTATGCTTTCTGTTACTTGGTTGCCTTGTGAATTCATCTCGATTACTCTGTCCCTATAGCCTTCGCTGCCTAAACCCCAATTCAAAACAAGATTTAAAACTCTAGCAATAACAAAAGGGGCAACAAGACGACTAATAAGAAAAATAAAACGTATACCTCTTGTTCCCAATTGGTGAAGAAAGTGACAAGAGCAATAACAATCGATTGTAGAGTAGAGCCTATCAATATGCCAATCCAAAGTCCTTTCGCTCTCAATTTCACAACGAAACACAAGATCGAACCCACCGGGATCCCGACCAGATAATAAGATCCTATGTTTGCATAAGCTCCAATATGTTGCCACCCTGCTCCTCTAGTGATCCCTGAAGATGCAAGAATTATAGGGTTTCTTAGAACAGATAAATATAGCTTTCTTGGGCGTCAAGTAAAACTGCAATCTTCTCTCTAATTGTTTCTCAGTCAGAAATGATTTTGTCTATACGTTTTAATGTATATAGTCTTTTAAATTGATATGAATTCCTTACCTGAGAGTACGGCGAGAAAGCTGTCAACACCAATGGATAGGCAGAGAAAAGGTGTGATTTGAGTTGCATAGTGAGCTACTTCACTCTCGTTGCTAAATATGTAACCCCAATTTCTTCGGTAACTATAGAGAGTGATGCTTACTATTGTTGCATCGATAACACTAAGGGAAATCGCAGAATTAGCTGCCGCTCGAGCTGCCTTTGGATTTCCAGCCCCTAGCTCATTTGAGACATATGTGCTATATAACAAAACAAAACAATGGTTGAGTGGAGTTTTGAAGAAACAAAAAAAGATTCTTATGAACAATTAGAAAATCTATAGAACCTTGCGGATGCTCCTATTGCATTCACCAGAACGAAATGCAGAGATGACGTTGTTAGGCTGCTCAAAGAATAACGAGTGAAAGTTCAAAAGCTTGCTTGAAAAAGAATTTTATGTTAGAGAGTGATATACACACGTACCAAATGGATACAACCGCTGTTTCGAGCTTTGAGTTTGGTAAGAGTCCAGACATTAGTATAACAATCTCAAACGACCACCATTGAAAGCTTTACATGTATTATTCATTCAAGATCAATGATCAAAAAGCACTAGAGTTAAGGATCCATTGAACATCAAAAGAAAAAGGTATTAGAGTTTCAGAGAGTTTTGTTACCAAGTCATCATTGCAGACGGAATCGCTAGGGCGATGAACTGCTTCATGCTCAAGAAGATTTCTTGCGCCCGAAGATTCTTGATTTCGCGATACAGAACAGTGTCTCTCATGAAAACCCAAAGCAAAACTACGTTAAACCAATACGAAACCCCAATGGACAAAGCGGTGCCAACGATACCAAATCTCAATTTATAGACAAGAAGCCAACAAAAGGGAATGTGAAAACAGAGAGCACCGAGAGCGCTTAAGAAGAGAGGAAGAACCGATCCTAGTGACTGGAAATAGTGAGTCATAGATTGTAGAACAGCGCATCCGAATAAAGCCGGTATTAGCCAAATCGAGTATCTACAAGCTAATTGAGAAATGAGCGGATCTTGATGGAAAAGCTCCAATAGTTTGTCCATGAAAACCCACAATAATGAGATTGGGAAACAAAGCAAGAGAAGACATAGCATTGAGCTGTAAGTATATGAACTGATTTTTCTAAATTGCTCTGCTCCAAAAGCTTGACCACATAGTGTCTCTAATGCACCTGCCAATCCAATCTAACAATCAACGTAAGGGTTTGAGATGAAGGTAACAGCGGATAAGACAGCGTGGATCAAGCCGATCGAACAGCATGAGCACTAAAAAATTTCTAATGCTCCCAATGGTCCAGATAATTTTTATGAATTTATCAAAAAATTTAATAAAGTTTCAACAAAAATAAAATGTGAACCGAACTTGAACCACCCTATTTTGAAGATTGGTGTGGATTGGTGTAGGATTCATAAAAACATGATCTAACAAAAGAAATTGAACAACACCGCTTGAACCGAACTGTATTGTTCTGTACGGACCGCACTTATGCATGTCATCATTCATAGTTCAAATTGAAGTCTAATTTCATAAACAAAGAGGGAGAGAGAGAGTTTACGAGGAGGCTGAAGCCGGTGACATTGGTAAGAGAAGTGGCGATGGCGACGGCGGAGAGAGAGAGCTCGTCCAAGTGACCAGCCATAACCATGGAAATAACTTGAAGGAGGTACTGAGAAATAGCCACAGCCACCATTGGAGCAGCCATGGAGCTCACCTTCTTCATCATCTCTGTTGATAAATAATAACTCCTCTGATCTGCAGATTCCTCATTTCTTTCTTCTTCTTTCGGCACCAACAAGAAGCCCTTTTCCATCGTTTGATGATTTTTTTTTTTCAGAGAATCGTTACAATCGATAAAATTGGTTAGATCCAAATGAAAAACTTGGGAGAAGATAAAAAAAGCATCTATTCATTGACCATGTGTCATGTGAAACTAATTAAACAAAAACGCGATACACGGTCTCAATAAAATAAGAGCACATTAAATAGGTTAAAAAACGTTAACTAATTGTTAAATAGATTAAAAAGGAAAAAGAAAAACAATGAATCTGGTTTATACGATTTGGTTTTATTCTAATACACGGAAGTTAATTTCGGTTTAGTTTTGGGTTTTCGTGGGCAGTTTGAGTTAGGGGTGGGCAATCGGGTATCGGGTTCGGGTAAAATTCGATCGGGTACGTATATTCGGGTATAGGAAATTCATATCCAATGGAATAATTTTTCGGGTTCGGGTTCGGTTCGGGTATAAGAGTTGAAACCCGGAAAAAAAACCCGAAAATTTTGGGTATTGATTCGGTTTGGGTTCGGGTTCAGAATTTTCGGGTTTTTTCATGTTTTCGGGTCGGATTTTCTGGTTTTTTGGGGTTTTTCGGTTTTGTGGGTTGGGTACAAGCCGGGTACGGATCGGGTTTTTGGATTTTTTAGATTTTTCGGTTCGCATTCGGCTCGATTTGTGTATATTACACATAAAAAATTCTACATTTATAGAATAGAGCCCTCGAGTTAGGGTATGTTTTTATGGATAGTTATGTATTTTTTTATGGGTAGTTATATATTTTCGGGTACGTTTTCGGGTTTTAGGTTTAGAGATCTCGTACCCAATGGAATAATTTGGTCGGGTACGGAATGAATTCGGATATGTCTTATCGGGTCGGATTCGGTTCGGGTACGCGGATACGGGTTTTTTGCCCACTCCTAGTTTGAGTAAAACTGAATAAATTAATAAAGTTGGGATTATAATATTTTATTAATTTATAAAGTTTGTAGTTTATAAATGTAATAATTTGGTTAATAATTGATTTTTTTTGTCCAGATAAATTTTTTATTAATTTATTAAAATACTAATTTATTGAATAATAATTTATAAAGTTTTTCACTGTATAGTTTATAAACAAAAATATTGATTAAAATTTTACTATTTATATGTAATTGTTATCTATTTAAATCATTTAAGGCTTTTCAGCTTGGATTAATTTCCTATATCGTTTATTTAATTTTAGAAGTGTGTGAAAAACAATTCACTGGTTAAAGCATATATTGAGTTTAATTTATTTAAATGTTTTCAAGTTATTCTTGGATTTACCCATAATCTCAAATTTTCTAATTTAAAAATAATACTACGTTATGTTTTATGCACTTTTGAAATATCTGAACAACCATATATTAAACAGATAAAAAACTTTCCGCGCATGACCATGTGGAACACCTAATTTCTCTTTAAAATTAACAGAATATTTAAGCTGTTATCTCTTTTTTCTCTAAATGCCATGTTTCTCGACTGAATTAGTCAATTCAGCAACTGGTGTATATTTCAGCAACTGGTGTATATTTCAGGTAAACTTATATATCTTACCATTATATATATTTAGCTAAGAGATGTGGCTTATGACTTATGGGTCATGTCTTTTTTTTTTCCCGCTGACTCCTTGTCTTTATCTTCAGAAACAAGGATCATTGGTGTAAAGGACATTTCAATAACAGAGAAGAAGACAAACAACTTGGGCTTAGAGGAAAGAACATGTCTGTGGCCCAACAACAACAGCTATTAGTCAGAAACACAGCGTTTGCGTTTGCAATCGCTTTTGGGTTTAGATGTTATAATGTTTTTTTTTTTTTTAACTGTTGATTTTAAAGGAAAACGCCAAAGCAAAAAAATACTCCACACTTTACAAATGTTTTATGAAAACACAGAGGTGGACAAAAAAATCGAACCGAACCAAACTTAATTATTAACCAAATTTTATTACGATATATTCCTAACAGTATAAAAATGACTATAACAAATTATCCAAATTGAATGCGGATTTTTTTGCAAATTAGCCAAAATTCATTTTTTCAAACCGAAATTCATTCATATATTTTCATGTACTAAATATTAAATTAATTTAAAATTTTCTTTTTAATAATTGTGATTTATTATATCCAAAACTAACTCAACTTAAAAATTTTGAACCAATCCATAAAAAAATAGAATTCGGCCCAATTTGGTCATATGACTCCTATTATTCAAAACTAAAAAAACTCAAAACCGGAAAAATTCAAACCGCACTTAACCGAGAAGTCAAATGCGCAAACCTAAGAAGTAAAAACACAACCACAAAAATTGGCATTTTAATGAATTGAGGATTCAATCATAGCTCATTGCTCCAATCGATGAATGTAGTAATGAGAAGTAAGGTGAGAGTTTGCATAGTGCATCCAGAGAGAATACCAATCCAAAGACCTTTAACTTTGGAATAAGAAGAGAAGTCCCACTGGAAGATGTAACACATCGTTGAAGAATTATCCACATGGATTACTCACTGTTAGCGCGCCTGACAAACTGTCCATAACAATGGAAATGCAGAGAATTGGTGTGATTTCTGCAGTGTAATGAATCATTTCAGGCATGTTACTGTAAACATAGCCCCAAACATGGGTTCAGAAGAACAAAACAGAGCTTATGGTAAAAGATTCAACAGATGCAAGTATCAATGCGAAAATTGCAAAAGTTTTAGCTGCAACTGAGTTTCCAGCTCCTAGTTCATTTGTGCTACAAAATTTAGCAAATTTTCAGTTTGAAACAAATCATATCAAATTGTTGTAACCCGACTTATGATAAATTGAACACCAACCATCAATATGTTAAAAAAGGGAAAAAAAAGTATATGAAACAAGCTTCTCGAACTGACGAGCTCCAAAGGCTTGACCACAAAGTGTTTAATTTATAGTGCGGTCGCTAGTCCAAACTGTTTGGTAAAATCAACAATGTGAAGAAGTTTCAATCCAAGAAATTAAATCAGATATAAAAGCTTAGGCAAATAACAATAGAAAAAAAATTGAAACGGGATAAACGGAAATGATGTGACTTATTGTTATCATTTATCAAATAGTGTAAAAAAATTAGATTTTAGTTTTGATAAAATTTAACGCGCTATTTTATTGAATTTACTTTTATATACAATCGGTGTTCTCATGAATAGACACACCAACATTTAACATGTCAAGTATTAATATAGAACCTAAAAATAATATAGTAGAAGTTTATATGACGGAGATAAAAATTTATTGTATGATATAGATTTAAGGTATCCACAGTTAACATAATATACTACAGAAAAAATTATGCGTTTCGTAAAAGTTAAGTAAAAGATAGAATTGTCCAAAAGAAAATTAAGCAAATTCATAGTGAGTTTAGTCTTAATATCCATTTTTCATTGCTATCTACTAATTAATTAATTACTAAAATCAGGTTAACTTTTCTTTTTGGTTTGTAGATGTTCTTACAAGAAGACTGAAGCCAGTTACGTTAGCCATTGAGCTGGCAAGGGCAATTCTTGCGAGAGAGATCTCACTTTTGTGGCCAACGATCATTGTAGAAGTGGCCTGAAGAATGTATTGAGATATGTATACGACCACCACTGGAACTGCCATTGAAGCCACCTTCTTCATCTTCTCCCATCTTATATTCTTTTCTTCTTGCTTAGCATTTACCAAAAATGGATCATCCATGATGTGTTTTCTTTTTCCTTTTATTCCTGTTGTTTAAAGTCTTAAATAGAAAATGTGTAGAGCCAAGCTACTAGTGAAAACTAACCTTACTTCGTACGTTTGACTTTATTTAAACGTTTCACATGATAGAAAATTACTAAGCTCAGATTGCGAGGATATGAAATTTTCAAATTTGTGATCCACCTGCCTAGGGGTGTCAGACAAACCGATCCACGTCCATCTGGTCCGCTCCACGTCAGATAAATTTAAAAAACTGCAATGGATAGAACCAAAACATCTATATATGTCCAGGCCCATCTCGTTATGTCAAGCGGGTTAGTGAACCGGTATGTGGATGTAGTCTTTATCTTTTATAAATAATTTAAAAATACAAATATTAAATATTTTTTTAACAGCATATAAATATAAATTCTTTATAATACCTATTTTTGTAGATATTATAATTTTTATTCATTAAAATTATTTACACTGTCATAGATTTCACATATTATATCTAAGTAAATATGTAAAAATATTTATTTTATATATAATATATTTTATTTAATTATAAACTTGAAACAGACCAACCGATTTGTTAATTTATGGATAAAACCCGCTAAATCCATGATTTATTAGAGTTTAGTCTGCACCCACTTCTTAACAAGCCTAAATTTTTATGTTTATACCTGTTCTATGAGGGATTGGATTAGCAGATTTAAACCCGTTGACATATCTATATGTGGCCTAAGATGGGTCCATGGTCCTCATTTTTACCCCACTTGAGATTGGAACGTCCAAAAAAAAAATGGGTCCTCGTCGACAATGGGTCCTCATCGCGTGTGAGTTACTTATATATCCTAAAACCAAAAAAAGTTTACTTATTATATTTTTATTTTTCTTTAAACAAAATTTTTCGTTATTTCATTTAATTTTTCAACATTAGATTTCATATTATAAGTTCTAAATTTAAGCTATGAGTTGTGTAGAAAAATATAAAATCTTAAAACCGTTGAAGTTTCTATAGGGACAAAAAAACATTACTATAGAGAGATTATATTGTGAAGAATTGGAGTTCATGTTAGATATTATTAGATGTTCGACTCTTAACAATATAATCGAAAAGAGATTTGAACAAAATAATATTAAAATCGAAAACATGATTGACCGTATTGTAATATTGGAATCTACAATATGAAAGGAGTCTCTCCTCCCTAAAACGTAGAGGAGATAAAAAAAAACTAAACTTTCCTTATCAATCTTACATTTTAGTTGTTTCCTGGTGATTCCGTTGACATGATTTTAATGCATATTTCTGAATCCGTGTCGTTTCTGACCTCTCAATTCTGGATGACATCCTTACTTTTAATTACACAATTGTGGTGTAAACTAAATCTAATTTGGTGTTAATCGTGAGTGGAAGTCAGTTTAAATTGGTATGGTATAGCAATCTAGCTACTTAGGGGAAAATCAATCTCGCAATTCTAAAATGTTGGTTCATAATCTCTCTAAAAGTTCTTGCTAACAGAAACTGATCAATGCAAAAAAAAAAATTTTAAAGTTTAACTGCAATCTAAGATCTAGCTAGAGTCATACCTTTAGGCGAAGAAGTACTCTAAAGTTGATGATTGTGACGCCTGGAATCATGGTTTTCCTAAGATGATTCCCAAGTCTGTCATAATGAAAGACGCAAACATTAGGTGGATTCGGAAATTGGGGAGAACGATCACTTTTTAGAGATGATAAATTTTACCTAGAGAGGAGATGAAGAGGATTAAGAGGAAGAGTCTAGAGATGTGGAATGGAAAACTTTCTCAAAGAGGAGTGAATGCGAGAAGACGCCGTGGTAACTATTTCAGAAAATCTCACTAATTGTTTCTTAGAGTACACGTGGCATACTTCCAGAGGCTGAAACTTACTGACTTGGATACAAAAGGAGGAGCTTACGTGTCGAGAGAGTCCCTTCTTCTATTATATATAGGAGCTTACGTGTCGAGAAAGAATCCATTCTTCTATTATATATATGATTTTCCTTTTAAAGAGTTTGTATATTTATAGACATCAACACATACATGTGTATAGTTTTGAAAAACTTAAAATTTTAGGCCTCGAACAATATACATATTTAAAGTTTTCTTATTGAATTTTTTTTTGTATCGAACCTCTGTTCGACCGTTCAACGTACTAGATAAGAGCCGTGTCATCCACACACGAATTTTATGATGTTTAGTTTATTTATAGTACAACATATATATTTTGACTAATACATTATAATTTTCAATATGTTTGAAGATAACAAAGTTGTTTTTTTATTTTATTATCTATTTATAATTTTGTAAATCTGGATTGTTAGAAAACTAAAAATACATTTATTTTAATAGATTGCAAAGAATTCATATCTCAATAACACTAAATTTCAATAGAATATATAATCAGTGATAACGTTAATTAATCCATGTGTTTTTTAGTATAAATCTTTTTTTTTTCATTGAATTTCTATTAAAATAATAGAATTCCATGAATCGAGTGCTATAGTTTTATGTCATATTTACGTGTGTCACTTGATAAAATCAGTTTATATTATTTTATTTACATAAGGTTAAATTTTTACTTAATTTAAAATATAATAAAGCTAAGTACCCTCGAATTTACATCCTTTGATATTTTACTTAATAACAATGTTTTTGCAATCGGAAAAAAATGTTTTTGAAATATTTTTGGTAGTGATATTCTCTAGTGTCCTAATCACTCTTAAACGTAACTAATTTCGGCAAAAAAAAAAAATGTTGGCATCATACATGCAAGTCACTTTCTTATAATCTGCTCACATCTGTATATTACACTCCAAAGAACTCGTTGTAGTCATATTGTTATTATTATTATATATCAATTTTCCTGTAAGAAAAACTAATTATTAGAGTTTTTTATAAATAACATACAAATTCGAGAAAAATATTTTATTTTATAAAAAACTAAAATTAATTTCATAAAAATACAAAAAATTATTTTTTAAAATATTTAATTTAGTTTATAACAACTCATCAAAACTTTCATTACGGTTTGGTGGCCACGTACTCAAAATGATCTGTATAATAATAACAAAAAAAATTGTATTCGAATTATTGATTTATTAAACTATTTTTCAGAATTAAGATCTATAATCTTTATAAATGTAAAGAATCAAATAATTTATATCTTAACAATTTTGGTATTAAATAATTAATTCTATCCGTATACAAAATCACAATTAGATTTGTTAATATCTATTTAATTTTAACTAATAATAAAATCTCAGATATTTTGTGAAATTTTGTAGCATAATTATAATAAAAACATCTTAACAAAATTTTGCAATGGTATTTTTGTAATATAGCACATAAAATCTCTGGTTATTTTGTTAACAACATTTCTCAAATAGTATTATAGAGATTAAATTTTTTTACTAAAAATTGTGACCTTCCGACCTTCTAATATGTGTATGGATCATACATTTTTTTAAGCTCATATATGGTTTATATGTTCTATGTTCTATGTTTAGCTTTGTAAGTCGATTTATCACTTTTTATCATTTTTTAGAACATGTATTAAATACCAAAATTTACTATATTTTTTGTGGAAACAACGTTATGGTAAAATTATAAATAAGCTTGTTGTTTATCGCATATATAATAACATGGATTAAAAAAAATTTTTTTAACAATTTTTGTATTAATTTACTCGAAAATATTATATTAAATCACACTATGCAGTTAAAAAAATTATCGCCCCAAATTCAGAAAGTCATTAGATGTAGTTTAGATTATATCCTCAGGTTAGGAAATTCACATTAGAGAATCAGAGCACAAAAATTTAATGATTTAGCAAAACTAAAACTTTTCATCTTGATCATGTTGAAATTTACATTAGATAACCATCGCCAGATGAACAACACAAACCGTCACACACTACAAGATGAAAGCGAAAAAAAACAGATAGAAGCGTGGACTTTGATTTTAGTGAGACGCATCACATACTCTGAAGATCCCACTTTTACCTAAAAGCATAAACTCTTAATTGAGTAAATATGTAGTTTGAAGAGGATTCAATAATTTTAAAGTAATACAAAAAGGAAAATGAAAAACATAATCCAAGTGAACAACACAACACACTGCAGAAACATCTGAATGCAAAGTAAAAGCAACGATACAATCCAAATGAACAATTCAGCACAAGAAAGAGAATGCAACAGAAGAAGAAGCTTTGACAAAAGCTTTCGGACAGTGACGAATCCCAATCCAGAGTAAATGATGTTTTAGAACTGATAAAAAAAATGAAAGCAAGTTAGTGACAGTTGTGAAACGCAATGAAAATGAGAGACACAACATATTCTGAAAAATCTATCTTCTGTGAATATCCTTAAACCTATCTCCCTCACCATTAATATCTTAAGAAGCTGAACTACTTTTAATCGGTTTATTATATAAAAAAAATTCAAGCAAAAAGATAATAAGAGAAATGATTATTACCAATGTTCTAAAACTCGGCCAAATCGGCCGCTAGCCGCCGGAAAATCGCCAATTCACTTTTAACTGTAGCGCTTTGGTTCAATTTGGTGTGCTAAATTGGTGACTCGTACCAGTCGGAAGAAATCGGAGATAATCAGAGCTAATCGGAACTAATCGGAGGTTTCATCAGAAACCATAAGGCCGCCTTCTGAACGGATAATGAAACCCTGACTTTTGTCTAACAGAAAGAAGGCAACACAACCAATAAGACACATTTGTTATTAGGCAATGAGAAATAAATAAAGAAACTCTGTGCTTAACAAAGTTCATATTAATCATATATACAGAGAGACGAACTATCAAGAAGAAAACAGATGGATTCGTAACGATTTAAATTTTTGAATCATAAAATCTGAGATTTGATGATTTCCCAATATTCAGAGATTACCAAGAAAGTAGCAACATCGTAGACTTAAAGCTAAACTTAAAATCACCAAATTTAAGATGAAAGAACCAATTCGTTAAACCAATTACATAATCAACGAACGAATAAAAAGAATGCTAATTGCAAACCCTAATTTCAACAAGTCCCCAGTTCCAGACTCATTCATAAACCCCCAACGAACACAAATAAACATCAACAATATATAGATCAAAATCACCAAATCTAGGTCAAAACCAAACGAGAGGAGAATTAGAAAATGCCTAATTTTCAAAATAATATTCTATTATGTGATCCAGTTAATTTGTGGGTTGTTGGGTATCGTGATGCAAATCGATCATAACGAACATGAAAGAAACTCGATGAGGAAAAGAAAAAAATAACTGAAGCAGAAGAGGTTAAGAGAAATGATTACCGTAATGTATGAACGAATGAAACGGTTCTGGGTATTTTCGTCCTCCCATTCAAGGTCTCGAAAATTCCCAAACATTACAAGTTCCTCAACTCGTGGGACACTTGTAGCATTGAAGGGAAGCTTTCTCAGCTTTGGACAGTCTTCTGTAGATATGTACTTCAAAAATAGAAAGGGGAGAGGACTCCAGTAGATACTCTCCAGCTTAGGCAATTCATTCAAAGATAACCTTTCTAGTTTCTGAAACGGAGTAATTCCTGTAAGATTGGTTGCTTTCTCTTTGTTTATAATGTCTTCCAGGTGATCTGAATTACGAATATCTAGGGAGACAAGATTTGGAGCAAACAGAAGCCAAGTCAGATCCTTGCTATTGCATTCACCTATATCCACCTTGGAGAGGTTTGTAAAGCATGGTCTTCTCGGATTCTGTAAATCAGAAGAATTCGTCTCGCTTTCTCTGCATTTTATATCTATATTAATCTCGAAGAAATGACTCCTTTGCAACCTGAGATCACTTAGATTCTTCAAACTCGCAAGAAATGATATATCAAATGGTTTTTCTTTAGAACCGACAGATTGAATACCCAGAGCCTTGGTGCAGTTCGCCAACCTTTGATCATCTGTTAATTGCTTCAAACCCAACTCCGTATTTATCGTTATGGTTAGAACTTGTAGATGCTCCAAGAGCTGCAACTCCTTAAATAAGCTAACATCTCCAGGAACAGAATCTAGTAGTTTCAAAATCCTTAAACTCGACAACTTTGATATCCCACTGATACTAGAAACTCTCGACGTATTAGTCAAATCCAGATGAATCAGCTTTTTCAACTCTTGGAAACCAACAGGGAGTTGCTTTATACCTGTAAACGACAAATCAAGGAACTGCAAGGATGCCAGCTCTGATATCTGCTTTGGAAGTTCATTGATGCTGTCATTACGTGATAGATCCAAAACAACTAGCTTTTGCATAGACTGGATGAATTCACCTGACAGATTCTCCAATTTATTATACTGGAGTAACAGAGTTGTAAGTTCAGAACACTTGGAAGCGCATGTTATCTCTTTAATATCATTATGCATTAATGACATCCTTCTCACAGTTCCCCAATCTTTGACTTTTGGTATTTTACTCAATCCAACGTTTGCTTGCACAACAAAATTCTCTTTCTGTTTCCTAAAATCGGATGCAATCCACAGAGCCAGTTCACGAACCACATCATGCATCACAACCTCTGTTGTACCAATCTCCATCACTAAATGTGCACGGATGAGGGTACGGAGTATCACATAACCCCTAGTCATCGCTCTTTTAATAACTTGGTCATCTTCTCCAATGAACCCCTCACATATCCAGTAGTCTATCAATTTTTCTATAGATATACTATCATCTTCCGGAAACAGAGCACAATAGAGAAAACACGACTTGACATGTTCATCATCCAAGCTGTCGTAGCTGAACTTGAGAACTGGTAGAATATTATTTCCCATATCAGAAAACTCTGCAGCGGACCTATTCAAAATATCGATTGCATCCTCCCATTCTTGAACAGTAGTTTTAGTTGCCATTGTCTCACCAATAACTTTGAGTGCCAGTGGTAGGCCATGACATTTTTTAGCAACCTCTCTTGCGAGCTCGACAATGACGGGATTCCCTAATGTATTGTCACCGACCTTGCTTTTAAACAATTCCCATGCTTCATCTCGTTTCAAACATTTGATTTCCATTGGCTCATGATCCCCCATCCGCCCACATACTTCCTGAGAACGAGTTGTGAATGCTACTTTGCATCCATTTTCTTTGGTCGGAAACGGAACTCCGATGGCTTTTAAATCCACTTTCTCCCACATATCATCTAGCATCAAAACAAATCTCTTCCTCTTTAAAACATTGTATATATTTGTGGCCTTATCACTTTCATTTTTTTTGTTCCACTCCTCATCATAAAGGTGTAGCTGTTTTGCAATATCTTCCTGAAGCTTTGAAATCTTTGCGCCTTGAGACACCACAACCCAGATCACGATGTCAAACCTACCAGGTATTTCAGCAAACTTGTTGTTGATTTTCTCCAAAAGGGTAGTTTTGCCCACACCACCCATACCGTGCAGACCCATGATTCCGACTCCATCTTCCGTAAGGCGATTCCATGCCTTTTCGAGCATTTCTTCTTGACCAACCGTAGGCTGAGTAGGCCTCTCCTCCACTGCAAGAGAATTTCTGGTGATGATCCCACATAAGAAACTATAGATACGACTCACCGTTTGATCATCAACAGAAAATTGGACAGAAAAACAACACCCCATAGTGATAGAAAGAAAGAGAGAAAATTTTAGTAAGCAACTACGAAGCTAAAGAAGTGTTTTAGGTGAAAAATATACGGGATAAGAATTTTCTCCATGACGGGTGGCTATGGGATTTTTAAAGAAAAAAAATGATATTGTCGTAGTTGATTTTCAGACCACCCATTTTGAAAAAAAAAGATATCGACTTTGATTTGACGCTAGAGTCCATAAGACCGTTACTTTCTGGCAATAGTATGGCATTTAAATGCATTCATGAATTCTTAGCATAGACTAAAAATTTTGAAACTTTAGTGCCTTGGTACTCCTTTAAAAAATACTTTGTTTCAGCTATTTAATCTAGTGGAATTAGTTCAATGAAGCTGAAGAAGTGTTTTAGGAGAAAAGCATTCTACAAATGACGAAGGGTGAGAGGATTAGTTAGACTTCAGCCCACTTTGCGTTGTAATTTTCCGCCATTGTTCCAAAAGACGTTTAGTGTAGATGCAACTATGTTTTAAATAATACAAAGCTCAATGATTAATCGCCCAGTTTGGATAATTTTAATCACTTTAGATGCAACTATGTATGTTTAAAAAAAATATAAAGGTCAAATGATTAAATCGCCAGTTTGGATTATATTATAATCTCTTTTGCTGCAACTCTGTTTTAAATAATACAAAAGTCAATGATTAATCGCCCAGTTTGTATTGGACCGGTTACAAAATTTTAAAATAAATTTAACTAAACAAAAATAAATTAAAATTTTATTGTAATCGATATATCTTAAAGTCATTTTAAGAAAGAAGTATAAAACATTGTAAATTAAAGAATATAGTTATTTACATATATTTTTTTAGTTGAAAAAATTAATTAGCATATCAAAATTATAATTTTATTACTAACATATTAAAATATAGTAACATAAATTGTTAACACTAATTCTCTATTTTTCTCAATGTAATCGTCATTCATAGATATAATTTATAGAGGTTAGAGATTCACAGTCAGTGGCTCCCTTAACTTTTATTTTCCTTCTAAATTACAAAGTTTTAATTTAAATAAAAATTTGCAAGTGCAGAGACAATTACAGTAAGATATAAATGAGATCGAATCTAGTGAGCTCTAATTGGGTCAACTAATTTGATAAGTCTAATCGGGTCTACTAGAAGAGGTGAGGATAAGACAACTAATGAGGTATATTGGATAAGGAATTAGTCAGTAAAGCGAAGATTCTAGATTCGCTAGATGGTTTGCCAATTTCAGTTTCTTAAATATAATTAAGGACCTTCATCTTTTTTATTTGCTTTTATTATTTCATATTTTTTGTCTGTTGTAAAACCAGACTATGAGTTTTGTTAGGGCGATCGTGATGAAACCATAGTGGGTTGAGAGTATATCGTGTTTCAGAGAAAAGAGTTTGAAAGATCCGATATCTCTTGTAATCGGTAGTTGTTCTGAGTCCACCATTGCCATTTAATAAATAAGGTTTTACAGAGAGTTTAGTTCATATCTTTAATCTTAACATAACTATAGCACATATGATTAATTTGTATAGTCTCTGGTTGAAAAAGAAATATATGGAAGGTAAAATTCAAAACCCTTAGATTAAACTCATGCTTTTTAAAAAGAAAAAAATTCATAAAACTAGAGAAAGTTGTATAAAAGAAGCAACGTTCATATGAGTAATGACTTTGATTATATTTCTCATTGAAAAAACTATAAATTTTCTAAACGAGTGTAAAAGGGATTCCATTTTCTTGCGACATAGAAAGTATTCAACCTGCACTGCTGGTGACCTAAATGATACCCTTTAAGAGAATTATTTGAATTCAACTGTTTAGTAATAATCAGTTTCTCGTCTGGCCCTGATTCGAATATAATAATTGTGTTTAAAACTCTCCTTGGGCATTACCAACGGCTAATTTTAAGTGTAAGGATATTATAACTTACTGAAAATAATTTTGGATATATTTATGGATTCTGGGTTATATATCTAGTGGGAATAATTGTGTTTAAAACTCTCTTTAATGTTTGACTGGTCAGTGAGAACATGCAAGTTTCAAAAATTATCGAAATCTGTCAAAAAATTTCAACGGATTTACGACGGTTTATGAAATTTTATCCTGTAAATTTTTTTTCAATTCTCATGTGTCTAAAATTTTGCATATCCGTCGGAAATTACTGACGGATATGCGAAATTTTAGACGCGAATCTTTCTGAGTTTTAGAAATCCAATAGATTACCGACAAATATATCCCTTAGAAAATATATTTTATAAACCATTTCATTTATTTCGCAAGTTCATTCACAAAAACGGATAAAAAAAAACTTTCAAACTCTCAAATCCTCTCCAATCTTTCCAAGATCTTTCAATTTCGTCAAAACCACTTCAAACTCTCAAATCCTCTCCAAAAAATTAATTATTTTACCTTTCAAAGTAGATTTATAGGTTTATTAGTTAGATTTTAAGATTTAAGAATTTATAATTAATATATTAGGATTTGGATTGATTGAATTAGTATTTGGATCTAGAAACATATAAGTTGGTTTGATAGATTTTGAATTTTGATTTAGGGAATTGTAATTTATATATTAAGATTTGGATTGTTAGATTTTTTTTCATTAGTTTTATTTAATTCTGTTTTGTTTGGTTAATTGATTACTTTGGATTCATTGGCCCGCTTGGTTTTGATTTCAATTGGGGGTTTAAATGTAAATGATTACGGATCTATTATAACAAAATGGACCAAACAAAATTTAATACAAGCCCAAATCAAAAACAATTTTTTCAACCGAATAAAAATACAACCAAGATTTTTGCATTGAACAACATGTAGGAGGCGCCGGGGGTTTGTTGGTGTAACGATGTTTGCAACGGTAGAAAAATTGGTAGTCAAAGCATGTTTGCAACATGTAGGTACGCGGTTGCAATCATCTCTTTGCTCCAATTGGTAAATCCAATTACAAGAAATAGAATTAGCGTTTCTAGTCTTGATCCTGTGAGTAAACCAGAGTTCTTTCTCATTGAAGTGAAGATGAAAACACAATAGAAGTCCAATAGGAATACCAAATGAAATAATAAGAAGCTACGTTCACAGAAGCTCCAATTTTCTGCCACCCTGTCCCTCTTACAATGCATAAACACAACGAAACATTCGGTTCATGATCATGAAAATGAAAAATACCGTTCCTAAACCAAAGAGGATGGTTAAGTAAGGCTAACCGGAGAGGACGGTAAGAAAGCTGTCCATGAGGATTGAGATGCAAAGAATGGGAGTAATATCAGTCACATAATGCATTACTTCCTCCACATTGCTATAATCATAAGGCCACACATTCCGAAACAAGAAGAGAGTCGAGCTCACAACAACTGACTCAACTATAATTGCAGCTGAAGCAGAATCACGAGCCCCTCGCGGATTTTCAGCTCCTAGCTCATTCGCCACATTGGTACTAACCAACATTAAAACAAAAATGAAACATAAACTCTTTGAAAAGGAAATTGTATGAAATTTGAATTAAGAGACAAGGAAATTGTATGAAATTTGGATTAAGAGACGGGATGAAGGTAAGCTAGCTCCGGTGAGACAGGGTTCTCCGGAAAGTGTGGCTCGTTCCGGTGTAGGAGAACGAGGACGCTTTGTGGCCGGTTCAAATTTCGCTTCTGGTTTTCCCCGGTTTTGTCCAGTCTTTTGTAACCGTTTTCCAATCTTGTAATCCAAGCCAATTCTCTGTTAGGGTGGTTTAATTAATATATATATATATATATATATATTTAAATCAAGGTTTAGAAAATGAAAGAAAAGGTAATATAGAAATAGGTAACCGAAATATAGAAAGATATTGGTAAAACATAATAATCTTACAATTTTCTTTAATTACTAAAGAATTTAGAAAAAAATAAGGTTAAATAAATTTTTTAATAACAAAACTTTCTTTAAAATTATATGTTAGAAAAAAAAATTTACAATACTGTTATTACCAATTATTTCTACATCAACATTTTTTTTTTTTTTGAAAAATATAGTAAATATTTACGACATTACCTTCGCTGACAGATATATCTGCGACATAAATTTGTGGTTCTATGATATGGCAGATTTAAAGTTTTTCCGCATATTTTTATGGCAGATTTAAAGTTTTTCCGCATATTTTTATAGCAGATTTAATTTATTCCGCAAATTTACATATTTTAGTGGCTCTAGATTTTTTAATTCATCATAGATTTTTTTTCATTCGTAGATTAAGGTTTTAAGATCGTGATAGAGGCAACAAATTTTTTCATTTCTCCAAAATGGTAGAATTTTTACGGCAAATTTACTTTTTGCTTGCATATTTTTGTCGCAGACTTATTTTTTCACCGAATATTTTTTTTTTAGTTGTAGTATAGATTTTTTCCTCTACTAGTGGTTGTAGATTTGATTACAAAAATTAATTGATAGATTAACATCGTCGTTACCGCAGATTTATTTACATTATCGCATAGTATTTTTTCAAACATTAGTTATCGCAGATTTGTCACAAAATGTACAATTCCCTTTATGGTAGACATTAAAAATATTTTTAGTGTCTGCAGACTTATTATAGAATTTTTTGCGGATATGTTTTATACCGCAAATTTGTTTCACTAATTAATGACAAAAAAAAATCATAAGTCCATCGACGAAATATTTTCACTCTCTCACGAGAGTGGTGAGAGAGTTTTGCTCGTGAATTGGGGTTTTGGATTTTTTTTTTTTAAGGGAAACATATTGGATGCTAAGGATCTGAATCTATTATCCGAATATAAACATCTTGAAGTTAGGTTGTTGTGTTCCTACTCTGACCCACATGCTAGACTAATTATGGGACAAGTGCTGCATTATCTAAGTTTTGAATTGTTATGCATTTATGTTTGTGTATCTTTTATACTAACGTCTAGACTCTGGAGACAGGTTCGTTGGTAACAAAATGTTCAAATTTTACTTTAACATGAAGTAGACAAAAATATCAGGATCTATGGTTTATCCAAATATTTATTTAAACGAATGTTTTAAATCATTCGGAGTAGATCAGAAAATTTGATACCCAAAATTTGATGGTCGTGATGAAATGGAAAATTTGATACACGAATGTTCACAAACTGTGAACACAAAATGCTCAACCTCTTATGTTAAAAGCGGATCAAGAAAATTATTATTATCTTGTTTACTGAAATTGTATTCTCATTAGACTTTTTACAAGTGGGTGATTGTATCAATTCCTATGTCACACATGTTGCAGTAAAAATATTTCGATTAGATTTCATTATATATACCTATAAAAAGACAAAATGTCAATGCTTGAGATGGTGAACCAAAAAGGTTCATTCTCATAAGTTTCTAAGTTGGTGTCATTAAGCTAGCCTTTGATTGTGCTTCACTATAAAAACTTGTTGAAGCTGAAAACATCCAAAAAAAGCTTGAAGCGAGTATTATTTGGGTCAGACTGACTTAACTATTTTACATCTAAGATATCAAAACTAAATCCGTGCCCACCCACCTGCATCACATCTTTATCTGTATAATTATCAGTATTCCTAACCTAATATCTTTATCTGTATTATTTCCACGAATCCTCATGTCACAGTAAATGAAAAAAATTTATATGCTACTTTCCCCAGAGCTTCACTTCCCCTAAGCGAACGTAAAGTTAAATAACGTTATAGGACATTAGTCAAAACCAGACTTCTTAGAGGAACTTTCATAAATTTGTCTGATCGAACAACAACAGTAGTAGATAGTTGAATATTTGATACAGAGAAGTGATTCAACAAACGACATTCTGTAGAGAGTAAGAAAGGTATTAGAATGAGAAGAAGAAGAATGAGTTGCTGGTTGGACTTGCACCAAACCAAAACTCAGAAGGAGGTTTCAATCTGATGAGTCGCTTGATCCTGTCTTTGTCGGTGTTCTCCAGAAGTCCGTTCTAAACGATTTCATCAAGACAAACAAATCCTTCCATATTTATCCAAAAAACTCGCTCTGTTGGAGGCTTTCCACATACATCTTTCACAGCCGCTGTTATGATAAACATGGTTTCTGCCACTGCGCCACAGAAAAAGGAAACAACACAAATTCAAACTCTGAATGAAGTAGAGATCACTTGATTTATAAAGAAGAGCAAATGCTTACAAGCAAGCTCATCATACTCGTCTTTGCCAACAAGAAAGATGCTAACTGTTTATTTGGTTTAATGATTAACTCCAAAATGCAACGAGGAGAGTAGACGAAGTTTGATGTTTTGCAGCATCCTTAAAGCTACTTCAGGGAAAATCATAGACAAAAGGCAGAGCAGAAGAAGTGGGAAATAGCACCAAAATTTCTATATTTGGCAATTAAAACATCAATCTGAATCTTCAAACTATATCATATCTAACTAACCATCATCAGCAATCTCAAGATATAAAAAAGTATCGAACTTTACCTCCCCAAAACAATGGTTGCACATCTTCTTCTTCATTATCGACTTCTCACCATAACAAAACTCAGCATCACCTCTGTAACCAGGTTCACTCCCGTACCCAGATTCATTCCCAATTGGATCGATTCCAACGGCAAATCCGAATCCTCCGGAAGCTTCTTTCTCTCTGCCAGAATCTCGCCGCTGTCTCCGTGAATTCAGCACCGCCTCGCTCATATCAGAACCCCAATTCGCTTCGCCAAAAAGCTCTCCACTTGAATCTGTACAGACGGCGAAAGGCAAATCCGAGCAAGTCCCATGAGCTCCAATACAGCAACATCTCCGAGTCCCACTTCGATCACTACTCCGACTAGACACCGATCTCGAATTACGACGTCGTCGTTTCCTCGCTACCGGAAACTTCTTCTAGCGTTTCCAACAAAGATCTCTTGGAACCCAGGACCAAGGATACCATCAAATTTACTAACCAAGAATTTTAAATTTGTTTCTCCTTGGAGCACCAAAACTCCTCTCCTTCCATACTAAACCATCATATTAGGGTTTGAAAATCTAAAATCAAAGTAGAATCGATGAAAAGAAAAAGCAATACCCGAATTCGTTAGGACGAAAATGAGTAAGACGAGACGGCCATGAGAATCAACAGATGTGCCACCAAAACGTTTTGAAGCTCCGGAAACGATGACGGGAGTATTAAGGTTTTGATTGTAGAAGAAAAACTGACTTATGTGGTGATTCTGTTTTAAATAAAATCTGATTTTTCAATCTTTTAA
Organism: Cardamine chenopodiifolia; assembly: GCA_963922655.1. Taxonomy (NCBI): domain Eukaryota; kingdom Viridiplantae; phylum Streptophyta; class Magnoliopsida; order Brassicales; family Brassicaceae; genus Cardamine; species Cardamine chenopodiifolia. Next base: position 12,107,097 of record OZ000476.1, on the reverse strand, counting down.
CTTTTCAATTTTTTTTTCTCTAAATTTAAATCAAAATAACATTTACGTGAATAGTATAAATAATTTGGGTTTAATTGTATTCTGACACAAAAATAAAGTTAGTTTAGTTAAAAATCAGGATATCGGACAGAGTATAATTATCTTTCATTTGGTATAATATTCCGTTACTATGGTCCAGACATTCGTCCGCTAAAAGCTTATATATGGAAATTAAAATGTTCTCTTAAAGTATGTCATCTTATATGACAAGTTATAACAGGTTGTCTAGTAGTTAATTTGAATATCAGAAAAAGAAAAATAAATTGTGACATCCAGTGTGTTCGGTGTGGAGCGGAAAAAGAGACAATTAATCATATCCTCTTTGAATGTCCACCAACAATACAAGTTTGGGAATTTTCCAAAATACCATCAATATTTGGACAATTCCTTGGGACTTCGGTTTTATCAAATACAGATCATCTATTTTGGAGATATCCTAGAATATACAAACATTATATTTTACTATGGATTTTGTGGTATATCTAGAAAACTAGAAATGATAAGATCTAAAAAATATAGATAATAGCCCACAAGAAAGCTCAAAATTAGCGGAATCCAAAGCTTTACCTTAGGGGCCGGCACAAGTTAAAAAATAATAATGAGCTTAATCAAATGTCTCATGATACTGGTATTATATCCTTTTCTCAGAATTCAATGTTTAAAGAGTTTCGTTGTCGTATATGTGGTTCATGGAAAGAGACGTGGAAGAAAAACTTATGGGGGCATGTAAGACTCGTAGGTGCCCTTCTTCTTTGCACGCTGAATTAGAAGCTCTCATTTGGGCGATGACCAGTCTAATTGCACAACAGAAAATAGAAGTAGCATTTGCAACCGACTTCTCTGAGCTAGTGAAAATAGTGTCTACACCGGCCGATTTACTTGCTTTCTAAATGCACCTGGAGAATCTCTTGAGGCTAAAGAACTTGTTTTCATTTTTCTCACTTTATTTAATTTTTCGTGATTTAAATTCAAAAACGGATAAGTTAGCACAGAATGCTAGACTTTATCGCATTTAATTATCCATGTAAATTATGAACCACCAATTTGGATTTCTAAACTGTTTTAATTAATTTATAATTGTTAACAAAAAAAGCTAATAATTATTATACAATGTTTTATGTGTGTTTGCTTGGAGCCACAAAAATTTCAAGCTCGGGTATAACTTGTATACGGTAAACCAGTCTGAATTGTTTTTGATTTTCCTTTTTGTTTAAGATTTCAATTTTGCATTTTTCTGATCTTGTATATAAACCACCTAATTGCTCTTTAACCAATCAATGAAAATGAGATTGTTTACATCATATTAAGTTAAAATTGTATTAGGACAAAGAACAATCAGAGGTTTTAAGTAAAACACCGAATTGCGATTTCTAGATGCTTTTTCGATTGATAGAAGTCACAGTCTCTAGTATCTTCTATTTGGCGATCATTGATATATGACAATCATTTATATTTTGATGACAATAACGAAAAGGAAAAAAAGAATAACTTTTAAAAATTAGTTGAGTTTTTTTATCACTAAAATATCACTAAAATCTTTTTTTCTGGAAAAACTTAATTATAAGAGTGTCATTAACAGTTAATGTCACATCAGTATATTTTTCGTTTTTTGGCAAAAATGCAAATGTTTATGACATTGCCACCGCTAAAAGAAAATTCTACGAAATAAATCTGATGCTCTATGTTGTAGCAGATTTGTTTGTATGGCAGATTTAATGTTTTAATGGAGATTTAATTTGTATCGCAGATTTACATGTCATAGTGATGAAAATTTTTCTAACTCATCGTAGATTTTTTTTACTTCCGTAGATTTATTTTTTGAAAAAATGTGATAGAGGTAGCATATTTTTACATTTTTTTAAACTATTAGAATTTATACGGTAGATTTAATTTTTCGTCGCATATTTGTTTGGCAGACTTATTTTTCAATACAGATTTAAATTTTAACTTGTGGCACAGTTTTACCGTACTTTCTAGTGATCGTAGATTTGATTACCAAAAGTTAATTGTTAAATTAACTTCGTAGTTACCATATTTTTTGTTTGAAGTTATCGCAGATTTATTATTTTCAGAAAAAACAAATATTAGTTATGAAAGACTTTTTAATTTCTTTTTGGTAGATATTTTTCTTACTCGATTAACCTTTTTAGTGTCTGATGACTTATTGTGGCAGATTTGTTATTAACATCGCAGATTTTCTGAATATTTCACTAATTAATGACAAAATTAATGGAAAGTTTTTTTTTCTAAAACATAACTCTAGCGTCGAAATTTTTTGGGTTTTTTCAACCTCCTTCCACAATCATTCATTCCGTTTTTCACTTTCATCCCCAAACTATTTTTTTCAAGATAATCTTGTTCTTTCTCTATTTGCTTCTCATAGATTCTATATCATCCTCTTCTTGTTTCACTCCTCGAAGTGAGTCGACTGACTGATAATAATATGGAACATGTCATCCTTGTATCTCGGAAATGGATCTTCGCAAATAATATATGGTTGTTTGTTGTTGATAGCAAAAGTAGTTGTCGAATTCTAGAAGCAAATACAAAAACCACTTATGATGATTTCATCGGAATGGTGTATGAGGATTATGAGTTGGATAAGAGAATATGCAATATTGAGTTGAGCTACATGTTTTTTAAGAAGCTCCTTCAGAAATTACCACCAGATACACCTCAAGTTATTATTGGTAATTGTAGACATTTTCAAGCTTTTTTTTGTTAATCAAAATCGGAAACGGTTTGACTTTGTGTGGAAGTGAAAGGGAAACATTTGGGTGAATCAAAAGAGGTCAATGAAGATAAATTTGTGGCTTATAATACAGATAGAAAACGTCCAAGGGTTGAAGCCAACAACGATGATAATGACAACATGGTTGACGACAATTGTGATGACTCTGACGGAACTGATTCAGATGATGAGAAATTTAGTAAGTATCGGATGCCACCAGAAGATAAAGAAGATAACGCCAATTTACTTATGAAGAAAAGCAATTCAATGATTTCGTAAATCAACCTAATGGGTATCTTGATTTTGTTAACTTATAAATGTCTTCGGTGAATTTAGATGTTGGACAATGTTATGCAAGCAAAGAGCATCTAGAGACAAGATTAAAGATCTTAACAGTGCTATAAAAGTTTGATTTTCGCGTAGGTAAATCAACACCAACCCTATTAACTGTTAAGTATTGGGCAAAAAGATGTATTTGGAGGGTACAAGTAGCACCAGCAGAAAATGATCTGAAATTTCATGTTCGTGTGGATGTTGTTGAACATACATATTCAGTTACTAAGCGGTATGCATGTGTCCGACAAGCAACTCATGAGATACTTGGAGTGTTATACAACTTATGCAACTTAAAGTTGATGAGTTAAAGGTTCAAATATTTGTTTTTAGCATTTTGTTCAAGTATTAACAGATTTTCAATCATGAGAAATTTGATGGTTGTTGATAGTACTTTCTTACAAATAAAATACAAATATACACTTTTTATCGCAACAGCCCATGATGGTATAGCACTTATCTCTGGTAGTCATCAATCAATTGAGAAAACAATTGACCATTTATCCAAAATATAGTCGGAGAATATGCATGCAGATCATTGCAATGCTCGTTGAGATTAAGGCTAAGAATAAACTTAGTTTGGAAATACACGTGACCCAAAAAAATTAAACACATATTTTTTCCGTTTAAAAATATAAAATGTTTTAAGAGATTTATTTATTTAAGGAAAAAATACAAGATCATTTATTTATTATAAACAAGGTCTCATGCCATTTATTTAAATTATTCAGTCATTATTATATGTTGAAAAGTTACACAATCGGTATACGAAGTTCATTGGTCCGATTCAACAAATGTAAATTTATGATCAGATATTATTCTAATGAAATATCATGTACTACTTCCATTCAACCAGTAATATTTATTTCTGAAATACATTTATTAGAAAGTTGAAATCATTATATGTTTATTAAGAACATAATTATTTATAATCGATCTTTGGGGGAGGGGGATACTGATAGGATCAGTTTCTTATGGCATATGATAAAGTTTTTTTTTTTTTTTTATCCACGGCATATGATCAAGTTGATAAAGCTATATTGTTTTAAACCCTTTAACAAACAAGAAAAAGGTATGTTGTTTTAACTGGTTTATTAATACGTACGAAAAAGAAAAATACAACACTTTATCAATAAAAATAGAAAATATATCAGAATTTATAATATATAGTGTATTATATATATATATCAACATTTATAACAGAGTTCAAGTTGCTTATATAATTTATTATACAAATGGAGCTGGTTGATTACTTATTAGTTTTTACAAATAAATAATTAAATAGATATAAGATGAACAAGTACATGACCTCATAAACTATTAACAATATGTGTTTTAATAAATGAATATTAAAAAAATCATCTTAGATAATATTCAAATAATCGGACTTATACCGATTCGATATTCGGTTCAGTATTCAGTTTGGTTTTAATTTGGTTTATGAATATTCAAAATAATAATGTTTTCATTAGTATTTTTGAAACTTGCACCAGGATCAACCGTGAATCAAATTAGTGATCAATTAGATTTCTACTAAATTAATGAACTATCAAACCAGTTATAAACCCACTAAAAACGATTAAAATTCTATGAACTGAATCCGCATGCTTTTTTAAAATATAGGATCATAACTGAATTTAAATTCGTTCTTAATAAGAATGGACACAATTCATCTTCTAACGTCACGTTTCATTTTGTATCCATTCTCAAATCTTTGTATCATATGAGAATGTATTTTCAGCATGAAACAAGTTTGTTTTTTCGACTAAGAGGGACATGAATTCTCAAAGTTCCGTTTGAGAAATTGCAAATATTAATATATAATATATTTTTTGTATATTAATAAATATAATATTTCAAAATTTAAAATTAGTAATAATAATATTAATTATTCAATTTAATATATTACTAACTTTAATTATATTATTTTCATATAAAACATATTATTATTATATGTATAGATTTAATGTTATTTTAAAATAATAATTTTCGTAAATATATTAATATTAAACATTTAAGGATATAAGTAGAATTTTTAAATTTGAACATGCATTAGTCAACTTATTTTTTATTTGATTAGTTAATATAATTTATTTTAAAATTAATAAAAAATCATTAATTATGTTTGGTTGTATGAATAGCAGATAAGATTGTTTGGATGTGGATATAAGTTCAAATACAAAGAAATTTTTTCCATTATTGAGAATTTTTTTCTTTAATCTAATGGTATTTCACGTAAATTTTTACATTTTTTGTCATTAAGTTAATAGTGTTTCTCAATTAATAGTATAAATAATTTACGATAGACCAATGTTAGATCTATACATTTTAAGAATAAAACTATTTTTTTTTAAATGGCAAAAACATTGATTAATTAGGTGAGGAATATCAAAGACGGCCACAAAGTAGGGTTGCAGAATTTAGAGAAGAATACGAAGACTACACAATAGTTTTATTTTTCAAAAACAAAAATGAAAAAATGAATGGATTAGTTTTGGATATGAAACTTTTAAATTTGGAATATTCATGAGTTTTGCAAAATATTATTTTTAACATAACAAAAATTATCTTTAGTTTTATATTTTAGAAAACATTAAAAAAATAACTCATGGTTGAACCGGGTCAATCCCATAATCTATAAAAACAAGTTCGGCTTGCCTTCTCTCCTGACTTTAAAAACATATCTTTAATGTAATCAGTTTCAAACAAAGATTCTAGATATATTAATTATATATTTATAGTTTTACGATGCGTAAGTTGTAATTTTAAAACTAAATGGATTTACGCGCATAAACGAATTACGAAATCCAAATTTAAGTAGATCTACGGTCACCATCACCTAACTTCCTCAATAATCACAAGACTTTATTGTCCACTTTGCAACTCAAGCATATTGCATAACATCTAATGGAAAAGCTATTATAGAATTCCATAGTATTCTTTTTACACACTTTCTAACGGTAACTGCCTCTTCTCCTCTTTACTTAGCTTGAAGTAGGTGTCATCTCATTTTCTATCATAATTGCAACTTCCTCTTCTTCTCTTTTATCTTTTTTAATCATTCTAAAGCTTTTATCTTCTCCACAGACGCCTTCACGTATAGTTCAGTCCATGTCCATATTGTCCTGCTCAAAAATAACAAAAAGGTTATGGTTTTTGTTTAATATTTGAGATATTGATCCTAATTATACGTAAAAGGTATTAAATTATCACATCTCTTAAATATATAAATGCACTTCTCGTATATGCCTTAGATATGATTGTGGTTTTAATCCACATAATTATCTTGAATTTTTTTATTTATAAAACAAACGATAAATCAAAATAGTTATGTTTTCTTTAACCAAAAAATGTTATGTTTTGTTTATCTGTTACGAAAAACTATATATATATATATATGAATTATAAAGAATAATCTTTTATTATTGATAACTTCTTTTACCATATCGAAAGAACCGACCTTCCATAACAAAATATCTATTGCTTTATTTGCTACTTATCCTTGTTGGATTTTTCAAAAGTAAATTAAGAAGCACAAGTTGTTGAGAAAAAGTATTAATAATAGGTCTTGACATCGAATGGGTGGTGGGAGATATATATAATCCATATGGTATATATAGTTTTTGATTTTATTTATAGTTTTTGATTTTCCTTTTCCCTTAATGTTAAACAAATTTTAGTCTTCATATTTACAAATTTGATAAAATAAAAACACTTCATATGCTTCTTGATCATATAACTATCTAAATCTTTAACAAACAAAAAGGGTTGACAGTACCGATCTCTCCTTCAACTATAGGAGTTCAAACGAGATCTTCCAAACTTTTGAACTCTTCAATTTACAACTCAAAAATTTTGAATTCTTCACTTAACAACACAAACTATCAAAATATATGCAATTCAATATATCCAACTAAAACGTGAAAATTTCATTTAGTAAACCATAAATACCGTTTTACTATAGTGCGATTAGATGGATCTGGGTTTAACCTTTTTGCCCGACGGAGTAACCCAAACACTCTCAATAAGTTACAGGATTTATAAATTTGTGGAAAAAAGAAAAGAAAAAAATATTGCGGTTCTGAATTATCTTCTTCGTCATCAAACGCCGTCGTTTTCCAGAACGTCACAAGCTCTTCAAATCTCCAATGAGGATTCTGAGATTCTGAAATAAAGTTAGTTTTTATTTTTTCTAAAACTAACTTTTGTCATCCAATCAAAATTTTGAGAAATTAGCTTTTCTAGAACTTACGAAACCAATTTTCCCTTGCGTTTGCTTGTGTTTACGAATCCAATCAAAATGTTTAAAACTATTTCACTATATTTCTTGTCAAAAAGTAAAAATCAAAATCTAAACACCCAAATCAATAACTCTACAACATTTCTAAACATTAAAGGCCAACATAATTTTTCGCAAAAAAATAAAATTGATTTGAAAATCACAATATATATAATTTAAATTCCATAAGTTTGCTTACGAGAATTTCGAAGCCAGTGACGTTAGCAAAGGAGCTGCCAAGGCCAATTCCGGCGAGAGAGAGTTCGCTCCGGTGACCGACGATCATCGTTAAAGTTGAGAAGGAACTGAGACATGTTTGAGACGACCATTGGAGCAGCCATTGAAGCAACGTTCTCCATATTTTCCCATTTTATCTTCTCCTTTTCTACTACTTCTTCTTCATATGATTTCTTGTTCTTGACCAGTAATGGAGTTTCGTTACTCTTCACATTCCTTCTGGTTACAAAATATGGCAAGTTGTGTCGAATTCAATTACTTTAAATGTGTCAGTATAACTTTGCAAAAAAGACATGCGACCAGAAATAAATAGACACGTTGCAATAAATTAGTTTCTCACTAAAGGAAGTGGATAAAGTAGTGGCTTTCTAAGTAACCTTTCTAGGACTCTAGGTACAAAATTTGTGAAATAACATGACTTAAAATGACATAGGGAAAACTATCTTTTACCCCCCCCCCCCCTCCCTTCTTTCTTTATGATCTACCTTCTTTTGTTTGCAATGTTTTAAAACTCAACCCGGATATCAAACCAAAGAGTTAACCGGCTCGCCGAAAAGTACCAAAATTGGTCTTTTAGTGGCTATATGCTCATTTTCTAGTAGTATATATAATACAGTTAATTAAAAATTTACCACTACTATAATAATGGCATTCAGAATTTCCCACATTTACTGTGAAACTTCAGATTTTGCCACTCCAACCCATCTATTTTTTATTAGTGTTTTCGCAGCTAATTCATGTAATGTAATGTGTTTTGTCCACAAAGACGATCATATTTAAATAGTTAAAACATTCTATTTGGTTTTTATGTATAATTTAGGATTTAATTTTATGTTTGGATATGAGACATTAATTTTAAGTTTTCTATTTAGTAGAATTTAGAATTTAGTTTTGAATTTGGTTAAAATCTATTTATATTATTTAGGATTATATTTTGATTTTGGTTATTATATAAGCTATTCATTTTATAAAGGTAGACAAAATTTCCATAGGTAAAATATTCATGTGTTTTAGTAGATCAAATTTTTTCTTTGGCCGCTAAAAGTAAAATCGTCAATGGGCAATACTAATTTTATCAAAATCCATATCGAAAACAGTAAAATAGAAAAAAAAAACTAAAATCATTAACAATTTGTGGGTTTTTATGAATAAGCTCTATATAATATATATATATATATATAACATACGTTGTCGCTACTCACATACTATTTTCTTGTAGTATATATATTAATTAGGATAGTGTTTTTTAAAATAGATCATTTCACAATTATATTATCAAAAGGGTACCTCTATATATTATTGGCATAGAGATACGTGAGATGCTCTCAGGAATTAAAGTGAGTAGGTAAAGTGTCTTTAAACTCTTTGTGGTCCACCTGTTACCGATGAAATTTCATATTTATCCGTTTAAACTTATCCAGACTCTGATATCATACAAAACTATAGCTGTTTCTCAAAATCAATTACAATCAAATGCATAACTCATTAAAAATTTTAAAAGTTGTTTAGGTCACTTAATTTTAAGCTTTGGATTCCTAATACAAATTCTTAATTTAAGGAGTGAGCGGAGCAGAGAAATTAAAATCTAAAACTGTTGATGTTTCTTTAACAAAACTCGCCAAAAAAAAGCAATCAAAATCACCCATAGTTTGTATTTCTTCTTCTTTAGTTAACCAATGACTCATGTCTCCAAACTTTCTCATCCAGTATTCTCTCCCTAGCCTTGATTGCCTGCAAAATTTCACAAGTACGTAGAAACAAATATTAACTCAATTCTCAAAAAATCGAACAAAGTATTAGAAATAAATACAAAGCAATTTATGCAGTTGCAATCACCTCTTTTTTCCAATTGGTGAATCCAATAACAAGACATAGGATTAATGTTTGTAGTGTTGATCCTGAGACTATACCAACCCAGAGTCCTTTCCCATTGAAGTGAAGATGAAAACACAATAGAAGTCCAATGGGAATACCAATGACATAATAAGAAGTAATGTTCACGTAAGCTCCAATTTTCTGCCACCCTGTTCCTCTCACAATGCCTAAACACAACGAAACATTTGGTTCATGATCATGAAAATGAAAAATACCGTTCTTAAACCAAAGAGGATGGTCAAGTATGGCTAACCGGAGAGGACGGTAAGAAAGCTGTCCATGAGGATTGAGATGCAAAGAATGGGAGTGATATCAGTCACATAATGCATTACTTCCTCCACATTGCTATAAGCATAAGGCCACACATTTCGAGACAGGAAGAGAGTAGAGCTCACAACAACTGACTCAACAGCTGCAATTATAATTGCAGCTGTAGCAGAGTCACGAGCCCCTCGCGGATTCCCAGCTCCTAGCTCATTCGCCACATTGGTACTAACCAACATTAAAACAAAAATGAAACATAAACTCTTTGAAAAGGAAATTGTATGAAATTTGGATTAAGAGTACTAAAGTAAAAGCACACCTTGCTGCATCACCGATTCCATTTACCAGATTGTAGTGCAACGAAGAAGTCGTGAGGCTGCTCAAATCCCAAGAATTAAGGTTTATAAAATGAAAGAAATGGTAAGGGTAGAAGAGTATTTTATTTTTAATTTGTTTGATACATTACCAAATCGAAATAACCGAAGTTTCCAGCTTCGAGTTGGGTAGAAGACCAGACAGCAAAGTAATCACCTCGAAAGCTAACCACTCAAGGCTATTAAATGAAGCACAATAACAAGAAAAGTTTAAAAGGTTAGTGAAAAATAAAGAGATACCATTAGAAATAACTAAACCGAAATCCCGACTAATCTTCCGGACCTACTGAAAATCAATCTTTGGCCTATTCTCAAGACGATGACCACTAGATTACTATCACTGTTTTACATACTTACCAACACATCATTGCAGAAGGAACCGCAAATTGAAAGAAGATTTTTGTATGAAGAAACACATCCTTGGACATATAAATCCGCGTTTCCACGCACCGATGAGAGCGTTTCATGTAAACCCAAAGGATAACGGCAGTGAGCCAATAGGAGATACCAATAGACGCAGCCGCTCCTTTGACTCCGAAATCAAATTTGTGAACCATTAGCCAGCAGAAAGGAACATGGAAAAAGAGTGCGGCTAGAGAGCTCAAGACCATCGGAAATATCAAGCTTTGTGACTGAAAATATCGAACCAACGACTCGAGAACCGAGTAACCGAATAGTGCCGGTATGAGGCAGAGACAGTACACACCGGCTAACTCTGCTATTTGAGGGTCTTGGTGAAGCAGAATCAAGATCTTGTTCATGAACATCCAAAGAATCGAAATCGGTAAAGAGATCATCAAGAGAAAAACCATGGAAGTGAAAGTGTAGGATCCGAGTTTGTGATATTGCTTTGCTCCATATGCTTGGCCACATAGTGTTTCCAATGCACCTGACAGTCCAAACTATTGTATACAAAGTTCATGAATGGTCAAAAACTAAAAGTTAAATCTAAAAATCCAAAAACTAAAACAAAAAACTCTATAACATTTCCAAACATTCAAGGCCAAAATGATTATTTCAAAATTTTTTTTGTAAAACATAGAAAATCACCAATAATAAAATAAAATTATCACAAGTTTGCTTACGAGGACACCAAAGCCGGTAACGTTAGCAAAGGAGCTTCCAAGGGCGATTCCGGCGAGAGAGAGTTCACTTCGGTGACCGACGATCATCGTGGAAGTTGCTTGAAGAAGGAACTGAGACATATTCACGGCGACCATAGGAGCAGCCATTGAAGCAACCTTCTTCATCTTCTCCCATCTTATCTTCTCTTCTTCTTCTTTTTCTGATAGTTTGGTGGTCTTCACCAGTAATGGAGCTCCGTTATTCTTCATCTTCCTCCTGGTTAGAAAATATGGGAAGTTGTGTCGGATTTATTTACTTTAGAGTTTAGACTGTAGAGTTTATATAAATGTATTTAATTTAGGAAAAAGACACGCGATGCGGAAAATATAGACACGTTGCAAATAAATTCGTTTCCATGAAAAAGCAAAATCGTTTTCGAATCTTATCGTCTCAATCATTTAAGAGACAAGTACAGTTCATATACAGTATAATGGTTAAAAATCTGTCGCATCTTAATCTGTCAAGCTGAAAAAAATTAGCACTATTTATATACAGTATAGTGGTTAAAAATCATGTAGGCTCTTGAATAGAATATATTGTGATATTAGAATGTATGTGTCAATTTTAATGTCCTATATTGACATATTGTATCTAGGTTCATATGTAAACCGGTATCAGAGCTGAGATCATATATACTCCATCCGTTTCATATTAAATGTTATTTTATGATTTAAGATTTGTTTTATATGTCGTTTTAAAATTTTAAGGTAAATATTTGATAAAATTTCAGTTTCATCTCTATTATTTTAATATATTGACCACTTAAAAAATTATATAATATTTCTTTTATTTAAAAAAAACATTATAGAGTTGAATTATTATTTCAAAAAAATATCATTTTATGTTTCCAATGTTATTTTTAAAACAAAATTATAGTTTACAGTCTATTCAAAACTAAAACTATTTGAATTCAAGTCAATATAATATATCTATTGGCATATTAAATAAGGCTAGATTTGTATAATCAAAAAATTTCTTAATTTGTGTGAAAAATATTATAACGAGGAATATATTAAATGTGTGATTCAACTGTTTTCTTACAAATGTGTTTAAATCTTAAAGAACACTGATAATAAAAGGGACGGATTACAAGTTAAGCAGGCATAAAGTTGGAGTCTTAATTGTGACATTAATTTTAGATGTACATATTTGGAAAAAAAAAATCACATATAACTTTTGGGTAAATATCTATTAAATGTAGAAGCGGCCGAAGTTGAGATCACATAAAATTTTCTTTTTGAAGTATATTAATAATTATACAATGTTTTATGTGTGTGTGCTTAGAGCACTAAATTCTCAAGATCGGCTAGAACTTGTATACTGTAAACCAATCTGATTTGTTTTTCTTCATAAGGCTTCAGTTTACCTTTGCCTCATATAGGATGGACATTCGGTTTTCGAGTTTAGGTTCAGATTTTTTTATTTAGAAAATTTACATTCCAATAGAATAATTTACTGGATTCGGGTTTGGATCCGGATAGAACCTTTTGAGTTTGGATCGGATTCGGATTTCAGAGTTAAAACTCTATAAACCCTCTAAAATTGGGTTTTCCGGGTTTGAGTTCAGATTTGAATTTTTTTTGGGTTTTTCGTGGTTTTTTGGATTTTTATGTTTTTCGGTATTTTTGAATTTTTCAGATTTTTTTAGATTTTCTGCTTCGGATTCGGATCGAGTTTGTGTATATTACACATATAAAATCACATTTATATGATATAGTTCTCGAATTATGATATTTTTCCATGGATATTTATGTATTTTTGGGTTTTTAGATCGGGTTTTCTGGTTTCGAATACGGATTTTCGAGTTTACGAATTTATACTCCAATAAATAATTTATGGGTTCGGGTTCAAATTCAGATAAAACTTTTTAGGTTAGATTCGGGTCGGTGTTTGGATTCGGTTTTTTTGTCCACCCCTAATCTGATATTGTATGTCAACGACTCATTTGCTCTTTGACAAATTAATGAAAATGAGATTATTTATATCACATTAAGTTAAACTGTATCAGGTCGACAAAGAACAACCCGAGGTTTTAAGCACAATTTCTAGATGCTATCTCGATTGAGAAGTCACAGTCCGTATTATCCTCTATTTGGCGATCAATGATAATTGATAATAACAATCGTTTATATCTTGATGGCTCATTGAGATTGAAGCTAATAATAAGCTTAGTTTGGAAATACACACGACCCGAAAAAATTTAACAGGTAGCAAATAAATTCGTTTTCCGTCTGAAACCAAAATCATTTCCGGCGTCAGCATCATTTAAGAATAAGGTGCAATATCATTTATTTTTTATAAACAAGGACTCATGTCATTTATTTAAATTATTCAGTCTGTATGTTATTTAAATTATTCAGTCTGTATGTCATTATGTTGAAAAGTCACACAATCGATAGACGAAGTTCATTGGTCCAATTCAATAAATGCCAAATCATGATCATATATTATTTTAACGGAATATCCTGTACTCTAATTAAAATTCTTAATTATAAGTACGTACATCTCCTCCTCGCTGCAACCAGTTATATTTATTTTTGAAATACATTTATTAAAAAGTTGAAATATTTCTTTTTATTAAGAAAATTATTGATTTATAATCGATCCTTTGGGTGAAAATTCCGATTAGATAAAAAGTTTGCTTTTTGTCAACGGCATATGATCAATTTGATAAATCATAAATCTAGATGTTTTAACTTTTAACTGGTTTATTTATACGTACGAAAAGCAAAATACAACATCTTATCAATAAAAGAGAAAATATATCAGCATTTATAATATATAGCGTATATTATACTATATATCTAAACATACTCCAACTTGCTTATACTCCTTCCTTGAAAACACAAAACTTCTATCTCTATAAAACAAAAGAAAAAAACCTAAAATATTTAGTTTTAAGGAATTGAAGGAGTGTATTTTTATGAAACAAAAAATAAATTTAAAACGACACTAAACGTGGAAAAGTAGGAATATAATCTATTATACAAATAGAGCGAATTGAGAGGCCAAATGAACCAATTAGACACACGTTTCAATACTAAGAGATCCACCCTGATCCATATCTCGATGTTTAATATTAATGTGCGGGTGTACTTTATGGACTCCCATTTGATCCTTTTCCGATAGACCTAAAAATCGGAGTTAAGAAATGCGAAGAGAAATCGTATAAAGAAAGTAAGTAAGAACGATTTTAATAATAAAACGATTTAGAAAAAGATCCGTATAAAACCGATTAGAATCGGAGGCGAGATATGATCTCTGTCCTTAACTCAATAAAGCTCCCGTTAGTGAGACGGATCCACAGAGCTTTTGGAGTCCCAGGATACAACCGATATGAGACCACAACGCTACACTCGGTGTGGAATCTACGAACGTAGACAACTACGATATACTCTAGACGTACCGTTTTCCGAAAGAATGGAGAAACGCTTAGCGAGAGAGTGAAGGATCTTAGAGAGAATTGTTTTTCGAATGAGTGAATTCTTCAAATGAGACGAGTCCCTTATATAGGCGAGCTCGGAGTGAGTTCAAACGCATGCAATTGATGGTAAGATTTTGCGTTATGATTGCATGTCATTAACACGTAGAGAGTTACGATTTTCGTCATTAACATGATGCGATCGGTTTTGATTTTTTGTTATAAATAATCAAATCTCGTATTAACCGAAAAAATTAAGAGGATATTTTTAGATAATTTAAAATAAAAAATTATCCAAAAAGAAATGGGCCACTCGACCACGAGACATTCCCAAAGACCCAAAGCCCCAAAGCCCCGAAGCCCCGAAGCCCCGAAGGCCCGAAGCCCCGAGCCCCTGAGCCCCCGAGCCCCGAGCCCCGAGTCCCGAGCCCCAAGCCCCGAGCCCCGAGCCCCGAGCCCCGAGCCCCGAGCCCCGAGCCCCGAGCCCCGAGCCCCGAGCCCCGAGCCCCGAGCCCCGAGCCCCGAGCCCCGAGCCCCAAGCCCCGAGCCCCGAGCCCCGAGCCCCAGCCCAAGCCCAAGCCCAAGCCCAAGCCCAAGCCCAAGCCCACGCCCACGCCTGCGCCTGGCCTGGCGGCGGTGGTGGTGGTGCGCGCGTGTGGTCCGATTCATCCTCTCTCACATGCACCATAAGTCTTAGCCAATTTGAACATTTGTATCACCTTCTAGTCATTTATACTAGAACGAAAATGTTCGGCTTAAACTATGTGGGACATTTAATAAATCCCACTTACTCACTTACACTCAAATGGATCTATTTTGACAATTAGCCCAAAGTCCAATCCATTTCATAAGTTATTTCTTATTCACATTCTCAAATATTTATAAGCCCAATGCTTATAATAATTTAGACCCAACAATCCCCCACATGAATAGAAATGACTCTAAACAGGGATGACTTGAAAGACTCTTTGGATAGAAAAAGCTAAAAAAAAAGTCTCCAGAGTATATGCGAAAACTAACTGTGTCTGATGTGGTAGCATTTTTCAGCTTTGAACCAATCATTGTTAATATCTGTCGAGTTTACTCGGCCAGGAGGTGAACATGATGTCTTGAACCACCCAGAGTTTTATGTAAACTTAGACAACAGGAATAACCCAGTTAGGTTTCTCGTAGAACTACGTTCTCTTATTGTGTTCATTGTGGCCTTGAACATGCCTGGATTCATGAGTGAACTTGGAGAATATATCCTTTATCGTTCATTCTCCTAGAAACGGCCCCATTTCACACTCACATAGGTGATTTCCCATAAGCTTTACCATCTTGTTGAAAGCATTACTTTGTACTTCATAAGAATGAAAGTATGAAATCATTAAAAGCTCAACGCTTATCCTTAAAAACTAGCACTTTCTAATGATCGTAGGAATCGGTTTGAGACATTCGTCTCACAGTACTTTCAGCAGAATCAGTTTAATATAGTTGTCCCTTTGAACCTCATTCTTGGGATCTCCAGTCATTGAGGTTGGGTGTCCATCAAACGTCATCTTTTAATTCATAGGTTGTAAACCCATTCCTCTTGATGATTTTAATACTTGATCTCGAGTCAGACCTTTTGTAAAAAGATCTGCTAAATTATCAGCTGATTTGATATAATCCAACGTAATTATACCACTTGAGATCAAATGTCTAATGGTCTTATGTCGTCTTCGTATATGACGAGATTTGCCATTATATTCAGTGCCCGTAAGATAGCGGATTGACTATCACAATGTAAACGTATTGCCGGCACAGGTTTCTCCCACATAGGGATATCTTCCAAAAAATTTCGAAGCCACTCAGCCTCCTCTGCGGCTTTGTCTAAAGCACTGAACTCAGATTCCATGGTTGATCTGGCCAGCAGAGTTTGTTTGGAAGATTTCCATGACACAGCAGCACCACCTATTGTAAAGACATATCCACTTGTGGATTTTGAGTTCTTGGAGTCAGATATCCAGTTTGCATCAGTATACC
The DNA here is from genome assembly GCA_963922655.1 of Cardamine chenopodiifolia. Lineage (NCBI taxonomy): Eukaryota > Viridiplantae > Streptophyta > Magnoliopsida > Brassicales > Brassicaceae > Cardamine > Cardamine chenopodiifolia. Next base: position 12,090,412 of record OZ000476.1, on the reverse strand, counting down.
CTTCCAAGACTGTTGGTTCTTTACCATAGTGCAACCCATAGCTTTTCGTAAACCGCAAGTAATTCAATACTCTAGTTATAGCTTTCCAGTGTGTGTGTCCTGGATTACTTGTGTATCGACTTAATACATTAACAGCGTGCGCTAGATCGGGTCGAGTACAATTTGTTAAGTACATCAGACTTCCGATAACTCGTGCATATTCCACTTGTGATACGGCTTCACCTTGATTTTTAGTCAAATGAAGTTGAGCGTCAACAGGTGTTTTTGCAGTCCCACTTGAGTAGAGTTTAAATCTATCAAGTATCTTGTCAGCATAATGTCCTTGGGATAAAATGATTCCGTCAGAGTGTCTAGTGATTTTAACTCCTAGAATCACATCTGCTAATCCCATATCTTTCATATCAAACTGTCCCGATAACATGGTTTTTGTTTGATTGATGATATTGTTATTACTCCCAATAATAAGCATGTCATCTACGTATAGACATAGAATGATATACCCAGCTGTAGTAATTTTAACATATATGCATTTATCACATTTATTTATGCGAAAACCGTTTTACATCATTACATTATCAAACTTTTCATGCCATTGTTTTGGAGCTTGTTTAAGTCCATACAACGACTTCACAAGTCTACAGACTTTGTGTTCTTGTCCAGGTACAACAAACCCTTCAGGTTGTTTCATGTAAATTTCTTCCTCTAAATCTCCATTTAGAAAAGCAGTTTTTACATCCATCTGATGGATTTCCAGATCTCGTAAAGCAGCAATGCTAATTAGCATTCTGATCGAAGTTATTCTTGTTACCGGAGAATAGGTGTCAAAGAAATCCAGACCTTCCTTTTGTCGGAATCCTTGCACCACGAGTCTAGCCTTGTACTTATCTATCGTACCATCAGTTTTCAATTTTGTTTTGAAAATCCATTTACACCCGAGGGCTTTAAACCCTTCCGGTAAATCAGCCATCTCCCATGTATGATGTTGCATAATGGAGTCAATTTCACTATTTATGGCTTCCTTCCACGAAGGTGCGTCTGGCGTAGACATAGCCTCTATGTAAGTTCTTGGTTCATTTTCTAAAAGAAAAACCATTAGGAAATCATCACCGAAGGTTTTTTCCTTTCGAGCTCTTTTGCTCCGTCTAGGTTCATCTTCAACTTCTTCCGGCTCATTAAATAAAGTACAGGAAAAGCTTGCCTCATTTTGAGAGGAACTTACATCTCTTTGATCCCGTGTCCGTTTTAGATATTCTCTATCTTTTAACGGAAAAATATTTTCAAAGAATTCTGCATTCCGGGATTCCATCACAGTATTAATGTGAATGTCTGGAATATCTGATTTATGAACCAAAAATCGATAAGCACTACTATTGTGTGCATAACCGATAAAAATACAATCAACGATTTTTGGTCCAACCGTGACTTGTTTCGGAGGTGGTACAACTACCTTTGCTAAGCACCCCCACACTTTCATGTATTTGTATGAAGGAATAGTGCCTTTCCATAATTCATATGGAGTTTTCCCCGTCACTTTGTGCGGAATTTTGTTGAGGATATAATTCGAGGTAAGCAAAGCTTCCCCCCACATGTTCTGAGCTATCCCAGATTCCTGCAACATAGCATTCATCATTTCTTTAAGAGTGCGATTTTTCCTTTCAGCAACTCCATTAGATGAAGGTGAATAAGGAGCGGTTGTTTGATATATTATTCCATTTTCTCTACAAAATGCATCAAACGGTCCTTCATATTCTCCACTTCGATCACTTCGAACTATTTTAATATTTTTCTCAAGTTGATTTTCAGCTTCAAGCTTATATTCTTTAAATTTATGCAAAGCTTCGTTTTTGCTTTGTAATAAATAAATACAACAATATTTTGTGCAATCATCTATAAATGTCACAAAATATTTCTTTCCTCCTCGAGTTGGTAGATACTTTAAATCACATAAATCTGTGTGTATCAGACCAAGAGGTTCCGTCGTTCTTTCTCGTTTAGGGGATGGTCGTTTTGTAAGTTTTGCTTGTACACAAACTTGACATTTATCTTTAATTGATTTGCATTTAGGAATTAGACTTAAATTCATCAATCTTTCCAAAGATTTATAATTCACATGTCCTAAACGTTCATGCCAAATAGTAAAAGACTCGACCAAATAAGCAACTTGAGCATTTTCATTAACGGAAACAACATTGGTTACATTTTTCTTTGGTAAGACCGTCATTACATTCATCTTGACAAGTCCACCATTAACATAACCCTTTCCCAAGTACACCCCATTCTTCCTAATCACTAGCTGATCGGATTCAAAGTTAACACCAAATCCGGCCTTGCTCATGAGTGTGCCGGAAATCAGATTCTTGCTTATGTCGGGAACATGTTTCACATTGTTGAGAGTGATCTCATGTCCCGAAGTCATCTTTAGCACAACCTTGCCACGTCCTAAAATCTTGGATACTTTGGTGTTGGCCATCTTCACCTTTTCGTCTTCATGACTCTTTTGATAAGTGGTAAACAACTCTTTATCACAACAAATGTGAGTGGTTGCACCGGTGTCGTAGAACCACTCCCTTGGATTGGTCTCAACCGCATTGACTTCCGGAATATCTTCGGTGATCACCGCACATAGATCTTCCGAGGTCAAGAAAGCTTGATGAGTAGACTTTTTAGCCTTTGCCTTGCTATGACAAGCTTGAGCTTTGTGGCCTATCTTACCACAATAGTTACAAGTCCCGATGAACTTCTTCTCAGCCACATTGTGCTTCTTGAAGTTCGTGGATCCAGAAGGTTTCAGATTTTTTGGGAAAATCTTATGCCCGACCTTACCCTTGCCTTTGACCTTAGCCATTTGAGCAAGATAGGCTTGGTAAGAATCTTGCTCCTCACGATTGGTGAGCCCGGTTGTATGGTGATTTCTAGCTTCAATTTGAAGCCTAGTGATCAAGTCTTGAAGAGACATCGCCTTTCGCTTGTGCTTGAGATAATTTTTGTATTCCACCCAACTTGGAGGAAGTTTCTCAATAAAGCAATTAACCGTAAAAGGCTCACAAATTTTCATACCTTCGGATGCTATCTCATTGCATAGCAATTGAAGTTGATCCACTTGTGCCATGATAGGTTTTGAGTCCACCATCTTGAAATCTAGAAATTTTGCCACCGCAAATTTCTGAGTTCCCGCATCATCAGACTTGTACTTCTTCTCCAAAGCATTCCACAACTCTTTGGCTGTCGGGAATTGCATCTCATTGTTGTATACAGCGTACAACGAGTCAACGAGGCGGCTTAAGATCCAACCGCGGCACAAGAAGTCTGAATGCGTCCATGCATCAATGCTCACAATGGTGTGGACATCTTCGACTCCAAGAGGAGCTACCGGCTTGTCCTCCTTGAGGAACTTATCAAACTTGAGGGTGGTCAAATAGAACAACATCTTTTGTTGCCAAGTTTTGAACCCATTCCCATCAAATTTTTCCGGCAATAGTCCAGCACTCACAGCGGTTGTTTGAACAACGGTTGTTTGAACAACTTCATTTTCCTTGTTGATTGCAACATGCCCAGTCTCAGTCGACATCTGTTGACAATCCATGGAATAAAATGAGTGAGATGCTTGAATCGTTGGATAAATAAAATTTATTTACGAATCAGCTATTATTTAAATTTGTTTAATGTTTTAAATTATAAACACTATTAGTTAGTGCAATAATTTATAACCGACTTATAAAACGTTTCGGAAATATTGCAAATTTATTTGCACCCGAACCCGTTTCTTAACACAAACGTTTCTCAAAATCGCTAACAAGCGTTCGCCGAAACCGTTTTAGATGTGTTATATTGTTTTGTAAAGACACTTATGAAAGCGTTTTACTCAACCGTTTGAAACCTTGTTTCCAAAGAAACTACGTTTCTAGATAAGAAATAAAACCGAAGAAAATCGTTTTATAATTTCGCAAATCTCAATCCGATTATAGCTATATGGTAGAAGCGGATTTATTGAGTTAAGCTTGATAGACCTAAAAATCGGAGTTAAGAAATGCGAAGAGAAATCGTATAAAGAAAGTAAGTAAGAACGATTTTAATAATAAAACGATTTAGAAAAAGACCCGTATAAAACCGATTAGAATCGGAGGCAAGATATGATCTCTGTCCTTAACTCAATAAAGCTCCCGTTAGTGAGACGGATCCACAGAGCTTTTGGAGTCCCAGGATACAACCGATATGAGACTACAACGTTACACTCGGTGTGGAATCTACGAACGTAGACAACTACGATATACTCTAGACGTACCGTTTTCCGAAAGAATGGAGAAACGCTTAGCGAGAGAGTGAAGGATCTTAGAGAGAGTTGTTTTTCGAATGAGTGAATTCTTCAAATGAGACGAGTCCCTTATATAGGCGAGCTCGGAGTGAGTTCAAACGCATGCAATTAATGGTAAGATTTTGCGTTATGATTGCATGTCATTAACACGTAGAGAGTTACGATTTTCGTCATTAACATGATGCGATCGGTTTTGATTTTTTGTTATAAATAATCAAATCTCGTATTAACCGAAAAAATTAAGAGGATATTTTTAGATAATTTAAAATAAACCCCGAAGTCCGAAGCCCGAAGCCCGAAGCCCGAAGCCCCGAGCCCCAAGCCCCGAGTCCCGAGCCCAAGCCCAAGCCCACGCCCACGCCCACGCCCACGCCCACGCCTGCGCCTGGCCTGGCGGCGGTGGTGGTGGTGCACACGTGTGGTCCGATTCATCCTCTCTCACATGCACCATAAGTCTTAGCCAATTTGAACATTTGTATCACCTTCTAGTCATTTATACTAGAACGAAAAAGTTCGGCTTAAACTATATGGGACATTTAATAAATCCCACTTACTCACTTACACTCAAATGGATCTATTTTGACACTTAGCCCAAAATCCAATCCATTTCATAAGTTATTTCTTATTCACATTCTCAAATATTTATAAGCCCAATGCTTATAATAATTTAGACCCAACATTTTATTCAAGTGAAAGATCGCACCTGAAGCATCCTCAAATCAAAGACCTGAACCATGCTCATGAATGAGGATAGAGTTCTCCTGTTAAATGAAGACGAAAGTACCTTTATCAGATAACATATTCTCTTTTCCTCTTTCTTATTATATTTTTCTTATCTGACGCATATTCCCTCTTCATACCTTTTTATGAACAGAACGAATCGTACAAGAATCACAGTTTAGGTTGCTTTTTTCTAAGTAATACGGATGATTCTTTGCAATACATTTACCAACAACCTTTTTCATCATATAAGTTCAAGTGAGATCGTGGATCAATTAAAAACAAAAATAAACACGCTCTCTGTCTCTCTTGTCTCTATCTTTGCCACAATTTTACGGAGTAAAGGATTTTTTTTATCTGTATTTTTTCAAAGTGTATTTTTTAATTTTGTACAATCAAATAATACTAATATATATCTAAATACTCACAAAATTTAAATTTCATACTTCAACTAATGATTTCGTGTCTAATTTGTAGTCATTGTTAATAGATGTTAGTCAACTGTTATGATTGTTAACTCAGCTGACACGAATTTGATGATGTGGCATTAAACAACGTCGGTTTACTGTATGTTGTTCAAATTTTTTTTTTAAATCAGTTATCCGAGGCTCGAACCCTCGAATTCGAATGATTTAACGCGTACTTTTTACTTGTTGACTAGAACCATCGTATGCGGATTACTCAAACTTTTTAATTTAAAAACCCAACCCTAAACCTTAAGAAAATAAAATTTTAAAAGATCTGGTGAACCTAGAGATCAATCTTTAATAGATTTACGCATGTCAATTACCAATTGATGTACAACCATCGTCGAGTACAACACCTATATTTTTATTTATAAACCTACAACATTTTATGTCTTCGATTTTATCATTTGCAATTGGGGGAAATAAATCAAACCTAGAATTGGAAAAAAATCATTTTGCGATTTCATTTCTTCTTCATCTTCTCTGAAATATCGATTGCTCAGTGACGAAGAAGGAGTAAATTCGAGAATAGAGAGCGAAGAAAGAGATAATTCGAGAAGAAGAAGTCGTCATTTTCCATTAGGTAATTTTTTCTTCCTTGACAATCGATTGATGAAGATATAGAGCTGAATTTCTTGATTTTTTGTTGGAAACTTGTGAATGGGTGATCGATTTAGAGGATTCTCTAAGAAATATCGGTGTGGAGAACATGTAGTGATGAAGATATCAAACAATGCTAAAAACCTTGGAATATTGTTTCATGCTCGTCCTTTTGGAGGTCAAGGGTTCAATCCCTGGGTTCACCAAATTTTTAGAAAAATTATTTGCTAAAGATTTAGGGTTGGGGTTTATAAATTTAAAATTTTGAGTAATCCGCATAGGATGGTTGTAGTCAACTGGTAAAATACACACTTTAAATTGTTCGAGTTCGAGGGTTCGAGCCTCCGGTAACCTATTTTTTTAAAAAATTGAACACAAACGGTAAAACGACGTCGTTTAATGCCATATCATCAAATTCGTGTCAGCCGAGTCAGCAATCGTAACGGTTGACTAACATCCATTAACGATGACTACGAATTAGACACGAAATCATTAGTTTGAGTATGAAATTTGAATTGTGTGAGTGTTTGAGCATATATTAGCATTATCTGATTGTACAGGTTGGAAAAGACACTTTAAAAAAGTACGGGTCACAAAATACCCTTTACCCCAATTCTACGCGCCTCGGTTTGTTTCTCTGTCTTTGTGGTAGGGCTTGGATCCAGCGGTGTTGCGGTGACTAGGCTGTGGATCCAGATATAGTGACAACAAGGTCTAGGAAGCGTCCTCAAGCGGCCCAATCTGAATAAGAATTACCGAACCCAAATCTGAACCAAAAAAATATGCGAATGAAGTCTAATCGAATCCGAATTTGAATTCGAAGCGAATCAAAAACCGAATAAATATCCAAAATACTCGAAATACAATTATATACCTAAATATTAATTAAATTTAGATTTGATATAATCTAATTATCCAACATTATAATTATAAACTCAAATATATCAGTTATTTTTAAACCAAAATAACAAAAAGTAATCAAAATATCCAATAGTTTTTTTCTGATTTTTGGAATGAAATTACAAAATAATGAAGCCAACAAATCAATTCAAAATAGATAACAAATTTATGACTAACTAGCACGTAATTGTTAATAAATTATTATTATTATAATTAGCACATTATAATCGATCAACAATCATTCAAAAGAAAAAATCAGATACTGTTTTTAGAGATTAGTAAAACGTAATAAATACATGGACATTTGGAGAGTTCTTCAAACTTACAATTCCAACAGGTGTATTCTAGAGCTTCTTTAACTGGTCAGACGAGACTATATATATATATATATATATATATATTATTTAGAATTTTAACGTCTTATTTGAACTTAATTTGAATTAGAAACACGTTAAAATTTAAATTATTTAAAAGGCTTATACCATATTGATTATAATATTTATCTTCTAATTTAGAAGTTCATGAAGTAAAACGTATTCGCCAAATTTTATTCAGTTTCTTCTATTTCTTGAAAAAACTTTTTGTAAGTAAACCAATAATTTATGAATTTTTGTATTTTGTTCCATAAAATTTATTTATGTCTTTATGTTATTACTTAATTTAAATATGATATAAATTTTTTTTATTTATGTACACTTTTGTTACCAATAAAATTTATTAAAAATATTTAAAATTACAGATTCCACAGTTTTTGTTAATAATAAGACACAAATATTTAAAGTTACAGCAACAATTTCTAAAACAAAAGTTTCTATAGTTAAAAGCTTACAGTAAAACCTTACAATAACAATCCTAACGAGTCGATCTCGAAATCTAAAATACTCAAAAGACCGATTACCCTAATCCAAATGAATACCTAAACGTCAGGACCACCTAGTTTTGATAAATCCAGTGTAGTTGTTTTGACATGTTCGCTTTAAACTTTTTGTCATTTTCCGATTGGTAATAGATATTTGAGCCAACGTTTGTCTTTAATGCACCTTCACCTCACTGTCGTGGAGTTAAACTTTCAACAAAGTGTCGGAGAACATTGAATTCGCTTCATAATACCTAGCGTAAATATCATTTATAATCGAAAGCGACACATATTTTTATGAAAGATAAAAATGAACAGTAACAAGAGGAAGACTAAACTTCTTAAATTTCGGCTTCAAATGGAGATCCAAACCGCACATAACGGTGATATTTCAATTCAGAAGTAACAAAATGTCTAATATCCAAACCGCACATAACGAAAAAATACGATGCGGTTCTAACAATAACAAAATGTCAAATATTTTTGTTATTGGACATTTTGTTATTGTTAGAACCGCATCGTATTTTTTCGACAATTGTCTTGTATATCTCCATTCGCAACCGCATGTGCTGTTTCAGTTCGACAGTAACAAAACGTCTTATGTAAAATCGCACCACACTTTTTCTATAGTTAATTCTAATATCTCAATTCACAACCGCTTTAGCCAAATGACAGATTTGCAATTTAAATAATATAATCCACAAATCCGAATTTTTAATTTATTTTTAATTTTGTGTGCTAATGTTTTTTGCCCGTTCTCTCAAGGGATTGGTATGTCCAAACTGAAAATTCCTGATCATAAAAAAAAAGTTAAAACATGGAAAACCAAACCAAATTAAATTGTAAAAATCGAAATGAACTCAAAACCCTTTTTTATAAACAGATTGAAATTATTATTTTACAACTTAAACCTTTGAAACAGAAACCAATTTTATTAATATAACCAAACAAAATCAAAACGGACAAATCAAAATTTACCAAACTTTATATTTCTACTTCCCTTTTTTGTCGACAACTTTATATATTTAAAATATAACATTAACTAGATCATTATATTTATTTTAAAAAATAAAATTAAAACCACTAATTGTATATACCTCCACAAGTGTTAATGCTGCAAGGGGTAAAAAACAAAATGACATAATTTTCTCAGGTTAATCCCTCAGGACCCATCACTCTTCTCATTTTTCCAGGAGGTGATTTTGCTCAGAGGCTTTAGGTTCGAGGGCGTCTCCTTTTGAAGCCGGAATCTGAAGCTTCCCTGGCTCAGTTGGTGATGGAGAAGACGAGAAATACCTGATAAAAGAAAATGATAGTCAGAGAGATGAAAAAGATTTGTTTGCACCTTAAGTTGTGTGTTTCAAGACTAACCTGTGGTCCAAAGCTTGCTGTATTGTGATCCTTTGTCGTGGGTCGTAGATGAACATTTTTGCTAGAAGATCCAACGTGTCATCGCTTGCCATAGGGAAAATGGTACGTAATCGTGGAGCAGGTGTATAAGAGAACTCCATGTAGTCTGGAAGATAGATCATATCAGACCATTGTGAAGGTACTGGAGTTCCAAAAGCTTGAAAGATCTTTCCGAGTTGATCAATTTCTGTAGAACCCTGAAGAAACAAAATGCAGAGATCTTTGTAACTAAACGGTGATAACTACGAATATCAAGACAATCTTGAAGTATAGGAGATGTTTTTGAAAAACAGATGTTTTTGAAATATGAAGTACAAAAAGTATAGAACATTACTGGTAGAAACAGTCTACGAAGTAATAGCTCAGCAAAGATACAACCCGCAGCCCGAACATCAACTCCTGCTCCATATTGTCCTTCCAAAGAGTAACTCAGGCGCTCTGTACCATATAGCAAATACCTGCGTGAATAAGTGTTAGATCCAAATTAAACTTTACGAGTCCTCCACAAGCCAGAGATACAAATATCTAACCAAAAGAGATATCTATCTACACAACCAATCAATCTCATAATCTTTTAGACTAAAAAAACGTCAGTACTGAACTTAAGCAATAAAATGGTATCTAGTGACTTCAAAACACCAAACTGTCACCTCACCAAAACCGGAAAAAGGCGTAGGCAAGCACAAATCAGAATAAAAAACATAAGATGTCTTCTGAGTGCTCTGAATTAATTCTTCATTTCCAACAGAAAATTCCAATAGATCATCAAGAGGGGCCAAAGATGTTTACTACAAATTCAAGACTACTCTAGCTGCCAACTCAACCACTAATCTAGCTACAAACTCTAGACTGACTGAAATATATGATGTCTTCTCAATGCTTTGTATTAATTCTTCACTTCCACCAAAGTGATTTCTACACAACCAATCAATCTCAGAATCATCTAGAGTCATAATGTTAATATGACCATAAGCAACAAAATGGTATCTAGCGACTAGTAACCACAAAGCTTTCACCTTTACCAAAACCGAAAACATAAGAATGCAAGCATTAGAATAAAAAACATATGACGTCTTCTCAATGCTTTATATCAACTCAGCAAAAGATCCAATATATCTACCTGCCAACAGAACCATAAATATCGAGTTTTATTGATCGCTCGGTAAATACCTGATGAGTAAACCTCCGATTCGGACTCCCAAACAACCTCGCAAGACCAAAATCAGCTAACATCAACAAACCATTCTCTCCAATCAACAAATTATTAAGTTTCATATCCCTACAAAAGGATCAAAACACAAATCATCACATATCAAAAGATCCAAGCTTCAAACCTAAAATAGAACTTCTTTCACTTGTTGTACCTGTGAAGATGAAGAACCCATTTCTTATGACAATAAGCTAAACCCTTCAAAGTCATTAACATATAAGACTTAATATCACCAGGAGACAAAAATATATTACGATCACGAATCACAGCTTCTAAATCAGTTTGCATATACTCAAAAACAAGATGTAAACTTCCATTATGAGGAAACGCATCAATGAGTTCAACGATGTGTGGATGATTAAGCTCTTTCAATAGCTTAATCTCTCTTAAAGCTGTGAAATTTACTCCTTCCTCTTGGTTTCCTAATCTAATCTTCTTCACTGCTACAGTTTTCCCAGTCTATAACAAAATTAAAATTGAAGATATGTTAAAATTTGGGTTTGAATCTGATGAAATTGGGATTGGGAAAGGTTTGGTTTTGTTTTACCTTTGTGCCTGCTGATTTGTAAACGACACAGTATGTTCCTTCTCCGTATACTTGACGGCGAAGATACCGATCAACTGGTTGGTTTTCGCCGGATTTTGACATCTTCTTCAGTTACTTCAGCGAAGACGAGGGCTAGCTAAGCACTTTAGGAAATTAGATTCTTTGGTCTTAATTTAACCCTTACTTTTGAGTATTTTATGTAAATGAACCTCATATTTATGAATTTATCAGAAACAACCCTATTATATATGAAAAAACTTTAAAAACTTAAAAAGTCTTAATTTTCTATTGTAGATTGTGAAAGTCCAAACGCACACAATATTTTAGTATAGATAGATTTAGGGATGAATGGGAACTTGAGTCTTTGTTGAGTTGAACAATAAGTAAAATGTATTGATTGATTGAATGAGTTTCAAGAGTACAAAATGATGAGCAAAGGAGAATACAATAAGTGTTTTTCGTTAGCTAGGTTGCGGATTTTCCCTTCAAGCTCCCTTCAATTGCTTTTATATAGACTCCACGCATCATCTCTAAGATCTCTGTCCTGCATGTTTTCTCTTCAATCTTGGAGTTAAGCTTCATAAATCTTAGCTAGCTCTGCGACTTCTTCAAGTAGGCCTTTCTATTCTTTCTGACACCAAATTGGACGAGCTAACACTCTTGGACGGAGATTGGCTTCTACCTTATTGGGCTGAACTCGAGATAAACTTAATATTTGAGTATGAACCTGGATGAAGACCTAAACCAACAATCTATCAAGCAGATTGTGTTCTTTATACTCAGAACATTATCTTGTTTTAAAATTGAAGGCTTTGCTTTGATTAAACCATTGCTCCAAAAAAAAAAAACATTAAAAAATGTCACCGATCACTTCCCTAAAGCCTCTACAAACAAACTGCAGATAATGCTTTGAAATAGAGCAAAAGCAAAATACATCTTTGGAGACAAGAAGATGATAGTTTTCACCCAGTTTTTTTAACTAGACTAGGCTTAAGGAAGAATCATGATTCCTCAAGTTTTGGTGGCTGATCAGGCAAAACCTTAGCTTCACCATTGACATCAGGTTGTTGTTGTTGTTCATCAGATGGTTCAGGAGGAGGAGCGGCAGCAGTAGTCCGCTCATCTTCTGGATGAAAATTTATAGGGAATTTAGTTACTCTAGGTTTGTCAGAGAGTATGTTCCTCTGGACTTTATTGATTAAAACCTTAGTTGGAGGCTCCTCCCTGAGTTGCTCATCATCATAGTCATTGTTAACGTAATAGCCAACTCTTAAGAATTCTTGACCCATGTAAGAACATGTCAACAATAGCACAGTGACACCAATGATATCTTCCTCGTGAATCCTAGATGGATCTGGAGGATCAGCCTATAAAGAACAAAACACAGTAATGGAGAATTAGACCAAGGCTCTGTTGCTAGACCAAAAAGTGAAGAGAGTCTAAAACAAATGCATAATGTTACCTGCAATACAAACCGGTAGTTCCCAGCATTAACAGGCCCTACAAGCACACTCTCTAGAAGTTGATCATAAGTCTCATCTTCTGCTGAGCCTACATAGATTAGTTTCCATTCCAAATCTGTACCAAAAAGCAAAGTAGGGGTCTAAGTTGAAAGAATTTAAAATCTTGCTAAGATAAGAACTACTGATTTTAGATGAATAAGTGAACAACCAATTCATATACCTAGATGGCTAGCTTCTATCACTTAATGACAAAGAGATAAGTAACAGAACTATCGCTTATCAAGTTGCAAATTCAAGAAACATGAATGCTGAACAACTAATGTATCATTTTTATCATAGTTAACAGAGCCATTGGGAACAGCCATACAAAAACACTAATCAAAGGCTACACATAACACCCTGCAAACTTACTGGGAAAAAGAGAACTTTTGACCTAGAGCAGATTAGCCTCAAACCAAATAACTATGTTAATCAAGAACTTGTGCATATATCAATCCAACTAATAGATACAGAACTGGAGATCTTTCATGTTTAAAGCTACACAATAGTCAACGTTTGGTGGTGAAAGATTACACACGGCAAGAACAGTTAGAAAACAAGGAAAAAGAATGATTAGCAATGAAATTTAACTATGAATACCAAAATCCAAGAAAGTTAAATTATGTAGAACCATACTACATAAGCAACAAATGCCTAAAATTACTTTAATGGTTACTTAATTGACATCAATTCATATAAAGATATAACAATGGATAACAAATATTTTCCAACTGAAACAGGAGTTCAAAACAATCAATAAAAATCAACACAAACTAAACCCTCAATAAAAAGAGCAAATCATCGTACACGAATACAATTCGGAAAGGAGAAAGTGAAGATTATTACCGTCTTTGAGAGAATTCAAACACTCATACGAAATCTCGAACTGAAAAGGGCTAACAAAAGGAGCGGGATTATCCAAAACAGCGATGTTTGTGATGTTGATAGCACTCATTATCTTATGAAGAACAACAACTCAGCTTCAAATTCGGAGAAGAACCCTAGATTTTAGACACTTCATTTCAAACGACCCTTATTAACAAGTTCCTTTTTTATTATTCCAGAAGAAGAGAAGAAAGAAGAAAGTAAAACATAGGGTTTTGAAAATTTTCCCCAGGAATTGAGAATTAACGAGAAATCTCGAAAGAGAGAAATTAATCGGTGGTGAGGGAGGCGAAGCGATTCGAGTTTTAAGATGAATTGAGGGAAATGTTTCAATTTTGGGAGAAGCTCTTATAACCGGTTGACGTAGGGACGGTGACCGGTGATAGCCGGTTAGATGAATTGGTTAAATTTTTGGTTATGTTTCTGACTTCGATTGGTAGACGGTCCAAGGATAGAAGAAAATAATTTCATAAGCATAAATGGCTTAAAAATAGATTAAAATTTCTTAAAATTAGAAGTTAAGATCTTATGTCAAAGATTAAAATTTTTTGGTTACTATATTTCTTTCCCACCTAAATAAAATTTATTAAAACACTTTACAAATTCAAACTATAATATAATGGAATGACTCCATAATTTGGTAGGATTTTATTGGTCATATTTCTTTTAAAAAAATTATATTTGTTATTTTTTAAATTATGATTTGCAAGACTAATGGAGGATATAATTATGTATTTCATCCTACCAAACTTTCACTTTGTATGATTCTAAAATTCTACAACTTCTTATGATTCCACATCAACAAAGGAAGACTTATCTGAATTTACTAAGATGTTGTTGGTGATTTTTGACGAATTACACTGGGTTTGTTAATAGATTGGTTTCTCTTTTTAATGTATCTCATTGTTATAGCGAGGATTAAAAATAGCTAGTTCTCTCTCTCATTTATATATCTTATGAGGAAGCTATCATGTTCAAAATTTAAAAGGTGTTAGATCTATGTGCATCCAAGTTTAGAGGAGGGGAGCTACATTCTAGCATTGGAAAACTCATCCACTTAAGATACTTGAACTTCAAATTTGCTGAGGTATTTCATCTACCTGGTACTTTAAGAAACCTATTGTTGCTCATATATCTAAATTTGCATATGTCTTATATTGATCTACTATCTTCGTGGTCAATGTCTTGATGGGGATGCAAGAATTGACATACCTTGCATTACCAAAGTATATGTTGAGGAAGACAAAGTTGGAATTGAGTAATCTAGTAAAATTAGAGACTTTGAAGAATTTTTCAGAGAATATCAGCGTCGAGGATCTCTGTAGTATCGTCAGGTTGAAGACTCTGTGCATCAAACTAAATGAGATTTTTCATACTCTCACTAGTCGCTTCTGTCAAAAGTCAAAGGAGCTTCCAAATGGACTATGATTCATTACTTCCTTGAAAGAACTAAAAATCGACACAAATCATTTGGAATTTAAGGAAAAATTGTCCAGAGGAGGAGAAGACTTCTACAAATTTCAACACATTCATCTTTTGAAAATAACTATGTCTCATACCAAATAACTATGTTAATCAAGAATTTGTGCATAGATCAATCCAACTAATAGACACATAATTGGAGAGCTTCCATGTTTAAAGCTACACAATATTCAAGTTTTGTTGGTGAAAGATCACACACGACAGGAATAATTGGAAAAACAAAAAAAAAAGAATGATTAGCAATGAAATTTAACTATGAATACCAAAATCCAAGAAACCTCAACCCCATAGTTAAATTGTATAGAACCATACTACATAAGCAAACTAAAAATGCCTTAAATTAATTCAATTGTTACTTAACTGACATCAGTTCATATAAAGCATAACTCTGATATAACAATAGATAACAAATATTTTCCAACTACAATCATCTTGGTGTCAGGAATCACAAAATTTTGAATCTGTATCAAGCCCAGTGAGTTCAAAACAATCAATAAGAGTTCAAAATATTTGGATGTGTCATGCATGAGCTAATGTCCATGAATTTTTAAACAAGAGTACAAATGATGCACAAATATAAAATGTTGTTTTCTATTGACAATTTTAAAAAATAAAATTTTCTACCATATCGTAGGGTGGTTAGAAATTTTGAAAAGTGGATGTATAGTATAGTTCAATTTATTGAATCTGTACAATTTATAAACCCTATACTCCCTTTAACCTACTTTGATGGTTTTAAACAATTTTGATTTTCCTTGCTTGTCTAACCCATCTTTGATAATATTTTGTAAAATCTAAAGATAGTGCTCGTTGAACTAATAGAGCAACAACCATGAGGGAATGAATAGAACAAAATTACTCCTCTAAAATCTCTATTTCACTCATCTCCATTTTCGTTTTTTACTTTATTCATTTTTTCTTTACTTTTTAATGATTTGAAAGTTTTATATTTATCAATGAGACTCTCTCACCAATGTGCAGCAGTTTCTGAATTTTTGATGATTGGAAGATTAGAGTTATAGCTAAAATCTCAATGGTACTTTAACCAGCTTCTGGCATTTTGGGATGAAATCGTCTCATAAAATCGTCTTGACATATGCTTCAAGCAATTAGGATTGAAGAACAAGTCTAAGAATCACGGTTTAATTAATAGCATTTATATAATTTGACAGAAAATTCTTTGTTTTGATTTTAGAAAGCCAAATATAGATAGACATATAGATAGACATATAGTATTCTTAAATATATTATTATATGATAAGATAAAAGTTATCATCACCTAACAATATGAAAGTTTTAATATAGGTATAAGTCATGATTTTAACAATAAAAAAATAATTTGAAAAAGATATTATACTAATTGCAAGTATTAATAATATATGTTTTAGCATTGTAAACATAATCATTGAATATATGTTCATTTAATAATTTAATATATTAATTTTTAATAATTGTAATTGTAATTGTATAATTATAATTAATTATATATTTAATAAATATTTTATAATTGTAATTATATAATTATAATTATAATTATATTTAATATTTGTATTATATTTATTTAATAATTATATTAATTATATTAATTTAATATTTTAATAATTTAATAATTATTAAATATATGTTCATAGGCTAATTCTTTACATTTTCTTAAAATTTTTGTTAACAAATTTCTCTCATTTCATAATACTATAATATTTTAATATAAAAGTAAGGAAAACAATAATAAGAAGTGAGAACTAAAAAAAATAAAAGTGGCAGTAAAAAACACTGTAGAGATAATAAAATAGTCTAAAATCTTGAAAAATGTATAGTAAGATAAAAAAAACTGTAATGGGTTGTTAAACAATAAAAAGCCTTACATGTGAGTGGAGAAAAAAACACTGTAGAGATCATAAAATAGTCTAAAATCTTGACAGTTCTAAACCAATAAGCCTCATACACTATTTTTCTGGATTTCCGAGCCATTTGATTTAACTCTCACTGTTATTATTAATCCAATTTTTGAAAAAAGTTTGTTTTAAAAAGATATATTTAATTTTTATATATTTTTATTAGTTATTGATGATGAATTGTAAACTTCAAAAAAATAATTAAATACTACTGTTTAGAGTTATAAAAAATTGCTAATCACAAAAAAAAAATAATGCATTTATAATTAACTTTTAATATGTGAAAATATTAAAAATTAGATTAATAAGGAACATGGAGTATCTATTAGAGAAAAATAATAATAATGTATACCGATTGGCTAAATATTTACTTGCAGTATCCTTCACATTCCACTTAATTTGCTCATTCACTTTTCAAGTTAATTTTATATATGTTTCATTCTTATTTTGTAATTTCACCATCTTGTAACGCTTCCGTTGCATTTTAATTGAATACCCTTTATAAAAGACAAATAAATTATTGTACAAGTTTTATCCAAAAAACAAGAATTATTGTTCCTTACCAATTCTTCCCGATGTACATGTAGAGAAGACATACCAATAATATTTGCCCTATATAACAACGAAAAACTTGATATTTAAGAAATAGCAAAGTACTAAATTTTATCCCGCAGTTTACGCAGAGGCACTTAATTTGTTAAACAATAATATAAAATTTTACTAATAAAAACCAAATGGTTATCAAAGTAATATGACATTAACACTAATGAATATGTACTTATATTCGTAAGTATAAGAGTCCGAGTTAATATAATATCTAATTTCGTAA
The DNA here is from genome assembly GCA_963922655.1 of Cardamine chenopodiifolia. Classification (NCBI taxonomy): domain Eukaryota; kingdom Viridiplantae; phylum Streptophyta; class Magnoliopsida; order Brassicales; family Brassicaceae; genus Cardamine; species Cardamine chenopodiifolia. The sequence continues at coordinate 12,072,800 of OZ000476.1, read as the reverse complement.
ATATTTAATTTAACTTATAGAATTTTATTTTATTTATAATAAGCTATATTAATTAATTTTAGATAAAAAAATTAGTTTTATTAAGTAGATATTTGGCGATAAAATTATTTAATTTCTCTCTTTTCACTTTCGTTAACATTGTAGAGATTATTAATTACGTAATATTAATTAATAAATCACGTTTTACATAATAATTTCCTTTCAATATATATATATATATATTTATTTAAATTTTTTTGAAAGAAATTATAAAATATATTTTATGAAATTGTGTTTACATATACAAAGTATTATTTTTGTGAATAAATTAGATATATACTGTTTGACATTATTACCTTTAATAAGATGATTTAAACTGTTCTTTAAATAACATCCTTTATAATGTCATCATATGTAGTTTTTCTTGATTTTAAAGGTCATTTTTAATGTATTTTCCAAATAATATTAGCAGCATTTCATACTCACACGGATAAGAACAATTTTTATCCATTTTAGATGATTTTCTTCAAAATATGATATGGGAAATTTTATCAAAAAGTAATATGATATGGGAAGTGATGAGGCATCTGACTCTAGCGAAATAGATGACATGACATCTAATTTTTAACAGTTTGACTAACCGCATTAAAGTAAGGGCATGATTGGTTTACCTGCAACCATAAGTAAACGTAATGTTTGCGGACGGTTAGGATTATAAGCGTTTAATCACAATCATGTAAATCATTACAGAACGCTTTAAATTTCAAAAGCTCATTGTAGCATGCGTTTGAATGATAAAGTATGTTAGTTGATGTATGAATCGATAAAAATTACATACAAAATGTATGTATTATAGTCACAAACCTTACTTATATATGTATGCACATGCCGTTTTCTTGTTATGATAATGATTCTAATGGTAAAGACTAAACAATCTGAGACGAATATGATGGATATAGTGATGTATTTTCTAATGAATCGATGATTTGCAACTTGGTATTATAGTCGACATGACCCGATTATCTGATTTTATAACCGATATAACCTAACAGTCGGGTATAACGTCATGATCACCCTATGACCAGCTATAAAGTTGGTATTTTAATTTTTGATACGAATATTACGTTATTTGTATTTACCTCGGATAAAAATATTTTCTAAATCTCCTTTGATGGAGCATCATGCATGTTAGGTGAGCTACTGTCTGTTAAAATCTCTAGTCAGAAGTTGAAAATCTTATGTTTTGGTATAATCACAAATAACAATCAATGTCAATAAATAAGAGAAGCAACAATGGAGGAAACACATAATCACAATCAGTATGTGGATCATCGATCAGTTCTTGCGAAGCACGATGAGGTATTGCATTCCGGGTTTGGCATTCTGGAGCCGAGAAAAGTGTTGGTGAGCCTTGGCCTCGACAAGCTCAAAAGCTTTCCTCATGGCTTCGGATCCAAAATGTGCGGAGAGGAAAGCTCCAAAGGAGGCCCTAGAGGAGACGGCCAAGATCTTGGGGTCTAGTGGAAACTCTCCATTTGGGTGAATGATATCCTCAAAAGCCTCAATTGTGAACTTTCCATTCTCTTCTATGATTTTCTTCAGTTCGCCTTCCTCTCCAAAGTAGAGTGGGGTGCTGAAAGAGTCCACTTTGTCTTGCTCGATGATACCCTTTGTTAGTAAAATAAAATAAAATTAAAGACAAATAATGTTCATAATGTAATTTTTCGTAATTAGTTATGATCAAAATATATGTGCACCTGTTGAGCAAGATCATTAAGAGAAGCTCCTATGAAATCCATCACTATTCCTTTATAGGTTTCAGACATCTTGACTCCGTCTCTTAGACAAGATCCCAAAAGCAACATCAATCCACCAGGCACGAGCTCTTCAGCTCGAGCATCCAAAAGATTCTTGGTGTCAATCGAGTATTGATCAAGATACGCTTTCTTGACCAATTCGTTGAACCCGGTACAATGCATGTCTTTGTTCCATAGGGGAGAGTCGCGGTCCATGATTCCTTTAGGAACTTTTGAGGTAAAATGGAATGCATAATTGATGATTCCTATGTGAAAACTCTGCTTAGGAAGAACACGGTCGAAGAAGGAACCAGCAACCCCGGCGCTATAGTATTTTCTGCCTGGAGGAAGTGCCTGAAAGAGAGTGTTGAAATCGTTGTTTGCAAAGTCATTGAAGAGGACTTGGAACTCGATGTTATCAGCCGGGTTATGTCCGGTTTCTCTACGGTACTTGTCTTCCACAGCATCTATTATGTTTTGGACAGCCACAAAAGTGTTTGGTCCACTCGCACAACCGAAATCCGCTACACTAAAGCGATCAGAAATCAACTCGAGGTTGAGATTTGCTGAGATTGCCTCGTTCATCTTGTCCTTTGCCGCTTCAAGCAACGCTCTCTAGAAAAAAAAATAAAGAGGAGATTGTTAATACATCGATCTTAGGAGTTCAGATCCTAATAAGCTAGGAATTCAAAATCATTTATATTATATATGAACCTGATAAGAGGAATTCTGGTTGTAACTCTCAGGACCATCTCCTCCAATCATTGTCCAAGCTTGAGTAGTAGACATGATCTCTCTTTCTTCTTCTCACTTTTCTTGTCTTGTTTGATACTTAATTTGTGATGAGAACTGTGATAATCCATGGACGCCTTTATGCTTATTTATACTATAGTTTCCTTGTTCTTAAAAGAGATGAGATCAATTTAATTAATAAAATATGTGAAAATGCATCACATGAAGATATGCATTATTCTAATTCCAGACGACCACTCCGCTGTAGTCATTTTGTATATGTCATAATTAAAATCACGAAGAAAAGTTATATATCTTTAAAAATGATATATGATTTGTTTTTCTATACACACTAAAACGTGCCAGGACACCAACCAAAACTATATAAAAACGTAAAAGCTTTTTAATATGTTTGAATATGCTCTGTGTCTTGTGCAACATTTTAAATTAATCTTTTATTTTAAACGATATGAACAATACGCGTTGATAAATTTGGGAAACGTCTACCTTATATGAGATTTTTTAATTAGCTTCAAATATAAAATGTTACTCAATGCTACATCGGCTTCAATTCTTATTCATTGGTGCGATCAGAAAATTAGCGCACTTAAGAGAATTGATTTTGTTATTATTGCTGCTACGAAATTAGCTTAATTCTTGAAAAGGCTATATATTTCGTCCGTATTTGGTATCCTGGCGTTTATTATGTTTGTTAAAAAAAAAACATTTGAAGAGAAAACTGTTATAGGCTGTTAAACAATAAAAAGCCTTACGTGTGATTGGAGGAAAAAACACTTTAGAGACCATAAAATAGTCTAAAATCTTGACACTTCTAAACCAATAAGCCTAAACTATTTTTCCGGTTTGGATTTCCGAGCCATTTGATTTAACTCTCACTGTTATTATTAATCTAATTTCTAGGAAAACGAATTGTTTTAAGAATATATATTTTTTAACTTTTCTATCTATTGTTATCAGTTATTGATAGATGAATTGTAAACTTCAAAAAAATAATTAAATACTGTTGGTTTAGAGTTATAAAAAATTGCTAATCACAAAAAATAATGTATTTATAATCAACCTTTAATATGTTTTTTTAATATGTAAAAATATTAAAAATTAGATTAATAAGGAACATGGAGTATCTATTAGAGAAAAAAAAATAATGATGTATTTAGATGTGTTAGATAGGACTATTTACACGTAAGTTTACAAAGTGAACTAATAAAACCCATAAAAGCAGCGCCAACTACTCAAAATATTGTATTTGGGTTAGGTCCAATACAGCCAAAACGCATAAACGAGCCAAAAGGTAAAATGATCAGAGAGGACCATATGTTAGTGTTGAGAGGTAATGTTTATTTTTCTAGTTTGAGCATGAAACATCTCAGCAATATCTTCGGCCGTGCTGCATTCCTCGGGGTTTCTTTCCGTCACTTTACCAATAAACCTCGGAAGCCTAATAGAGATGCCTCGGGATGGATGGACTAGACCTAGAGCTGCATTGTGAACAGGCTAGACAGTTAAATCCGCACCTCTGATTTCCCAAACAACTTCTGCAGAAAACCACATGTCAGGTGTCTCCCCTGTTTGGTAGTAAGGCGGCTTTTTCGCAAGGATCTTTTCCCTGGTGTAAGATAAGCAAAATATATATATGATCCTAGAAACTAGAAACACGCTTGAAATGGTTCTCCTGTCACAATTAGGAGTCCATATTATAAACCAAATTCGAAGCAAAATGTGATTATTACCCGATATGTTTCATCATTTTAAAACAAAAAACTAAAAAATCCGAAACCCAAACCATATCAAACGAACCAAATTGAACAGAGTCAAATTACAAATGGTTGTTACTGTTTACAGCCTCTATAAAACTGATAAAATCAAAACCCAAATATATACCAAACCATAAACCCCAATGCCAACCCAAGTCAAAAAGTTAAAATTCGTATTTTTCATCACCGAAGATGGATAAATAGAGAAGTGCGGAAATGTAGTTGAGTTTTCCATTACCTCGATGTAAAAGGCATCAGAAAACCCAGACATGACACAGCAGACACTCTGGAATTCCTCAGTCTCATGGTTGAAGCAGGCGACTAGGAATGGACTGAACCTATACACAAAAAAATGTAAAACCTGGATTCACCAGGATGCATTTGAGAAATTAAACAGTAAACTTATAATTACAATTGAGCTTAAAAGGAAAATTCAAACATTTTGCTTTTCAGGAAAAAAAGAGAGTTGGGAAATATGTTGTTACTACCATCCCACTTTTCTCCCGTTGCCATGCCAAGCACCTATAGGAACTAAATCCAATGAGTCGCTCAATTCATCTACATAATCTTGCTTGAGCTGAACCAGACAAATTTAGCACCATTTAATCCCTCTCCGACACTATATTTCGTAAGATAATTTACAGCATTAACAATGTCAATAAACTAACAGTCGGGTATATAGCCATGATCACCCTATGACCAGCTATAAAGTTGGTATTTTAATTTTTGATACGAATATTACGGATAAAAATATTTTCTAAATCTCCTTTGATGGAGCATCATGCATGTTAGGTGAGCTACTGTCTGTTAAAATCTCTAGTCAGAAGTTGAAAATCTTATGTTTTGGTATAATCACAAATAACAATCAATGTCAATAAATAAGAGAAGCAACAATGGAGGAAACACATAATCACAATCAGTATGCGGATCATCGATCAGTTCTTGCGAAGCACGATGAGGTATTGCATTCCGGGTTTGGCATTCTGGAGCCGAGAAAAGTGTTGGTGAGCCTTGGCCTCGACAAGCTCAAAAGCTTTCCTCATGGCTTCGGATCCAAAATGTGCGGAGAGGAAAGCTCCAAAGGAGGCCCTAGAGGAGACGGCCAAGATCTTGGGGTCTAGTGGAAACTCTCCATTTGGGTGAATGATATCCTCAAAAGCCTCAATTGTGAACTTTCCATTCTCTTCTATGATTTTCCTCAGTTCGCCTTCCTCTCCAAAGTAGAGTGGGGTGCTGAAAGAGTCCACTTTGTCTTGCTCGATGATACCCTTTGTTAGTAAAATAAAATAAAATTAAAGACAAATAATGTTCATAATGTAATTTTTCGTAATTAGTTATGATCAAAATATATGTGCACCTGTTGAGCAAGATCATTAAGAGAAGCTCCTATGAAATCCATCACTATTCCTTTATAGGTTTCAGACATCTTGACTCCGTCTCTTAGACAAGATCCCAAAAGCAACATCAATCCACCAGGCACGAGCTCTTCAGCTCGAGCATCCAAAAGATTCTTGGTGTCAATCGAGTATTGATCAAGATACGCTTTCTTGACCAATTCGTTGAACCCGGTACAATGCATGTCTTTGTTCCATAGGGGAGAGTCGCGGTCCATGATTCCTTTAGGAACTTTTGAGGTAAAATGGAATGCATAATTGATGATTCCTATGTGAAAACTCTGCTTAGGAAGAACACGGTCGAAGAAGGAACCAGCAACCCCGGCGCTATAGTATTTTCTGCCTGGAGGAAGTGCCTGAAAGAGAGTGTTGAAATCGTTGTTTGCAAAGTCATTGAAGAGGACTTGGAACTCGATGTTATCAGCCGGGTTATGTCCGGTTTCTCTACGGTACTTGTCTTCCACAGCATCTATTATGTTTTGGACAGCCACAAAAGTGTTTGGTCCACTCGCACAACCGAAATCCGCTACACTAAAGCGATCAGAAATCAACTCGAGGTTGAGATTTGCTGAGATTGCCTCGTTCATCTTGTCCTTTGCCGCTTCAAGCAACGCTCTCTAGAAAAAAAAATAAAGAGGAGATTGTTAATACATCGATCTTAGGAGTTCAGATCCTAATAAGCTAGGAATTCAAAATCATTTATATTATATATGAACCTGATAAGAGGAATTCTGGTTGTAACTCTCAGGACCATCTCCTCCAATCATTGTCCAAGCTTGAGTAGTAGACATGATCTCTCTTTCTTCTTCTCACTTTTCTTGTCTTGTTTGATACTTAATTTGTGATGAGAACTGTGATAATCCATGGACGCCTTTATGCTTATTTATACTATAGTTTCCTTGTTCTTAAAAGAGATGAGATCAATTTAATTAATAAAATATGTGAAAATGCATCACATGAAGATATGCATTATTCTAATTCCAGACGACCACTCCGCTGTAGTCATTTTGTATATGTCATAATTAAAATCACGAAGAAAAGTTATATATCTTTAAAAATGATATATGATTTGTTTTTCTATACACACTAAAACGTGCCAGGACACCAACCAAAACTATATAAAAACGTAAAAGCTTTTTAATATGTTTGAATATGCTCTGTGTCTTGTGCAACATTTTAAATTAATCTTTTATTTTAAACGATATGAACAATACGCGTTGATAAATTTGGGAAACGTCTACCTTATATGAGATTTTTTAATTAGCTTCAAATATAAAATGTTACTCAATGCTACATCGGCTTCAATTCTTATTCATTGGTGCGATCAGAAAATTAGCGCACTTAAGAGAATTGATTTTGTTATTATTGCTGCTACGAAATTAGCTTAATTCTTGAAAAGGCTATATATTTCGTCCGTATTTGGTATCCTGGCGTTTATTATGTTTGTTAAAAAAAAAACATTTGAAGAGAAAACTGTTATAGGCTGTTAAACAATAAAAAGCCTTACGTGTGATTGGAGGAAAAAACACTTTAGAGACCATAAAATAGTCTAAAATCTTGACACTTCTAAACCAATAAGCCTAAACTATTTTTCCGGTTTGGATTTCCGAGCCATTTGATTTAACTCTCACTGTTATTATTAATCTAATTTCTAGGAAAACGAATTGTTTTAAGAATATATATTTTTTAACTTTTCTATCTATTGTTATCAGTTATTGATAGATGAATTGTAAACTTCAAAAAAATAATTAAATACTGTTGGTTTAGAGTTATAAAAAATTGCTAATCACAAAAAATAATGTATTTATAATCAACCTTTAATATGTTTTTTTAATATGTAAAAATATTAAAAATTAGATTAATAAGGAACATGGAGTATCTATTAGAGAAAAAAAAATAATGATGTATTTAGATGTGTTAGATAGGACTATTTACACGTAAGTTTACAAAGTGAACTAATAAAACCCATAAAAGCAGCGCCAACTACTCAAAATATTGTATTTGGGTTAGGTCCAATACAGCCAAAACGCATAAACGAGCCAAAAGGTAAAATGATCAGAGAGGACCATATGTTAGTGTTGAGAGGTAATGTTTATTTTTCTAGTTTGAGCATGAAACATCTCAGCAATATCTTCGGCCGTGCTGCATTCCTCGGGGTTTCTTTCCGTCACTTTACCAATAAACCTCGGAAGCCTAATAGAGATGCCTCGGGATGGATGGACTAGACCTAGAGCTGCATTGTGAACAGGCTAGACAGTTAAATCCGCACCTCTGATTTCCCAAACAACTTCTGCAGAAAACCACATGTCAGGTGTCTCCCCTGTTTGGTAGTAAGGCGGCTTTTTCGCAAGGATCTTTTCCCTGGTGTAAGATAAGCAAAATATATATATGATCCTAGAAACTAGAAACACGCTTGAAATGGTTCTCCTGTCACAATTAGGAGTCCATATTATAAACCAAATTCGAAGCAAAATGTGATTATTACCCGATATGTTTCATCATTTTAAAACAAAAAACTAAAAAATCCGAAACCCAAACCATATCAAACGAACCAAATTGAACAGAGTCAAATTACAAATGGTTGTTACTGTTTACAGCCTCTATAAAACTGATAAAATCAAAACCCAAATATATACCAAACCATAAACCCCAATGCCAACCCAAGTCAAAAAGTTAAAATTCGTATTTTTCATCACCGAAGATGGATAAATAGAGAAGTGCGGAAATGTAGTTGAGTTTTCCATTACCTCGATGTAAAAGGCATCAGAAAACCCAGACATGACACAGCAGACACTCTGGAATTCCTCAGTCTCATGGTTGAAGCAGGCGACTAGGAATGGACTGAACCTATACACAAAAAAATGTAAAACCTGGATTCACCAGGATGCATTTGAGAAATTAAACAGTAAACTTATAATTACAATTGAGCTTAAAAGGAAAATTCAAACATTTTGCTTTTCAGGAAAAAAAGAGAGTTGGGAAATATGTTGTTACTACCATCCCACTTTTCTCCCGTTGCCATGCCAAGCACCTATAGGAACTAAATCCAATGAGTCGCTCAATTCATCTACATAATCTTGCTTGAGCTGAACCAGACAAATTTAGCACCATTTAATCCCTCTCCGACACTATATTTCGTAAGATAATTTACAGCATTAACAATGTCAATAAACTAACAGTCGGGTATATAGCCATGATCACCCTATGACCAGCTATAAAGTTGGTATTTTAATTTTTGATACGAATATTACGGATAAAAATATTTTCTAAATCTCCTTTGATGGAGCATCATGCATGTTAGGTGAGCTACTGTCTGTTAAAATCTCTAGTCAGAAGTTGAAAATCTTATGTTTTGGTATAATCACAAATAACAATCAATGTCAATAAATAAGAGAAGCAACAATGGAGGAAACACATAATCACAATCAGTATGCGGATCATCGATCAGTTCTTGCGAAGCACGATGAGGTATTGCATTCCGGGTTTGGCATTCTGGAACCGAGAAAAGTGTTGGTGAGCCTTGGCCTCGACAAGCTCAAAAGCTTTCCTCATGGCTTCGGATCCAAAATGTGCGGAGAGGAAAGCTCCAAAGGAGGCCCTAGAGGAGACGGCCAAGATCTTGGGGTCTAGTGGAAACTCTCCATTTGGGTGAATGATATCCTCAAAAGCCTCAATTGTGAATTTTCCATTCTCTTCTATGATTTTCCTCAGTTCGCCTTCCTCTCCAAAGTAGAGTGGGGTGCTGAAAGAGTCCACTTTGTCTTGCTCGATGATACCCTTTGTTAGTAAAATAAAATAAAATTAAAGACAAATAATGTTCATAATGTAATTTTTCGTAATTAGTTATGATCAAAATATATGTGCACCTGTTGAGCAAGATCATTAAGAGAAGCTCCTATGAAATCCATCACTATTCCTTTATAGGTTTCAGACATCTTGACTCCGTCTCTTAGACAAGATCCCAAAAGCAACATCAATCCACCAGTATATCCAAAAGCAACTAAAATATATGGTGATTTTGCGATAAATTTAAATTATATCAATTTTCTCGTCGCAAACAGTATGGCGTCACAAAATTGTACGGACGATTTTGCGACAAAGTCTAGTCTTAAAACATGGACGATTTTGCGACGAAACCTATAATAGCTATAACATAGTTCATATAACAAATCTATGAATAAAAAAACTAAAATTCTTTACTCAATACTTTCTGTAGTTATCAAAGAATATTTGCTCCCTCCCTCTCTTGTTGATAACTCTGAACCCATAAATGAAGCAATACACCATGTATGACCAAGAGAATTCATGTTTGATTTTGAAAACCGAGAAAAGGTCCCTTGCCTTGTTTTCCTGAGCATGGCTAGAGGGGTTTGGAGAAATAAGATGCATACAGTATAATATATGAAAATGGCAAGTGAATAGAGTCAGGGAAGGCAAAGGTTGACATTTAAAGCTCACCAGAGAAGGAAGGATATTGTAAGCCTCAATTACTGGAGCAGAAACACCCTGAAATTTTGAGCTTTCCTATTAACAACATGACCAATACGATATAAATTTCTGAACACAGTTGAGTTGTTAAGTGACGATCAAACCTCGAGTTTCTCTCTGAAACAGTTTTCTGATGGTTCTTTATTATCGCAATTCCAGAAAGAATTCATAACGATTGCTCGCCAGAACAGTTCTTAACATAGCGCCAATCCTCAAATTACCGGCCTGAACACAGATATCGCTGCCTTAAACACGGAAGTTACGAACAATATTTTGGGGACACAAATATTTATGAGAATACCTTACCAATGTTCTAACAAGAATTTTGATCTCTTTCTCTCTACAAGAGCGCATTAGCTTCACGATGAGGTTTTACTGTAACAACAACCAATTAAGTTCTTTAACTTATCGTTTGTAGAGTTGAAAACACATCTATAACTAGAAGCGGAGGTGGAGGAACCAGTAGCCTTTGCGTTTGTCGACATAGCTGAGCAACATCCCCTGAAATATTTTGATAATTCAAACCCATTTTAGCAAGGTATACAGAAGGAATAACAACCATAAGTTGACTGTGATGGCATAGATTCGTCTTTACCAAGATCCCCCATGCTATTATACATCTCCCTCACAGTAGACTGACTTATTCCACATGCTTCTTCCAATGCAGAAGAGATTAGAGATCCACCAATGTTAAGCTCCTGTCCAAATGATACACGATCAAAACAATCTTATTTGTGCAAAGATAAACAGCAGGCAGAACATCTTCTGGAGAGAGAGCCAACAAGCTGATGGATAAGAATTTACAGAAAGATAAGTGCCACTCATCATAGCTTCAGCTTAATCAACAGAGTGAACAAGAAACAAAGAGCGTAGGTAACCTTCTAAACATACTGCAAAGCATAGACATAGCTTTAATCTTGCCTTTTTCACATTCAACGGAAGTGCATGTCCTGATTTTTCTGATCCCTTTTTATCGTCCTGAGAAGTGCATGCTTCTGGACATTGCGGACACTGAATTGATTTGGTAGAGAGTCCTCCCTCACCTGCATGCTCACCAGGTATTTCACTGGGTTTACTGTAATAGATGTTCAATGCCTTATTTATATCTCCTTTAGCCTCATCAACTATGGAAGCAGCATAATCTCTTAAAAGATGGCCAACTCTCACCCAACACATTCCATCCCACAACATGAACATCACTCTCATTCTCATCTTCTGTAAACATTCAACTCCCTCCACACCCCAAAACCGACAAAATTGACATCTTCCTCGCATCCACAACTATCTTCCTCTTACATCTCTTAGCAATCTCAACTAAAATCTTCTCTTTACCAACAACATAAGTAGCAACAAGAAACAAAACCTTCTTCTTCATAACCACACACTCTTCACCATTCTTATCAATCACACTAACCACATAATCAACAGACTCGTCTTGAGTCAGAAACACGAACTTTGGATTACAATAAGTAGTATCAAGTGTACACAATATTATATGTACAGTTACCATATAATGTTGAATACGAAAATTCGAGTTGGAGAATGGTGGATTTGAGAGGTATGTTCATACTCAATTTTATATATGCTGATATAAAAAAAAAATAGAGAGTACAAAACAAACGATGAAAAGGCAAAGTAATAATATCGAGAAAACGCCAACATTAACCAACTAAAGAAATTAGTAATGTTTGATATGATTGTTTCATTTTATTTAGGTTAAATTTAATAAATGATGTTGAGACGTGCCGAGCATTAATGATTAGCTAAACCAAAATTTATGACACATTACGAACTGATGTCCTTCGACACAACGCTGACATAGGCCAATTTTGAGGGTTGAACCCATGCTTGAAAAGACCGGATAAGAAGAAATTTGTGAAGTAACTAATTGGTTATAAACCAATTTTGCTAGATAATCAGCTATCCTTTACATAAATGGAGCTACTGAAATTTTTTTTTCGAAAAAATGATTTGTCCAACTATGAATATCTTTAATAAAATTCTCCATAACAACATTAGATTATCGTTTTTGAAAAACTTAACCACGATTTTCCAAATATTTTGGTTAGATACCGTTTTCTAAATTACTGATTAATTAATAGTTGGAACACGTTCATTGGGAGTTTCTTCCCATAGTATCTACAAAAAAAAAAATTGAATGAGTATCTCAATTCTCAAATTATGGTGAAACCTATCCAAAAGATTCCTCTAATTCTTTATTTTGGAGAAAAGTCACTAATGAACATGCGCTTATAAAAACAACGCCACACCAATGATTTAAAACAACGTCACACTGATGTTTTAAAAGACTTTTCAACCGTTTGAATAAATTTATTTGCTCCTTAGCGTTCAGCTCATCCCAAGAAATGGCGACTTTTCGCCCAACAATTACCATATAATATTGAGTACAAATCTGATTTGAGTTATTATATACATAAATGACACGTTATAATTGAATAGTCTCGTACCTATATTTTCCCAAAACTTTATCTTATCTATCAAACGAAAATGGTCAAGTTTAGTCCATACGTGCATGTGCGTCTTGCGCATTGGCTTTGTTTGTTTGACTTTCATAATTTTTTACTGGATAAAGATCTAAGAATATATTTGAATTTACATCTGAAATATATATATTTAGTGAACAAAGACCATTAGCAAATTTTCAAGACTTCGTCTTTATTTTATTATTGTTATTAGAAATTTATAAAAATGTATTTTTTTTAGAAATTCATTGGTAATTTTCTGACGGAATAAGATCCGTGGTAAATTTCTTATAGATTTTCGAATTCCAAAAACACGACATAAAATTCTCCCATATTTATTAAGTCCGTCAAAAATTTTCAATGAATATATATTTTTTTATATTTGTATGTTCCAAATACATATTAAATACGTGCCATTTAATGTTTATAACAGTCATTTGGATGAAATATAACAAAAATGAGACTCAATTATAATCAATACGAGCAAACCACAGATTCCAATGATCATCGTTATACAATTCCTAAACTACATTATACATTAACAAACATTTATAGTGTAATAATTTTGTAAACATCAAATTTACTTATTTATATGATAAATTTATAAAGTATGTTTATAAAATTAGTTTTAGGATTGTATTTTGAATGACTTATCATCGATTTTTTGAATTTGGAACCTTAAACACTATACCCGTCAGAAATCTGTCAGTCATTTTCAACTGAATTCCGATGGACATTAAATGACACGTGTTAATATGCATTTGAAACATAAAAATATATAAATATATATATCCGTCGTAAATCCGTTAGAAATTTCGGATGGATTTCAGACGGATTTAATAAATATGGAGAAATTTTATGCCGTATTTTTAAAATTCATGTTTCTCTCGCTTTTGGCTTGGCATAGTGGGCCCAGCAGGAGGCTCGCACGACAGGCTATTAGCTCAGTAATCCATCAAAAATTTCTGATGGATTTTCGACGGACATTAAAAATTTTCCATGTATCTTGGTCTTTGTTTGCCGCGTCAATTAATTCGTCTAAAGTTTTTGTGTATCCATCGAAAATTTTCGATGGACATTAAATTTTAGAATATTATCATCGAAAATTTAGGTGCAAAGATTCCCAATATTTATCTTATTAAAATTTTTTTAGAAAACCGACGGATTCCCGATATTTGTATTCTTAAATTTTGTTTTATAAACTGTTCTTCTTCGCGGAAGCAAACAAAAAAACTGAAAAAATCGCAAAAATCTCTCAAATCGTCAAGTCTTCGCAAATCCTTTGACTATCTTCGGTTTCCTTACGAAATCATCAAGTTTCCTCCTAAAATGTAAGTTATAATCTTTTAAACTAGATTTGTAGGGTTTTTAGTTAGATTTTGAGATTTAGGGATTTGAAATTAAGATTTAGGAATTTTGAATTGAGATTTAGGAATTTTGAATTGAGATTTATGGATTTCGAATTGAGATTAGGATTTGGGTTATGGATTGTTGAATTGAGGTTTTGGATTGTTGGCTTAAGGATTTTGATTTGTGATTAAGATTTAAAATTTTTTAATGAAAATTTGTGATAAGGATTTGTTTTTTTTTATTTGTGATTGTTAGCATATTTTTTGGATTTGTTATGATTTTGATTATTAGGATTTTATAATTTTTTATTTTGATTTTGTTAAATTGTTAGGAGTTTTTGTGATTTGGATTTACTAAAATTGGTTTGAAGATGTTAGATAATGTTTTGGATTTTTTGAATTTTTTTTGGAATTTTTTGAATTTTTTTGGAATTTTAAAATTTTAATTTTAAGTTTATTTTTTGAAATGTTTTTAATTTTATTTTAATTGTTTGTTGTAGAAATTATCTTATGTATCATTTTTCCAGGGGGCGGGTGGTTCGCATTGGTATAAGAATGCTTGAAGCAATAGAACTGCAAAAGGATAAATTCATGGCACAATTTGGCTGACCACCTTTTCCACCGCAAACTTAAATTTCATGTTTTATTTGATTTTGAATACTTTTATGCTTTTTATTTGGTTTTGAATCATTTTTGTTTTAATTTAAATAATTTTATTTTTCTTTTTATTTTTATTTTAAATTTAATCTTCATGTTAATTATATTTTTAGTTACACTTTAGATTTGAATAATTACAGTTTAGATTTTATTGTATTTTAAATTTTAATTTAAAAAATTTGAAATTTACTTGTACGCATCGACGGATTTTTAATAAAAGTGCGAGCGTTGGAGTGCCGTCGGAAATACAAACGAATTTTTGACGCTAGTTTCATTTCCGACATTATAGAACAGACGACCAAATCCATCAAAAATTGCTATTTTTGACATATTTAGCCATCTGTTTGTGGTTTGTCTTGTAGTGTAATAATGACAAAGCAAAACTAAAATAGGATAACTAGTCCAAACATACGATAATTAAGTACAGAGTACACCAATTTTTTTTACGTGTATAAACGAAAGAAAGAATTTTATTACGTCAAAGAGTTTTTCGAAGTGAAACATTGATCTAGTAGCAAAGTTGACAATAATGCAGTTTTTTCTTGCAGATAAAAACAAATTTGCAAGCCAATGATACGATGTATAATGAAAAATTGCATTCCGGATTTAGCACTAGCAAGTTGAGGAAGTATCTTTGGACACTTCTCCTCAATAAGCTCCATTGTCTTCTCCATTGCTTCTTTACCAAACCGTGACTCAAGAACCCCTCCAAATGAAACTTTATGTGAAGTTGCCAAGAAATTGGGATCCAAAGAAAACTCTTCGTTCGCATGACTAATCTTCTCCAGATGATAGATTGGAAAATTGAAAGAGTCTAGCTCTTCTTGGTCGATTAATTCCTAAACAATACATAAAATAGACCTTGATCTTCTCCAGATGAAAAGCCGGGTTTATGATTCTGCGGTGTTTCGTCCATTCGTCACCATCATAATTAGTGAGTCCTTTGGCTATCAATGTCCCCAAAGGAAATGTAAGTGGCTTTGCGAAATCATTAACTTTGTTGAACACTTCCTTGATTTGCTCAGGATCCATTATAGTTATGGTTGTTATAGGTCCAAACCATGTAAAAAATGTCCTTCCTGTTCCAAACCACACAAGGTAATGAAACATGTCTAAACAGAGACTAACCAAGAACCATACCGTTAGTCTTGAGCATTTTCAAAGGATAAGGCACGACACGTGGAATGATATCATCATTTAGTTTGATTGGTTTAGATCTTGCCTCAGTCAAAATGCTAGACATATTCTTCAAATCGCCGGCAAGAAGTGTGTAAGGAGTTCCGACAAGACCTTGTCTTCTTAGGTAACTCTCAAGCATCTTTGGTTTAAAACAAACCCAATTTAAAGCTCTCCATACCCACCATGACACAACAACTATAGCTACTGAAACTGTTACCGACGCAACTGATATCTCCATTTTTTTTCCAGAGAAAAGAGAGAGTGTGAGAGAGAGAGATAATTCGCTAACATTCTTGATTTTATAAAGATTGAGAATTTCGAAGAAAGATATAGATATGGTGATGACATCACCCATGATGTATTAAGATACTTGTGTTTCGGACAATTGTTTTTTAGTGAATAATCAACAATTGATCTTTTGCTTTACTTGGAGCCTCACAGTTACATCAACTTGTGTGAAAAGCGACAAAAAGAAGGAAGAAATACATTACTGGTCATTACTTGGGTAGCACGAACTTTTGACGTTTTTTTTTTTTTTTTTTTAATGTTAAGAATTCCATATACGAAGAAAACTTTTGACGTTTCTTTGTCAATGCCATCCGTACGTTTCTTTTTTCTTACCACACGGTCGAAATATTTTGCTTTGCCTTAATATTTAAATTCCAAAGAATTAGAAAAAGAGAGAATGAAACAAAAAAATTATTTTCGATGGGTAGCATTCCAACAGATTTTTTATGGGTAGTTTTTCAAAAGATTTTCGACAGATTTTGTCGTCGGGAAATACTGTCGGAAAGGCTTCGGAACAATACCCATCATAATCTGTCGAAATAATTTTCGACGGATTTCTGACCGTTAATGTTTTCAACTAAATTTCCAACGGATATTATTCCGACGACTTTCCGACTAGTCTTTATGACAGACTTCGAAAGAATTTAATATTTATTTGTTTTAGTTAATTTTAATTAGTTTTGTATTTGTTTACTAAAAAATATTTAAATAAATTTAAAAATTCAAATAAAATTTAATTCGAATATAAAATTAAATATTTAAAATCCAAAAAAATATATTAAAAAATATGCATAAGTAAAACAATATTCATAAAACATAAAACTGAATACATTAAAATCAATCACGACTTCCTCGCAGCTCGGCTATGAAATATAGAAATATAAAGTTAAGTTTTAAAAAAGAGTATTTACCGCAAATTGTCTGAATCATAACTCGCGCTCCTGCGAAGGCATGACCGAGAATGTCGGGTACGGATGCTTATATCTGGTTGATTGTTTTGGTTATTCCATTGTTGGAATAACCAAACCTACAAAAAGATATAGAAATTCAAATGTTAGTAACAAAAATAAATAAATATATATGTATATATAAGAAAACTTACCAAATAGCTCTTCCAACCCGTCTTGGATGAATTCTTTGTAATCTTTCTCTGCCGAGTTGAGATATGAAATTTTTAACACTCATTTGTGTTGACGCTGGTAGTTGGGTCTCTGGAATATGGCTCGACGAATTCTGGGAACTAACTGCCCCGCTGCACTCTTCTTTGTCGTAACTTCACTCGATCCACCTCGTAAAGAACGCGACGTGGTAGAATGATAGTGACCGTAATCCTTTCAAAAAAATAAAATATAGTTAGAATAATATGAAAAAAGAATTCAAAAGAAATTTTATACATTAATTCAAATTAAAATCTTATATAATATTTTCAAAATAAAATCAAAAGACTAATCATAAAACTTTTATCATATTATGCATAAAATAAACAAACCACAAAATTCATATAACCTTTATAAGATAATTCATAAAATTCATATTAAAATTCAAAAAATCTTTTAAATTATTTCATAACAAAATTCAATTAAAATCCTTTATAATATTTTCAAAAAACCTTTTAAATTCATAATAAAATTCATAAACCTTTTGAATCTTTTCATAAATTTCAATTAAAATTCAAATAAATTCAAAAAAGTCCAAATAAAATTCAAAATAATCTTATAAAATCCAAATTACATCTTATTCATAAAATTCAAGTTAAATTGAAATAAAAATAAAAAAACACAAAAAAATCAAAGGATTATCAAAAACCCTAAATCTAACCATAGAAAACCTAAATCTAACCATAGAAAACCTAAATCTAATTTCCATAATTCTAAATCTAACTTCCAAAACCGTACTTCTAACTTTCAAAACTTAAATCTAACCCTAAATCTAATATCCAAACTTTTAAATCACAAAGTAAATATGAAAACTTACAAATTAGATTGATTGTTATCCATTGGAGTGATTTTCGACAAGATTGGGAGTGATTTGGTGATTTTAATGTCAAGAATCGACAAATATGGCTATTTGGTATCGTGTTTTCTTTCTGCTTTGTGTTTCTTCGCGAGGAAGAAGAAGATATTTTAATTCCGACGGCCAAACGAAAATTTAGGCTTGGTTACGTTACAATAACGCATGCGAGACACGTGTAATCCCTAAACCATCGGAAACCTGTCAGATTTTCGATAGATAACTCTTAAACCCGTCAGAAATTTTTGACGAGTTTCCGACGGGTTTAGGGGTTCGGAGACCAATCAACATCATTTTACTCTGAATCAGTTCTTACTATAATTGTGTCTTATAAAGTATATAGAATTTAGATTGATGTACACTAATATCATAAAATAAAAAATTTCCATTTTTGAATCATTTATGTTATAAGTGTGTTGTTAAACTATATTTAATGTTATTAGTCGATGTCATGAATGTTTTTGAATTTTATTTGATTTTATAAAGATTTTTTTAATTTTACAAACATTTGTTAGAATATTATGTTAAATATATATATATATATATATATATATTTAACATAGTATTCTAACAAATGTTTGTAAAATTCAAAAAATCTTTATAAAATCAAGTAAAATTCAAAAAATCTTTATAAACTCAAAAAATCCTTATAAACTAAAATAATTTCAAAACAAATTCAAAAATCCTTATAAACTCAAATAAAATTTAAAAAAATAAAAAAATAAAAAATCCTCGTATTAATACTTAGAAAATCAAATCCTTATAAGATACACAAAATTAACTACTCAGATTGTGATGATGATCCGTCCGAAACAATTAAGTATGTATCGTCATCAAACTCTCCACGTGATTCTCGTAGTAAACTACATCACCAGAGTTAGCTGAGATGCCATAATCTGAAGTTAACCGAGATGCCATAATCTGAAGTTGGCCTACGATGGCCAGCTTCATGAATCCAAAACGCATATCTTCTTATGCAATATATGGGATATGAAGTTGCAATGTAGTTCAGACCGTTAACTAACTCCACAAACCAAGTGTCAAATGTTTGACCATTTGTGATGCCTTCAGTTACCTATAGCAAATTCTTGAATATAATTAAAATATCGTAAAATAATTTATTTTGAAAATTTGGTTATTTAACCAAGGAGCGAAATCTTTCTCTTTTAAATCCTCAAGGTCTTGTTCGGTGTAATTTGGATAGTACGTCCGTACAAGAACCATGTAAATCCTATAAATGAGTAAAGTAAAAATTATAATATCTAAAAATTAACAAATTATATATAATTCATATTGTCATGAAAAAGGAATACCTTTCATATTGCATAATATCCTCACAATTTGTGCGAATATATATATATATATATATGCAAGTGTGTGAACTCCTGCTCATATAGAATTCAGTTATTTCCATTTCAACTTACTCGACCAATTTGGATAAACAACTCAGGAGCATAAAAGAGATAAATCAGTCTCTCACCTCTTATCATTATGGCGAGCAGAACGTCGACTCTTTGTACGAACTTCTGATGGAAAGTAATATTCGGCAAAATGTGATGCTTCTTCGTTGAGTCTCTGTGTAGCAATAAATCCCTCAAATTTACTTAAATTTTTAACCTTCTTCTTCAGATGGAACATGTACCGCCCAAATAGATACATCCAATGGTATTGAACAGACCCTCCTAGTGATGCTTCTCGTGGGTGGTGGACTGGAAGATGTTCCATAACATCGAAGAAAGACAGGGAAATATCTTCTCCAGATTGCAAATGATCACATGTATATTAGCCTCCAAATTTCTAATACCCTTAGATGTAAGTGTTCTCGAGCACAAATCTCGGAAAAAAACACAAGTTCCTGCATATAGTTAAACATTCAACAAATAAATATATATGCTTAGTAAATTGATAAAATAAAGGAAGTAATGATATTCACCTACAATTGATTTGTACACATTTTCGTCAAAAAAATGGGTAAATGCAAATGGAAGTATTCGTTGCATGACAACATGACAGTCATGACTTTTCATTCCAGTAAACTTCTCTTCTCCATAATTGTCGCAATTACGTAGATTAGATGCGTATCCATCAGTGAATTTAACATCTTTGTGAATCCAATCAAAAAATTATTTTTTTTTATTTGCGTCTAACCGATAGACAGACATAGGACATCTACCATTCGGAAAAACTTTAAGAAAATCTCGATAACAAACCAGTGAAAAGTCTAATCTAGACTTCATATTGTCTTTTGTCTTCCCTTGTACGTTTAAAACAGTGTTCATGATGTTTTTAAAAAAGTTCTTCTCAATGTGCATGACATCTACATTGTGCCTCAATAAACGTTTTTTCCAATAAGAAAAATCCCCAAAAAGACATTTTGTGCCAATTATGATTGACACCAACACCGTCAACGGAATCATGCCCACTACCAATATAGAACTACCGTCTATCTTAGGAGGTGGAGCATCAAACACTTATTTTTCTTTCATAAACAATGTCTTCAATCGACAGTAAGGATGACCACTCGGTATGAATCTTCTATGACAATCAAACCAACAAGTTTTTCTCCCCTGACTCAATTGGAATGCGTCAATGTTATCTTGGTAATACGGGCACGATAATCTTCCATGGGTAGTTCCATCCAGATAACATATCATATGCTGGGAAATCGCTTATGGTCCATATAAGAACCACACGCATCTGAAAATTCTGCTAGCATGAAACATCATACGATTCGACACCATTATTCCATAACATTTGTAACTTATCAATGGCTGTAAGAATACATCTAGTGATCTCTTAGGATGCTCTGGGGTAGAAATAAGCACGGAGAAAAAAAAAATCTCTACACATGCACATAGATGGAGACAAATTGTAAAGAGTTACGATTACATGCCACAACGAATATTGCCTTCCATGATTTCCAAATGGGTTAAAACCATCTGTACATAATCCTAAGTATACATTCCTTTGCTCAAACGTAAAATCAAGATACATTAATTGAATGTTTCCACATTTTTGCATCTGCATGATATGTAATCTCTCCTTCTTGATTATGTTCTTCATGTCATCTCATTGGCTTTGCCGTGCGTTGTGATTGATATAACCTCTTCAACCTCTCAATTAACGGTAAATACCACATCTATTTATATAGAATTGAAACTCTCCCACTTGTTTACAACAAAATTTACATCTTCTGTGGTTTTCATCTTCTCTACAATATATCATACAATTGTTGATGCACACATCTATCATCTAAACTTTGTAGTATTATGCTGGTGAAAGATTATCTTCCGGTAAAATATTTTTCACAAAATCTGCTATGACATCAGCACATTATTTCGCCAAATTATAGTTAGTCTTAATAGTCATCATTCTACTTGCAGATCATAAAGGCGAATGACCTTCTCTACACCCCTTATATAATGGCAACTTTACTTCGTCTAACATATCAAAAAAATGCGTGCTTCTAGATTTGATTCTTCAACCCTATCTCCATCTATAGTGGCCGATGGCATATTCTCTTTAAACGCATCGTTCACCATCTCAACAGTACCTACACAAAAATCTACTTTCGTTATGTTCTCTTACAATTTCTGCAACATATGGTTCATTAGTACTACCATAATCATAATTTGTTTTCCCATATAAATATCAAATCTTGTAACCCGACACAAACTCATTCATATACAAGTGATTCCAGACAAACTCTATCTTAACATTATGCAAATTCCGACAATTAGAACATGGACATTTCAACTTACGACTTTTTTTGCGACTTGTTGATTTACTGCAAATTCCATGAACTCTCATATACCTCGTGCATATTCTTCTTTCATTAAGTTCAACTCCGGATCTATCATTGGTTCGTCCATCCATGATCATTAATATCCAGAAGAAGAAATATATTTCCGATTTCAAAGAAGTTTTAGTAATGCTTTGAGTTATGAATTTATGTGGGAGTGTGGCAACGTATTTATAAAGTCCATCGAAAATCCGTCACAGATTTTCAAAATATCAAACGGCTATATAACGGATATATTAACGTATATTTTTAGATTGATTTTCGACGGATTGTTCACGTACAGTCGAAAACGTCAACATCTTAAACGGTTGTACAATGGTTATATTAACGTATATAATTTTCGACGAATTGTTCACGTGCCATCAGAAATCCATCGAAAATTTTCCGACGGGCCTATATCTGTCAGAAATTTTTGACAGATTTCTGACGGATACTATATAGTCGGAATACCAGTCGGTTAGCAATCAGAAATTTCCAACAATCACTATACCCGTTGAAAATTTCCTAACAACCACTGTACCCGTAGAAAATTCCATCAATTTTATTGGTTTTCTTGTGTATATGTTTCATTCTTATTTTATAATTTCACCGTTACAAGACGCTTCCATTGCATTTTAATAGAATACACTTTATCAAAAAAAACAAATAAATTATTGTACAAATTTTATCAAAAAAAAATGAATTATTGTTCGTAACCAATTCTTTCCAGATGTACATGTTGAGAAGACATATCAATAATATATGCTCTATAACAACGAAACTTGATATTTAAGAAAGAGCAAAATACAAAATTTTATCCCGCAGTTTACGCAAAGTCACTTAATTTGTTAAACAATAATATAAAATTTTACTAATACAAACCAAATGGTTATCAAAGTAATATGACATTAGTACTAATAAATATGTACTTATATTCGTAAGCATTAGAGTCCGAATTAATATAATATCTAATTTTGTAAATATTTAATTTAATTTATAGAATTTAATTTTATTTATGATAAACTATAATAATAAATTGTAGATGAAATAATTTTGTTTTTATTAAGTGTATATTTGGAGATAAAATTATTTATTTCTCTCTTTTCACTTTTGTTAACATTTTAGAGATTATTAATTATGTAATATTAATTAATAAATCACGTTTTAAATAATAATTTCCTTTCAATTTATATATTTATTTTTTAAAATGTTTTTGAAGAAATTAGAAAATATATTTTATGAAAATTGTGTTTACATATAAAAAAACTTTTTTGTGAGTAAATTAGATATATACTGTTTGACATTATTACTTTTAATAAGATGATTTAAACTGTTCTTTAAATAACATGCTTTGTAATGCCATCATATGTAGTTTTTTTTATATTTTAAAGGTCATTTTAATGTAGTTTCTAAATAATATTAGGAGCATTTCATACTCACACGGATAAGAACAATTTCTATTCAATTTAGATTATTTTCTTCAAAATATGATATGGAAAAGTTTATCAAAAAATAAATATGATATGGGAAGTGATGAGGCATCTGACTCTAGCGAAATAGGTGACATGACAACCAGTTTTTAACGGTTTGACTAACCACGTTAAAGTAAGGGTTTGATTGGTTCTTTCGCAATCATCCGTAAACACAATGTTTGTAGGAGGTTGTAGTTACAAGCTGATATGTTAGATTTTTAATGGATTTTTACTTACGATTAGTATGTGTTTTAGAGTCTTTATAGTTTTATCAGGTACAAAGTCTCTTGTGGAAAAATTCTAGCCATTTAGAATGAAGTTAGAGAAAATGAGCAAAAAGGAGTCGATTGGAGAGCTTAAATCGATCGATGCCCATTCTGATTGATCGATCCGTCGATCTAAGGAATTGGCCATGCCTAGCCAGATCGATCCAATCCTATATATGTGGAGTTGTCGTGAGTTTCCAAATGGATTGATCTATCTATCCATCCAGATGAGAGGTTTGCCGTGAAAAACCAAATCGACCAGAGGACTTCAGATTGATCGATCCAGCCTTGGACTGATCTGTCTGTCCAACATCAAGCATGATCGATTTCATAAGCCGTGAAGACTACATCGATCGATCAAGACCAAATCTCCTACCCGAGAAAAAGAAATTATGCTTATTTTCTTAATTGGATTATGATTCAACGTAGACGACTTCTACCATATAAATACTAGTTTTAAGCCACTGTTTAGGCTATCATCATTATCTCTTACTACTTTATTGCTTATCTGAGATCTATTTTTAAGAGATATATTTTGGTGTTTTATTGGATTTATCATGAGTTCTTCTTATACTTTTGGTTGTTTCATTACTTCCATGGTTGAGTAGTTCTTTAGTTAGGGTTTAGGGTTTCAAAGGAATGAAGAACCATTGAATCAGACACAAATAGAGCTTTAATCTTATGTCATCTTCATCTATAGTTTTTGTTAATGCTTAGACTAAATTGATCACTTAGTCTAAGATTTTAGGTTGAATCTATTCTCCAAAAATTTATAGATTGCTGGATAGAACATAAATGAGCATATTGTCCTTACCCAACAAAAAATAATGCTATTGCGATACATGAACATATCGAACCCATTAGTTAATGCTTGTCTAGAATTTTAAGTTCAAACAACAGTTTAGATACTTATATGGGCAGACATAGTAATTGATGGCACGATATTGGATTGATAGACGTTTCTGTTCGAGTTTTAGATAATTCTTAATGAATGCCCTAAAGACTAACTCCTTTAATCCATTAGTTTACATTGTTATTTACTTTTTCTTGTTTTCTTAATCAAAGAATCATTCTTTTTCGTCTTAGCTTAACTTTTTAGTTTCAAAGAATCATAAGGCAACTTGATCCCTAAGGATTCGATCTCTTCAATATTACTGCACTTATCTGTACACTTGCAGTCTTATCTTTGAGTTTAAAACTCTTGTATCAAGTTTTTGGCGTCGTTGCCGAGGATCGATTGTTGCCTTCGAATCTAAGACTTAAGGTTAGTCTAAGATTTACTAATTAATTTTTAGTTTTGCTTGTTTTTGATTCCTAGATATATGCATAGGAGAAGTGATGATTCTGAAGATCTAATTCATCTCAATAATCAATAGCTAGTAAGAACAGAGTGCACTAACAACAGAGCGGCGAAAGAAAAGTCCAAACTAGCCAACATAGGCGATAACATCGACAACAACGCATTCGCTGATGCTCAAACCATTGCAGCTGCTCAACTCCAAGACTTACAACATTAATTGCAATAGTTGCGTCAATAGCAACAACAAATAAGCTCAGTAGCGTACTATTGGGGACGTTGGCACTCTTCATACGTTCTATCAAAACATAGCTGCTATCTGTCCACCAGAGATTGCAAAACAGGATTACGAGATCAAGTCTCAGCTAATTGCATTGGTGAATCAGCATCTCTTCCATGGGTTACCGGCTGAGAAGCCAATAGATCATATTGAGAATGTAGAGGAAATCTGCAGCACAACGAAATCTAATGGGGTACCCCCTGATTACCTTAGATGTAAGTTGTTTTCTTCCTCTTTAGTGGAAAAGGATTTGAGGTGACTTAAGTCATTACCAGCTGGTTCTTTGAGGTCTTGGGCTGAATGCAAAGCTGTTTTCTTGGACCACTTCTACACCAAGTCAAAGATAACCTCTTTACTGAATAAGATTGCCACCTTCGGGCAGCTTTCCGGAGAGTTCTTCTTTGAGGATTGGGAAAGGTTCAAAGAGTATCGCAGAAAGTGTCCTCATCACGAGTATTCAGAGGAGCAAATTTTTAGTATCTTCTATGATGGTGTTGACTAGGATTACAAGAATGCTCTCAATATTGCGAGTAACGGGGATTTTATTATCTGTCTACAAGTTTATAGATAAATTGGCTGCAAGTTCCAACAATCATTGTCCTGAGTATGATCTTTCTTGAAAGGTTAACAACATGGATTCTCATAAGATCGATGAGCTAACTGCCAAGGTAAATCTGTTACTTAAGGCTAATCAACGAGGTGTGCATCAATGTGAAGACGGATGAAATGCGGTTTGTGTTCAGGGTTTTACTAAGGGTCAAAATGATGAATCTAGAGATGTTAACTATGTGCAAGGACATTGGTATATACAGAACATAGGTTTAAATCAGAATTACAGAAGTCATCCCAATCTATCCTATCGAAGCACGAATGTCGAGAATTCTTAACATCAGGTCTATCCGCAGCAAGGACAACAATTTTAGTAACCATCGAACCCTGCTAATGATTCAAGGAGAACTCAAGGCTCTCATGAAGCAATTCCTTGTTTCTCAACAGAAATCTTCAAATTAAATCAACGTCAAAGTAGATAAACATGTATACCAAGCTAAATGGTAAGTTTGACAGCGTCTACACTCATCTTAAGTTGCTTGATACTCATGTTGCTCAGATTGCAGAAGCAGTAAAACGTCAACAAGGAGTCCTTTTCGCGAAGGGGGAACTAAATCCACGAAATAAAGAAGGTTCTAATGGCTCGAGAGCGAATGTGCATTTGGTTAAAAATCTAGCACAACCTTTCCGGGAGATTCAACTTATTTTGCAAGAGCTTTTGGAAGGTCAGAAGAAGAATACACAAGAGATGAATGATATAATTGCTGATCTTGAATGGAAGCTTGAGTATTTAATCCCTATAACTGTCTCAGATCGATCGATCCACTCACCGGATCGATCGATCCCACCTTATGACAAATCAATCTCCTACTCGATCGATTGGTCTTCTGAAGCCAATGACCTGCGTAACCAGCCAGATCGATCGATCTCCATTAGTCAAGTCCATATGTAAAATTCAAGATCTATCGATCCAACCACCGGATTGATCGATCCAGTCTCAAAGCTATTCACGAGCGATCGATCCACTCAGGCCGAGGATCCCCGTATCAATCCAAAATGATCGATCGATTCGATAGCCAGACATCGATCTCTCCCACCACTCAAGCAATCCATTCTTCCTCAACACTTTCTTATGTTCCCAAGGTTCCTTACCTGAAACTTCCACAACTCACTCCAGCCCCAGCACTTGAGGTATTGTCCAAAATAACGAATCCATGAGAGTTCATTGTGCCATGCTCCATCTTTGATATTGAGTTTGAAGATTTTATCTGCGTTTATGGGTCCTTTGTGAATGTCATGTTAGCAGAACTCGCTGAATCTTTGGGAATTGGCTCTATACAACCTTCAAACATGACTCTCTATCTCGGGGATGCCACAACATAAACTCCACAAGGCTGAAGCATAGACCTTTGGGTACAAATTGGGAAATGCTTGATACCTACTGATTTTCAGGTTGTCGAGATGAGTGAGGATGCCTATATGCCCTTGATTCTAGGAAGGCCTTTCCTTGCTACCACATGAGTTGTAGTTGATTTACCTAAAAAGAAGATATTTCTCTCAAACATAAACAACACAGTCTTCTACAATTAAGTCTCCATGCAGCCTAGCAAGGATTATGCTTCCTATGTTGGCATTGAGAAGAAGATCGAGATCAGAGACAAGTCTAAGTATGGGGGAGTGCGGATAAGTTCTCAAATGACTTTGACACCACAGATATGTGTTGGTGATACCATTGAGTATCGATTGAAATGCAAAGGTATGTCTAAACCTTTTGCTAAATTCAAAGCGATTATTACTCTGGAACTTAAAGCCAAACAACAAGCAGCCATACACAACATGTTGAACAAGGTTCTAAAACCGGATCTTCATACCATGCAATCACACGGATCACGTCTCAACCTACCCCACCACACCCAAATCCTTTTAAGGATTCTCCTAACACTTAGGCGTAATGGCAGTCGAGCTCATGACATTAAACAAGTGTTTGGTGGGAGGCAACCCACTGGTAAGTTTTTAATTTATGGTTATTTTACTTTAATTTTATCTTCTATTTTTATTTTTTTGTTTTTCGTATCCTTTTTAAGATCTATTTTCACACTGAGATGGTGTGAAGTAAGTTTGAGAGAGGGTACTTCCTGTGACTAACGCCGTTTATTTATTTTAGTTTTTTTTTGAGTCTTTGTGTTGTTTTATTGAGTCAAATTTGGGGAATATTATTATGCTATTCTTGGATTTCATCTAGTGTTGAATAACTTTCCACAAACTTCTAACAATGATTGCTCTCAGAATATGAAGATTGGAAACACTGTCATTGAATTAACTTACCTGAAGTTCCCTATCCTTTGAAAATCTGATTGATCTAACGTTGGCTCTATCTTACATTACAAGACCTTTAACATGACTTAACTTCTCACTCAGGGACTTGATATCGCACAAGGATCACATCATTCTAGTTTTATTCCACATTTTCTACCACTCTCTTCAGAACTTCGAATGACCAAACTCAACTTTAGTTTGGTACCACACCTTATCTTTATCCTTTCATTCAAACCACATGTCTTCTATTTCATCACTATCATGTGCAATCAAGTGCAAAATCTACAGAATATGCGGACCGACACACCTCTTCATTCCAAGGATCTCTAGTAAGTCTAATGTTCTCTTTTAATTAGAATGATATTGGTTGAGTTATCTTTGGTGCATATAATGTATGATTAGGACTGGTTCCGGCTTTCTCTTCTCGAGAAAAAGAAAAGAATTTTAAAAAAGAAATGAAAAACGAAAAAAAAAAGAAAAACAGAAAGAAAAGACGAGAAGGAAAAAAAGACAAAGAAGGAATTATGATAAAATATTTATTAAATTTAATATTTTATCTTGAGAACCATTGCAATTTTTAGGACATTTACATAGGTTTACAGAGATTTCAAAGTTCAAGGGGTTTTGTATCAACATTTGGTATTCGTCTCACTGTGATTTTGTGCCTTGATTTGCATCCATCTTCATCATCAGAGAACCTAAACACTTCAAACACCATCAAACTAGCCTTCCATTCAAAGCCCTTATTGTGATTGATAATCCCTTTGTGAGACTGTACTTTACAAGAGAAATCAATGAATGTTAAAGGGTCGACAATGGAGATTTCAGAGATTCCTTAGGATTCTGGAGACTAGAGTAAGGTATTGTTGCTATGCTTATGGTAAAGTACATGTAGTACTAACTAGTTCTTTGATCTGTTCTAAGTTCTTAAGGATTGGAAGTTCAGCGAGGTAGAATCTAAAGGAATGCGTAAGTACCCGTTTTCAAACCTTTCTTCTAACTTGTTTTTATTGATTGTTCTTACTTGAGGACAAGCAAGGATTCAAGTCCGGGAGAATTGATATGTTGGGTTTTTAACATATTTTTACTTAGGATTAGTATGTGTGTTTAGAGTATTTTTACGTATTTTTAGAGTCTTATCAGGTACAAAGTCTCTTGGGAGAAGTTATACCAATTTGGAATGAAGTTGGAGGAAAGGAGCAAAAAAGAGTCAATTGGAGAGTTTAGATTGATCGATCCCCATTCGAATCGATTGATCCGTCGATCTGAGGAATTTTCCATACCTAGCCATATAAATCGGTCTAACCACTAGATCGATTGATCCCACATCTGTGGAGTTGCTGTAAGTTTCTAAATCGATCGATCCTACTTATATCCATCTATCTAGACTAGAGGTTTGCCGTGAAAAACCAGATCAACCAGAGGACTTCAGGTCGATCGATCCAGGCTTGGACCGATCGATCCAACATCAAGCATGATCAATCTCATAAGCCATGAAGAACTAGATCGATCGATCCAGACCAAATCTCCTACCCGAAAAAAAAAAAAAAAGAAATTATGTTTCTTTTCCTAATTGGATTAGGATTCGACCTAAACGACTTCTACCCTATAAATACTAGTTTTAAACCACTGTTTAGGCTATCATCATCATCTCTTACTACTTTATTGCTTATTTCAGACCTATTGTTAAGAGATATCTTTTGGTGTTTTATTAGAATTATCATGAATTCTTCTACTATTGGTTGTTTCATTACTTCCATGGTTGAGTAGTTCTTTAGTTAGGGTTTAGGATTTCAAAGGAATGAAGAACCATTGAATCAGAAACAAATAGAGCTTTAATCTTATGTCATCTTCCTCTATAGTTTTTTTTAGTGCTTAAACTAGATTGATCACTTAGTTTATGATGTTAGGTTGAATATATTATCCAAAAGCTTATAAGTTGCTGGATAGAACATAATTGCAATACGTGAACTTATCGAACCCATTAGTTAATGCTTGTCTAGGATTTTAAGTTCAAACGATAGTTTAGATACTTAGGTGGTTAGACATAGTAATTAATGGTACGACAGTGGATTAATTAGACGTTTCTTTTCGAGTTCTAAATAATTTTTAATGAATGCCCTGAATAGTTATCTGTTTCCTGATCTCTGACTTTCAGATAATTCCTTAAAGCCTAACGCCTTTAATCAATTAGTTTACATTGTTAATTTACTTTTCATTGTTTTCTTTAGATTCTTTAGTTTCGTCTTAGCTTAGCTTTTTATTTTCGAAAAATCATAGTGCAACTAGCTCGCTGAAAATTCGATCATTTCTATATTATTGCACTTATCTGTACACTTGGAGTCTTATCTCTGGCTTTAAAACTATTATATCACAAACGTTTAATAACAATCATGTAAATCGCTAAAGAACGCTTAGACTCGCTTGAAATCGCTATTGCATGATAAAGTATGTTAGTTGATGTATGAATCGATACAATTACATATACAATGTATATATTATAGCCACAAACCTTACTTATATATGTATGCACATGTCGCTTTCTTGTTATGATAATGATCCTAATGGTAAAGACTAAACAATCTGAGACGAATATGATGGATATAGTGATGTATTATCTAATGAATCGTTGATTTGCAACCTGGTATTATAGTCGACATGCATGATCCGATTATCTGATTTTATAACCGATATAACCTAACAGTCGGGTATAACGTCATGATCACCCTATGACCAGCTATAAAGTTGGTATTTAATTTTGGATACGAATAATACCTTATTTGTATTTACCTCGGATAAAAATATTTTCTAAATCTCCTTTGCTGGAGCATCATGTTAATTAGGTGAGCTACTGTCTGTTAAAATCTCTAGTCAGAAGTTGAAAATCTTATGTTTGGTATAGAAGATACAAATAAGATAAATGTGGAAATCATGAAATTTTAATATTATCCGAATTAAAATCATACGGAATCACCAACATTCTACGATCCATATACCTTAACGGACTTTGATTCATTTGTCGGATTTGGGAGAACACAAAGACGCTAAGAGAACATCAGGAAGAAGATGAAGAAGACAAATAACTAGAGGAAAGAAGAGAAGCAACAATGGAGGAAACACATAATCACAATCAGTATGTGGATCATCGATCAATTCTTGCGAAGCACGGTGAGGTATTGCATTCCGGGTTTGGCATTCTGGAGCCGGGAAAAGTCTTGGTTGGCCTTGGCCTCGACAAGCTCAAAAGCTTTCCTCATGGCTTCGGATCCAAAATGTGCGGAGAAGAAAGCTCCAAAGGAGACCCTAGAGGAGACGGCCAAGATCTTGGGTCTAGTGGAAACTCTCCATTTGGATGAATGATATCCTCAAAAGCCTTAGTTGTGAACTTCGCATTCTCTTCTATGATTTGCCTCAATTCGCCTTCCTCTGCAAAGTAGAGTGGGGTGCTGAAAGTATCCACTTTTTTGGCTCGATGATACCCTTTGTTAGTCAAAAAAATTTTTTTTTTAAAGAAAAATAATATTAATTATGTAATTTTCCATAATTAGTTATGATCAAAATATATGTGCACCTGTTGAGAAAGATCATTAAGAGAAGCTCCTATGAAATCCATCACTATTCCTTTATAGGTTTCGGACATCTTGACTCCGTCTCTTAGACAAGATCCCAAAAGCAACATCAATCCACCAGTATATCCAAAAGCAACTAAAATATATGACGATTTTGCGATAAATTTAAATTATCTCAATGTCAATAAATAAGAGAAGCAACAATGGAGGAAACACATAATCACAATCAGTATGTGGATCATCGATCAGTTCTTGCGAAGCACGATGAGGTATTGCATTCCGGGTTTGGCATTCTGGAGCCGAGAAAAGTGTTGGTGAGCCTTGGCCTCGACAAGCTCAAAAGCTTTCCTCATGGCTTCGGATCCAAAATGTGCGGAGAGGAAAGCTCCAAAGGAGGCCCTAGAGGAGACGGCCAAGATCTTGGGGTCTAGTGGAAACTCTCCATTTGGGTGAATGATATCCTCAAAAGCCTCAATTGTGAACTTTCCATTCTCTTCTATGATTTGCCTCAATTCGCCTTCTTCTCCAAAGTAGAGTGGGGTGCTGAAAGAGTCCACTTTGTCTTGCTCGATGATACCCTTTGTTAGTCAAAAAAAAAAATTAAAGACAAATAATGTTCATAATGTAATTTTTCGTAATTAGTTATGATCAAAATATATGTGCACCTGTTGAGCAAGATCATTAAGAGAAGCTCCTATGAAATCCATCACTATTCCTTTATGGGTTTCAGACATCTTGACTCCGTCTCTTAGACAAGATCCCAAAAGCAACATCAATCCACCAGGCACGAGCTCTTCAGCTCGAACATCCAAAAGATTCTTGGTGTCAATCAAGTATTGATCAGAATATGCTTTCTTGACCACTTAGTTGAACCCGGTACAATGCATGTTTTTTTTCCATAAGGGAGAGTCGCGGTCCATGATTCCTTTAGGAATTTTTGAGGTAAAATAGAATGCACAGTTGATGATTCCTATGTGAAACCTCTACTTAGGAAGAACATGGTCGAAGAAGGAACCAGCAATCCCGGCGCTATAGTATTGTCTGCTCGGAGAAAGTGTCTGAAAGAGAGAAATCGTTGTTTGCAAAGTCATTAAAGAGGACTTGAAACTCGATGTTATCAGCCGGGTTATGTCCGGTTTCTCTATTGTAGTTGTCTTCCATAACATCTATTATGTTTTGGACAGCCACAAAAGTGTGTGGTCCACTTGCACAACCGAAATCCGCTACACTGTACACTAGTTCACTTACATACGCAGATACTTACATAACTATATAACATACGAACAAACTGTTGGGTCTAAATTATATAAGCTTTGGGCCAAGTGTCAAAATAAATCCATTTGAGTGTAAGTGAGTAAAAGGATTTATAAAATGTCCCACATAGTTTAGCTGAACTTTTTCACTCTAGTATAAATGACTAGAAGGTGATACAATGGTTCAAATTGGCTAAGACTTATGATGCATATGAGAGAAGATGGATCGGACCACACGCGCGCACGACCACCACCGCCGCCAGGCCAGGCGCAGGCGTGGGCGTGGGCGTGGGCGTGGGCGTGGGCGTGGGCATGGGCGTAGGCGTGGGCGTGGGCGTGGGCGTGGGCGTTGGCTTGGGCGTGGGCGTGGGCGTGGGAATGTCCGTGGGCGTGGGCGTGGGCGTGGGCGTGTGCTTGGGCTTGGGCTTGGGGCTCGGGGCTTATATTTTTGATCTATCATAATGTGTGAGATTAATCCGAGATCAAAACCGAAAATCAAAACTGATTACACCATAATGTCACAAAATTGTAACTCTCTACGTGTTAATGTCACGTAATCATAACACAGAATCTTACCTTTAAGTGCATCCGTTGAAATTCACTCCGAGCTCGCCTATATAAGGGACTCGTCTCATTTGGAGAATTCACTCATTCGAAACACAAACATCTTTCTCAAAGATCCTTCACTCTCTCGCTAAACGTTTCTCCATTCTTTCGGAAAACGGTATGTCTAGAGTATATCGTAGTTGTCTACGTTCGTAGATTCCACACCGAGTGTAGCATTGTGATCTCGTATCGGTTGTATCCTGGGACTCCAAAAGCTCTGTGGATCCATCTCACTAACGGGAGCTTTATTGAGTTAAGGACAAAGATCATATCTCGCCTCCGATTCTAATCGGTTTTCTACGGGTTTTTTTCCAAATCGTTTTATTGTTCAAATTGTTCTTCCTTATATTTTTTATTCGATTTATCTTCGCATTTCTTTACTCTGATTTATGGGTCCTACAAGCTTAACTCAATAAATCCGCTTCTAGCATATAGCTATAATTGGATTGAGATTTGCGAAATTATAAAACGATTTGATTCGGTTTTAGTTTTTATCTAGAAACTTAGTTTCTTTGGAAACAAGGTTTCAAACGGTTGAGTAAAAGCTTTCATAAGCGTCTTTACAAAACAATGTAACACATAAAAAACGGTTTCGTAGAATGCTTTTAAGCGATTTTGAGAAACGTTTGTGTTAAGAAACGGGTTCGGGTGCAAATAAAAATGTAATATTTCCGAAATGTTTTATAAAGTCGTTCAAAATTATTGCACTAACTAATAGTATTTATAATTTAAAAAACAGAAAATAAAATTAGCTGATTCGTAAATAAATTTTCTTTATTCAACGATTCAAGCATCTCACTCAATTTTTTCCATGGATTGTCAACAGATATCGACCCAGTCTGAGCATGTTGCAATCAACAAGGAAAATGAAGTTGTTCAAACAACCGCTGTGAGTGCTGGCCTATTGCCAGAAAAATTTGATGGGAACGGGTTCAAAACTTGGCAACAAAAGATGTTGTTCTATTTGACCACCCTCAAGTTTGACAAGTTCCTCAAGGAGGACAAGCCGGTTGCTCCTCCTGGAGCCGAAGACGTCCACACCATGGTGAGCATTGATGCCTGGACGCATTCAGACTTCTTGTGCCGGGGTTGGATCTTAAGCCACCTCGTTGACTCGTTGTATGTTGTATACAACAATGAGAAGCAATTCCCGACAACCAAGGAGTTGTGGAATGATTTGGAGAAGAAGTACAAGTCTGATGATGCGGAACTCAGAAATTTGCGGTGACAAAATTTCTGGATTTCAAGATGGTGGACTCGAAGCCTATCATGGCTCAAGTGGATCAGCTTCAATTGCTATGCAATGAGATAGCATCCGAAAGTAGGAAAATTTGTGAGCCTTTTACGGTTAATTGCTTTATTAAGAAACTTCCTCCAAATTGGGTGGAATACAAAAATTATCTCAAGCACAAGCGAAAGGCGATGTCTCTTCAAGACTTGATCACTAGGCTTCAAATTGAAGGTAGAAATTGCCATAATACCGGGCTCACCAATCATGAGGAGCAAGATTCTTACCAAGCCTATCTTGCTCAAATGGCTAAGGTAAAAGGCAAGGGTAAGGTCGGACATAAGATTTTCCCGAAAAATCTGAAACCTTCGGGATCCATGAACTTCAAGAAGAAGAATGAGGCTGAGAAGAAGTTCATTGCGACGTGTAGCTATTGTGGTAAGATAGGCCACAAGGCTCAAGCTTGCCATAGCAAGGCAAAGGCTAAAAAGTCTACTCATCAAGCTTTCTTGACCTCGGAAGATCTATGTCCGGTAATCACCAAAGACATTCTGGAAGTCAATGCGGTTGAGACCAATCCAAGGGAGTGGTTCTACGACACCGGTGCAACCACTCACATTTGTTGTGATAAAGAGTTGTTTAGTACTTATCAAAAGAGTCATGAAGACGAAAGGGTGAAGATGGCCAACACCAAAGTGTCCAAGATTTTAGGATGTGGCAAGGTTGTGCTAAAGATGACTTTGGGACATGAGATCACTCTCAACAATGTGAAACATTTTCCCGACATAAGCAAGAATCTCATTTCTGGCACACTCATGAGCAAGGCCGGATTTGGTGTTAACTTTGAATCCGATCAACTAGTGATTAGGAAGAATGGAGTGTACTTGGGAAAGGGTTATGTTAAGGGTGGATTGGTCAAGATGAATGTAATGACAGTCTTACCAAAGAAAAATGTAACTAATGTTGTTTCCGTTAATGAAAATGCTCAAATTGCTTATTTGGTCGAGTTTTTTACTATTTGACATGAACGATTAGGACATGTGAATTATAAATCTTTGGAAAGATTGATGAATTTAAGTATGATTCCTAAATGAAAATCGATTAAAGATAAATGTCAAGTTTGTGTACAACCAAAACTTACAAAATGACCATCCTCTAAACCAGAAAGAACGATGGAACCTCTTGGTTTGATACACACAGATTTATGTGATTTAAAGTATCTACCAACTCGAGGAGGAAAGAAATATTTTATGACATTTATAGATGATTGCATAAAATATTGTTGTATTTATTTATTACAAAGCAAAAACGAAGCTTTGGATAAATTTAAAGAATATAAGCTTGAAGCTGAAAAGCAACTTGAGAAAACTATTAAAATGGTTCGAAGTGATCGAGGTGGAGAATATGAAGGACCGTCTGATGCATTTTGTAGAGAAAATAGAATCATACATCAAACAACCACTCCTTATTCACCTTCATCTAACGGAGTTGCTGAAAGAAAAAATCTCACTCTTAAAGAAATGATGAATGATATGTTGCAGGAATCTGGGATAGCTCAGAACATGTGGGGGGAAGCTTTGCTTACCTCGAATTATATCCTCAACAAAATTCCGCACAAAGTGACGGGAAAAACTCCATATGAATTATGGAAAGGTACTATTCCTTCATACAAATACATGAAAGTGTGGGGGTGCTTAGCAAAGGTTGTTGTACCACCTCCGAAACAAGTCACGGTTGGACCAAAAACCGTTGATTGTATTTTCATTGGTTATGCACACAATAGTAGTGTTTATCGATTTTTGGTTCATAAATCAGATATTCCGGATATTCACATTAATACTGTGATGGAATCCCGGAATGCAGAATTCTTTGAAAAAAAATTTTCATTAAAAGATAGAGAATATCTAAAGCGGACACGAGATCAAAGAGATGTAAGTTCTTCTCAAAACGAGGCAAGCTCTTCTGGTACTTCATTTAATGAGCCGGAAGAAGTTGAAGATGAGCCTAGACGGAGCAAAAGAGCTCGAAAGGAAAAAACCTTTGGTGATGATTTCCTAATGGTTTTTCTTTTAGAAAATGAACCAAGAACTTACATAGAGGCTATGTCTACGCCAGACGCACCTTCGTGGAAGGAAGCCATAAATAGTGAAATTGACTCCATTATGCAACACCATACATGGGAGATGGCTGATTTACCGGAAAGATTTAAAGCTCTCGGGTGTAAATGGATTTTCAAAAAAAAATTGAAAACTGATGGTACGATAGACAAGTACAAGGCTAGACTCGTGGTGCAAGGATTCCACAAAAGGAAGGTCTGGATTTCTTTAACGAGAATAACTTCGATTAGAATGCTAATTAGCATTGCTGCTTTACGAGATCTGGAAATCCATCAAATGGATGTAAAAACTGTTTTTCTAAATAGAGATTTAGAGGAAGAAATTTACATGAAACAACCTGAAGGGTTTGTTGTACCTGGACAAGAACACAAAGTCTGTAGACTTGTGAAGTCGTTGTATGGACTTAAACAAGCTCCAAAAAAATGGCATGAAAAGTTTGACAATGTACGATTTTCGCATAAATGAATGTGATAAATGCATATATGTTAAAATTATTACAACTGGGTATATCATTCCATGTTTATACATAGATGACATGCTTATTATTGGGAGTAATAAAAATATCATCAATCAAACAAAAACCATGTTATCTGGACAGTTTGATATGAAAGATATGGGATTAGCATATGTGATTCTAGGAGTTAAAATCACTAGACACACTGACGGAATCATTTTATCCCAAGAACATTATGCTGACAAGATACTTGATAGATTCAAAATCTACTCAATTGGGACTGCAAAAACACATGTTGACGCTCAACTTCATTTGACTAAAAATCAAGGTGAAGCGGTATCACAAGTGGAATATACACGAGTTATCGGAAGTCTGATGTACTTAACAAATTGTACTCGAACCGATATAGCGCACGCCGTCAATGTATTAAGTTGCTATACAAGTAATCCAAGACACACACACTAGAAAGGTATAACTAGAGTATTGAATTACTTGCGGTTTACGAAAAGCTATGGGTTGCACTACGGTAAAGAACCCGCAGTTTTGGAAGGATATACTGATGCAAACTTGATATCTGACTCCAAGAACTCAAAATCCACAAATGGATATGTCTTTACAATAGGTGGTGTCGTTGTGTCGTGGAAATCTTCCAAAAAAACTCTGCTGGCCAGATCGACCATGGAATATGAGTTCATTGCTTTAGACAAAGTCCCAGAGGAGGCTGAGTGGCTTCGGAATTTTTTGGAAGATATCCCTATGTGGGAAAAACCAGTGCTGGCAATACGTTTGCATTGTGATAGTCAATCCGCTATCTTACGGGCACTGAATACTCAATATAATGACAAGTCTTGTCATATACGAAGACGACATAAGACCATTAGACATTTGATCTCAACTGGTGTAGTCACGTTGGATTATATCAAATCAGCTGATAATTTAGCAGATCCTTTTACAAAAGGTCTGACTCGAGATCAAGTATTAAAATCATCAAGAGGAATGGGTTTACAGCCTATGAATTAAAGATGATGTTTGATGGACACCCAACCTCAATGACTGGAGATCCCAAGAATGAGGTTCAAAGGGACAACTATAGTAAACTGATTCTGCTGAAAGCACTGTGAGATGAATGTCTCTACCCGATTCCTACGATGATTAGACAGTGCTATTTTTCTAAGGATAAGCGTTGAGTTTTTAATGATTTCATATTTTCATTCTTATGAAGTACAAAATAATGCTTTCAACAAGATGGAAAAGCTTATGGGAAATCACCTATGTGAGTGTGAAAAGGCTACATTCTCCAAGTTCACTCATGAATCCATGCATGTTCAAGGCCACAATGAACACAACAAGAGAATGTAGTTCTACGAGAAACCTAACTGGGTTATGCCTGTTGTCTAAGTTTACATAAAACTCTGGGTGGTTCAAGACATCATGTTCACCTCTTGGCCGAGTAAACTTACAGATATTAACAATGATTGGTTCAAAGCTGAAAAATGCTACCACATCAGACACAATTAGTATTTCGCATATACTCTAGAGACTTCTTTTTTAGCTTTTTCTATCCAAAGAGTCTTTCAAGTCATCCATGTTTAGAGTCATTTTTATTCATGTGGGATTGTTGGGTCTAAATTATAATAAGCTTTGGGCTTATAAATATTTGAGAATGTGAATAAGAAATAACTTATGAAATGGATTGGATTTTGGGCCAAGTGTCAAAATAAATCCATTTGAGTGTAAGTGAGTAAGTGGGATTTATAAAATATCCCACATAGTTTAGTCGAACTTTTTCACTCTAGTATCAATGACTCGAAGGTGATACAATGGTTCAAATTGGCTAAGACTTATGGTGCATATGAGAGATGATGGATTGGACCACATGCGCGCACCACCACCACCGCCGCCAGGCCAGGCGCAGGCATGGGCGTGGGCTTGGGTTTGGGGCTTGGGGCTTGAGTCTCGGGGCTCGGGTCTCGGGTCTTTGGGAATGTCTCGTGGTCGAGTGGCCCATTTCAAAACCGAAAATCAAAACTGATTACACCGTAATGTGACAAAATCGTAACTCTCTACGTGTTAATGTCATGTAATCATAACGCAGAATCTTACCTTTAAGTGCATGCGTTGAAACTTGCTCGCATATATAAGGAAATCGTCTCATTTGGAGAATTCACTCATTTGAAACACAAACATCTCTTTCAAAGATCCTTCACTCTCTCGTTAAAAGGTTCTCCATTCTTTCGGAAAATGGTACGTCTAGAGTATATCGTAGTTGTCTACGTTCATAGATTCCACACCGAGTGTAGCGTTGTGGTCTGGTATCGGTTGTATCCTGGGACTCCAAAAGCTCTGTGGATCCGTCTCACTAACGGAATCTTTATTGAGTTAAGGACAGAGATCATATCTCGCCTCCGATTCTTATCGGTTTTATACGGGTTTTTTTCCAAATCGTTTTATTGTTTAAATCGTTCTTCTTTATATTTTTTGTTCGATTTATCTTCGCATTTCTTAACTCCGATTTCTGGATCCTATACAAACTCAATAATACACTGACAAACCTAACACTTTTGTGGCAGTCCAGAACATAATGAATGCTAATGAAAACAAGTATCGTGGGAAACCCGACAAATCCATCGGATAACCTCAAGTTCCAAGTACTCTTCGAACACTCTAACAACAACAAAATTTCAACACTATCTTCTAGCCACTATATAGCGACAACATTCTAGGTTCCTTTTTCGACCGTGTTCTTCCTAAGAAACTTTTCCACATAGATGTCATCAATTACGGACATCAACTCTCCTATGTGAATCATATACATGAATTGCACCGGCATCAAAAAGAGGTCAAGAATGGGTATCTTGATCAATACTCTCTCAAAACCAAGAATGCATTGAACTAAATAAGTCGTGCCCGATGGATTGATGTTTCTTTTAGGATCGTTTCTAAGAAATGGTGTCGAAAGTCCGAGACTTATAAAGGAATAGTGACAGTTTTCATTGGAGCTTCTTTAAATGATCTTGGTGTTGATAAATCAAATCCCCCATCTTGCCAAAATAAAAGCCACCAATGAAAAAAAAGAAGAAGAAGCATCAATGAAATTCAAACAGAAAGGCAAAACCAGAAAACGTTTATTTCTCAAATTGCCAAGTAAATGGATAGGTAAGAAGCTGTATTTTATTTTGTGTTTTCACTGGTAATATTGAAGTTTTATCTCTTGTTTGTGATGCATTATGTTTTTATCAGTTTTGAGTCTTTGTTTTCTTTCTTATTTCATGTCTTTTATCGAGTCAAAGTGTGTGTTTAAAAGTCTTTTAATCTTTTATCGAGTATTTTCAGGATTTAAGTCGCTTTTGAAGAAAATGAAACATTTTGGATGCAAACAAGTATATGAGAGACATGTTGTATTTTAAAAAGTGATCCCAAAAAAACCCACCAGTTTGGGAGACCCACTGAACTAAGAAAATGCTTTAAACCGGTAACTTCATGAACAAACCCACCAGTTTGAGAGGTCTGCCAGACTAAGAAAATGCTCTAAACCGGTAGTTTTTTTTTACATTGTTTTTAGGAATTTATAAATACTATCTTCAGCTCATAAAACCCAAAGTTTTATTCTACGCCTTTTGGGAAGCCACTTTTCCATCTCTTTGGCTTGTAAGCAACTTTGGGAGAAAAACCCATCCTCTTGACAATTGGAGAAGATTTCTAAAACCTTTTCTTTTATTTCTACAACTTAATCATGTTTTCTTCTATCATCTTTTGTGTTATTTCTTTTACCATGAGTGACTAATCGCTTAGTTGAGTTTTAGAGATTTCTTAAAAGAGATTGATGAAATTTCGTAAAAGGGATAATCTATGTTGGTTTTTTCATCTTGATTACGTTTAATGTTTGAATTTCCTTGATCACCTAATTCTTGAACTTATGTTATTTTATGCATCAAAAGTGTTTGATGAAATGCATAAATCAATGAGATGAGCAACACTCTTTTAGGCAATGAGAATTGATGTTAAAAAGTGTCGTGAACTAATTGGACTTGAGTTTAATGCTAATTTGATTTCATTATTACAAATGAGAGTTTATAACTGTTGACTTCATGTTTAGAGGCTAATTCTTTGAGAGATGATTAGTCTATTTTTGTAATTCATGTTCTAGAA
Source organism: Cardamine chenopodiifolia (assembly GCA_963922655.1). Lineage (NCBI taxonomy): Eukaryota > Viridiplantae > Streptophyta > Magnoliopsida > Brassicales > Brassicaceae > Cardamine > Cardamine chenopodiifolia. The sequence continues at coordinate 12,031,333 of OZ000476.1, read as the reverse complement.
TGGTTCTTAATTGAATGCCCTTGATTCATTGATTTTCTTTGTTTAATCCCTGATATATTTTCTATTATCATTGCTATTTTATTTTTTTATTTGACAATTAAAAACCAAAATCAATTTGATCATTTTATCTTTAAACTATTCTCAAAAGTTTTTAGTATTACAATTTATTTTTGTGAATTCGATCCCACATATACTACTTCGCATTTTAGTGTGCGCTTGCATTTAAAACTTGAACTATCAGTTTATCTCAGCTATGTGTTACCAATGTAACCTTGCTTCTTATGTATAGAAAAAAACTAATTTTTTATTTAAAAAATCTCATATAAGGTAGATGTATGCTTGGGCATAATTATCCGGATGTTAGATATCCGGTTCCGGATCCAGATACTAAAAAATTTCCGAACGGATATCCATATCCGATCCAAAAAAAAAAAAAAAAAAATTTTGGATATCCGACATAAAAAAAAATTTAACGGATTTCCGCGAATATGGATAGCACCTCAAAAACCCTGAATATCTGGATCCACCCTAGGCGTATCTCATATTACAGGCATTTATCAACGCGTATTGTTCATATCGTTTAATATGAAAGATCAATTTAAAATGTTTCACAAGACAGAGAGCATATTCATCATATTAAAAAGCGTTTACGTTTGTAGTTTACGTTGGTGTCCTGGCACGTTTAGTATGTTTGGAAAAAAAAATCATATATCATTTTTAAAGGTATATATTTTTTGTCGAGATTAAATAATGCCGACAGTGGAAAAAAGAAAGATTAAATAGTGTCATATACAAAACGAGTACAGCGGAGTGGTCGTCTGGAATTAATATAATGCATATCTTCATGTGATGCATTTTCAAATATTTTATTAATTAATTTGATCTCATTTCTCTTTTAAGCACAAGAAAACTTTAATATAAATAAGCATAATGGCGTCCATGGATTCTCACACAGTTCTCATCACAAATTATCAAACAAGAAAAGAAGAGTGAGAAGACGAAAGAGAGATAATGTCTACTACTCCAGAATGGATCATGATTGGGGGAGAAGGTCCTGAGAGTTACAACCAGAACTCCTCTTATCAGGTTCATATATATAATAAATAATTTTGAATTGCAAGCTTATTAAAATCTGAATTTCAAAGATGTATTAACACTCTCCTCTTTAATTTGTTTTTTTTTTAGAGAGCCTTGCTTGAAGCGGCAAAGGACAAGATGAACGAGGCAATCTCAGCGAAACTCAACATTGAGTTGATCTCTGATCGCTTCAGTGTAGCGGATTTTGGTTGTGCGAGTGGACCTAACACCTTTGTAGCAGTCAAAAACATAATAGATGCTGTAGAAGACAAGTACCGTAGAGAAACCGGACAAAACCCGGATGATAACATCGAGTTCCAAGTCCTTTTTAATGACTTTGCGAACAATGATTTCAACACTCTCTTTCAGGCACTTCCTCCGAGCAGACGATACTATAGTGCCGGGGTTCCTGGTTCCTTCTTTGACCGTGTTCTTCCTAAGCAGAGTTTCCACATAGGAATCATCAATTACGCATTCCATTTTACCTCCAAAATCCCTAAAGGAATCACTGACCGAGACTCTCCCCTATGGAACAAAGACATGCATTGCACCGGGTTCAACCAAGTGGTCAAGAAAGCGTATCTTGATCAGTACTCGATCGACACCAAGAAATTATTGGATGCTCGAGCTGAAGAGCTCATGCCCGGGGGATTGATATTAATTCTTGGATCGTGCCTAAGAGACGGAGTTAAGATGTCTGAGACCTCTAAAGGAATAGTCATGGATTTCATTGGAGATTCTCTTAATGACCTTGCTCAACAGGTACATTTTCACTAACTGTTTTGATCTTTAACTAATTACCCATACTTATATAACTAATTAATATTATCTTCTTTAAATAAAAATTAACTTAAAATAGGGTATCATTGCGCAAGAAAAGGTGGACTCTTTCAGTACCCCACTCTACTTTGCAGAAGAATGTGAGATAAGGAAAATCATAGAGGAGAACGGCAAGTTCACAATTGAGGCTTTTGAAGATATCATTCACCAAAACGGCGAGTTTCCGCAAGACCCTAAGATCTTGGCCGTCTCTTTCTGGGCCACCTATGGAGCTTTCCTTTCCGCATATTTTGGAATCAAAGCCATGAGAAAAGCCTTTGAGATCGTCGAGGCCAGGACATGCCAAGAGATTTCTCGCCTGCGAAATGCCAAATCCTGGATGCAGTACCTAATCGTGCTTCGCAAGAACTGATCAATGATCCAAATATATTGTGATCATGTGCCTCCATTGTTGCTTCTCTTCTTCCCTCTGGTTATTTGTCCTCTTCATCTTCTTGTTGTTTCTGTCTTAGCGTCTTTGTATTCTCCTCAATCGGACAAATGAATAAATGTTTGTTTATGGTATATGATTAAGCTTATACATATATATATACATATATATACGTGTGTTGATGAATGATACGGATCGTAGAAGGTTGGTGATTCCGTATGTTAGTTTTTAATTTGGATAATATTAAGATTTCAAAATTTCCACATTTATTTTATTTGTATCTACTATACAAAATACTATAGTATTATGTGGAAGCGTTTACCGAACACATATTTTAATATGAGTTAAGCGATGAATCGGTACAGAATTGACCGGTGTTTGTGTCGTCTCTTGAAATTTAACTTTTAAAAACTATCAGTTATCTTGACGGGTTCAGTATGCTGTCAAATCATGGGTGCAACCCGACTCTTAACCAACACAAAACATAAGATTTTCAACTTCTAACTAGAGATTTTAACAGACAGTAGCTCACCTAACATGATGGTCCATCAAAGGACTGATTTAGATACAAATAAGGTGAGATTTGTATTCAAAATACCAACTTCATAGCTGGTCATATGGTGATCATCGCTATTTATTTATTTATTTATTTTGTTAAACCGTGAGAGTTCTGACCTTTACCCCATAATCTCTTTTGGTACCCAAAATCAGCTTGTGAGGAATGTCGAGCCGAGTGACCTTCAATGGCTCTCATCTCGGGTGTGTTCAAGGTGGGCCGCGCAAAGAGCACTAATGGATCGACATTAGTAGGCTCAAGTTTAAAGGAATTAAAAAACCAATTCCTTATAGGATTATGTGTGCGTGTGTTTGTTTTTTGACATGGAAGTTATCCTATTTCAAGTAGAAAAAGGAGTTGATAAACGTTTTTCCTACTAGGAAACAGAGGTTCCAGCAAGTATAAATAGAGGCACAGGATTAACACAATAATCCATCCACAAAAGAGAGAAGAAAATAAGACAAGAGAGAGCTAGTCCTTCTGTAAAGAGAGTCTAGTTCTTAGAGGTCTTTGGTGAGTGTTTTCTTCTTAAGTTTCTTCTTGTTCTTTGTCTTGGGGTCAGGACTAGAAGTAGGTGTCATACATCCTAGGCATAACATCACATTGGAGCTCTTCTTGGTGAGGTACCTATCACAAGAAAGCAAGAGAGTTAGTGTCAGAGAAAGACCAAAGATTAAGTGTAATAAAAAAAAACTTACAAGTTGTTTTAGTGGAAGTTAGTAAGTTAGGATTACTCGAGACATATTCTCAATTGAGAGAAACTCATACTCGAGAAGTTGGTTTAACTATCGCTTAAACTTTAACTAACCTAAGATCAAATCGAACTCAAACTCAACACAGCTTTTTTCATTCCAATTTAAAGGATATATCGACTTATTTTTAGTATTTTAGGAATTCTCGTCTAACCAAATAATCTGCTTACCGAAACTGGGCATATATGAACTTGATAAAGAAAATGAATGTATCGAGTTAAAGAAAAAGATAGAGGTGAGGATTACGTCTTCGTCTCTCACAGAGGGGAAAAGCCAACAGCCTGTATAGTTTTCAGTACCTTGATACTTTCTGTAGTTATCAAAGAATCCATAAAAGAAGCAATACACCATGTATGACCAAGAGAATTCATGATAAACAACTACTGTTTGATTTTGAAAACCGACAAAAGGTCCCTTGCCTTGTTATTTCCTGAGCATGGCTAGAGGGGTTTGGAGAAATAAAGATGCATACAGTATAATATATGAAAAATCCTCCTACCACTGTCCAACATGAATGTCTTAGCGGCAGGCAAGGAAACTGTTTTATGACATCAACCACTTAAAAAATGTAATGCAAAGAAATAAGTTTAAAAAATTAGTCATTTAGCATGAAAATTGCAAAGTGAATAGAGTCAGGGAAGACAAAGGTTGACATTTAAAGCTCACCAGAGAAGGAAGGATATTGTATGCCTCAATTACTGGAGCAGAAAGACCCTGAAATTTTGAGCTTTCCTATTAACAACATGACCAATAAGATATAAATTTCTGAACACAGTTGAGTTGTTAAGTGACGATCAAACCTCGAGTTTCTCTCTGAAACAGTTTTCTGATGGTTCTTTATTATCGCAATTCCAGAAAGAATTCATAACGATTGCTCGCCAGAACAGTTCTTAACATAGCGCCAATCCTCAAATTACCGGCCTGAACACAGATATCGCTGCCTTAAACACGGAAGTTACGAACAATATTTTGGGGAAACAAATATTTATGAGAATACCTTACCAATGTTCTAACAAGAATTTTGATCTCTTTCTCTCTACAAGAGCGCATTAGCTTCACGATGAGGTTTTACTGTAACAACAACCAATTAAGTTCTTTAACTTATCGTTTGTAGAGTTGAAAACACATCTATAACTAGAAGCGGAGGTGGAGGAACCAGTAGGCGTTTGTCGACATAGCTGAGCAACATCCCCTGAAATATTTTGATAATTCAAACCCATTTTAGCAAGGTATACAGAAGGAATAACAACCATAAGTTGACTGTGATGGCATAGATTCGTCTTTACCAAGATCCCCCATGCTATTATACATCTCCCTCGCAGTAGACTGACTTATTCCACATGCTTCTTCCAATGCAGAAGAGATTAGAGATCCACCAATGTTAAGCTCCTGTCCAAATGATACACGATCAAAACAATCTTATTTGTGCAAAGATAAACAGCAGGCAGAACATCTTCTGGAGAGAGAGCCAACAAACTGATGGATAAGAATTTACAGAAAGATAAGTGCCACTCATCATAGCTGCAGCTTAATCAACAGAGTGAACAAGAAACAAAGAGCGTAGGTAACCTTCTAAAAATACTGCAAAGCATAGACATAGCTTTAATCTTGCCTTTTTCACATTCAACGGAAGTGCATGTCCTGATTTTTCTGATCCCTTTTTATCGTCCTGAGAAGTGCATGCTTCTGGACATTGCGGACACTGAATTAATTTGGTAGAGAGTCCTCCCTCACCTGCATGCTCACCAGGTATTTCACTGGGTTTACTGTAATAGATGTTCAATGCCTTATTTATATCTCCTTTAGCCTCATCAACTATGGAAGCAGCATAATCTCTTAAAGATTCAGAACCATTAACAATGTCAATAAACTGATTTGTCGCTTCTTTATATGCATATGTAGCGTCATTGTGGACCATCTTTTCATCTGTTTTGCATTTCTCAGTCTCTGAACAAACACCAACAGAATTAGATTCACTATCCGAGACCTTACTGAAGAACTTAGTTATGATTGGCTGCCTTGGACCAACATGTTTCGATTTTGGATCTTTCTTGGCCTTCTTGTTTGACTTACTGCCTATGATTTGCCTCTTTTCCTAGGAGAAATTGTATCCTTTGTTAAATCCATTTTGCTTGGTAAGCCAAAACATCTGCTCTTCACTGACCCAAGCAAGCAAAGAATCACACAGGTCTATCAGCAATCTTTCAGTCACCGAAGAATCTAATATGTCACATGGAACATTATTTCCACAGTCTTCACATACCTTTTTATCTTCTCCTTCGCAAACCTCAGCCAAGCGTGACCCAAAGTCTACATCATTTTACTATAGATGAGTCTCAATCAAATCTTTAACCTTAAACGTAAACTTATACCGCTTCACTTCATAAGTCCACCCTGTAGGCACAAAACCTACAACTTTATCATACCCTTTCTCAACCCTAATCTCATTCATCTTCACAAAATTCGGCTGAAAAGATTGCCAACTCTCACCCAACACATTCCATACCACAACATGAACATCACTCTCATTCTCATCTTCTGTAAACATTCCACCCTCTCCACACCCCAAAATCGACAAAATTTACATCTTCCTCGCATCCACAACTATCTTCCTCTTACATCTCTTAGCAATCTCAACTAAAATCTTCTCTTTACCAACAACATAAGTAGCAACAAGAAACAAAACCTTCTTCTTCATAACCACACACTCTTCACCATTCTTATCAATCACACTAACCAAACTTGAATGGTGGATTTTAGAGGTATGTTCATACTCAATTTTATATATGCTGATATAAAAAAATAGAGAGTACAAAGCAAACGATGAAAAGGCAAAGTAAAATATCGAGAAAACGCCAACATTAACCAACTAAAGAAATTAGTAATGTTTGATATGATTGTTTCATTTTATTCAGGTTAACATAGTGATCATTGTTATTTAAACAAGCATTGAATTTAATAAATGATGTTGAGACGTGCCGAGCATTAATGATTAGCTAAACCAAAATTCATGACACATTACGAACTGATGTCCTTCGATACAACGCTGACATAGGCCAATTTTGATGGTTGAACCCATGCTTGAAAAGACCGGATAAGTAAAAGTTTGTGAAGTAACTAATTGGTTATAAACCAATTTTGCTAGATAATCAGCTATCCTATTACATACATGGAGCTTCCGAAAATTTTATTTTAAAAAACGATTCGTCCAACTAAGAATATTTTTAATAAAATTCACCATAATCGTTTTTGAAGAACTTAACCACTAAATATTTTTATGATTTTCCAAATATTTTGGTTAGATACCGTTTTCTAAATTACTGATTTATTAATAGTTGGAAGATGTTCATTGGGAGTTTCTTCCCATAGTATCTACAAAAAAAATTGAATGAGTATCTCAATTCTCAAATTATGGTGAAACCCATCCAAAAGATTCCTCTAATTCTTAATTTTGGAGAAAAGTCACTAATGAACATGCTTTTATAAAAACAACGCCACACTAATGTTTTAAAAGACTTTTCAACCGTTTGAATAAATTTATTTGCTCCTTAGCGTTCAGGTCATCCCAAGAAATGGCGAATTTTCGCCCAACAATTACCATATAATATTGTGTACAAATTCGATTTGAGTTATTTTATACATTAAATGACACGTTATAATTGAATAGTCTCGTACCTGTATTTTCCCAAAACTTTATCTTACCTATCAAACGAAAATGGTCAAGTTTAGTCCATACGTGCATGTGCGTCTTGCGCATTGACTTTGTTTGTGTGACTTTCATAATTTTTTACTGGATAAAGATCTAAGAATATATTTGAATTTACATCTGAACTATATATATTTAGTGAACAAAGACCATTATCAAAATTTCAAGACTTCGTTATTTATTTTATTATTGCTATTAGAAATTTAACATTAGCACTGCAAAAAAGAAACGTAAATCTGACGAAATCCGACGAATTTCTGAGAATGTATTTTTGTTGGAAATCCATTGATAATTTTCTGACAGAATAAGATCTGTCGTAAATTTCCTATAGATTTTCGAATTCCAAAAAACGACATAAAATTCTCCCATATTTATTAAATCCGTTGAAAATTTTCAACGAATTTATGACGGATATATATATTTTATATCTGTATGTTCCAAATACATATTAATATTAATAACGTGTTATTTAATGTTTGTTAGAAATCCATCGGAAATTTGCGACTGGTATAGAATTTAGGATTTCAAATTCGTAAAAATCGATGTGATTGAGTCTATACACCATTGTAACAGTCATTTTGATGAAATATAACAAAAATGAGATTCAATTATAATCAATATGAGCAAACCACAGATTCCAATGATCATCGTTATATAATTCCTAAACTACATTATGCATTAACAAACATTTATAGTGTAATAATTTTGTAAACGTAGAATTTACTTATTTATATGATAAGTTTATAAAGTATGTTTATAAAATTAGTTTTAGGATTGTATTTTGAATGACTTAGCATCGATTTTTTGAATTTGAAATCTTAAACGCTATACCCGTCAGAAATCTGTCAGACATTTTTAACTGATTTCCGATAGACATTAAATGACACGTGTTAAATATGCATTTGAAACAAAAAAATATAAAAATATATATATATATATATATATATATATATCCGTCATAAATCCATTAGAAATTTCGGATGGATTTCATACGTATTTAAAAAATATGGGGAAATTTTATGCCATGTTTTTAAAAATTCATGTTTCTCTCGCTTTTGACTTGGCATAGTGGGCCCCAGTAGGAGGCCCGCACGACAGGCTATTAGCTCAATAATATGTCAAAAATTTCTGATGAATTTCCTACAAACATTAAAAATTTGCCATGTATCTTGGTCTTTTTTTGCCACATCAATTAATTCGTCTAAAGGTTTTGCGTATCCGTAAAAAACTTCCGATGGACATTAAATTTTAGAATATTATCATCGAAAATTTAGGTGCGAAGATTCCCGTTATTTGTCTTATTAAATTTTTAGAAAACTGACGGATTCCTGATATTTTTCTTATTAAATTTTGTTTTATAATTTTTTTTTCTTCGCGGAAGCAAACAAAAAAACAGAAAAAATTGCAAAAATCTCTCAAATCGTCAAATCTTCGCAAAATCCTTCGACTATCTTCGGTTTCCTTCCGAAATCATCAAGCTTCCTCCTAAACTGTAAGTTTATAATCTTTTAAACTAGATTTGTAGGGTTTTTAGTTAGGTTTTTTAGATTTAGGGATTTAAAATTATGATTTAGGAAATTTAAATTGAGATTTAAGAATTTTGAATTGAGATTTATGGATTTCGAATTGAGATTGAGGATTTGGGTTTTGGATTGTTGAATTGAGGTTTTGGATTGTTTGCTTAAGGATTTTGATTTGTGATTAAGATTGAAAATTTGTTTATGAAAATTTGTGATAAGGATTTGTTTTTTTTTATTTGTGATTGTTAGGATTTTTTTGGATTTTTATGATTTTGATTGTTAGGATTTTATAATTTTGTATTTTGATTTTGTTAAATTTTTAGGAGTTTTTATGATATGGATTTAATAAAATTGGTTTGAAGATGTTAGATAATGTTTTGGATTTTTTGAATTGTTTTTGGAACTATTTGAATTGTTTTTGGAATTATTTGAATTGTTTTTGGAATCATTTGAATTTTTTTTGGAATTTTTAAATTTTAATTTTAATTTTATTTTTTGAAATGTTTTTAATTTTTAGTTTAATTGTTAGTTGTAAAAATTATCTTATGTGTCATTCTTCCGGGCGGGTGATGCTTGAAGTAATAGAACAGTGAATGGATGAATTCATGGCACAATTTGGCTGACCACCTTCTCCACCGCAAATTTAGATTTCATGTTTTATTTGATTTTAAATACTTTTATGCTTTTTATTTGGTTCTGAATAATTTTGTTTTAATTTGAATAATTTTATTTTTATTTTTATTTTAACTTTAGTCTTCATATTAATTCTATTTTTAGTTACACTTTAGATTTGAATAATTACAATTTAGATTTTCTTGTATTTAAAATTTTAATTTTTAAAAAATATACGCATCGACGAATTTTTGATAGTAGTGCGACTGTTAGAATGCCGTCAAAAATACAAACGAATTTCTGATGCGGATTTCATTTCTGACGTTATAGAACATATGACCAAATCCATCATAAATCGTTGACGGATTTCTGACATATTTAGCCGTATGTTTGTGGTTATCTTCTTTTACTGTAATAATGACAAAACTAAAATAAGATAACTAGTCCAAACATACGATAATTAAGTACAGAGTACACCAATTTTTTTTACGTGTATAAACGTTTTATGCAATAAGATAGACTCTTAATTGTACTAGGAAAAAAAGAAAGAAATTTATTACGTCAAAGAGTTTTTCGAAGTGAAACATTGATCTAGTAACAAAGTAGACAATAATGCAGTTTTTTCTTGCAGATAAAAACAAATTTGCAAGCCAATAATACGAGCATCTAGGAGTTAATTCCTTCGAAGCATAATGAAAAATTGCATTCCGGATTTAGCGCTAGCAAGTTGAGGAAGTATATTTGGACACTTCTCCTCAATAAGCTCCATTGTCTTCTCCATTGCTTCTTTACCAAACCGTGACTCAAGAACCCCTCCAAATGAAACTTTATGTGAAGTTGCCAAGAAATTGGGATCCAAAGGAAACTCTTCGTTCGCATGACTAATCTTCTCAAACGCTTCTATCGTAAAATTCCCATTTTCCGCAATGACTTTCTTGAATTCCGCCACGTGTGCCGGATAGATTGGGAAATTGAAAGAGTCTAGCTCTTCTTGGTCGATTAATCCCTAAACAATACATAAAATAGAATTAGTTTTGACTTTTATGTGCGCGATATATACTACAAGAAAACATGCTATTACTATCGATTTGAGCTAGACAAGATTTTTACCTCTTTAGCTACATCATGGAGGCATTTTCCCATGAAATCAAGAAGCATCCCTTTCATTGTTTCAGACATTTTAACTCCATCTGGTAAACATGATCCAAGAAGAAATAACAAGCCTCCAGAGACGAGTTCTTCGCCTCTTGCTTTCAAGAAACTTCCCATATCAATCATGAACTGATCATGGTAAGCTTCCGCGACTTCTTTCGAGAATCCAGTGCAATGAATGTCCTTGTTCCACGCGGGAGAGTTTTTATTTGCGATCCCTTTGGGAACTTGAGACAACCAATGAAGCGAGTAAGAACAATGTCCTATATGGAGACTATCTTGAGGGAGAACACGGCTGAAGAAAGAACCAGGAACTCCAGAAACAAAATATTTTTTGGTCGGAGGGAGTGTTTTGAAAAGGGTGTTGAAATCATTGTTTGAATGATCGTTAAAGAGAACTTGAAATTCTATGTTTTCGTCTTTAGTTTCTTTAGGATATTTCTGTGCCACAGCATCTATTATGTTTTGTACTGCAAGGAACGTGTTAGGTCCAGTGGAACAACCAAAATCCGCTATGTTAAAACGATTCAAAGGTAAGTTGATGTCGAGTTTGTTAGAGATGGCTCCATTGATTTTTTCCTTTGCCACTTCAAGCAACGCTCTCTGCAATAATCCAATTCCACCATGAATAGAAAATACAAATTAGTTTTAAAAAATATCAAAATTATCTATATTTAATTTTAATATGTTAATGAAAACGATATAATATATTTAGAATTTCCTATGCAATCATTTTTAAAATTTTAATTATTCATAATTTGTTTGTGTTAGAATTCTAAATGTTAATTAAAACTAGTTCAGTTAATTAAGCTTTTCCAGTTTGATTTAACTTTGTTTAGTAATTAGTTCGGTTTAATACCTAAACATATTGTTTTATATATAGGAGCTCGATTCTTTTTGATTTTATGCCAACCCCTTATCTTTCAAGATTAGTTGAATAAAAGTAATTGATTTAGCATCAAAATTGAAAATTGATTCATGCATGGTATGTAAAGTACGAGTACAAAGAAAATGTTAGATTCCGGATCAAGAAAATTTATGTACCAAAAATTTCCACGTATAGAGGAAGAGTATACATCGATCCTCAATAACAATAATATGTATCTAAGAAGATAATAATGGTAGAACATGCTACATATATTTTAAAAAATCAACCTGATACGTTGAGTGCTGACTGTAGCTGTTCGGACCCTCGCCTCCGGCCATCGTGTACGTAGGTGCCATCTCTCTTTCTCAATATCTTGGGAGTGTGATGATTCTTCTAAGTTAAATTGGTCTTAATTTGCACAAGGGATGTGTTTATTATATATCCACATAAATTGGAACTTTCAGTGAAAAAAACTATGAAATCAGTAAGCCAGTTTTGACCGTTATTGGAGTTGAAACTTCAAAAGCTTTTAAATTTTCCACGCACCTTACTGCCTCCGTGGTATAAATTTTGTTGGCAGTACTAACCAAATTTGCTTTTAAATAATAAAATTTTAGGGATTTTATCGAAGTTTCCATATTTTCGTTCAAACATTGTTTTATAGTATGACTGTACAAGTTCAAATAACATTTGTAACTTTCTTGACTAGTAACATCCAATATTTTAAACGTTTTTAACCCTTTTAACAAAAAAAGAGAAAAGTAATATTTCAAACGTTTTTTGTTGACTCACATATGAAAGACGAAAAATTCGAGTTCTCTTCTAGCGCAGTTACTTGACCAAAACACGGTTACCCAGAAATGAAGATGTTACGGTCGTTGAGTACAACATTTGTGAATATATTACTTACAGCACCTTATTTAGAAAAATTTGTATTCCTCCCAATCTCCCTTTGCCAATATTCATCTTGATAAACAATTTGATAAACGAGCACAATTTTTCTTTCCTATTTAATAACAGTTCTTCAGTGTGGGAGAAGGGCCTTGATGATTAATCTCCTTCACAAGAAAAAATCATCTAGATTAAATTTGAGAGTACAGGTCTGATTCTAACAATCTGAATCCCTAATTTGAAAGGAAACTTCCATTTAGTCAAATGATTAACAATATATTATTACGGTTTTTTCACAAAAGTTCAATTCTAATAAATCATGTTATCCCGCGTAATAAAAAGTAGAGTATGGATCAAACTCTTATTAGATAATGTTAAAAGAAAAAAACCTTATCTAAAAAAGGTAGATGAACTTATCTAAAAAAGGTAGGTTTGAAAGTCTTATCATGAGGCCGAGCTGCATTAAACCTTTGAATGGTGACCGTCCAACGTCTATATATATATATACACATATATATATATATACACATATATATATATACACACATATATATATATATATGATTTTATTAATATCAGAATCGCACCACATTTTAGCCGAAGATGTGAAGTTGTCCTGCATATCATCATTCGGAGTCTAAAAAGCTCAGCTATATATAACCTTATAACATTATTGATTAGTTGTGCACTTTAAAAAAGAAAATACAAGTGTTCCACAGTCCAAGATTGGTAGGGGTGCCGGTCTAAGTCACAACTCCCAAGTCAAGTTCAAACCAAAACTCATTATACATTACCTGGGTTACCTCTCCCATTTCTTTAACCCCTAACCAAACAAACCTAAACTCATCGTCTTATTTTTAGTATTTAGTATTCGTGGGATTATTGAAACCACTCTTCTCTAAAATGAGAAACATCAATAAAGGGAGCACGTACGTACATGCACGACTCGTACTATAGAATGTTTACTATTTGTTGTATTTATTTATTTTTTTGAAAATGGTTTATATTTAAAAGCATGAGAATGAAAAATACAAGGATCCCTTATGATTCGTTTTGAAGCCCAAACACATAGCTTGGAACCTAAACCTAATAACCCATTACAATAAAGAGACAATAAGAAGAGTACTGAGGCCCATAAAAGGGAAAGAGTCAATACTATTTGTTGTATCGAAATGAAAGAATAGCCAATCAAGGATCATTGAATATGTATTGGTTGAGAAGTAAGATGTACATATAACTTTTTGGGTTTCCTTCAGAAAGGAACTAAAGTCTATTGGAATAGAAGAGGTGCAAATCTTATATATTTATAATTTTGCTAGCTAGCTTTCTAGATGACCTTCCTATATAAGAGCTTGTTCAAAATCAAAGTTGAGAGAGCCAAATGGAAGAGGCTAGTTTTTAAGACATTGACTTCAAGATTGGAAAGTTGTTGAAATTCCTCGAGGACTTGAAATTACTTGTCGCTATAAGGATTATCTTGCGCAAAATCATCTGCGAGAAAGAGATGAGTGAGCTTTAAGCGCTGACACTTTGCATTGTAGCAAACTTTCCTTTTTTTTTGGGTTAAATTTTCTTGTTTTATTTCCTTAAAGTCGGACTAATACAACGTGCATATCAAAGTAAAAGAAAGGAGAGGCTCCTAGATTTTGGGTATATAAAGGTTTTGTGGCCCTAGAGTACTCCACCCCAGATTGATATAGTTTCGCAGTGAAACAATCGGGCTTGGTTGGAAACAAAGAAGAAAAATTGATTCAACCAAAAGAGAAGAATACTGTTACTTAAGCCCACACTACAAAAAACACATTTATGTGACACAATCGTCCTAATTTCGTCATAGATAAAGAGAATACAATGTTTTTGCGACGACAACAAGTTGTCCCTTAAAACTCGTCGCAAACGTTATGTCGTCTCAAAACCGTCATAAAATAGAAATGACTTTGGAACAACGACTACCGTGGGTAATTTGCAACGAAATTACGACTATCTAAGTAGTACTTGCCACGATCTTAAGACACTCTTTCTCGTTACTTAATTGTGGAGAAAATGTTACAACCTGTTGTCACACTTTTAAAAAGTTTGCAACAAATTCGTGACAAACATTTCAACTTCATTCGTCGCAAATTAGTCTTAATAGTTTGAGACAAATTTGTGATGAAATCTAAAAAAAGGTAAAGAAATGACTTGTAGTAAAATTTAGCAAATTTGTGACGAAAATGTGACAACATATTTGAGATGAAAAAATAACGAAATGACTTGTAGTAAAATTTAGGACGAATTTGTGACTATTTGTTTGGTGTTGCAGAAACTTAAATTATTGGATTAATAAAATATTATTTTAATTGAAATAATTTTTGACTTAATTAATACTAAATTCATTTAAAAACGTGAAAATCAAATAATACAAAATTAAAACTAAATTAATTCAAAGACACATGAAAATCAATATTAAAAATCATCCATAAAAGATTAAAACTAAATTAATTCAAAAAAACATGAAAAACAAATCGTACAAACGACAACAAAAACAAATACAAATCTAAAAATGTTCTGGTTAAAGTCATACATGTATGGAGAGATCCGGTAGATGCATTTGGTTGAAACCATGTGGTTACGAAACAAGCGAGGGAGTTCAAGTCGACATTGATGAGGCAGATATGCAATTCTGAAATTGTGGATCTTTGCTTTGGATCCAATTGACGACCTACAACAAAGATAACTACGTCTCATGCAAAGCAGACTGTGTCTTAGTCAAAGCGGACTTCGTCTTATTCAAAGCATACTGCGTGGTTTGATGTCGATTGAATTCTGCCTCGTACTTAATAGATTGTAACTTATTTGCAGCCGCTTGGTCTAAGATCATCTTTTGCTCAACCAGAAGTTGTTCTTGCAAAGAAGCAAATGTAGAGTTATAGCTAGACGTACATTGGCGGTTGTTTTTTTCGTATATACGCTTCATACTCCCAAAACCATTAAGGATTTCCCCGCTTATCAGGGATAGAAGACTACAAAAATACATGCATTTAGGAAGTTATTTAGAAATAAAGTATTGTTGACAAATAAAATTATTTTTTACTTGTAGAAATATGGCGTTTAGCTCATCTATCGAGAGCCGAGACGGTTCTGAACTCTCTCCTTTGTCAGTGCTTATTATCTGAGATAGCCTATCCTCTACGTGTTTGCCAAAATTCTCGCATATTTGCTTTGCCTTCAAATATAAGTACATCCCATCGGATTGAGTATGAGTCTTCTGAAATACCTCACCAATAGACACATGACTGCCTAATTTCTCCTTCTAAGTTTATAAAACATATTAATAAAACTTAAATTTTGAGAATTTACTAATATATAACTTTTAAAGTTAACGTTACGTATCATCTCTCCATGTATACGAGCATCTAATTTCTGGTCCAATTAATGTTTGTATATACCAAGTTTGCCATGTTCTGAGTTTCTTGAGTTTGATGCTTTGCTGCTCTTTGATTGCACTTTCTCGGTTTCCTAGTACATACTTCGGCCCCAATCCACAGAGGCCGCTCCCCACTTTTGACTTGACTCACCATCTCTTTCATCCTTCGTCCACAAACGGTATCAAACTCTTCCTTAACAACCAGTGTAATTGTTAGACCCCAATTGAAGCGACGCTGTAAAAAATTATTTGAAGTTAAACATAGAAAAAATATAAGTAAAAATAATTTACTGAATGTAACATTCTATTATTTTCGGCAAAATCGATGAAATATTGATCTCGTTTACGTGGGGGCGTGTCTAACCAATTAATATATGGTCTGTCAAAAAAAAATTTCAGAAGTTTAGAGATAGCACGAGGTACTTTTCCTCCGTCGCACTTAAACCTATTAAAAATTAAAAAGAATACACATATAAACAAAATAATAATAATAACTCATTATTGAAAACTTGCGTTGAACAAATTATTGAAACTTTTACGGAAGACATATCATAGTCACGGCCTAAATTATGTAATACTATACTATATGCTTCTATTTGACGAAACACATCTACCTAAACTATTCATAGAAGACTCTAATAAGCCTCTAACCGACCGAAGAGAATATGTGAATGGTTTTGGTAACGGCATGTTGAACTAATAATAAATGTTCAAGTGTTTTGGTATGTTTTGGTAACGGTTTTGGTAATCATTTTGGTAACAGCATGTCTAATGATATAAAAGGCTAAAACCAATCTATAGATATCTACTCGTTCAAGTATATAATATAGTATTACATAGTTTTTTATGTAAATCCAATCATATCAAACTAACATATCTCTCATGATTCATAAATATATAATGGATATAAATCTCTTACCAATAAAAAAAGAGGAGCAACGACATGTTGAAAATAGAGCAACCCAAAGGAAATTGTATTTGCTCCAACAAAGGCAATGACATTGTATTACAACAACAAAGCATCCATCAACATAGCTCATAATCTAGTTCAACATGATTAGAAAAATCATATCAAATATCCTCATGGTTGAATGAATACTATATCTTCAATTGGAAATGGTTTTCACATGTGAAATGGAAATTGAGGATCAATTTCGAAATTGAAGTTATGTTAAAACAAACAAACATCAAATTCATCATTAAGCCAAACTCAAATCAAACATGCATTTGGTTGAGTTCAAGAATTTGAAAACCAAAGAAAAGAGAGATGATCAAACCAAAGATTCACCAAGTTGATTATATTTTTTAATTTAAATAAATTAAATTAGTTTCTTTTTATTTTTCCTTTTTGAAATGGATGTAAAATTTGTTCAAACCAAAAACTCTTTTCTACATCAAGTGCTTCTTCAATTTGAAAATTATAGAAGATATGAGATGGTAAACAACTTATGGATCTTTTGAAGAAAACCAGAGCCGAAAAAATCCATCTAACTTACGTACGATCACCAAGTGAGAACAACAGTTTCGTATCTGCTTGTCGATCAGTTGGGTGAGGAGTGGTTGCGGGTTGCCACACGGATAGAGAGAGACAATCTAATAGTATATTTTTTTATGAAGATTGTTAAGTTATTAAAACTCCAAATCTTAAACCATAAACAAGATTTTTTATGACATTGACTTGTTTCTTTCAGACATAGGTGTAACAAATTCATTTCAAAACATCACATGTACACTAACTGGTATGGTTTCATTATAGCTTGTGCAAGATAAGATGAGCACCAAACTGTGGCTGAATGGTGATGACTGTGTGAGGGGCATGAACATAAGAAGGAGAGAGCTCAAAATGAGAAACTCTGTAGAATCAAAGCCATTACCATCTTTGCCTCCAACAATGCAAAATTCTGACCAATACAGATCCTTGGCCCCCACGCAAAAGGAAAATAAGAGACTTGGCTCTTTGTTGCCTTTGAGAGACCGTCTTTGAACCTCTCTGGCTTGAACTCCGCTGCATCATTTCCCCATAGCTCGGTGTGGTGTTGGACTAACAGAATAGGTAGATTGATCTGAACACCACTTGGTAATTTCAGATCTCCTAGCTTCATCTCTTTTTCAATGGCTCGAGTCAGCTGGGTTATTGGAGGATATAGCCTAAGGACCTCGTATAATATCATCGTCATCTGCGAGGAATTAAATAATTCATCACAAAGCATTAAAACAAAGCCAAAAATACTCAAGTCACACAGTGTTTTACTTACGACTTTCAGTTGGTTTAAGCCTTCTGTATCAGGTTCTTTATCGCCAACGACTTCCTTCAGTTCTTCTAGTGCTAGCGCCTGCCAGTCTTGGTGTTGGCTTAACAGAATCATTGTCCAAACCAAAAGTACATCAGTTGTCTCCTGCCCGGCAAAATAGAACAACTTGGACTCTTCCATCACTTCCTCAATGCTCATTCTATTTCCTTTAGCTTCTCGCGAATTTGATTCAAGAAGTATACCTAGCAAGTCTCGCCCTTAACCTTTTTTCAATGATCCCTCTCAGTATAATTTCGATCTCTCTGGCTTTTGCTTTCATCCTTCTATTATATTTTGTTGGGAGATAACTACACCAACAATAGATATTAACACAACATGGATCATCTCTCTAATAGATTGTTGCATTACTAAAAAATCGAGAAACAAGTTGAGCTTTTTCATTACATATATCCAGGGATGGAAGCTTTCATAACATTTTGCATGATGAGCTGTGCTACTTTTCCTTGGAGCTCAAATATCTTCTGCCCTTCTTTGTAACTACTACCAAAAGCAGTACGAGAGATCACATCTGCAGTCATACTCATAATTCCAGGCCAAACGTCAACCTCACATGACGACCCTTTATCCAAAAATAACTTATCTCATTCGCCAACAACCTCGCTGCAGCTCTGGTGAAACGCAGGTACCATATTCTATACATAGAAGCACAAGTTGGGTCAGAGCCTAATGAAACCATACATATTATACATATATAAAATAATCTAACTTGATTCCTACTATAAACCTTGATCTTCTCCAGATGAAAAGCTGGGTTTATGATTCTGCGGTGTTTCGCCCATTCGTCACCATCATAATTAGTGAGTCCTTTGGCTATCAATGTCCCCAAAGGAAATGTATGTGGCTTTGGGAAATCATAAACTTTGTTGAACACTTCCTTGATTTGCTCAGGATCCATTATAGTTATGGTTGGTATAGGTCCAAACCATGTAAAAAAATGTCCTTCCTGTTCCAAACCACACAAGGTTACAAAATATGAAACATGTCTAAACAGAGACTAACCAAGAACCATACCGTAAGTCTTGAGCATTTTCAAAGGATAATGCACGACACGTGGAGTGATATCATCATTTAGTTTGATTGGTTTAGATCTTGCCTCAGTCAAAATGCTAGACATCTTCTTCAAATCGCCGGCAAGAAGTGTGTAAGGAGTTCCGACAAGCCTTGTCTTCTTAGGTAACTCTCAAGCATCTTTGGTTTAAAACAAACCCAATTTAAAGCTCTCCATACCCACCATGACACAACAACTATAGCTACTGAAACTGTTACCGACGCAACTGATATCTCCATTTTTTTTTCCAGAGAAAAGAGAGAGTGTGAGAGAGAGAGATAATTCGCTAACATTCTTGATTTTATAAAGATTGAGAATTTCGAAGAAAGATATAGATATGGTGATGACATCACCCATGATGTATTAAAATACTTGTGTTTCGGACAATTGTTTTTTAGTGAATAATCAACAATTGATCTTTTGCTTTACTTGGAGCCTCACAGTTACATCAACTTGTGTGAAAAGCGACAAAAAGAAGGAAGAAATACATTACTGGTCATTACTTGGGTAGCACGAACTTTTGACGTTTTTTTTTTTTTTTTTAATGTTAAGAATTCCATATACGAAGAAAACTTTTGACGTTTCTTTGTCAATGCCATCCGTACGTTTCTTTTTTCTTACCACACGGTCGAAATATTTTGCTTTGCCTTAATATTTAAATTCCAAAGAATTAGAAAAAGAGAGAATGAAACAAAAAAATTATTTTCGATGGGTAGCATTCCAACAGATTTTTGATGGGTAGTTTTTCAAAAGATTTTCGACAGATTTTGTCGTCGGGAAATACTGTCGGAAAGGCTTCGGAACAATACCCATTAGAAATCTGTCAAAAATAATTTTCGACGGATTTCTGATAGTCAATGTTTCCAATGAATTTCCAACGGATATTATTCCGACAACTTTCAGACTGGTCTTTATGACGGACTTCCAAAGAATTTAATATTTATTTGTATTAATTAATTTTAATTAGTTTTATATTTTTTATTAAAAATATTTAAATAAATTAAAAAATTCAAATAAAATTCAATTCGAATATAAAATTAAATATTTAAAATCTAAAACAAAATATTAAAAAACATGCATAAAATAAAACAATATTCATAAAACATAAAACCGAATACATTAAAATCAATCACGACGACCTCGCAGCTCAGTTATGAAAGCTTCCATCAAAGCCTTCGTTGCTTCCATCTCCGCCTTCGTCGCTTCCATATTGGCCTTTGTCGCTGCGTTTGTGGCAACCAATTCTTCGTATTGTTGATCATTATGCAGTGAGTTTTTTTTGATGGTATAGATCTCATCATTCAAATCGGCGATCTCAGTTGTCTTCTCTGCAAGTAAGGCTATAAGCTCGACTTCTTCTGAAAACTGCAAAGTCACTTGAGATAAATCGTGGTATGTCTTTGGAACCCCGAAAAGATGACCTTTACTATTTGGACTAGTGTAGAATTAAAGCAAACAAAATGTAAATGTTAAAGTTATAAAACAAACTTCAAAATTTGATAAAAATGAAAATTACTTACTTTAATGACGAATTCATTTCATTTCTCGATAGGAATATCATTGGAAGAACCTCCTTCTCCTACCAGCTAAGAATGCATATACTTCTCTCCGAGCAACTTCACGGTCTCGACGAGCAACTTGATCTTGAATTTGCTTCATCTTCTTGTTGGTGTGAACATCTTCCACCAACCTAAGATGCGAGGGATGGACACTGTCTATGTGAAACAGTAAAAGAAAAAAACGAGTAATAAAGTAATAAATGAAGACAAATAAATAGATCAATTAAAAAGTTACCAACTGTTCTTTCCAGGACAACAAAGTCGTCGCTCTAGCGTTGTGCATCGCAATTTTTTTGCCTCCACGTCTACTTAGCCGGTTGACGGAATTCGTCTTTGAGGTTTTCTCAGTCTCGTCTTGCTTCCAATAATTGACAAACCTATTCCAAAGCTCGGGGTTGTGAATGAACTCCATAGGCACATCATTGTGCCTCTACTTGTCCTTCCACTCGTAAATTTTCTTCGAG
The DNA here is from genome assembly GCA_963922655.1 of Cardamine chenopodiifolia. Taxonomy (NCBI): domain Eukaryota; kingdom Viridiplantae; phylum Streptophyta; class Magnoliopsida; order Brassicales; family Brassicaceae; genus Cardamine; species Cardamine chenopodiifolia. The sequence continues at coordinate 12,010,200 of OZ000476.1, read as the reverse complement.
TACATTCTCGTCGATTTGGACTATAACTCCATTCTAATCCTAGTATGAGGCTCTACATCCCAATTAAACTTTTGTTGCAAAAAATATAATATTTATATTAAATAATAAAATATAGAAATATAAAGTTAAGTTTTTAAAAGAGTATTTACCGCAAATTGTCTGAATCATAACTCACGCTCCTATAGAGGCATGACTGAGAATGTCGGGTATGGATGCTTAATCATTCCGTTCAACATCCGGCTGATTGTTTTGGTTATTCCATTGTTGGAATAACCAAACCTACAAAAAAAATATAGAAATTTAAATGTTAGTAACAAAAATAAATAAATAAATAAATATATATATAAAAGAATACCAAATAGCTCCTCCAACCCGTCTTGGATGAATTCTTTACAATCTTCCTCTGCCGAGTTGAGATATAAAATCTTCAACGCTCATTTGTGTTGACGTTGGTAGTTGCGTCTCCGGAATATGACTCGACGGATTCTGGGAACTAACTGGTCTCGCTGCATTCTTCCTTGTCGTAGTTGCACTCGATCCACCTCGTAAAGAACGCGGCGTGGTAGAATGATAGTGACCGTAATCCCTTCAAAACAATAAAATATAGTTAGAATATAATGAAAAAGGAATTCAAAAGAATTTTTATACATTAATTCAAATTATAATCCTTTATAATATTTTCAAAATAAAATCAAAAGATTAATCATAAACTTTTTATAATATTATGCATAAAATTCTAATAAAATAAATAAACCACAAAATTCATATAACCTTTATAAGATTATTCATAAAAAAATTCATATTAAAATTCGAAAAATCTTTTCAATTTTTTCATAGTAAAATTCAATTAAAATCCTTTATAACATTTTCAAAAAATCTTTTAAATTCATAATAAAGTTCATAATAAAATTCAAAAACCTTTGAATCTTTTCATAAATTTCAATTAAAATTCAAATAAATTCCAAAAATCCAAATAAAATTCAAATTAATCTTAGAAAATCCAAATTACATCTTATTCATAAAATTCAAGTTAAATTGAAATAAAACTCAAAAAAAATTCAAAAAAAATTCAAAAAAAAACACAAAAAAATTCAAAGCATTATCAAAAACCCTAAATTTAACCATATAAAACCTAAACCTAACCATAGAAAACCTTAATCTAATTTCCATAATCCTAAATCTAACTTCCAAAACCGTACATCTAACTTGCAAAACTTAAATCTAACCCTAAATCTAATATCCAAACTTTTAAATCACAAAGTAAATATGAAAACTTACAAATTAGATTGATTGTTATCCGTTGGAGTGATTTTCGACAAGATTGGGAGTGATTTGGTGATTGTAATGTCGAGAATCAACGAATATGGCTATTTGGTATCGTGTTTTCTTTCCGTTTTGTGTTTCTTCGCAAGGAAGAAGAAGAAATTTTAATTTCGCCAAACAAAAATTTAGGCGTGGTTATGTTATAATAGCGCATGCGAGACACGTGTAATCCCTAAACAATCGGAAACCTGTCAGATTTTCGATGAGTTTAGAAGTTCGGAGACCGATCGACATCGTTTATTTTGAATCAGTTCTTACTATAATTGTAAGTCTTTTAAAGTATATAGAAGTTAGATTGATGTACACTAATATCAAAAAATAACAAATTTCCATTTTGAATTATTTATGTTATAAGTGTGTTGTTAAAGTATATGTAATGTTATTAGTTGATGTCATGAATTTTTTTGAATTTTATTTGATTTTATAAAGATTTTTTGAATTTTACAAACATTTGTTAGAATACTGTGTTCAAAATAAAATTCAAAAAATCTTTATAAACTCAAAAAAATCTTTATTAAATCAAATAAAATTCAAAAAATCTTTATAAACTCTAAAGAAATTCAAAAAATCCTTATAAACTAAAAAAAAAAATCAAAAAAAATTCAAAAATCCTTATAAACTCAAATAAAATTCAAAAAAATAAAAAAAGAAAAAATCCTCATATTAATCCTTAGGAGACACGCAAAATTAACTACTCAGATTGTTGTGATGATCCATCCGAAAAAATTAAATCTGTATCGTCATCAAACTCTCCACGTGATTCCCGTAGTAAACTACCTTACCAGAGTTAGCCGAGATGCCATAATCTGAAGTTGGCCTACTACGGCCAGCCTCATGAATCCAAAACGCATATCCTCTCGTGCAATACCTGGGGTATGAAGTTGCAATGTAGTTCAGACCGATAACTAAGTCCACTAACCAAGTCTCAAATGTTTGACCATTTTTGATGCCTTCAGTTACCTATAGCAAATTCTTGAATATAATTAAAATACATAAAGTAATTAATTTTGAAAATTTGGTTATTTAACCAAGGAGCGAAATCCTTTTCTTTTAATTCCCCAAGGTCTTGCTCGGTGTAATCTGGATAGTACGTCCGTATAAAAGTCATGTAAATCCTATATATGAGTAAAGTAAAAATTATAATATCTAAAAATTAACAAATTATATATAATTCATATTTGTCATAAAAAGGGATTATCTTTCATATTGCATAATATACTCACAATTTGTGTGAATATACATATGCAAGTGTGTGAACTCCTGCTCATATAGAATTCAGTTCTTTCCATTTCCACTTACTCGACCAATTTGGATAAACAACTCAAGAGCATACAAGGGATAAATCGGTCTCTCACCACTATCATTATGGTGAGCAGAACGTCGACTCTTCATACGAATTTCTGATGAAAAATAATATTCGGCAAAGTGTGAGGCTTTTTGAGCCTCTGTGCAACAATAAATCCTTTAACTTTACTTAAATTTTTAACCTTCTTCTTCTTCTTCAGATGGAACATGTACTTCTTACATCCACTGGTATTGAACAGACCCTCCTAGTGATGCTTCTCGTGGTTGGTGGACTGGAATATGTTCCATAACATCGAAGAAAGACGGGGAAATATCTTCTCCAGATTGCAAATGATCACCGGTATATTAGCCTCCAAATTTCGAATACCCTTAGATGTAAGTGTTTTCAAGCACAAATCTCGGAAAAACACAAGTTTCTGCATATAGTTAAACATTCAAAAAATAAATATATATCCTTAGTAAATTGATAAAATAAAGGAAGTAATGATATTTACCTGCAATTGCTTTGTGGACATTTTCGTCAAGAAAATGGGCAAATGCCAATGGCATTATTCGTTGCATGACAACATGACAGTTATGACTTTTCATTTCAGTAGACTTTTCATTCTAGTAAACGTGTCTTCTCCATAATCGACACAATTACGTAGATTAGATGCGTATCCATCAGTCAATTTAACATCTTTGTGAATCCAATCAAAAAATTATTGCTTTTTATTTGCGTCTAACCGATAGGCAGGCATAGAACATCTACCATTCGGAAAAACTTCAAGAAAATCTCGAGAACAAACCAGTGAAAAGTCTAATCTAGACATCATATTATCTTTCGTCTTCCATTGTACGTTTAAAATAGTGTTCATGATGTTGTCAAAGAAGTTCTTCTCAATATGCATGACATATAGATTGTGCATGACATATAGATTGTGTCTCAATAAACGATCTTTCTAATAAGAAAAATCCCCAAAAAATACTCTTTGTGACAATTATGATTTACACCTACACCATCAACGGGATCATGCCCACTACCAATATAGAACTACCGTCTATCTCAGGAGGTGGAGCGTCAAACACTTATTTTTCTTTTGTAAACAATGTCTTCGATCGACAGTAAGGATGACCACTCGGTAGGAATCTTCTATGACAATCAAACCAACAACTTTTTCTCCCTTGACTCAATTGCAATGCATCAATGTTATCTTGGAAATACGGGAACGATAATCTTCCATGGGTAGTCAATCCATATAAGATACCATATTCTGGAAAATCGCTTATGGTCCACATAAGAACCACACTCATCTGAAAATTCTGTTAGCATGAAACATCATATGATTCGACACCATAATTCCATAACATATGTAACTTATCAATGGTTGTAAGAATACATCTAGTGATCTCTTACGATGCTCTGGGCCAGAAATAAGCACGGAGAAAAACAAAAACTCTCTACACATGCACATAGATAAAGGCAAATTGTAAGGAGTTACGATTACATGCCACAACGAATATTGCCTTCCATGCTTTCCAAATAGGTTTAAACCATATGTACATAATACGAAGTATACATTCCTTCGCTCAAACATAAAATCTGGATACATTAATTAAAAATGTTTCCACGTTTCTACATCTGCATGATATGTAATCTCTTCTTCTTGACTATGTTTTTTATGCCATCTCATTGGCTCTGCCGTGCGTTGTGATTGATATAACCTTTTCAACCTCTCAATTAACGGTAACTACCACATCCATTTATATAGAATTAAAACTCTCCCACTTGTTTACGACAAAATTTACATCTTATGTGGTTTTCATCTTTTCTCCAATATATCATACAATTGTTGATGCACAAATCTATCATCTGATATGGCAACCTAAGACCAGTTACAAGAATCTAAACCTTGTCGTATTATGCTGGTGAAAGATTATCTTCCAGTAAAATATCTTTCACAAAATCTGCTATGACATCAACATATTCTTTCACCAAATTGTAGTCCGTCTTAATAGTCATTATTCTTCTTGCATATCATAAAGGCGAATGACCTTCTCTACACCCCTTATATAGTGGCTGCTTCACTTCGTCTAACATATCAAAAAATATCGTTGCTTCTAAATTTGATTCTTCAACCCTATCTCCATCTATAGCGGCCGATGGTATATTCTCTTTAAACGCATCGTTCACCATCTCAACGGTATCTACACCAAATCTACTTTCGTTATATGTTCTCTTACGGTTTCTACAACATATGGTTTACTAGTACTAGCATAATCATAATTTGTTTTCCCATGTAAATACCAAATTTTGTAATCCGGCATAAACTCATTCATATACAAGTGATTCCAAACAAACTATATCTTAACATTATGCCAATTCCGACAATTAGAACATGGACATTTCAACTTATGACTTTTTTTGCGACTTGTTGATTTAATGCCAATTCCATGAACTCTCATATACCTCGTGCATATTCTTCTTTCATTAAGTTTGACTCCGGATCCATCATTGGTTCGTGCATCCATGATAAAAAATATCCAGAAGAAGATATATATTTCTGATTTCAAAGAAGTTTTAGTAATGCATTGAGTTATGAATATATGTGGGAGTGTGGCAACATATTTATAAAGTCCATCGAAAATCCGTCACAAATTTTCAAAATATCAAACAGCTATATAACAGATATATTAACGTATATATTTTCGACGGATTTTCGACGTATTGTTCACGTATCGTCGGAAACGTCAACATCTCAAATGGTTGTATAATGGTTATATTAACGTATATAAGTTTTGACAAATTGTTGCCATCAGAAATCCATCAAAAAATTCCCACGGACCTATATCTGTCAGAAATTTTTCGACGGATTTTTGACGATACCATATAGTCGGAATACCGTCGGTTATCCATCAAAAATTGCCAACAATCACTATACCCGTCGAAAATTTCCAACAACTACTATACCCGTCGAAAATTCCATCAATTTTTATTGATTTTCTTCCATTGCAATTTAATAGAATACACTTTATCAAAAAAACAAATAAATTATGTACAAATTTTATATAAAAAAAATGAATTATTGTTCCTAACCAATTCTTCCAGATGTACATGTTGAGAAGACATACCAATAATATTTGCCCTATATAACAACGAAAAACTTGATATTTAAGAAATAGCAAAATACAAAATTTTATCCAGCAGTTTACGCAGTCTCTTAATTTGTAAAACAATAATATAAAATTTAACTAATACAAACCAAATGGTTATCAAAGTAATATGACATTAATACTAATGAATATGTACTTATATTCGTAAGCATTAGAGTCCGAGTTAATTTAATTTCTAATTTCGTGAATATTTAATTTAATTTATGGAATTTATTTTTATTTATGATAAACTATAATAATAAAAATGAAATAATTTTGTTTTATTAAGTATATATTTGGATATAAAATTTTTTTTTTCTCTCTTTTCACTTTTGTTAACATTTTAGAGATTATTAATTATGTAATATTAATTAATAAATCACGTTTTAAATAATAATTTCCTTTCAATTTATATATTTATTTATTTAAATGTTTTTGAAGAAATTAGAAAATATATTTTATGAAAATTGTGTTTACATATAAAAAGATTATTTTTTGTGAGTAAATTAGATATATACTGTTTGACAATATTACTTTTAATAAGATGATTTAAACTGTTCTTTAAATAACATCCTTTGTAATGTCATCATATGTAGGCTTTCTTGATTTTAAAGATCATTTTAATGTATTTTCCAAATAATATTAGGAGCATTTCATACTCACACGCATAAGAACAATTTCTATCCAATTTAGATTATTTTCTTCAAAATATGATATGGAAAAGTTTATCAAAAAATAAATATGATATGGGAAGTGACGAGGCATCTAACTCTAGCGAAATAGATGACATGACAACCAATTTTTAACGGTTTGACTAACCACGTTAAAGTAAGGGTTTGATCGGTTCATTCGCAACCATCCGTAAACACAATGTTTGTAAGAGGTTGTAGTTACAAGCTGATATGTTAGATTTTTAACTGATTTTTACTTACGATTAATATGTGTTTTAGAGTTTTTTTTTTGCGTGTCTTTATAGTTTTATCAGGTACAAAGTATCTTGTGGAGAAATTCTAGTTATTTGGAATGGAGTAGGAGAAAATTAGCAAAAAAGAGTCGATTGGAGAGCTTAAATCGATTGGAAATGGCCGTGCCTAGCCAGATCTATCCAATCCCATATATGTGGAGTTGTCGTGAGTTTCCAAATTGATCGATCGATCCATCCATCCAAACGAGAGGTTTACCGTGAAAAACCAGATCGACCAGAGGATTTCAGATCGATCGATCCAGCCTTGGACCGACCTATCCAACATCAAGCATGATCGATCTCATAACCCATGAAGAACTAGTTTGATCGATCCAGACCAAATCTCCTACCTGAGAAAAAGAAATTATGCTTATTTTCCTAATTAAATTATGATTCAATGTAGACGATTTCTACCATATAAATACTAGTTTTTAAGTCAATGTTTAGGCTATCATCATTATCTCTTACTACTTTATTTCCTATTTGAGATCTATTTTTAAGAGATATATTTTAGTGTTTTATTGGATTTATCATGAATTCTTCTTCTACGTTTGGTTGTTTCATTACTTCCATGGTTGAGTAGTTCTTTAGTTAGGGTTTGGGGTTTCAAAAGAATGAAGAACCATTGAATCAGACACAAATAGAGTTTTAATCTTATGTCATCTTAATCTATAGTTTTTGTTAATGTTTAGACTAGATTTATCACTTAGTCTATGATTTTAGGTTGAATCTATTCTCCAAAAGCTTATAGTTTGTTGGATATAACATAAATGAACATATTGTCCTTAGCCAACGAAAATTAATGTTATTGCGATACATGAATATATCGAACCCATTAGTTAATGTTTGTCTAGGATTTTAAGTTCAAACAACAGTTTAGATACTTAGGTGGGTAGACATAGTAAATTGATGGCACGACAGTGGATTGATTAGACATTTCTGTTCGAGTTCTAGATAATTCTTAATGAATGCCCTGAATAGTTGTCTGGTTCATGATCTTTGACTTCTAGATAATTCCCTAAATACTAACGCCTTTAATCCATTAGGTTACATTGTTATTTAATTTTACTGTTTTCTTAATCAAACAACCATTCTTAGCTTAACTTTTTAGTTTCCAAGAATTATAGTACAATTTGGTCTCTGAGGATTCGATCTCTTCTATATTACTGCACTTATCTGTACACTTGTAGTCTTATCTTTGAGTTTAAAACTCTTGTATCAAGTTTTTGGTGCGGTTGTCGGGGACCGATTGTTGCCTTCAAATCTAAGACTGAAGCTTAGTCTAAGATTTAATAATTACTTTTTAGTTTTGCTTGTTTTTGATTCCTAGGTATATGCTGAGGAGAAGTGATGATTCTGAAGATCTCTTACATCTCACTAATCAAGAGCTAGTAAGAACAGAGCGCACTAACAATAGAGCAGGGAAAGAAAATTCCAAACTAGCCAACATAGACGATAACATCGACAACAACGCATTCGCTGATGCTCAAGCCATTGCAGCTGCTCAACTCCAAGAATTACAATATCAATTGCAGCAGTTGTGTCAATAGCAACAACAACAACATTAAGCTCAACAGCGTACTATTGGGGAGTTGGTACTCTTAATACGTTGTATCAGAACATATCTGCTATATGTCCACCAGAGATTGCAAGACAGGATCACGAGATCAAGTCTCAGCTAATTGCATTGGTGAAGAAACATCTCTTCCATGGGTTGCCGACTGAGAACCCAATGGATCATATTGAGAACGTAGAGGAAATCTGCAGCACAACGAAATCTTATGGGGTACCCGCTGATTACCTTAGATGTAAGTTGTTTTTTTTCTCTTTAGCAGACAAGGCTTTGAGGTACCTTAAATCATTACCAGTTGGTTATTTGAGGCATTGGGCTGAATGTAAAACTGTTTTCCTAGACCACTTCTACACCAAGTCGAAGATAGCCGTTTTACGGAATAAGATTGCCACCTTCGGGCAGCTTTCCGGAGAGTTCTTCTTTGAGGCTTGGGAAAGGTTCAAAGAGTATCCCAGAAATTTTTCTCATCACGAGTATTCACAGGAGCAAATTCTTAGTATCTTCTATGATGATGTTGATTAGGATTACAAGAATGCTCTCAATGTTGCGAGTAACGGGGATTTTATGAACTGTCTGCAAGTTTATAGAGAACTTGGTTGCAGGTTCCAACAATCATTGTTCTGAGTATGATCTGTCTTGAATGGTTAACAACATGGATTCTCAGAAGATCGATGAGCAAACTGCCAAGGTAAATCTGTTACTTAAGGCTAATCAATGAGGTGTGCATCAATGTGAAGATGGATGAGATACGTTTTGTTTTCAAGGCATTACAAAAGGTCAAAATGATGAATCTAGAGATGTTAACTATGCGCAAGGAAATGAGTATATACAGAACAGAGGTTTCAGTCAGAATTACAGAAGTTATCCCAATTTATCCCATCGAAGCACAAATGTCGACCCTGCTAATGATTCTCAAGGAGAACTCAAGGCTCTCATGCAACAATTCCTTGTTTCTTAACAGAAATCTTCGAATTAGATTAACGCCAAAGTAGATAAACATGTATACCGAGCTGAATGGTAAGTTTGAGAGCCTCTACACTCATCTTAAGTTGTTTGATACTCATGTTGCTCAAACTGTAGAAGTAGTAAAACGTCAACAAGGTGTCATACCCACGAAGGGGGAACTAAATCCAAGAAATAAAGAAGGTTCTAATGGCTAGGGAGCGAATGTGCATATGGTTAAAAATCTAGCACAACCTTCCCGGGAGATTCAACTTATGTTCCAAGAGCTTTTGGAAGGTCAGAAGAAGAGTACACAAGAGATGAATGATAGAATGGTTGATCTTGAATGGAAGCTTGAGTATTCAATCCTTGCGACTACCTCAGATCAATTGATCCACTCACCGGATCGATCGATCCCACCTGAAAAATCGATCTTCTAAAGCAAATGACCTGCGTACCCAGCCAGATCGATCCACTCAACAATCGATCGATTCGACCATGAATACCTCCGCTGTAACATTTCAAATTGATCGATCCAACCTAACGATCAATCAATCCAGTCTCCATATCGATCAAGACCTCCCAAGATCGATCGATCTACATCAGTTAAGTCCATTCGTAAAATTCAAGATCGATCGATCCAACCACCGGATCGGTGGATCCAGTCTCAATGCCATCCAAGAGCGATCAATCCACTCAGGCCGAGGATCCCCGTATCAATCCAGATTGATCGATCCACTTCAGGATTGATCGATCCGATCACCAGACATCGATTTCTCCCACTACTTAAGCAATTCATTCTTCCTCAACAGTTGCTTATGTTCCTAAGGTTCCTTACCCGAAACGTCCACAACTCGCTCTAGCCCCAACACTTAAGGTATTACCCAAAATAACGGATCCATGAGAGTTCATTGTGCCATGCTCCATCTTCGACATTGAGTTTGAAGATTTTATCTGCGATTATGGGTCCTTTGTAATTTTCATGTCAGTAGAACTCGCTGAATCTTTGGGAATTGGCTCTATATAACCTTCAAACATGACTCTCTATCTCGGGGATGCCACATCATAAACTCCACAAGGCTAAAGCAGAGACCTTTAGGTACAAATTGGGAAATGCTTGATACCTACTGATTTTCAGGTTTTCGAGATGAGCGAGGATGCCTATATGCCCTTGATTCTAGGAAGTCTTTTTTTTTGCTACCACATGAGCTATAGTTGATTTACCTAACAAGAGGATCTGTCTCTCAAACATATACAACACAGTCTTTTACAATGAAGTCTCCATGCAGCCTAGCAAGGATTATGCTTCCTATGTTGACATTAAGAAGAAGATTGATAACAGAGACAAGTCTAAGTCTGGGGGAGTGCAGATAAGTTCTCAAATCACTTTGATACCACAGAGATGTGTTAGTGTACCATTGAGTATCGGTTAAAATGAAAAGGTATGTCTAAACCTTTTGCTAAATTCAAAGCGATTATTACTCTAGAACTTAAAGCCAAAGGACAAGCAGCCATAGACAACATGTTGAACAAGGCTCTAAAATCGGATCTTTATGCCATGAAATCATGTGGACCACGTCTCAACCCACCGGCACCACACCCAAATCCTTCTAAGGATTCTCCTAACACTTAGGCGTAATGGCAGTCGAGCTCATGACGTTAAGCAAGCGCTTGGTGAGAGGCAACCCACTGGTAAACTTTATATTTTATGGTTACTTTACTTTAGTTTTATCTTCTATTTTATTTTTTGGTTTTTCATATCCTTTTTAAGATCTATTTTCATACAAAGACGGTGTGAAGTAAGTTTGGGAGAGGGTACTTCCTGTGACTAACGCCGTTTATTTATTTTGGTTTTCTTTTGAGTCTTTGTGTCATTTTATTGAGTCAAATTTGGGGAATATTATTATGTTGTTCTTGGATTTCATCTTGTGTTGACTAACTTTCCACAAACTTCTAACAATGATTGTTCTCAGAATAGGAAGATTGGAAATCAACGGTGAATTAACTTACCTAAAGTTCTCTATTCTATGGAAATCTGATTGATCTAACGTTGGCTCTATCCTACAAGACCTTTAACATGACTTAACTTCTCACTCAGGGACTTGATATCGCACAAGGATCACATCATTCGAGTTCTACCACATTTTCAACCACTCTCTTCAGAACTTCGAATGACCAAACTCAGCTTTACTTTGGTACCACACCTTATCCTTATCCTTTCAGTCAAAGCACATGCCTTCTATTTCATCACTATCATGTGCAATCTAGTGAAAAATCTATAGAGTACGCGGACCGACACACCTCTTCGTTCCAAGGATCTCTAGTAAGTCCAATGCTCTCTTTTAATTAGAATGATATTGGATGAGTTATCTTTGGTGCATATAATGTATAATTAGGACTCGTTTCGGCTTTCTTTTCTCAAGAAAAAGAAAAAAATTAAAAAAAAAGAAAAGAAAAAAGAAAGAAAAAAAAAGAAAAAACGAGAAGGGAAAGAAGACAAAGAAGGGCTATGATAAAATCTTTATTAAATTTAATGTTTTATCTTGAGAACCATTGCAACTTTTTAGGACATTTACAGAGGTTTACAGAGATTCCAAAGTTCAAGGGGTTGTGTATCAACATTTGGTATTCGTCTCACTGTGATTTTGTGCCTTGATTTGCATCGATCTTCATCATCAGAAAACCTAAAAACTTCAACCACCATCAAACTAGCCTTCCATTCAAAGCCCTTGTTGTGATTGATAATCCCTTTGTAAGACTGTACTTTACAAGGGAAATCAATGAATGTTAAAGGGTCGATAATGGAGATTTCAGAGATTCCTTAGGATTTTGGGGACTAGAGTAAGGTATTGTTGCTATGCTTATGGTAAAGTACATGTAGTACTAACTTGTTCTTTGATCTGTTCTAAGTTCTTAAGGATTGAAAGTTTAGCGCGGTATAATCAAATTATGTTTTTTTCCTAATTGGATTAGGATTTGAAGTAGACGACTTCTACCCTATAAGTACTAGTTTTAAGCCACTGTTTAGGCTATCATCATCATCTCTTACTACTTTATTTCTTATTTCAGACCTATTGATAAGAGATATCTTTTGGTATTTTATTAGATTTATCATGAATTCTTCTTCTACCATTGGTTGTTTCATTACTCCCATGGTTGAGTAGTTCTTTAGTTAGGGTTTAGGGTTTCAAAGGAATGAAGAACCATTGAATCAGGCACAAATAGAGTTTAATATTATGTCATCTTCATCCATAGTTTTTGTTAATGCTTAGACTAGATTGATCACTTAGTCTATAATGTTAGGTTGAATATATTCTCCTAAAACTTATAGGTTGCTGGATAGAACATAATTGCAATACGTGAACTTATCGAACCCATTAGTTAATGATTGTCTAGGATTTTAAGTTCAAACGATAGTTTAGATATTTAGGTGGTTAGACATAGTAATTGATGGCACGACAGTGGATTGATTAGATGTTTCTGTTCGAGTTCTAAATAATTCTCAATGAATGCCCTGAATAGTTGTCTGCTTCGTGATCTCTGACTTTCAGAGAATTTTCTAAAGCGTAACGCATTTAATCCATTAGTTTACATTGTTATTTACTTTTCATTGTTTTCTTTAGTTTATTTAGTTTCGTCTTAGCTTACCTTTTAAGTTTCGAAAAATTATAGTGCAACTTGGTCCATAAAAATTCGATTCCTTCTATATTATTGCACTTATCTATACACTTACAGTCTTATCTTTGGATTTAAACTCTTATATCACAAACGTTTAATAACAATCATGTAAATCGCTAAAGAACGCTTCGACTCGCTTAAATCGCTATTGAATGATAAAGTATGTTAGTTGATGTATGAATCAATACAATTACATACAAAATGTATGTATTATAGCCACAAACCTTACTTATATATGCACATGTCGCTTTCTTGTTATGATAATGATCCTAATGGTAAAGACTAAACAATCCGAGACGAATATGATGGATATAGTGATGTATTATCTAATGAATCGTTGATTTGCAACCTGGTATTATAGTCGACATGATCCGATTATCTGATTTTATAACCGATATAACCTAACAGTCGGGTATAACGTCATGATTCTATGACCAGCTATAAAGTTGGTATTTTAATTTTGGATACGAATAATACCTTATTTATATTTACCTCGGATAAAAATGTTTTCTAAATCTCCTTTGCTGGAGCATCATGTTAGGTGAGCTACTGTCTGTTAAAATCTCTAGTCAGAAGTTGAAAACTTACGTTTGGTATAGAAGATACAAATAAGATAATTGTGGAAATCTTGAAATTTTAATAATATCCGAATTAAAATCATACGGAATCACCAACATTCTACGATCCGTATACCTTAACGGACTTTTATTCATTTGTCGGATTTGGGAGAACACAAAGACGCTAAGAGAACATCCAGGTAGAAGATGAAGAAGACAAATAACTAGAGGAAAGAAGAGAAGCAACAATGGAGGAAACACATAATCACAATCAGTATGTGGATCATCGATCAGTTCTTGCGAAGCACGGTGAGGTATTGCATTCCGGGTTTGGGATTCTGGAGCCGAGAAAAGTCTTGGTGGGCCTTGGCCTCGACAAGCTCAAAAGCTTTCCTCATGTCTTCGGATCCAAAATGTGCAGGGAGGAAAGCTCCAAAGGAGGCCCTAGAGGAGCCGGCCAAGATCTTGGGGTCTAGTGGAAACTCTCCCATTTGGATGAATGATATCCTCAAAAGCCTCAGTTGTGAACTTTCCATTCTCTTCTTTGATTTGCCTCAATTCGCCTTCCTCTGCAAAGTAGAGTGTGGTGCTGCAAGAATCCACTTTTTCTGGCTCGATGATACCATAATTAGTCAAAATAATATTAAATTATGTAATTTTCCATAATTAGTTATGATCAAAATATATGTGCACCTGTTGAGCAAGATCATTAAGAGAAGCTCCTATGAAATCCATCACTATTCCTTTACAGGTTTCAGACATCTTGACTCCGTCTCTTAGACAAGATCCCAAAAGCAACATCAATCCACCAGCACGAGCTCTTCAGCTCGAGCATCCAAAAGATTCTTGGTGTCAATCGACTATTGATCAAAATACGCTTTCTTGACCACTTAGTTGAACCGGTACAATGCATGTCTTTGTTCCACAAGGGAGAGTCGCGGTCCATGATTCCTTTAGGAATTTTTGAGATAAAATAGAATGCACAATTGATGATTCCTATGTGAAACCTCTCCTTAGGAAGAACATGGTCGAAGAAGGAACCAGCAACCCCGGCGCTATAGTATTGTCTGCCCGGAGAAAGTGCCTGAAAGAGAGTGTTGAAATCGTTGTTTGCAAAGTCATTGAAGAAGACTTGGAACTCGATGTTATCAGCTGGGTTATGTCCGGTTTCTCTGTGGTACTTGTCTTCCACAACATCTATTATGTTTTGGACAGCCACAAAAGTGTGTGGTCCACTCGCACAACCGAAATCCGCTACACTGTACACCAGTTCACTTACATACGCAGATACATAACTATATAACATACGACCAAACTCAATAATACACTGACAAACCTAACACTTTTGTGGCATTCCAGAACATAATGAATGCTAGTGAAAACAAGTATCATGGAGAAACCCGAAAAATCCATCGGATAACCTCAAGTTCCAAGTACTCTTCGAATACTCTAACAACAAAAATATTTCAACACTATCTTCTAGCCACTATATAGCGACAGCATTCTAGGTTCCTTTTTCGACCGTGTTCTTCCTAAAAAACTTTTCCACATAGAAGTCATCAATTACGGACATCAACTCTCCTATGTGAATCATAGACATGCATTGCACCGGCATCAACAAAGAGGTCAAGAATGGGTATCTTGATCAATACTCTCTCAAAACCAAGAATGCATTGAACTAAATAAGTCGTGCCCGATGGATTGATGTTTCTTTTAGGATCGTTTCTAAGAAATGGTGTCGAAAGTCCGAGACTTATAAAGGAATTTAAATACCCGTCGGTTAAGCTATCCGTCGGTTTCCTGTCGATTTAGGAAACCGTCGCTTTAATCTCTTGTCGGTTTACCATCGGTACAGGATTCCGTCGGTTATACGTCCCGTCGTACTCCCGTCGTTAACTTTTTCAGACGGAACATTGACGATCCTCGCGGTTATCTTTACGACGGCTAACCCATCAATCACCTGTCACAAATGCTTTGTCGGTATCCTGTCGGTTTTTGCCTACGGTAAACCGACGGATTTTTCAATTTTTGACACCCTAGATACGACACACCGTCCCGTTGTAAAACCCGTTGGTTATGCCTCAAACCGACGAGATTGACCGTCACAAACTCTTTGTTATAACTCATAGATCAATGACAGGAGGAATATATCGAGTGACCTCTTTGAATGCTCTGCGCTGAGAACTAGAACAGAAAGGAACAAAAATTCTCTATGCATGCACAAAGATGGAGGCAAATTGTAAGGTGTTACAATTACCGGTGACAACAAATATTGTCTTCCATACTTTCCAAATAGGTTGAAACCATCTGTGCATAACCCAAGATATACATTTCATTGCTAATACGCAAAATCTGGATATAGTGATTGGAATTGTTTTCACGCTTCTACGTCTTAAGGATGCATAAGCTCTTCATCTTAACGATGCTCTGCATGCCATCTTATTGCCTATTTTGTGCGCTGATATTTATATAGTATTTTCAATCTTTTCATTAATGGTAAATACAACATTCGTTTAAATGGAACTGGAACTCTGCCACTCATTTTCTAAACTGTGTTTTACGACATAATCAACATCTTTTGCGGTTTTCATCTTTTCTCCAATATATCAAACAGTTGTCGATGCACACATGTATTATCTGATATAGCACACCAAGACCAGGTACAAGGTTATGTACCTCGTAGTATTATTCTGGTGAAAGATTATCTTCAAGAAATATCATTCAAGAAATATCTTTCACAAAATATGCTATCGCATCAACATATTCCTCTGCCAAATTGTAGTCCATCTTAATAGTCATCCTACTGCAATAATTCTTGCTAAGAAGAACACCCATGTTGTGGCAATTCCACCCAGAAGGTAATGGGTTACTCCTACAGTACGTCCTTATAACCCGACATAAACTCATTGATGCACAAGTAATGTCAATCTAACTCAACCTTAACATTATGAGAATTCTACTAAATACAACATGGAATTTCTTCTTACCACTTTTCTTAGCTCTCTATTGATTTTTGGTCAATCCCATGAACTCACATATTCCTTGTGCATACTCATCTTTCAGTAAGTTTGACTTCAGATCAATTATAGGTTCGTCCATCCATAAAAGAAAATATTTATTAAAAGATATATATTTTCAACTTTTGTGGTTTTTATAATCTGATTGTATGAAATAAGTAGTATGAATGAATGAATAAATGTGAAAACATATATATAGAAGTCGCTTCCTTCGGACATCCGTATGTATGTACGAATTTCAAACGGGTATAACAAATGTTATCTTAACGTTCATATTTACTGACGAGTTTACAGATTTCTGCAGATTCTAATGCATGCTCGTTGGAAATCTGTCGAAAATTTAACGTTCATAATTTCTGACGGATTTAGGTATGTCTGTCAAAAATTTACCGACGACATAAATATCCGTCGGAAATCCAACAACAATGATTTTTTATAGTGTTTCCTCTGCTTCTTAAGATGTGGTGAGTCTTAAACCTTCTCTCCTTCTTGCGCTCTCTTGTTTCAGGATGTCTAGGTTCTCTAATCTCGGTCTCCTAGGTTCTACTAAGCTATTTCCTCGTTGGTTGCTTGAGATTTGTTTGATGCTGGTTGTGTGAATACATAAGGATTGGGATTATCGACTTTTCTGTTTCTGATGTTGATTATACCTTGATGCCTTGGTTCTCTGTTGTGGCCTCTGTCTGTTGGAGCAAGGGGTTGGAGAAATTTGTGGGATCACGGAATCGATATTTTCTTGGCCACTTTGTTGGATTCGGCTAGTCTCTCACGGGATCCGTCAAAGGTTTCCTTCAGCCTAAGTGTTTCTATAGCCACCATTTGAGTTTTGGTCAAATGTGGCTTCTCATTTTGACTTCGGCGCGTGCCTCTCACACTTAGATTCGGCAGCTTCGTATCCCTACAGTATCCTTCACATTCCACTTAATTTGCTCATTCACTTTTCAAGTTAATTTTATATATGTTTCATTCTTATTTGTAATTTCACCATCTTGTAACGCTTCGATTGCATTTTAATTGAATACGCTTTATAAATAAAAAAATATATTGTACGAGTTATCAAAAAAAAGAATTATTGTTCCTTCCAATTCTTCCCGATGTACATGTTGAGAAGACATACCGATAATATTTGCCCTATATAACAACGAACAACTTGATACTCAAGAAATAGCAAAGTACTAAAATTTTCCCCGCAGTTTACGCAGAGGCACTTAATTTGTTAAACAATAATATAAAATTTTACTAATAAAAACCAAATGGTTATCAAAGTAATATGACATTAATACTAATGAATATGTACTTATATTGGTAAGTATAAGAGTCCGAGTTAATATGATATCTAATTTCGTAAATATTTAATTTAACTTATAGAATTTTAATTTATTTATGATAAGCAATATTAATGAATTTTAGATGAAAAAATTTAGTTTTATTAAGTAGATATTTGGCGATAAAATTGTAGGATTATTTTTATTTAGTTAACATTGTAGGATTATTAATTACGTAATATTAATTAATAAATCACGTTTTACATAATTATTTCCTTTCAATTTATATATTTATTTATTTATTTAAACTTTTTGAAAGAAATTATAAAATATATTCTATGAAAATTGTGTTTACATATAAAAATATTACTTTTTGTGAATAAATTAGATATATACTGTTTCACATTATTACCTTTAATAAGATGATTTAAACTGTTCTTTAAATAACATCCTTTGTAATGTCATCATATGTAGTTTTTTTTAAATGTCATTTTAATGTATTTTCCAAATAATATTAGGAGCATTTCATTCTCGCACGGATAAGAACATTTTTAATCCATTTTAGATGATTTTCTTCAAAATATGATATGGGAAGTGATGAGGCATCTGACTCTAGCGAAATAGATGACATGACATCCAATTTTTAACGGTTTGACTAACCGCATTAAAGTAAGGGCATGATTGGTTTACCTGTATTCTGCGGTTACCAACGTTCAATAACAATTATGTAAATCGTTATAGAACATTTTTTTTTTTGAATAATCACGAGGTTCAGAGTTCGTGGGCCCCTAATCTTTTTAGAGCAGAGTCAGACCAATGTTAAATTAAGACTCCTCCCAACGGGAATCGAACTCATAACCTCTTTGGCCTTGACCCACGAGAAGTTACCACTAATTGTTGGGAATCGAACTCATAACCTCTTTGGCCTTAACCCACGAGGAGTTACCACTAATCCAACCCCACATTGATGTTATAGAACATTTCGACTTGCTTGAAATCACTAAATTCTGAGACCTCTAAAGGAATAGTCATGGATTTCATTGGAGATTCTCTTAATGACCTTGCTCAACAGGTACATTTTCACTAACTGTTTTGATCTTTAACTAATTACCTACACTTATATAACTAATTAATATTATCTTCTTTAAATAAACATTTACTTAAAATAGGGTATCATCGCGCAAGAAAAGGTGGACTCTTTCAGTACCCCACTCTACTTTGCAGAAGAATGTGAGATAAGGCAAATCATAGAGGAGAATGGCAAGTTCACAATTGAGGCTTTTGAAGATATCATTTACCAAAACGGCGAGTTTCCGCAAGACCCTAAGATCTTGGCCGTCTCTTTCTGGGCCTCCTATGGAGCTTTCCTTTCCGCATATTTTGGAATCAAATCCATGAGAAAAGCCTTTGAGATAGTCGAGGCCAAGACATGCCAAGAGATTTCTCGCCTGCGAAATGCCAAATCCTGGATGCAGTACCTAATCGTGCTTCGCAAGAACTGATCAATGATCCAAATATATTGTGATCATTTGCCTCCATTGTTGCTTCTCTTCTTCCCTCTAGTGATTTGTCCTCTTCATCTTCTTGTTGTTGCTGTCTTAGCGTCTTTGTATTCTCCTCAATCGGACAAATGAATAAATGTTTGTTTATGGTATATGATGAAGCTTACATATATATACGTGTGTTGATGAATGATACGGATCGTAGAAGGTTGATGATTCGGTATGTTAGTTTTTAATTTGGATAATATTAAGATTTCAAAATTTCCACATTTATTTTATTTGTATCTACTATACAAAATACTAATAGTATTATGCGGAAGCGTTTAACCGAACACATATTTTAATATGAGTTAAGCAATGAATCCGTACAGAATTGACCGGTGAAAAGACACAAACTATCAGTTATCTTGATGGGTTCAGTATGCTGTCAAATCATGGGTGCAACCCGACTCTTAACCAACACAAAACATAAGATTTTCAACTTCTAACTAGAGATTTTAACAGACAGTAGCTCACCTAACATGATGGTCCATCAAAGGACTGATTTAGATACAAATAAGGTGAGATTTGTATTCAAAATACCAACTTTATAGCTGGTCATAGGGTGATCATCGCTATTTTTTATTTATTTTTTGTTAAACCGTCAGCGTTCTGACCTTTACCCCATAATCTCTTTTGGTACCCAAAATCAGCTTTTATTTCATTCTGATTTAAAGAATACATCGACTTATTTTTAGTATTTTTGGAATTCTCGTCTAACCAAGTAATCTGCTTACCTCCTATTCGTGGGATTATTGAAACCACTCTTCTCTACAATAAGAAACATCAATAAAGGGAGCACGTACGTACATGCACGACTCGTACTATTTAGTGTTTACTATTTGTTGTATATTTTTTTTTTTGAAAAAGGTTTATATAATTAAAAGCATGAGAATAAAAAATACAAGGATCCCTTCTGATTCGTTTTGAAGCCCAAACACATATCTTGGAACCTAAACCTAATAACCCATTACAATAAAGAGACAATAAGAAGAGTACTGAGGCCCATAAAAGGGAAAGAGCCAATACTATTTGTTGTATTGAAATGAAAGAATAGCCAAGCAAGGATCATTGAATATGTATTGGTTGAGAAGTAAGATGTACATATAACTTTTTGGGTTTCCTTCAGAAAGGAACTAAAGTCTATTGGAATAGAAGAGGTGCAATTCTTATATATTTATAATTTTGCTAGCTAGCCTTCTAGATGACCTTCATATATAAGAACTTGTTCAAAATCAAAGTTGAGAGTCCTAAATGGAAGAGGATAGTTTTTGAGACATTGACTTCAAGATTGGAAAGTTGTTGAAATTCCTCGAGGACTTGAAATTACTTGTCGCTATAAGGATTATCTTGAGCAAATTCATCTGCGATAAAGAGATGAGTGAGCTGACACTTTGCATTGTAGCAAACTTTCCTTTTTTTGGGGGGGGGGGGGGGGGGTGGGGGGTTTAAATTTTCTGGTTTTATTTCCTTAAAGTCGGCCTAATTACATAAAGGTTTTGTGGCCCTACAGTACTCTACCCCAGATTGATATAATTTCGCAGTGAAACAATCGGGCTTTGGTTGGAAACAAAGAAGAAAAATTGATTCAACCAAAAGAGAAGACTACTGTTACTTAAGCCCAACAATTAAGGTTGGTAACGACACAGAAAAAGCCTACTACTTTGTGTTACTGATCAAACCAAAGATTCACCAAGTTGATTATATTTTTTAATTTAAATAAATTAAATTTGTTTCTTTTTATTTTAATTTTTTGAAGTGAATGTAAAATTTATTCAAACCAAAAACTCTTTTTTACATATAATGTTTCTTCAGTTTGAAAATTATAGAAGAGGAGAAAATGGTAAACAACGTATGAATTTCTTGAAGAAAACCAGAATTGAAGAGATTCATCTAACTTATGATCACCAAATGAAGAACATCGGTTTCGTATCTGCTTGTCCATCAGTTTGACGAGGAGTGAGCTGAATTTTGTTTCTTTCTAATGAGTGGTTGCGGGTTGCCACACGGATAGAGAGAGAATCTAATAGTATAATTATTTATGAAGATTGTTTAAGTTATTAAAACTCCAAATCTTAAACCATTAACAAGATTTATTTTATGACATTGACTTGTTTCTTTCAGACATAGGTGTAACAAATTCATTTGAAAACATCACATGTACACTAACTGGTATGGTTATATGATAGCTTATGCAAGATAAGATGAGCACCAAACTGTGGCTGAATGGTGATGACTGTGTGAGGGGCATGAACATAAGAAGGAGAGAGCTCGAATGAGAAACTCTGTAGAATCAAAGACATTGCCATCTTTGCCTCCAACAATGCAAAATTCTGACCAATACAGATCCTTGGCCCCCATGCAAAAGGAAAATAAGAGACTTGGCTCTTTGTTGCCTTTGAGAGACCGTCTTTGAACCTCTCTGGCTTGAACTCCGCTGCATCATTTCCCCATAGCTCTGTGTTGTGTTGGACTAGCAGAATAGGTAGATTGATCTGAACACCACTTGGTAATGTCAGATCTCCTAGCTTCATCTCTTTTTCAATGGCTCGAGTCAGCTGGGTTATTGGAGGATATAGCCTAAGGACCTCGTATAATATCATCGTCATCTGCGAGGAATCAAATAATTCATTACAAAGCATTAAAAAAAGCCAAAAATACTCAAGTCACACAGTTTTTTACTTACAACTTTGAGTTGGTTTAAGCCTTCTGTATCAGGTTCTTTATCACCCACGACTTGCTTCAGTTCTTCTCGTGCTAGCGCCTGCCAGTCTTGGTGTTGGCTTAACAGAATCATTGTCCAAACCAAAAGTACAGCAGTTGTCTCCTGCCCGGCAAAATAGAACAACTTGCACTCTTCCATCACTTCCTCAATGCTCATTCCATTTCCTTTAGCTTCCAGTGAATTCGATTCAAGAAGTATACCTAGCAAGTCTTCACTTGGTGCTTCCCCTGCTTCTCTCGCCCTTAACCTTTTTTCAATGATCCCTCTCAGTATAACTTCGATCTCTCTGGCTTTTGCTTTCATCCTTCTATTATCTTTTGTTGGGAGATAACTACACCAACAATAGATATTAACACAATATAGATCATCTCTCTAATAGATTGTTGCATTACTAAAAAATCAAGAAACAAGTTGAGCTTTTTCATTACATATATCCAGGGATGGAAGCTTTCATAAAACTTTGCATGATGAGCTGTGCTACTTCTCCTTGGAGCTCAAATATCTTCTGCCCTTCTTTATAGCTACTACCAAAAGCAGTACGAGAGATCACATCTGCAGTCATACTCATAATTCCAGGCCAAACGTCAACCTCACATGACGACCCTTTATCCAAAACTAACTTATCCCATTCGCCAACAACCTCGCTGCAGCTCTGGTGAAACGCAGGTACCATATTCTATACATAGAAGCACCAGTTGGGTCAGAGCCTAATGAAAACATACATATTATACATATATAAAATAATCTAACTTGATTCCTACTATAAACCTTGATCTTCTCAAGATGAAAAGCCGGGTTTATGATTCTGCGCTGTTTCGCCCATTCATCACCATCATAATTAGTGAGTCCTTTGGCTATCAATGTCCCCAAAGGAAATGTATGTGGCTTTGGGAAATCATAAACTTTGTTGAACACTTCCTTGATTTGCGCAGGATCCATTATAGTTATGGTTGGTATAGGTCCAAACCATGTAAAAAATGTCCTTCCTGTTCCAAACCACACAAGGTTACAAAATATGAAACATGTCTAAACAGAGACTAACCAAGAACCATACCGTAAGTCTTGAGCATTTTCAAAGGATAAGGCACGACACGTGGAGTGATATCATCGTTTAGTTTGATTGGTTTAGATCTTGCCTCAGTCAACATGCTAGACATCTTCTTCAAATCGCCGACAAGAAGTGTGTAAGGAGTTCCGACAAGACCTTGTCTTCTTAGGTAATTCTCAAGCATCTTTGGTTTAAACCAAACCCAATTTACAGCTCTCCATACCCACCATGACACAACAACTATAGCTACTGAAACTGTTACCGACGCAACTGATATCTCCATTTTTTTATCCAGAGAAAAGAGAGAGTGTGAGAGAGATAGAGATAATTAGCTAACATTCTTGATTTTATAAAGATTGAGAATTTCGAAGAACGATATAGATATGGTGATGACATCACCCATGACGTATTAAAATACTTGTGTATCGGACAATTGTTTTTTCGTGAATAATCAATAATTGATCTTTTGCTTTACTTGGAGCCTCACATTGATCTTTTGCTTTACTTGGAGCCTCACAGTCACATCAACTTGTGTGGAAAGCGACAAAAAGAAGGAAGAAATACATTACTGGTCATTACTTGGGTAGCACGAACTTTTGACCTTTTTTTTTGGGTTTTAATGTTAAGAATTCCATATACGAAGAAAGTTTTTGACGTTTCTTTGTCAATGCCATCCATACGTTTCTTTTTTCTTACCAGACGGCCAAAATATTTTGCTTTGCCTTATTCGAATTCCAAGGAATTAGAAAAAGAGAGAACGATGGAAAAGAATTATTTTACTATAAAAAGCATCGGAAAACAGATGGTCAAAATTATTTTTGATGAATTTTTGATGGATTTGATCGTCTGATATAGATGGTCGAAAATGAAACATGTATTAGAAATCCATCAATTCAGGAGGTGCACAGTCAAACACTTACTTGTTTTTCATAAACAATGTTCTAACCGACAATAAGGATGATTACTTGGTAAAAACTTTTCATGGCAATCAAACCAACACGACTTTTTCTGTGTTGTAATTGGAATGCATCAGTATTTTTTTGGCAATACGAGCATGATAATCTTCCATGAGTTGTCCATCTTGATAACATACCATATGGTAGGAAAATCGCTTGTAATCTACATAAGAACCGCATGCATCTTAAAATTTTGTTGCAATGAAACATCAAAATTCTTCAACATCATGCTTCCTTAACATTTACACTACAAGAAAAATGGGGTATTTCCGACGGAAATTTTCGACGGGTTGGTAACCGTCGTTAATAACCGACGGTAAAATGACGGTACACTGGCAATATAAATCCGTCGGTTTGTCATCAGAAATTTCCTACGGCACTACAAACCGTCGGAATCCCGTCGGTAAATTACCAACAGATTGTGCAAATTTATAAATCCCGTCGGAATGCCGTCGGTAATGAGCCTATCGGTAGTGCCGTCTCTACATTACCGACGGGATTCCGACAAATGTTCATATTTTCAAAGTTTTCCTTATCAGCACGTGAAAAACCGACGGATTGCTTAATATTTAGGCGGCAATTCAAAAGTTTTGGAAACCGCGTGAAGCATGCCTTAGCAGAACCGACGGGAAAACCCGTCGGTAGTTTATTTTTATTAAACTTCTCCTTCCCCATCGGCCGTTTCACTATTGCTAACCATTTCCAAAAGCTGCAACCACCCGAAATCATCCAACACCGTCCAAATTCTTCAAATCGGCCATCATTCCGGCGATAACTTCTTGTAGAATGGCAAATAATCCATCCAACTCGAATCCACAGTAAGTTTTCTAATTTTCAAACAAATTTTCGAATCTTTGATTTACGGATTTCGATGGGTATTGTGTCGGTTATGATGTTAGATTATCGAATAGGCAATGGTAGATTAGGTAATGGAACAAGGAATTTAGGTTTTCAGGATGAATCTAAGATTAGGAGTTTGGAAATATGTGTTTTGGGTTGAAAACGAATTTTTTTTTTTCCATATATATTATTTTTTTTGTTATTTAAAAATGATTTGAAAATGTATAGTTTTTATTTAACTATATAATTCTTACGAAAATATGTTTTGTTCAATTTATAAAAGGACAATAAAATTTTTGTTATTTATTTATACATATTTATATGATAGGAAAATTTATTTATCAAGTATTTTGATATGAAAACATGTTTAGATGTATTGTAAAAATATATATTTAGTTGGTTAATTGACAAACATATTTTATATTTAGTGTTATGCAATTTTGTGTTAAAAATTTAAAAAGTTTCCCCATATTTTACATTTTAACAAACTTACTTTTTTTAATAATTATAAAATTTTCCCTATATTATTGGACAAATTTTGATAAATTATACATATAATTTTCTGTTTATAATATATTTTTCAAACCAATTTATGAGCTAAACTATATATAATTAAAAATAATGTTTTTATTTCAATTTAAACGCAAAGCACCTTTCAAATATATAACGTTTCCCATATTAAATCGTTTTTGTTAACACTTTTTTTGTTAAGGAAAATCTATTTTTCTTTATTTATTTCTACATTTTATTGTTTTTTCGCTTTTTTCAATTTATATATACATAAATATAATAATAAAACTATATTTATAATGTATTTTCTTTTCAAAAAAATTTAACTGGTTTTGTAAATATATACTTTTAATTTTTTTTTTACTTCCAGCATTTCATATGTTATATTTAGTTTTTTTATATTTTTGGAAACTAATATAGAAGTTGTCACTTTTGTCACACTTGCAAAAGTTTTGAGTTAATAATTTTTTTTATATTTTTATTTGCATACTAATATTGTTACTTACTTTTTCTTTATTCAATTCAATATTTCTTATATTGAAAGTTAAATATAATTTAATTTGTTTGTACTTATAATAATTTAATGTTTTAAGTGATTTTGCTAGGTTCTCGGCCGGACGTGTCCGGTTTTCATCGAGTGGATGTGGTTCTGTTCCTTCACCGGGATCATCTTCCCGACCTGCGACCGCTCCTCCTCCACGTTTAGGGAGAAAGTCACGTGTTCCCATTGTCGGGGGTACTCTACAACGAGGTAGAGGGCAAGGGATTCCGGAAACCATACCTTCTGAGTCTAGTCAAGTACCGGAAATGCAAACCGACCAATTCACACGAATGACCGTTGAGGACTTCATCCAGCAACCCCGATCGCAGGATATCACAAGGCTGCATCCACATAGGCTACCTAACACAACTTGGTAAGCAAAATATCATAAAATTTTCCTAATAAGCACATTTACTTTACGTTACTAACTTTGTTTCTGATCATTTGTTTATAGATTTGATATTTCCCACAATAGAATATCTAAGTGTATTAACAATATGCTTAATGGAATGATCAAGGAGCCATACCCTACATTCGCGAAGATGCCTTTCGAAGAAAGAGACCAATGGTTTCGACACTTTGCGGTAAGTATCGTATTTTTATTCATTTACTTATATTTTATAAATTATTAATATTTCATTTAAGTGTTTTTATAGCAAGAGTTCACTTGGGATGTTGTGGACACTAGTGTGGTTAGGCGAGAGTTCGAGAGAAAATGTCGGGAACAATATCGCCGTAAGTTGTACGAATGGAAGCAATATTGGTTGGCGGAGAAGGTTTGCAAGGAGTTGAAATTCAAACCTTACTTATGGGACGGGTTTGTTAAACATTGGGAGGCCGAGGACGAAGTCCTCGTCAATCAAGAAAGCGAAAAACCGGATGAGCGATCGAGCTGGAGTCGGACATTCGACACATAATGCTGGACCTCAGAGCATCGCCACTGTCGAGGAGAAATTGGTATGTTTCTCATATTTTTAACTTATAAATTCTTATTTCTAACTTTTCTCTTATTTTGACTTTTGGATTGTAGACAAAGAAAATGGGGAAACGTCCTTCTCATGTGGAGTTAGTCACCGAACTTCACACCAGCAAGAAAACAGGAGAGATTCAAGATCCGATAGCTCGGAACCTCGTCGAGTCCGTCAAATTTAATTTAAATTTTTATGTTTAGCTACAATTTAAAATTTTTAATTTACAATTTAATTTATATTTTTATTTAAAATTTTGCAAGTAATTATAATTCTAATCAATTCCTGGGTTTAATTGGAATTTTTTTTTTAAAATACATATTTAATTTTGCCGTCGGTTACCGTCGGTTTACCTACCCATCGGTTCCTGTCGGTTAACCTACCCGTCGGTTTCCTATCGGTTTAGAAAACCGTCGCTTTAATCTCCTCTCGGTTTACCGTTAGTACAGGATTCCGTCGGTTGTCCGTCGGTTATACGTCTCGTCGTTAACTTTTTCAGACGGCACACCGACGATGCTTGCGGTTATCTTTACGATGGCTAACCCGTCGATCACCTGTCACAAATGCTTTGCCAGTATCCCATCGGTTTTTTCCTACAGTAAACCGATAGGTTTTCAGTTTCCGATACCCTAGATACGACACACCATCCCGTCGTAAAACCCGTCGGTTATGCCTCTAACCTATGGGATTGACCGTCACAAACTCCTTGTTTTCTTGTAGTGTTATAACTCACAGGAGGAATACATCGAGTGACCTCTTTGAATGCTCTGCGCTGAAAAGTAGAACATAAAGGAACAAAAATTCTCTACGCATGCACAAAGATAGAGGCAAATTTTAAGGTGTTACAATTACCAGCGAAAACAAATATTGTCTTCCATACTTTCCAAATGGGTTGAAATGATCTGTGCATAACCCGAGATATACATTTCATTGCTAATACGCAAAATCTGGATATAGTGATTGGAATTGTTTTCACGCTTCTACGTCTTAAGGATGCGTAATCTTTTCATCTTGACGATGCTCTGCATGCCATCTTATTGCCTATGCTGTGCGCTGAGATTTATATAGCATTTTCAATCTTTTCATTAATGGTAAATACAACATTCGTTTAAATGGAACTGGAACTCTGCCACTCATTTTCTAAACCGCGGTTTACGACATAATCAACATCTTTTGTGGTTTTCATCTTTTCTCCAATATATCAAAAAATTGTCGATGCACACATCTAGCATCTGATATAGCACACCAAGACCATGTACAAGTTTATGTACCTCGTAGTATTATGCTGGTGAAAGATTATCTTCATGAAATATCTTTCAAAAATATGCTATCCCATCAACATATTCCTCCGCCAAATTGTAGTCCATCTTAATAGTCATCTTACTGCAATAATTCTTGCTAAGAAGAACACCCATGTTGTGGCAATTCCACCCAGAAGGTAATAGGTTACTCCTACAGTACGTCCTTATAACCCGACATAAACTCATTGATGTACAAGTAATGTCAATCTAACTCAACCTTAACATTATGAGAATTCTACTAAATACAACATGGAATTTCATCTTACCACTTTTCTTAGCTCTCTATTGATTTTTGGTCAATCCCATGAACTCACATATTCCTTGTGCATACTCATCTTTCAGTAAGTTTGACTTCAGATCAATTATAGGTTCGTCCATCCATAAAAGAAAATATTTATTAAAAGATATATATTTTCAACTTTTGTGGTTTTTATAATCTGATTGTATGAAATAAGTAGTATGAATGAATGAAGAAGTGTGAAAACATATATATAGAAGTCGCTTCCGTCGGACATCCGTATGTATGTACGAATTTCAAACGGGTATAACAAATGTTATCTTAACGTTCATATTTACTGACGAGTTTACGGATTTCTGACGGATTCTAACGCATGTTGGAAATCTGTCAAAAATTTAACGTTCATAATTTCTGACGGATTTAGGTATGTCTGTCAAAAATTTACCGACAACATAAATATCTGTCGGAAATCCAACAACAATGATTTCTTATAGTGTTTCCTCTACTTCTTAAGATGTAGTGAGTCTTAAACCTTCTCTCCTTCTTGCTCTCTCTTGTTTCAGGATGCCTAGGTTCTCTAATCTCGGTCTCCTAGGTTCTACTAAGCTATTTCCTCGTTGGTTGCTTGAGATTTGTTTGATGCTGGTTGTGTGAATGCATAAGGATTGGGATTATCGACTTTTCTGTTTCTGATGTTGATTATACCTCGATGCCTTGGTTCTCTGTTGTGGCCTCTGTCTGTTGGAGCAAGGGGTTGGAGAAATTTGTGGGATCACGGAATCGATCTTTTCTCGGCTACTTTGTTGGACTCGGCTAGTCTCTAACGGGATCCATCAAAGGTTTCCTTCCGCCTAAGTGTTTCTATAGCCACCATTTGAGTTTTGGTCAAATGTGGCTTCTCATTTTGACTTCGGCGCGTGCCTCTCACACTTAGATTCGGCAGCTTCGTATCCTTACAGTATCCTTCACATTCCACTTAATTTGCTCATTCACTTTTCAAGTTAATTTTATATATGTTTCATTCTTATTTGTAATTTCACCATCTTGTAACGCTTCGATTGCATTTTAATTGAATACGCTTTATAAAAAATAAAAAATATTGTACGAGTTATCAAAAAAAGGAATTATTGTTCCTTACCAATTCTTCCCGATGTACATGTTGAGAAGACATACCAATAATATTTGCCCTATATAACAACGAACAACTTGATATTCAAGAAATAGCAAAGTACTAAATATTTTTCCGCAGTTTACGCAGAGGCACTTAATTTGTTAAACAATAATATAAAATTTTACTAATAAAAACCAAATGGTTATCAAAGTAATATGACATTAATACTAATGAATATGTACTTATATTCGTAAGTATAAGAGTCCGAGTTAATATGATATCTAATTTTGTAAATATTTAATATAACTTACAGAATTTTATTTTATTTATGATAAGCAATATTAATGAATTTTATATGAAAAAATTTAGTTTTATTAAGTAGATATTTGGCGATAAAATTGTAGGATTAGTTTTATTTAGTTAACATTATAGGATTATTAATTACGTAATATTAATTAATAAATCACGTTTTACATAATTATTTCCTTTCAATTTATATATTTATTTATTTATTTAAACTTTTTGAAAGAAATTATAAAATATATTTTATGAAAATTGTGTTTACATATAAAAATATTACTTTTTGTGAATAAATTAGATATATACTGTTTGACATTATTACCTTTAATAAGATGATTTAAACTGTGCTTTAAATAACATCCTTTGTAATGTCATCATATATATATTTTTTTAAATGTCATTTTAATGTATTTTCCAAATAATATTAGGAGCATTTCATTCTCGCACGGATAAGAACATTTTTAATCCATTTTAGATGATTTTCTTCAAAATATGATATGGGAAATTTTATAAAAAAATAATATGATATGGGAAGTGATGAGGCATCTGACTCTAGCGAAATAGATGACATGACATCCAATTTTTAATGGTTTGACTAACCGCATTAAAGTAAGGGCATGATTGGTTTACCAATATTCTACGCTTACGAACGTTCAATAACAATTATGTAAATCGTTATACAACATATCTTTTTTTTTTTCTGAATAATCAGGAGGTTCAGAGTTTGTGGGCCCCTAATCCTCCTGGGATAGAGCCCATACCAATGTTAAATTAAGACTCCTCCCAACGGGAATTGAACTCGTGACTTCCTTGGCCTCGACCCACAAAGAGTTACCACTAATCCAACCCCACGTTGATGTCATAGAACATTTCGACTTGCTTGAAATCACTAAATTTCAAAAGCTTATTGCAGCATGAGTTTGAATGATAAAATATGTTAGTTGATGTATGAATCGATAAAAGTACATACAAAATGTATGTATTATAGTCACAAACCTTACTTGTATATGTATGCACATGCCGTTTTCTTGTTATGATAATGATTCTAATGGTAAAGACTAAACAATCTGAGACAAATATGATGGATATAGTGATGTATTTTCTAATGAATCGATGATTTGCAACCTGGTATTAGTCGAAATGATCCGATTATCAGATTTTATAACCGATATAACCTAACAGTCGGGTATAACGTCATGATCACCCTATGACCAGCTATAAAGTTGGTATTTTAATTTTTGATACGAATAATACCTTATTTGTATTTACCTCGGATAAAAATATTTTCTAAATCTCCTTTGATGGAGCATCATGTTAGGTGAGCTACTGTCTGTTAAAATCTCTAGTCAGAAGTTGAAAATCTTATGTTTGGTATAGAAGATACAAATAAGATAAATGTGGAAATCTTGAAATTTTATTATTATCCGAATTAATATCATACGGAATCACGAACATCCTACGATCCATATATCAGCAACACACGTATGTGTATAAGCTTAATCATATACCTTAAACAGACTTTTATTCATTTGTCGGATTTGGGAGAACACAAAGACGCTAAGAGAACATCAAGAAGAAGATGAAGAAGACACATAACTAGAAGAAAGAAGAGAAGCAACAATGGCGGAAACACATAATCACAATCAGTATGTGGATCATCGATCAGTTCTTGCGAAGCACGATGAGGTATTGCATTCCGAGTTTGGCATTCTGGAGCCGAGAAAAGTCTTGGTGGACCTTGGCCTCGAAAAGCTCATAAACTTTCCTCATGGCTTCAGATCCAAAATGTGCGGAGAGGAAAGTTCCAAAGAAGGCCCTAGAGGAGACGGCCAAGATCTTGGGGTCTAGAGGAAACCTTCCATTTGGGTGAATGATATCCTCAAAAGCCTCAATTGTGAACTTTCCATTATTTTCTATGATTTTCCTCAATTCGCCTTCCTCTGCAAAGTAGAGTGGGGTGCTGAAAGAGTCCACTTTGTCTTGCTCGATGATATCCTTTGTTAGTCAAAAAAAAATTAAAGAAAAATAATGTTAATTATGTAATTTTCCGTAATTAGTTATGATCAAAATATATGTGCACCAGAGCAAGATCATTAAGAGAAGCTCCTATGAAATCCATCACTAATCCTTGACAGGTTTCAGACGTCTTGACTCCGTCTCTTAGACAAGATCCCAAAAGCAACATCAATCCACCAGGCACGAGCTCTTCAGCTCGAGCATCCAAAAGATTCTTGGTGTCAATCAAGTATTGATCAAGATACGCTTTCTTGACCACTTGGTTGAACCCGGTACAATGTATGTCTTTGTTCCATAGGGGAGAGTCGCGGTCCATGATTCCTTTAGGAACTTTTGAGGTAAAATGGAATGCATAATTGATGATTCCTATGTGAAAACTCTGCTTAGGAAGAACACGGTCGAAGAAGGAACCAGGAACCCCGGCACTATAGTATTTTCTGTCCGGAGAAAGTGCCTGAAAGAGAGTGTTGAAATCGTTGTTTGCAAAGTCATTGAAGAAGACTTGGAATTCGATGTTATCAGCCGGGTTATGTCCGGTTTTCTCTACGGTACTTATCTTCTACAGCATCTATTATGTTTTGGACAGCCACAAAAGTGTTTGGTCCACTCGCACAACCGAAATCCGCTACACTAAAGCGATCAGAAATCAACTCGAGGTTGAGTTTTGCTGAGATTGCCTCGTTCATCTTCTCCTTTGCCGCTTCAAGCAACATTCTCTAGAAAAAAAAATTAAAGAGGAGATTGTTAATACATCTTAGGTGTTCAGATCCTAATAAGCTAGGAATTCAAATCATTTATATTATATATGAACCTGATAAGAGGAATTCTGGTTGTAACTTTCAGGACCATCTCCTCCAATCATTGTCCAAGCTTGAGTAGTAGACATGATCTCTCTTTCTTCTTCTCACTTTTCTTGTCTTGTTTGATACTTAATTTGTGATGAGAACTGTGATAATCCATGGATGCTTATGTATACTATAGTTTCCTTGTTCTTAAAAGAGATGAGATCAATTTAATTAATAAAATATGTGAAAATGCATCACATGAAGATATGCATTATTCTAATTCCAGACGACCACTCCGTTGTAGTCATTTTGTATATGGCATAATTTAATCACGAAGAAAAGTTATTATATCTTTAAAAATGATATATGATTTGTTTTTCCAGACACATTAACTTGCCAGGACACCAACCAAAACTATAAAAAACGTAAAAGCTTTTTAATATGTTTGAAGATGCTCTCTGTCTTGTGCAACATTTTAAATTAATCTTTTATTTTAAAATTTGGGAAACGTCTACCTTATATGAGATTTTTTTAATTAGCTTCAAATATAAAATGTTACCCAATGCTACATCAGCTTCAATTCTTATTCATTAAAGCGATCAGAAAATTAGCGCATTTAAGAGAATTGATTTTGTTATTATTGCTGCTACGAAATTAGCTTAATTCTCGAAAGCTTCAATGCTATCAAGAAGTTGGAGGGCAAGATCGATGTGCTTTCTGGGCGAGTTTAATGGAAGAGAGGGTTTTTAAGTGAAAAGAGTTTTTACACCTTACCGAACAGTTGAAAATGTGAAATACAAATGCAAACAAAAATCTCGTAAATATGTTAATTATCAAATGCTCTTCGTTCCACATTTTCTTGGATTTGGTACTAAATACTTTGGATGCTCTTGTATCAACTTTTTTTTAGATAATCTCTATTAAGTAAAAGGGGAAGAAGATTATTTTATTTTAAAATGTTGCACTAAATTACAAGCACGAGACAGGGAGTACAGTGCGGAATTGTTGGATCATGTCCACTACTCCAGAATGGATCAACGAGTACAGTTAGGATCTGATCTTAGCAAAATTTAGATGAGTGAAACCAATATTCTTACATTTTGGATGATATTTTGTCTAACTAGTACTAGCAGCATTATCCAATATTTTTAAAGCACATTCATGGCAATAACAAATAAGTATGGTGATAATAAAAAATCTTGTCGTAAACCTTTCTTGCTTTGGAAATAATCAGCGAGTTCACCATTTACTTAAACAGAGAAAAAAGCCGTTGTGGTACATAAAAATATTCAATGTATTAATTGATATGAAAAATCCATAGCATTTAGCCTGTTTAGTAGAAAAGACTACTAAACTGAGTTGAAAACTTTTGAAATATCAAACTTTATGGCACCGCGAGATGAGATCGAGTCCTTATGGTAATCTTTCACTTACTCCGTCGCAAACAACAAATTTTCAGTCAATAATCTATCTTTCACAAAAACAGACTGATTAACAGAAATGAGCTGTGGAAAAATATCTTTCGAACGATTTGTCATAATCTTCGAGATGACCTTGTAGATCACATTACAACAAGAGATAGGACTGTAATCCTTCATTTCCAGACCTGAAATCTTCTTTGAAATAAGAGATAAAATTGTTCAAGTCATACCTTTTGGAACAATACCTTTGATGAAAAAAGAATGAACCGAAATAGTGAACTCTTTACCAAGTATTGGCCACACCTTCTTGTACAAATCCGAGTTGAACCCGTCTAAACCAGGAGATTTATTATTTGACATAGAAAATAAAACATCTCTAACCTCCTCCTCTGAAACTCTTGCAACCAGCCAGTTTTTATCCCCTTCAGAACACCTACTCGGAATCACTCTTCAAGCTTTTCGATAGAAATTTCTTCATAATCCTTTGGGATATGCTGTAAAAATTCTCTGAAAAAACCTTCAGCCTCTTCTTTTATCATTTCTTCATCCACCACCAGCTCCCCATCTCGACACCTTACCTCTCTTATTTCGCTTTCTGAGCAACAATCGCGTTGTGGAAGGTTTTATTGTTTCGATCCCTAATACGCAACCAATGGACCTTTGAGCATTGCTTTAAGAAACTCTCTCCAAGACCCGAGATATGATTTCATCTTCTATAAGCTTCATTCTCTTCCTCCAAATTTTGAGGGGTGGGATATTCCAGATTCAATTCTTGTTTCTCACACAAAAATTGGTAAGCGTCCGCCGTCTTCTTTGACATATTACCCATTTTTTTCTTCGATAAATCCCTTAAAAGTGGTTTCAGGTCTTTCAACTTCTTTGAGAACCGGAATAAAGATGATGTGGAGAGGAAAATAGACTGCGTTTGACCCCAAAACCTCTCAACCATCAGCGTGAAATCCTCTAAATCCATCAAAGCATTTACAAATTTGAAATGCTTCTTTTTCACTTACAACTTATCATCAAGATACAATCTACCTCTTAATGATCCGAGCACCCACCAGATTCGAAAACACTATAAGCACGAGGAAAAACAAGATCCCATTTATCGTTCTTAAGAACTCTGTCCAACTTCTTAGAAATCAAACCTTTTAACTTTTTATTACACCAAGTATAAACATGTCCATGGAAAACTATATCATCAAATGAACAATCTCGAACCAGCTCTTGAAAATCTCTTATACTTAGTAGAATATTAGGTGAATACCCGGGGAATTAATGTTAATTATTGGATCATGTCTAAGAGATGGAGTTAAGATGTTTGAGACCCCTAAAGGAATAATCATGGATTTCATAGGAGATACTTTTCAGGTACATCTTATTTTATTTTTGGTTTTCAACAAGTACATTTTAACTAAATAATTATTTGGATCTTAAATTCTTAACTACAATGGAAAAGATTCTTCAAGAGTTACCTACAATTACATAACTACTGAATAATATTATCGTTTTATATATAAAAAGAGTGTCAATGAGCAAGACAAGGTGAACTTTTTTAGCACCCCACTCTACGCTGCGGAGGAACGCGAGTTGAGGCAAATTATCGAAGAGAACAAAAAGTTCACAATCGAGGCTTTTGAAGATATCATTCACTCAAACAGAGAGTTTCCACTAGACCCCAAGATCTTGGCCGTCTCTTTTAAAGCCCTCCTATGGAGCTTTCCTATCTGCACATTTTGAATTTGAAGCCATGAGGAAAGCCTTTGAGCTCGTCAAGGTTCAGCCAGGCCAAGAGATTCCTTGCCTCCAGAATGCCAAACCTGAAATGCAATACTTCATTGTGCTTCGCAAGAACTAATTTATGATCCAGTTATATCATTTTATATGATGTTTCTCTTCTTTTGTCTTATTGTGCTTTGTTGTCTTGCTACTGTTGTTGGTGTTGCTGCTGCGTATGTTACCTTTGCGTCTTTGTATGAATAAATAGTTTATGATTTCCTACAATATTATAAGCGTTGTTGATGAATGATTTGGATCGAAAAAAGTGATTGCATATGTTGATTTGGATTATAATGCTAACGATAATTTCAGTTTTAGTTTCAAGATTTCACATTTATCTCTACCACACAAACCAAAAAAGTTGTCAACTTAGAGCATTTCCATCCGTAAAAAATCCTTCTGGATTTTTTATTAATATTTTTATCATAAACTGTATCGGTAAACGTTTTTTAAGAAACTTTTTTTAAAAACTTTTTTTTAATACTCTTAATTAAAAATCCGTTTTTAAGAAGAGTTTCTTAAGAACACGTTTACCGATGCAGTTTATAATTTTTAAATTTTAAAAACTCCTCTTAAGAAACTCTTAAAAAACTCTTAAAAACTTCCAATGAAGGTGCTCTTACACTAGGTACTTTAACGAATACCTCGTTTGAATCAGAGGTGCTGACACGTCCTTTACTTTTTATTATAAATTTAAAAATTTACACATGTCGGCATCCTATGTATTTTATTATATATTTTTATTAATTAAAAATTTATGATATATAGTGTTATGATGTAATTACATCCCAAGACTAAAATATGGTGAAAACAAAATTTATTAAAAATTTTGAGTGAGGATACTACCGTAGATCCTATTTATAATAAAATAAATTTTCAAATTGATGATCAAAATCTTTCTTTACCAAATAATACTATTTATTTTAGTCTTTACGTTTTGAATTTTGTTTGACTCAATTTACTCGTCTCATAAAGGAAAAAAATCTTAGTCTTTGTATAGTAAATTGATGTATAATTTTGTAGTTTTCGCTTAGTTAATTCACTACAAGAAAGAAGGTTGTAACTGGCCCTGGAATCCGTTGAAAATGCCTTTCCGACGGACTATATCCTGACGGATGTCCGATGGATAACGTCGTAATAACATCTGTCGGAATCCGTCAGAATCGTGTCTGTCAGAAATCCGTCGGAATCTATCTGTCGGAATACCGTCAAAAATTTGGTATCGTCTGAATCCGTGGGACTCTGAATACGACCTTTGCTCTGCGGAGTTGCGTACAATTTAATGAAATAAATTATTATAAGATATAATGATATAAAAAATCAAAATTTGAAATAAAATAGATAACTAACCTCAATGACATTCCACTTCTCGATTGGAATGTCAATGGAAGAACCTCCTTCTCCTTGAGGCTGAGACTGAAGATACTAACGCCGAGCGACTTCACGGTTTCGACTAGCTCCCGAGCGACTTGATCTTGAATTTTCTTTGTCTTCTTGTTGGTGTGAATATCCTCCACCAACCGTAGATGCGATGGTCGAACACCGTCAATCTGAAACTGGAAAAAAAAAAAAACAAAAAAGTTAGAAGTTAATAATAATAAAAGATAAAGAAAGAAAAGATTTAAAAACGTACCAACTGCTCTTCCTAGGACAACAAAGTCGTCGCTCCAGCATTGTGCGTCGCAATGCCTTTGCCTCCACGAGTGCTAAGCTGGTTGGCGGAGTTCGTCTTAGATGTTTTATCCGTCTCATCTTGCTTCCAGTACTCGACAAACTCATTCCACAGCTCGGGTTTGTGGATGAACTCTCTAGACACGTCATTGCGTCTCCACTTGTCCTTCCACTTGTCCTTCCACTCGTCCTTCCACTCGTACAACTTTTTGGAGTACATACATGCAGCTTTCGAGTCAAACTCGGTTCTTATCCGCGTATTATGCTCCAAGTCCCAGTTAAACTCTTGTTGCAAAAAGTAGAACATTAGAGTAAAAATTCGAATAAAATAAAGTATTGAAAATGAAAAGACTTACCGCAAAGTATTGAAACCATAATTCGCGTTCTTGCAGAGGCATTCCTGTGAAAATCGGGTACGTATGTTTGATCATCCCGTTCGGCATTATGTTGATGGATTTAGTTATTTCGTTGTTGGAATAACCAAACCTACAAAAAAAGAATTTTCTTGTTAACTTACGAAAATTACCAAACATATAAATAAAGAAAATTACCAAATAGCACCCCCAACACATCGTGGATGAATTCTTTAGAGACATTCTCCCGGGTTGAGCTATAAAATCTTCAACGCTCATTTGTGTTGATGCTGGTTATTGCATATCCAGAATGTGGTTTGGCGGATTCTGAGAACTCGATGGCCTAGTTGCATTCCTCCTATCCGTAGCTTCCCTCAATCCACCCCGTAAAAGATAAAGAGGAGGTGTACTGGTAGTGACTGTAATCCATGTAGAAAAAATATATATATATATATATATATTTAGAATTCATATACATTACAAAATAAAATAAAAAGAGTAAAAGTATAAAAAAATTTCAAGTTTATAAAAAGTAAACTTGTTTATGAATTTCAAATTTTTTAATTTTGATAAAAAAAAATTTATAATTATAAACCAAAATTCATAAACAAGTTTAAAAATTATAAACCAAATTCATAAACAAGTTTTATAATTATAAACAAAATTCATAAACAAGTTTTACAATTATAAAAAAAATTCATAAACAAGTTTTATAATTATAAACAAAATTCATAAAAAATTATTATAAATATAAACAAAATTCATAAACAAGTATTATAAATATAAACAAAATTCATAAACAAATTTTATAATTATAAATAAAATTCATAAACAAGTTTTAGAATTTTAATTAAATTAATAAACCAGTTTTATAATTTTAAATAAATTACTAAACAAGTTTTATAATTTTAATAAAAACTATTTAAGAAGTTTTAATAAAAATTATAAACAAAATTGTATTGAAATTTAACAAAATTTCTTATAAAATATCATACAAGTTTTTGAGAATCATTGAAAATCATATATATTGATAATGCAAATATAATCTATAAAAAATTCAAATAAAATCTATAAATATTCTTATCAAATCAAAAACCACCAAAATAATTCAATAGATTATCCCAAACATAAATCTAACCATAGATATAAATCAAAATAAAAAAAAAATCTAAATCTAACTATAGAAACCATAAATCTAAATGACATAATACTAATTCTAACTTCCAAGACCTAAATCTAACCCTAAATCTAAGGTTTCAAATTAACAAAAATAACAAAAAAAACAAAGAAAACTTACAAATTAGATGGATTGTTATCCATAGGAATGATTTTAGGTTTGATTGATGATGCTTTTCAATTAGATTGGGGGTTTTGAAGAGTTTTTAGAGTTTTGCGATTAAAGAGTTTTTTTGAGTTTTCGTTTATGATTCGCGAGGAAAAAGAAGAGCTTCTTATGTTTAAAGATTTTATGTCGGAATCCGTCGGAAAGTCATTAAAAATTTTAAATCTTTTCGCAAAACGTAATTGAGCCATAAATTTCGTTTTGCCGTCGAAAATCCGTCAGAAATTTATGACGGATTTCCAACAGCCAAACAAAATTCGAGTCTTGGATACATTACAAGAATGCATGACAGACACGTGTAATGTTTAGGTTTTAGGTTTTGAAACACCTAATGTTTTTGCTAACCCCCTTGAATAAGTTTTAAATGTACTTTATATGTACTATATACATTAAAATCAAAGTTTCATGTAAACTATATATATAAAAACTCAAAATGACATTTTGAATTTTCGGTTATAGAAAATCTTTTCTAAATGTATATGCATTGTTAGTAATATATGTTTCCGTATATTATTCTATTCGGTCAAACATCATTAAATAGAGTTTAGAATATGAATTTGGCAACTATGACTTTTACTTTAGGTTAAACATCATATATATATTAATCATTTATATCGATAACATTGGAATTTAACCATGAAACCAAAACTCGTCGAAAATCCGTCGAAAATTTTCAATGGATTTTCGACGGATTTATCTGAAACCGTAGGAAATAGAAGAAGATACGCGTCACTTTTGTTTGATGAGTACGAGATATGTATATATATTTATTTAATAAAACCGTCAGAAATCCGTCGGAAATTTCCGACGGTTTTATTAATAAATTATATTTTTTGGGATTAGACTTGGGTTTATGTTTTTCTGTTTTGAATATATAAAGTATAGTATAACATTCCATTTGATCTAATTCTATATAAACACACATAAATTGATACATATGCTCTACGTAGAAACTATATTAAATATCAATTCTTCCAAAATTAAGATATACACAATTGATAAACACAATTTGATAAACACAAAAAGTGGTGGCCTCGTTAAAACCAAAAAACTGGAAAACTCATTTGGTACAAAACTAGTTATTGGGAAAAAGAGTACACACCAAGTTTCTATGATACACAAAGTTAACTACTCAG
Source organism: Cardamine chenopodiifolia (assembly GCA_963922655.1). Classification (NCBI taxonomy): domain Eukaryota; kingdom Viridiplantae; phylum Streptophyta; class Magnoliopsida; order Brassicales; family Brassicaceae; genus Cardamine; species Cardamine chenopodiifolia. The sequence continues at coordinate 11,969,862 of OZ000476.1, read as the reverse complement.
ATTCTGAAGATGATCCGTCCGAAGCAATGTTGTCTTGATCGTCATCAAACTTTCCAAGTGATTCCTCAAAATCAGAATGCACAACAGTATCAACTCCAAATTGTGTAAAATCAACCACAAGGTCGACATCAAAGGAAGGCTCAATTTGATCCATCAGAACATTTTCAGTTGGCTATAAAGGAATGTGTTCAGAAACTCCATATATTCTTCCTCTTGGGTTAATTGATGTCATTGTAATCCATGGATCATTCCGAGCTGTGACGCGGGGATAACGAATATAGCAAACCTAAAATAATAAATCATTAGAACTTCAAAAATATTAGAAATAGTCTCAAAGTTAACTTTCAAACTATGTTAACTTACTTGGTCAGCTTGTGATGCAAGGATGAACGGATCGAATTTTAAAAGTCGTCGTCTTGAATGAACCAAATTGGTCAACATGAACACCATGAACAATGAAGGGATCGTACCAATCACACATAAACATAATACACTGCAAGTTTAAAAATCCTGGATAACGTACTTCTAATATTTTGTTAAGGATCCCTTAGTAAACTACATCACCAGATTTAGCCAAGATGACATAATCTGAAGTAGGCTTACTACGCCCAGCATCATAAATCCGAAACGCATATCCTCTTGTGCAATACCTTGGGTATGAAGTTACAATGTAATTCAGACCGTTAACTAACTCCACTGACCAAGTATCAAATGTTTAACCATTGGCGATGCCTTCCGTAATCTGCAGAAAATCATTAAATATAAGTAAAACTCCGTACAATAAATTTAGAATGGAAATTTATATCGAAAATCATTTTTGGCTACACTTACATAAAATTTCAACCACAGAGCAAAATCTTTCTCTTTTAAATTACCAAGGTCTTCTTCGGAGTAATCCGGATAGTAAGTCCGTACAAGAGCCATGTAAATCCTATCAATAAATAAATTTAAAATTATAATATCGAAAATTAACAAATTATAGAAAATTGATATTATCATAAAATGGTTTACCTTTCATATTGCATAATATCCTCACAATTTGCGAGAATATACATATGCAAGTGTGTGAGCTCCTTCTCAGATAGAATTCAGTTCTTTTTCCACTTACACGACCAACTTGGGTAAACAACGCAGGAGCATACATAGGATAAATTGGTCTCTCACCTCTATCATCATGACGAGAAGGACGTCGACTCTTTGTACTCACTTCTGATGGAAAGTAATATTCAGCAGAGTGTGACGCTTCTTCGTTGAGGCTCAATGCGACAATTGATCCCTCAAATTTGCTTAAATTTTTAACCTTCTTCTTTAGATGAAACATGTACCGCTCAAATGGATACATCCACCAGTATTGTACAGGACCTCCTAGTGATGCTTCTCGTGGGAGGTGCATTGGAAGATGTTCCATAACATCAAAGAACGACAGAGGAAATATCTTCTCCAGATTGCAAATGATCACCAGTATATTCGCTTCTAAATTTTGAGACCCCTCAAGTGTAAGTGTTCGCGAGCACAAATCTCGGAAAAGCACCACGTCCTGCAAATATAAGTAGAACATTTAACAAATCAATATATATAGTTACTAAATTGATTAAATCAAGGTTGTAATGATATTTACCTGTAGTTGCTTGGTGGACATTTTTGTCTAGAAGATGGGCAAATGAAAATGGAAATAGCCATTGCATGACAACATGATAGTCATGACTCTTCATTCTACTAAACTTTCCTTCTCCATCCCAACGCAATTACGTAGATTAAATGCATATCCATCTGTGAATTTCACATCTTCCCGAATCCAATAAAAAAATACTTGTTTCATTTTTGCATCTAACCGGTAGGCAGGCATACGACATCTACCGTTCTTCATAACTTTAAGAACATCTTGAGCACAAATCATTGGCAAGTCTAATCTAGATTTCACATTGTCTTTGGTATTCCCCTGGACATTTAAAACAATGTTCATAATGTTATCAAAGAAGTTCTTCTCAATGTGCATGACATCTAGATTGTGCCTCAATAAATGGTCTTCTAATAAGGCAAATCCCAAAAAAAATATTCTTCTTGTGATCCCAAAAAAAATACTCATAGATTAATAGTTGTAGGAATACATATAGTGATCTCTTAGGATGATCGGGCTCAGGAACAAGCACGGGGAGAAACAAAAACTCTCTACGCATGCAAATAGATGGAGGCAAATTGTAAGGAGTTACGATTACAGGCCACAATGAATATTTCCTTCCTTGCTTTCCAAATGGGTTAAAACCATCAGTGCATAATCCGAAGTATACATTCCTTTGCTCATATGCAATATCTGGATACTTTGACTGAAAATGTTTTCACGCTTCTGCATCTGAAGGATGTGCAATATCTCCTTCTTGACTATGCTCTGCATGCCATCTCATTGGCTCTGTTGTGCGATGTGATTGATACAACCTCTTCAATCTCTCAATTCACAGTAAATACCACATCCATTTATATGGAATTGGAACTCTCCCACTTATTTTCTGACATCGCGGTTTACGACAAAATTTATATCTTTTGCAGTTTTTGTCTTCTCTCCAATATTATCATACAATTATCGATGCACACATCTATCATCTGATATAGCAACCCAAGACCAGCTACAAGCTTCTGAATATCGTAATATGATGCTGGTGAAAGATTATCTTCCGGCAAAATATTTTTCACAAATTCTGCTATCGCATCTACACATTCTTCCCCCAAATTGTAATCCGTCGTAATTTTCATCATTCTACTTGTAGATGATAAAGGCGAATGACCTTCTCTACAACCTGTATATAGTGGCTACTTCACTGCATCTAACATATCAAAAAAAATTTGTGCTTCTAAATGAGGTTCTTCTACCCTATCTCCATCTACAGCGGTACCTACACCAAAATCTACTTTTGTTCTATGTTCTCCTAATGTTTATGGAATATATGGTTCACTAGTACTACCATAATCATAATTTGTTTTCCCATGTAAATACCAAATCTTTTAACCCGGCATAAACCCATTCATATACAAGTGGTTCCAAACAATCTCTATATTAATATTATGTGAATTCCGATAATTAGAACATGGACATTTCAACTTACGACTTTTTTGCGCGACTTGTTGATTTGTTGCCAATTCCATGAACTCGCATATACCTCATGCATATTCTTCTTTCATTAAGTTTGACTCTGGATCCATCATCGGTTCGTCCATCCATAATCAAAAATATCTAGAAGAAGACATCTATTTCTGATTTCAAATTTTTTTTTCGTAATGTGGGAGTTGTGAATGAACCTGAGAGTTGTGAATGAATGTGAGAGTGTGAAAACATATTTATAAACACGCAGTCCGTTGGAAATACGTTGAAAATCTATCATAAATTTGAAAATTCAAACGACTACTTAATGGATACATAAACGTATATATTTTCCAACAGATTACAGACGGTTGTTGCAAAAACCCGTTGGAAATCCGTGGCATATAACAGTTATATTAATGTTTATAATTTCCAACGGATTTCCAACAGTTTTTTCAACGCATGTCGGAAATTTTCCTACGGACGTTGAGAAATTGGAAATTCATCGGTTAGCCCTCAGAAAATTCCGACGGCTACATAGAAATTATGGACGTTGATCAAAGAATGCAAATTAAGAAAAATAGATGATTCTAATATTTTTTTATTTTAAAAGATGAATGTGCATCTTTATCTTTTTTCTTTCAAAAAACTTCAAGTGTCTCCTTGTATCCTACAAATGAAATGAATTGGACCACTCAAGCTTAAGAAACCGCATCAGAGTTCTATGCATAGAACAAAAAATCAATGGCTTATCGTTTCTATGATGATTTTTGGATCGTTCTAGTTTTTTTTATGTATTTCAAAACTTGAATACTTTGTATTGGCCGGCTGAAATATTATTAGCATAACATGAGTAAAAATCTTACGAAAAAGTTCAAAATCAAAGAGAAAGATGGTGTCGATGATGTATATATTTTACCTAAGAACCAATTTTGAATCCATTGGGGTTTTTCGCTGCAAGTAAAACTAAAAAAAATTAGAAAGGAAGATGAGATCTCAACAACTACCACAAAAATAAGCAAACATTTTCATTGGTTAGAAGTAAGAGCAAAAATGTAATCAACCACCAACAATATCTTTCATAGTCTGAGAGTAATCTTCATGTGTTATTGGCTCCATATGCATGCAAGCAAATATCAAGAATCCACACTCAAAAACGGATAGCTAATAAGATTGCTTAAAAATACTTATTTGCTTTATTCATAGGGATAATTACAGGAATGACTCAAAATTGTAGTTCAATTGCTAGCATGACTCGCGTGTTTTTTAGTTAAAAGTCCGGTCTAAATCTCAAATATACCCTTGCCATGCTGAGTAAAAAAATAATTACTATAGTGCCATTAAAAATTACAAAAGTGTCATTCTGTTAACGTTGTCGCAGACTTATTTCGTCATAGACTTATTTCGTCGCAGAATTATTTCATGTTACCGCAGAGTTATTGAATTATGTTAGTTACCGCAGATTTATTTCAGTTACCTCAGAGTTATTTAGTTATCGCAAACTTATTTAGTTACCGCAGACTTATTTTAGTTATCGTAGACTTATTTCATTACCTCAGACTTATTGAACATTGTGGAAGCCTTATTTAGTTACCGCAAACTTATTGTAGTTACCGCAGACTTATTGTAGTTACCGCAGATTTATTGTAGTTACCGCAAACTTATTGAAACGTTGTCGCAGACTTATTGTAGTTACCGCAGACTTATTTAGTTATCGCAGACTTATTAAGTAGTTACCGCAGACTTATTGAGTTACCGCAGATTTATTGAATGTTGTCGCAAACTTATTTAGTTACGACAGACTTATTGTAGTTACGGTAAACTTATTGTAGTTATGACAAATTTATTGTAGTTACCGCAGACTTATTGAGTAGTTATGGCAGACTTATTGTGTAGTTACGACAAACTTATTGAGTAGTTACCGCAGACTTATTGAGTAGTTACCGCAGAAATATTGATTAGTTACGGCAAACTTATTGAGTAGTTACCGCAGACTTATTGAGTAGTTACATCAGATTTATTGAGTTGTTACGGCTGACTTATTGAGTAGTTACAACAGACTTACTGAGTAGTTACAACAGACTTACTGAATAGTTACAACAGACTTACTGAGTAGTTACGTCAGACTTATTGAGTAGTTACGTCAGATTTATTGAGTAGTTACGTCAGACTTATTGAGTAGTTACGTCAGACTTATTGAGTAGTTACGTCAGACTTATTGAGTAGTTACGGTAGACTTATTGAGTAGTTACGGTAGACTTATTGAGTAGCTACCGCAGACTTATTGAGTAGTTACCGCAGACTTATTGAGTAGTTATGACAGACTTATTGTAGTTGCCGCAGACTTATTGAGTAGTTGTCGCAGACTTATTGAGTAGTTGCCGCAAACTTATTGAGTAGTTGTCACAAACTTATTGAATAGTTACCGCAGACTTATTGAGTTATCGTCATCTTATCGTCGTTGTCGTCGTCATAACGTCGTGTCATCGTCGTCGTCGTGTAATCGTCATCGTCCTTGTGTTGTCGTCTTGTCGCCGTCGTCGTCTGTGTTGTGTCGTGTCGTCTTCGTTGTGTCGTCGTCGATTTTGAATGTAAAAAATAAAAAATATATAAAAATATAAAAACATAAATAGCAAATTTTGTAATTATAAAATAAAGGTTAGATTATATTGTCTTTTAATCCTCTCAAAATTTACCTAGAAAAAAAAATCAAACTAATAATTACATCTAAAATTTGGGTCAATTTATGTCATTATTATCTCTATCCATCCCTCCCCCCTTCTTTTAAAAAAACTAAACTTACTAAATAAAAAAAGCCACACAATTAGATCTTGAATAGCACAAAAGTCCAATAAATCAAAACCCACAAAAACACACTCGAGGATGATTTGCTTCTGCGTAGAAACGAAACCCCTAAAATAAGTAACTAAATCTTAAAACCCTCTTTAACGAAAAAAATAATCTCAAAAACCTAAATCTAAGTTGCAAACGACTTAAGACTTTATCCTCTTAAACTCTATCGATGACAAATTGAATAATCAAATCAACGAAAAATAGACAAAGTAAGAAGTAAGCACATGATTATCGAGACTGAGCAATCATAGAGTATTTGTTTAACCAATAAAACCGCCGGCGTTGGATTGGTAGTGAACATAAATGATTTGAGGATTTGAAATTATTACATGGAAGAAGCTCTACAAAATTACAATCGGAATTGAATAGGAAAATCAAATATAAACCCAAATCCGACGAAAGTGGAAGCTAACTCTGATGAAAAGAGATATGAAAGATTTAGCAAAAAATAAGAGAAAATGAAAAATCTAGAGAGAAAAAAAAGTAAGAAATAAAAACAAGTCCGATATAATATGGTAAAAACTCTTATTCTATATGTTTAACCAAGTGTTATTAGTTTGATTGGAAAAGATCGTAGATAAAGTTTAAATGTTATATGATCAAATGATTTCTAAGTTGTTGGTGATAAAACTACTATTATATTATATGATTTTATATCGGAGATTATTGGGTTCTACCAAAAACTTATTGGTATTAAAAAGTAAAAAATCGCATGTTTTGTTGAGACTTTGAGTTTGATAATAGCTTAGGTTAGTTTCGGTTTATGCTTTGTTATGTTAACCAAGAACAAGATTTAACGAGTTCCTCTCAATTGAGAGTACGTCTCGAGTAAGCCTAACTTACTAACTTCCATTAAAACACTTTTGTTGTTTACACTTTGATATCTTTGGTCTCTCACTCACTCACACTAACTCTCTTGCTCTTTTGATGAAAGATACCTCACCAAGAAGAGTTCCAATGTGATGTTGTGCTTAGGAGATATGGCACATATCCCTAATCCTGACCCCAAGACAAAGAACAACAAGAAACCCAAGAAGAATCACTCACCAAAGACCCCTAAAGACTATACCCTCTCAACCGAATGTTTAGCTCTATTGTTTGTCTTCTCTTCTTCTCTTTCTCTTGTTTTTGTGGATGATTTATTGTGAAAACCTTGTGCCTCTATTTATAGTGTGTGTTGTAGACTTCCATTCCTATCTTGAATTGGTTTTGCCTCTTGTAAACCTAATAGAAATATGATTACTTATGATCCAAGAAACACACAAAATACACTTGCCATTAAGTGTTAACGGGTCTATGTGTTTATGCCGAAGCCCACACATATTCAGCTTCTTAATGTCTTCAGCGTTATGGCCCATCATGGCCCAAGAAGAGGAGAGACGAGAGCCGTTGGTGACTTCACTTGACTCGGCACATCTCACAATCTCCACCTTACCGAGATGCGTGTCAGCCTGCTTCTCTCCTTGTTCCAAGAAAGCAACTTTTCACCTTCCCAAAGCTTTCTCTCTCTTTTCCCGAAAGCTCTCTTTCTCTCTTGCGAAGCCTTCCTCTCTCTTTCTTCACTCCGACGCTTATCTTCATCTTCCGACTTTCTTCTCCTTTCCTTTCCGGCATAAGCTTCCATTTCCGACCATCTGTCTTCTCGTCTTCTATCACCTTCTTTTTTTTCCGAAGACGTTTCGCCTTCTCCGACGCATTCTTGCCTTCTTCGATGGACGCCGGTGGCTCTTCCAAGAAATCTCCAATCTCCGAGTACGACATACTCGAGACGATCTGTCAGAATGCTGCCGCTACTCAAGGAATAGGTAACGCCGCATCTTTCCTTGTCTATGTAACCGAGACTCTTCCGATTCTTCGGAATCCACACCTCTTTTCTTTTTTCTTTCGAACATTGACATGTTCGGTTTCTTCTTTTCCAGGTGTAGAGGAGCACAAGAAGTTTGACACCTTGACGCTTTGCAAGAAGTAAGTTACTCTTCTCACCTTTACTCTTTCCGATTTCATGCTTGACCGATTTAGAAATCTTTGAGTTTTTACTTTTGTCGATTCATCTTCTGAGTCTTTTTCCTGGTACTGACTCCTTTTTTTTTTCTTTGTCCGGTGCATGCCATTGACAAGGCCATCTCGGACTACGCGCTCGCCAAGTCAGGGGAGGACTTTCAACTTTAAGGTGAAACCCTCGAACATATTTTCAGGTAACCCTTTTGTCATCATATCTATTGGGTTTTAGGTAGTATGAATCTTGATAATATCAACTAAACCGTTTTCAACTAAATCACGAATAAAATGATATTTAGTCGCAATGTGTTTAGTTCTGTCATGATGAACTGGGTTCTTAGCTAGATGAATTGCGCTTTGTGAATCACACCTTAATGTAAAACACTTAGAACCAATACTCAATTCATCACAAATTTTCTGCAACCAAATTCCTTCCTTAGCCGCTTCTGTGAGAGCGATATACTCAGCCTCTGTGGTCGATAAAGCTACCACATGCTGCAGGCTTGCTCTCCAGCTTACCGTGTTTCCACCAACTTGGAACACGTATCATGTGACTGATCTTATTTTTTCAAGATCGGTTGCATAGTCCGAGACACAATACCCTTCAATGTCTAAGTGTCCTGCCTTAGTAAAAGTTAGGCTTAAGTTCGTAGAACCTTTTACATACCTTAGGATCCATTTTACCGCATTCCAATGAATCCTTCCTGGATTGGCCACGTATCGGCTTACCAAGCAGATTGCATAAGCAATATATGGTCTTGAACCGATTATGGCATACATTAGGCTGTTTACTACGCTTGCATAAGGCATGTCTTCCATAATCAACCTTTCTTTGATCAGTTCTTCTTGTGTCAAACTTTTTAACTTGAGCTGTGTGTTTACGGGTGAGACCACATCCCTACAATCAATCATATTAAACGATCTTAACACTTATCTTAGGTATCTACCTTGTGATAGCTTTAGGATTCTATTCTTTTGATCTCTTATGATTTCCATGCCTAGTATTCTCTTAGCCGATCCTAAGTCCTTCTTCTCAAATTCTGTATTTAAGCTTCTCTTTAAGATGCTTATCTTCTTTAGATCCTTAGCTATTACTAGCATGTCATCGACATAGAGTAGGAGGAATACTTGATCATCAATGTTAGTTCCCTTGAAGTAGACGCAAGGATCATTGATGCTTCTTTGGAATCCTTGTGATTTTAGGAAGTCGTTAAACTTGTGGTTCCATTGCCTAGGGGATTGTTTCAATCCATAGAGTGACTTCTTCAATAGACAAACCTTGTTTTCTTTCTCTTTTTCAATGAACTCTTCCGGTTGATCCATGTAGATCACTTCATCTAGCGTACCATGCAAGAAAGCGGTTTTAACGTCCAGTTGCTCTAGCTCTAAGTCGAAATTCACCACAACTAACAACATGATCCTTATGGATACATGTTTCAATACCGGTGAGAAAATCTCATTGTAGTCTATTCCTTCTACTTGTGTGAATCCTTTTGCGACTAGTCTAGCTTTATGTCTTGATTTTTCAACCCCGAGAATTCCTTCTTTTAACTTGAAAATCCACTTGCATCCTACTGTCTTTTGCTTTTCCAGTTTAGAGACTATATCCCATGTCTCATTCTTGTATAGTGAGTTCATTTCTTCCTCCATAGCTAGTCTCCATTTCTTCCATTCCCTACTTCTCTTAGCTTCTCCTAGAGTTTTAGGGTCGTCTAGCTCTAGGTCTTCAGCACACGCAAGTACATAAGCTAATAATGCGATGAATCACCATACCTTTGAGGAGATTGAATGTTTCCTCTTCTGGTCCTATCTCTTGCCAATAGATATTCGTCTAATGACTCAATTTCCTCATCTTCCTTTTCTTCAGACACCTCTTCCTCCTCTAATTCTTCCTCCTCTAATTCTTCTTCCTCTTCATCTCGGGTTTCTGAAGATACTCCACCTTGACTAGTGTTGTCCCGAGTATCTTCTTCTTCTTTATTTGTGTTGCATTGGACTGAAGAGTCTTGGACCATGATATTATTGTATGGTCCTTGAATTAGCTCTGTTCTGAAAGTGACCTTTTTAGACTTAAATTTAGGTTGACTTTCTTCTTTGGCTTCCTTGTAGACTTTGTCTTCATCAAATACCACATTCCGGCTAATAGTGCACTTTCTTTCTTCGGGTAACCATATCCTATAACCTTTAGTTCCTTGAAGATATCCCATAAAGAAACCTTTATAGCCCTAGGACTTAGCTTATCTTGTTGAATGTGTATATACGCTACGCATCCAAACCTCTTTAAGTGGCTGTAGTTAGCCTTAGTTCCTATCCATATCTCTTCTGGTATTTTGAACTTTAGTGAAGCATTAGGTGTCCTGTTTATTAGGTAGACGGCTGTGGCAGCTGCTTCTGCCCAGAACTTCTTTTCCAAACCGGTTTCTGCTAGCATACATCTGATCTTGTCGGCTATTGTTCGATTCATCCTCTCGAATACTCTATTTTGTTATGGAGTATAGACGCAAGTTCGATACCTTTTTACTCCTGTTTCCTTACATAAGTTTTCCATTTGTTGGTTGCAAAACTCCAGGCCGTTATCAATTCTTAAGCACTTGAGAGTCCTCTTAGTTTGATTTTCTACCAAACTCCAGGCCGTTATCATATTCTTCAAGCTCATATGACCGAGCCTTGAGTGTCATCTATTTGCTAAATTTCTTTCAGCCATTGCTATAGACACTTCTCCTTGCAACACCGATTCTTGTAGGTAGTAGTACAGTCCTTCTTGATACTTTCCCGTGAGCACTTGTCTTTTATCCTTGTAGAATTTCACAGTGAAATCTTCACCTTAATACTTACAGCCGCTTTTCTCTAGCTGGCCGTATGAAATAAGATTTCTTCCCATGTCTGGCATGTATCTTACTTCTGTTAGTGTCACTATAGTTCCATCAAGGTTCTGTATTTTTAAGTTACCTATTCCTTTGACTTCACTTTGTGTGTTGTTGCCCATTAGTATTTTGCCTCCATCGATTTCTTTAAAATCAAATAGTACCTCTTTGTTTGGTGTGATGTGGAATGTGCATCCAGAGTCCATCACCCACTCATCTTTAGTGTCTTGTAAACTGACTGTTAGCACCATAGGCAGCTCAATATTTTTAGCTATGTTAGTCGCATTGTTAGTTTTTCTTTCAGGGAACTCTGCTTTGAAGTATCCCTCTTTTCCACAGATCCAGCATTCCCTCTTCTTTGTAGTTGGTCTCTGTCTTGACTTTGACCTTCTATCTCTGCTTTTGAAACGATTTCCTTTGTTGTAGCTCCTATTCTCGTTTCTTCCTCTGCTCACAAAGAGACCTTCAGAGTGGTTTCTTGTTTTCAACAAGCCCTTTTCCTTTAGCTCAATTTCTTTGGAATAGGCTGCGCTTGTCACATCGTCCATACTTAAGGTTTGTGACTTGCCGGCTCCATACTTAAGGGTGTCTCTTAGTGCTTCATAGGGATCTGGAAGTGCTGTTAAGATTTGTATAGCTTGGTTTTCATCTGATATGTTGATGTTCAAGCTAGCCAAATCATTAATTAGTTTCAAAAACATATCCATGTTGTAATCTATACTTTTATGTTCTTCAAACTTAAAACTTGAGAACTTTTGTTTCAAGTAGATATGATTGGCTTGAGACTTTCATTGATAGTCTCTCTCGAGAGCTTGCCATATCGCCAAAGCAGTCTTTTCTTTCATGACTTTCCGAAGAACTACATCTCCTAAGCTCATGCATATTGTATTCTTAGCTCTCTTTTCTTTTTCTTATTGTGTCGGGTCTACTTCTATCTTCACTTCAGGTAAGGTTTCCGAGATTTCTTTTCTTTTTCCTATAGGATCTCCCTTACTGGATGTAGATGGGTTTGTTTCTTTTAAACATGAATCCAAACCGAGTAGTTCTAGCTGGCACAACATCTTGTACTTCCATAAACCGAAGTCTCCTTTCCCATCGAACTTTTCCAAATCATATCTTCTTGAAGTTGCCTCCATGATTCCTTAGTTTCTAGGCCCGAAACGTTTAATCACTGATAACTTCACAAACCGTATGATGTTAGGAACTTGCAGATCTTGGATTCTTAGTCACGCTTCTGCTTGTCCTACGCTCTGATACCACTTGTTGAGATTTTGAGTTCGATAATAGCTTAGGTTAGTTTCGGTTTATGCTTTGTTATATTAACCAAGAACAAGATTTAACGAGTTCCTCTCAATTGAAAGTACGTCTCGAATAAGCCTAGCTTACTAACTTCCACTAAAACACTTTTGTTGTTTACACTTTGATATCTTTGGTCTCTCACTCACTCACACTAACTCTCTTGCTCTTTTGATGAAAGGTACCTCACCAAGAAGAGGTCCAATGTGATGTTGTGCTTAGGAGATATGGCACTTATCCCTAATCTCGACCCCAAGACAAAGAGCAACAAGAAACCCAAGAAGAATCACTCACCAAAGACCCATAAAGACTAAACCCTCTCAACTGAATGTTTAGCTTTATTGCTTGTCTTCTCTTCTTCTCTTTCTCTTGTTTTTGTAGATAATTTATTGTGAATACCTTGTGCCTCTATTTATAGTGTGTGTTGTAGACTTCCATTCCTATCTTAAATTGGTTTTGCCTCTTGTAATCCTATTAGAAATAGGATTACTTATGATCCAAGAAACACACAAAATACACTTACCATTAAATATTAACGGATCTATGTGTTTATGCCAAAACCCACACATATTCAGCTTCTTAATATCTTCAGCGTTATGGCCCATCATGGGCCAAGAGGAGGAGAGACGAGAGCCGTCGGTGACTTCACGCGACTCGGCACATCTCACACGTTTCAGTATTCATAATCAAGAATAATATTTTTTTTAATTAAATGAAAACAGTAAAAATGATGGTGATGTGTCAATCCCTTGTGCGAGAGACTCACTTCTTTGACCCATGCCTTTTTCCAAACACGAAATGACTATTTAGCCTTGCGTATAATGCACTCGCTGATATGGACCGTTTGTTTTTGTAAGACAAAAAGTCGCGACTCTCAGATAACGATGACGTGTCTTTGGGAGTTGTGTTTTCTTCGAATTTGTGAGAGATTTATCGGATTAAAGGTAAAAATCGCTGCAGGATAATTTTTTTTTTGACAAATAATCTGGTCAGGTTTTCGGTTTCTAGGTATCTCTGTCTCTTCAAAAGGTGAAAAATGTATTTTTCTCTTTGTTCTTTCTCATACCGTCTTCTTCCTTTTTTTCTCTTCTCCTGTATATTTTCCGATCATACTCGTTGAAGTCGATGTAGATTGTATATCCAGTGTACTTATTTTTCAAGGTTCTACCGATTATATTGGGCATTATGGTCTGGTGTTCAGATTTCGACACCGCCTTGGTTTAGTCTTTTTCCAACCGCTGCGATTATCTCGGATATAATCGCTATGGATTTCATGGTTTTCCATAACTGGAAATCGGTTCCTCTTTCTTCCCTTTCAAGTCGATTGCATCCTCCAATCTTATTATGCCTTCAATTTAGACTTATGTCTCGCCTTTTCATCGAATCCAACCTCTCTGATTTTTCAAGAATGAACATCAACGAGTCCGATTTTTCAGTTCCTGAAGAACTCCTCACTCACGCGACTCGGGCTTCCCAAGTTAGTTTGCTCCTTCGTTCGGCTAACCCAAAACGCCAAAACCTCCGTGCTTTAACCCAGTTCTTCCCGCGGCTATGGGGAATGGAAACTTCGATCACCGGTCGAATTGTGGACCACGACAGAGTCCACCTCCTCTTCCCCTCCAATGAAGCCCTGCAACTTATCCTTCGCCGTGGCCCATGGAGTTTGAACAGCTGGAAGGTAGCAATGAAGGCTTGGGACCCATCACTCAACCGATGCCGAACCAAATGCGATTAATTTCTGGGTTCAGATACGAGACCTTCCTCTGCAATATTTTTCGATTCCTATGGTTAATTTAATAGCCGGAACTCTCGGTGATATTGTCGAATCTGAGAGTGAGTCCACTCTTGGAGAGCATTCTTCATTTGGTCGAGTCTGCATCCGTTGGGCGCTTCAGCAACCTTTAGTCTTCGAACGCCGCATTAAATTCGGTGATGCTTTTTCGATGGTGTACTTCCGTTACGAGAAGCTCCGGAATTTCTGTTTCCGGTGTCATCTTCTCACCCATGACATTGAAAGTATCCCGCTCCGGAAGCAGAGGCTGCGCCTGGACACCAAGAACCGGACACCAACGAAGAACATAACAGAGTTTCTTCTCTGTTCATCTTTCCAGACACATCAACAAAAGCAATCAAAGCTGCTCATATTTCCATGAGTGATGCCTCTGGTTCAATTGTACCAGTTCCGGTCCCGATTCATTCTCCATTTACGGAAGTGGAAGACAACCCAATGATTATCATTGATAATAGGCAATTCTCAATAGCAGACATCTGCCACTTTTACCATAATTATACTTCGGTTTCTGATGCCACCGAATCTGAAGCATGCCACCGACGAGTCCTCCTCTCTCTAGAGCATGTTGATAACGAGATTATTAAGGAAATTACAAGACCGTTGGGAACTCCATCAAGCTACCCTCACAAAAAATGCAGAATTATGGCGTCCAAGGTCATTTCAACCAAACTTAGCGGCGAGTCGGGCCCAATACCACCACAAACTTCAAGCAGAAACGAGGCGGACTCAATATCACCAAGGACCGAATAAGAATAGTAAGTTGGAACTGCTAGAGAATTGGGAAAATTTTGACAGTTCGTCGTCTAAAGGAGTTATGTCGTCGATATCTCCTAGATGCAGTATTTCTTATGGAGATGAAGCAACCGTTCAGTTCTATGTGTGATCTTTCCGTTTCATTAGATTTTCAGCATTATTGTATTGTATCTCTAGTTGGCCTTAGTGGCAGTCTCGCTTTCTTTTGGAAGTCTTCTCTTAATGTCAATATTCTATATCATGATGCAAGACTAATAGAATGTTTAATTAATGAAAAATCCTTTCCGTTCTACTTGTCTTGTATTTATGGTCATCTGAATCCCCAATATCGGCATGAGTTATGGGAAAGGCTTCAAAGAATAGCCACTATTCGCAATGATCCTTGGATAATGGTAGGAGACTTCGATCAGATACAGAATAATACTGAGAAACTTGGGGGTCATCCCCGAGATGAGGGCACATTTAAAGACTTCAACACTACATTGGAAATTTGTGACATGTCTGAACTTCACCATACTGGGAATAAATTTAGTTGGAGTGGATCCCGTAGTTTGATGAGGAATGGGTTGCGGACAACAGAGCTAATTCAGTGTTGTCTAGATAAATCTTTTGCAAATACGGAATGGTTAGCCTACTATCATGCGACCTTTTCTGAATATTTGGAGCCTATTGAGTCGGTCCACAGACCAATGATTGTTAATATTTTAGCGAATACAAGTATCAAGCGCGGTCGGTTCCAGTATGACAAATATTTGTTTGAGCGGGAAGGATTTAAAGAATTCATCGAGAAAGTATGGAATCTTCTGAACTTGGTGATCTTCAAACCAAGTTAAAGGTTATACGAAAAAAAAATTCTTGATGGAAACGCCACAACAACACTAACTCAGAAATAGAAATCCAAGAACTCAAGAAGGATCTCGAGTTAGCATTTTTACAAACACAGCCGGACATAACACTGATAAGGTCCATCAAAAGAAAACTCAATCTAGCTTATTACCATGAGGAAGTCTTCTGGAAAATCAAGAGTCGCAATAAATGGCTAACGGAGGGAGATCGTATACAAAAAATTTTCAAGGTTGTGCGAAAGCCTGCAAAGCCAGAAATCGTATTACTTTGATATTGGATGACAGTGGGGTAGAACACACAAATGAAGTCAATATCTCAAGAGTGACTATCCAATATTTTCAGTCGTTATTCACTAGCACCGCTATTACCGAATGGGGGGGTTTTTTTGAGGATATTGAGCCAATGGTTACGCCAATCATGAATCAGAATCTCACGGGTGAAAGTTACAGATACCGAAATCTTTCAAGCAATAAAAGATATAGGATGGGATAGACGCCGGGTCCTGATGGTTTAAGTGGTACATTATATCACCAATTTTACTATCTCATTGGTGATGATGTTATTTTGGCGATTAAGGGTTTTTTCAATGATGGTTTACTACCTTATGGTATTAATCATACACATATGTGTCTTCTCCCCAAGTATGATCAAGCAAGGACCATGAGTGTGTATCGCCCAATGAGTCTGTGTAATGTTGCATACAGGATAATCTCGAAGATTTTGATTAAGCGGCTTAAATCATTTCTACCATCAATTATCTCGGACCAACAAACAATTTTTGTTCCGGGTCGTCAAATATCAGACAATGTGTTAATAGCTCACGAACTTCTCCACGCTTTAAAGACAAGGAAGCGACAAGCAAAGACGTATATGGCTATAAAAACAGAAATCTCTTAAAGCATATGATCGAGTAGAATGAAACTTCCTTGAAGAGATAATGGTCCGTTTAGGTTTTGATGCGAAGTGGATTAGTTGGATAATGTCATGTGTAAAGTCAGTCTCCTATTATATCCTGATCAACGGCAGTCCCTACAGAGAAATTACATCCTTCTCGAGGTATTCGACAAGGAGATCCTCTATCCCCATACTTATTTTTATTTTGCGCAGAAATGCTAACACAACAACTTAACCGAGAAGAACGTCTTGGTAATATTAAAGGGATATCTATCAGCAATAATGGTCCCCGGGTCAGCCATCTTCTATTTGCGGACGACTCATTCTTTTTCTGTCAAGCCAATAGGCAGAATAATTCGACATTAGCTAACGTATTACGCCACTACGAAGAGTTGTCAGGCCAGCAAGTTAATGTTGACAAATCATCGATAATATTTGGAGCTCGGATCTATGAATCCAAAAAAACTGAGGTACAAAACGTCATTAATATTCAGCGGTCGGGTGGATGTAATAAATATTTGGGCTTACCCGAGGATTTTTCTCAAAGAAAATGTGAGATTTTCGATTATCTGGTCAAGAAGGTTAAGGAGCGTACAAAAGGTTGAAATCAAAAATTCTTATCGGAAGGAAGAAAGGAGATTCTTTTGAAGTCCATTGCTACAGCATTGCCTACATATGCTATGAGTTGCTTTAAACTACCTAAAATGGTTTATCATGAGATAGATTCTGTTTTATCACAATTTTGGTGGGATTCGGATGAATCTAAAAGACATATGGCTTGGGTCAGTTGGAAGAAAATAAGCGTGCCTAAAAAAGAAAGAGGTCTCGGGTTCAAAGATATTGAGAAATTTAATGTTTTCTTGCTATCCAAGCAAGCTTGGCGCATTTTACAAGAACCTGAATGTCTGTTTGCTAGAATATTAAAAAACAAATATTTTCCAGAAACGACGTTAGGCGAGGCATCTATTACTAGGAAAACATCACATGGATGGCGTTTAATACTAAGTGGTCGCAATTTATTATTCAAAGTTCTATGATTTTGTATTGGTAATGGATCTCTCAATAAATCCTCAGAACCGTGGATACAATCTCACCCCCTCCACGAGCGGTGCTCAGCCGTTCTTTGAATCGACCACAAATTGTATTAAGAGATTTATGGCAACTGAATCATAAACAATGGGATGAAGATGCTTTACAACGTTATCTAACTACAGAGGATGCGAACCAATCTTGTAGATTGTACATCCCCCACAAAGACGCCAAAGATAAGTTAATCTGGAATTATACACATGATGGATGCTATTCGGTAAAGTCGGGATATTGGCTAGCAACACATTTTTGCGGACCAGCCTTTAAATCATTAACATATTCCCCTAGGAAACAAGACATTAAAAGATCGTGTATGGAAGTCTAAAACAGCTCCAAAGCTCAAACATTTTGTTTGGCGTGTATTATCATCGGCAATTGGTTCAGCTTCAGAATTATCCCGCCGGGGCATACCAGTAGATACTTCTTGCAAACGTTGTTGCCAACATGTCGAAACAACCAATCATAATCTTTTTCAATGTGACTACGCTCAGGCTGTTTAGCGTATTTCGAACTCTCCAATATCATCATAGCTTCTATCTACAAATTCATTGGATTAGAATTTTGAAATTCTTCTCGACTTACATGAGTCGTCGTCTACAGCAACATACCGACATGGGGTTTTCTGGATTATGTGGCAATTATGGAAATCACGTAATGATCTTATTTTTAATAAGGTCTTATACGATCCTCTGGTCGTTTGTTCATGAGTACAAGATAATATATCAGACTGGATAGATGCTACTTTCCCAGATCGGACTAATCATCGATGTAGTGCTTTCATACAACAACCGCTAACACAATGATTCCCCCCGACAACAAGTTTTTTCAAATGTAATATTGATGCTAATTACATTTATAATAAAGAATCAATAGGTGTGGGATGGATACTACGTGATGAATTTGGAACATATAAACTTTTGGTTTCAACTAAACTCAAGCAAAGATCTAACCCTCTAGAAGCAGAAGGCATGACTGTCTTCCATGCTTTACAATCATTATGGTGTCGGGGATACAAAAATATAATAATGAAAACTAATTGCAAAGTACTTGGAGACCTTCTCAAATATCATACTCGGATTGTAATCATGGAACTTTTGCTTAATGATCTCCGCAGTTGGACGGATCACTTCACCTCTGTCACGTTTACTATGGTTTCTCGACAAAATAACCAAGCAGCAAAATAAGTTAGCAAAGTTGGCTCACTAACAAAATAAGATTACAAATATTTATTTTTTTTCTTTTTATTATTTAAATAATTTGTTATTTAACGACTTTATAAATATTGGTTAAAATTTTAATAAAGACGTTTAAAATTTTTTTTGTAAAAGTCGCTGCAAAAGTAAAAAAAAACTAGTCTTCAATACGCTTTTCACAGAGAAGAAAAAAGCGTGACTCTCTTTCTTCCCTCCTACTGTTCATTGGCCGGAATCTCCCTGCAAGAAGCCCAACACTGTTTTCCGTTTATCTCGTCATATTCGCGAGTGACTAGTAAGCATTGTTCTGTTTGTTGATTTCAGAAAAAGCGATAAAAGTTTTGAAAAGTAAAACCCTAGGCAATCAGATTTTCGTTTTAAAACCGTATCAACTGTTTATCCTTTTTTTTTAAATAGATTTTGTCTATACACAAATGATTTGTCCATGACTATCCATACACAACTTATGTACTAGAAATAGAAATTGTCCATAATATTAATTTGAAAACACATGCCGGACCTTAATCTTTTCAATGTAACTAGAATTTGTCCATCTAACATTTGGCTTGTCCATTATTCAATTTGTGTCATGTCCATTACACAATATTTGGCATGTCCGCAGAATCACTGACTTCTTCACATTTTTTAGAATTACCCTCTTAACAACTTGTTTAAGAGTGCTACAAACTATCCATTGTAAAATCATTAATTGTCCATTACACATGTGGACAGAAATAGCAAACGAGAAAATCATTTATTGTCCACTATAAAATCATTAGTTGTCTACGAGGGGAATTTTTGACGGTGTGTCCAACAAAACAAGAAAATACTCCCGAGCTATCAAAATCAACCAAACATCACTGATGGTTTACATATCAGCGAAAATATTATATTCAATTATTTCGCAAAACTTATACAATCACATAAAATTTTATTTTGTAAACTTTTATCATGGAAGTTTTCATTCTGCATCATAATTTTATTTTATGTCATTATGTGGTTATGCAATATTTCCTATTTGTTACATGATTGACAGAGTTATGTTATGTGTTGAAAGCTTATTAAACCTATTATTTCATAACTAATATTCTTAATCTATGTTATTTAAATAAGAAAAAGGATTGCAGTATTTCTTTAGAAAAGAAATATCAGTCTTGTGCTTGTTATGCTTGTAATGATTGGGTAATTTGTTATGAAGGTTTTTTTTTTCTGTCGGCCTGTTATAGGGAGACGTAGGTTTTAGTTGTTAATATATATCTAACAAACAAAAAAAAAAAAGAGAGAAATGATGGGCAATTAATCATAAAACATTTTTGACCTAAAAAACTAACTTTTATCTTTTCTAACTATCTCTCACCGTCATTTTGAAGTTGCAGAACTACCACACATAGAACATTACCATTGTCATTGGTGAGGATAAAGATCCATTAAGTATTTGTCAACATCTTGATTGAGTTCGAGACCAAGAAGTGAAAAAATGGATCGTTTCCGGGATCTTTTTCTCCGAAAGATGTTACCATGATTTTTGGAATCAAATTTAGGTGTAATGTAGATATTGCTGGAACTTAAAAAAATCAGGCAATTATTCTGTCAAATTTGGGTATTGGACCGCGAGAGATCCCTTTCTTCTTACGTGTGACTTCTCTCTTTAGGGATCGCGTGTCACGACATTTCAGGCACAAATATGGAAATTAAAAACTAAATGGAAGCTAAATCATTTCTTGTGCAATGTATCTCAAGTTGTCTGCCTTCATGTCAACGCCTTTTTTATCGACATATTGGAAAAGATAAGGATTACCCACAGTGTGGAGCGCAGGAAGAGACTATTAATCATATGTTGTCTGAATGTCCTCTGACAAGACAAGTGTGGCACTATCAAACATTCAATCGGCTCCAAAAATCTTCCATTCGCAATCATTGTCCTATAATGTAGATTACCTATTTTAGCGAGGGAAGGAGTACAAAGCGGATGTAAAGATTTTGTGGATCTTTTTGTGGGTCATTTGGATTGTGAGAAACTAAAAATTTTTCGAGAACAATAGCAAAACCCTTGAGATACCCTAGATATTGCTATCCAAGAGGAGGAAGCATGGAGGAGAGCAAACATGAAGGAAGATCAGCCTGGAGAGGGTTATAGTGGTGCAGCAGAGGAAAGGCTACCCTGAGATTCTCGACTTTGCTATACATATGGATCGTGGCACGGATCGGATAGGAGGAGCGGATAAGGATGGCTGGTAACCATTGGAGATGAGATTATACATGTAGGGTTGAAAGTTTCACGATGATACCTTCCCCCCCCCCCTTTCATACAGAGCTGGAGGCCCTTATTTGGACCATGCAGAGTTTGACAGCTATCTATTTGACATACGTCCTCTTTGTTACAGACTGCTTAGACCTTATTGTTATAACTGTAAATCTTGATGTTTGGTCATCTTTTGCTTCGTGCTTAGAAATTTCTCGGTATTTAGAAATTTTTTTACGTCATTTAGGATTAGATATATTCCATGTAGTAAGAATATATGTGTAGCGAAATATGGAAGAACATGTGGATTATGTTTTTCCCATGTAAGTACATCGGTTCCCACCTATTTTACTTTAAAAAAGAGTCACTAAACCAATAAGTTAATATATGAGATTTGACGACAAAAAAAAACAAAAAATATTTGGACAACTCTGTGGATGTCTCAAAAGACAAGCTAACTAATATCAAATACCTGAAAAATTTCAAGATTTTTTTTATAACATAATCATATAATTGTTCTTCCAACTCAAGTAGGATTAAAATGAAGCCTATAATTATGTTAAGATAGAAACATCTGAAATCGTTTGATGTTCAAATCCTTTCCCAAATTATTTCAGTAAACCATTAATCTCACGTCCTAAGTTTTATCAATCAAATCTATATAAAATGAGGACAATGAGAGGTGAGTAATGGATTAATTAGTGGTATCAGTCACATGATTAACATTCGTTTATACTTGATAGTAACCCAGAATTCATACTGTAATCCTATATGGTTTTAAGAGGTCGATCATATATACTCTCATGCCAGTCAAAAGTCATATAGTCTCATGCATGTCATTATATATCTGTTGACAAGCCTTAGCTTATCTATACATGCATTTAATTAATATTATCAGTTATGCTTTGAGCGAATGGAAGACATTGAAGCATGCCCGGCCCTGGGTGCAGCAGGTTAAGCTCATGCTTTAGATACCACAGAAAATATATATTTATTAAGGGCATCATTTCTATGCAATTTAATGTAGTCTAGTGGCTAAGTCATTGAAATTTATCAAAAAGTCTCATTTTTGTTTCATCATTATATGTAATTGTTTTGTATATACATTTTTTCTTTCAAAGTAATTTAAAAAAAACAGATAAGATTTTTTAGACTTTTGGAAGAATATATATATATATATCAGAGGTGACTCTTGGTAGTATACCGGTCCCCTTATGGTATCAGAGCCTGGTGGTATTAATTTGTTAAAAGAGATAATTTTTACTAAAAAGAAATTTCAAGACTAAATTGAATTCGTATTTTTATAAACAAACTATTTTGATTTCTTTTTGAGTTCTAAGAATTTAGTAATCCTGAGTGTTTCGCCAGTCTCGTATCTAGGAAGTAAGTCCCGAAAGAGTAGGGCAATATAACCTAGAGTTTAGTCTGGATTGTAAGGAAAACTAATCTTTTAAATCAATAGGATTTCAAGATGAGTTAGGATATACTCTTAAAGAACAAATGAAAGATTGTTCTTTGTTAAAAGCGATTTGTTCACCACGATCCCCTTATGGTATCAGAGCCTGGTGGGATTAATTTGTTAAAAGAGATAATTTTTACTAAAAAGAAATTTCAAGACTAAATTGAGTTCGTATTTTTATAAACAAACTATTTTGATTTCTTTTTGAGTTCTAAGAATTTAGTAATCCTGAGTGTTTCGCCAGTCTCGTATCTAGGAAGTAAGTCCCGAAAGAGTAGGGCAATATAACCTAGAGTTTAGTCTGGATTGTAAGGAAAACTAATCTTTTAAATCAATAGGATTTCAAGATGAGTTCGTATTTTAAGAATACGCTAGATAGGTCTGAATCAACTTCATCTTCACGAATTAGATCTTCAAAAGAATCTAAAAAGATTATAAATAGTCATGAAACTACTATAGATGATTTCCAAGGATCAATTGACAATTGGGAAATCCCAAGAGTCCATAGAGACCAAATATACCAAATCTCAAAAATAAATTTCTTAAAAACAAATTTTTCAATTAAAACAGAAGAACGTGATATTCAATTAACTAAACCTTTTGAAACAATTTACTTGTTTTCAGAAAATGCTTTGCGAAAGCATAAAGAAAAGAATTTTAAATATATACATATTGGATTAGTCCAAGTCGGTATTAAACCGCTTTCAAAAGAAGGTCTTAACACTTCAATTCTAGCTATCTTAAGAGATACTAGATTCAAATTATTTGAAGATTCTTTGCTTAGCTCTATAGAATCGAGTTTATGTGCTGGTCCAATATCATTCGATTGTTATCCAAATTTCACTGTTTCTCTAAATGATAAAAATATTTTAAAATCTTTAGTTTTACAAGTTAAAACACATAATTATGAAATGATTGAAGGATCAATCCCGATTGCCTTGGTTTTTAGATTACATTATAAAGCCATGACAAGTGCCTTTTCTTCAAAAGTAAAACTATCAAGTAAAAAAGGTGAAACCCTCTTACTCCAAACTGATCTTTCAAAATCAAACTCCGTTATTCCAAGATCAATTCAATGGAAAGATATAAATCTTCCAGATGAATGGATCCTTGAAGGACTCACCCAACCAAAGCCTCAAAAACCCGTAGAACCAATAAAGCCAAACACGCGTCTAAAAAATATTGAACAATCTAACGATGGAAAAGTAAAACTTTCCTTCATTAGGCCTAATGATAAAAATACCGAAGACGATTTATCTTATGAATCCTCTTCAGCCATGGGAACTATAGACTTAGGAAGAATCTCCCAAATAGGTCGTAGTATTCCAATTCAAGAACCTAGATATCAACCACGATTTTCAACTTCTGATATTCCAAATTCGATTTTAAGAAATGTTGATTTTCAGACACAAATTCCAAAACCTGTTTATACATCAAGATCTAGTTTTGAACAAAATGAATTTGTTACCAAATCTGAGCCAACTAGCCCGACATTTTCGGCTATAACTGATAATATGGCAAATGAACTAAATATCCTAGAAAAAGACTTTGAAATAAATAAAAAATTCCTACGAGAAGATTTCTATTCGAAAAATAATTTACAAAAAAGAAATTGGTTTTTCAAAAAATTCTCAAAAAACAAAGAAAAAATACAAGAAGAATATTATGAATATCTTAAAAAACATAAAGTTCAAGTTTTATTTTTCAATTGGCTTGAAGATTATACAAAAGAAAATAACATTTATTTTCCTTATTCAAAATCAGCAAATCCCATCACAAACCGAAATAAATTTCCTGAGTGGGAAACACTTGCTAATGGAAAATTACTTCGTTCAAATCACCCCCCTCAACAAGGAATAAAGTTTGAATTATTGGGAAAACCAATTGAAGCAATCCCTTTTAAACTCCCCCAAGAAGATGATAAAACAAATGTCAAAAACATCATTCTTCAAAACAATTTTTCAAACATAAACCTTGGTACGATAAGCAAACAACTTGATAGAATTGAAAAAACAATTTTAAAACAACCGAACCTTCCAAATGAAACTTCAACCAGCAAAAAACTAAAACTTCCAATTTTCGAACCTTTCCAAATCTCAGAAACTAGTGTCAAAACTTACCAAAACACAAATATAGAATTCATTCGCGCCCTTCAAAGCCAACTAAGCCACATAGAAATAGGAGAAAATAGTAAACACCAAACTTATGATGCCCCTGACACTCCGACTTCTAAAATCCAAAAAAATATTAGGCTCATCCAAACACCTAATAATCCTGAAACACAAAGCTCAAATATCCAAATAAATACTCTATATCACGAATCAGATTCTGATAAAACCCTACACCAATTCCAAAACAATAAAATAAACTGTCTTGATTGGAAAAACAGTCATGAAAACCAAATAATAACAGCACCAGACCTAGGACAAATTCAACCAGTAGAACAATCTAGGTTTAACTCCTCTTCGGTCTATGACTGGAATCTAGATGGAATATCTGAATATAATATCTTAAATTTCCTCCAAAAAATGACGATGGCTGCAAATGCCTATAGAACACAAATAGGAAATGAAGATAAAACTGTAGCTGAACTCCTTATAGCTGGTTTCTCGGGACAGCTTAAAGGATGGTGGGATAACTATCTTACTAATCAGCAACGAGGAGAAATCCTTGACGCTATAAAAGTAGATGAAGAAGGCATGCCAATTCTAGACAATTTCGGAAATCCCCAACAAAATGCCGTAGCAACTCTAGTCCTAGCTATAACCCTTCATTTCATAGGAGATCCTTCAGTCCTTAGGGACAAAAACGCAGAACTCCTTTCAAATCTTAAATGTAAAAAACTAAGTGATTTCCAATGGTACAAAAACACATTCCTCACTAGAGTCCTTCTCCGACAAGATTCAAACCAACCTTTTTGGAAAGAAAAATTTCTTGCAGGACTACCAACACTCTTAGGAGAAAAGGTTAGAACAAAGATTAGAGAATCTAGTGGCATCCAAATAATTGATTACGATGATTTCACTTACGGAGAATTAGTTAGTCTTGTCCAACAAGAAGGTCTTAAAATCTGTCAAGATTTAAAACTCCAAAAACATCTCAAATGGGAACTTAGAAGAACAAAAGTAGAATTAGGATCTTTCTGCAAACAATTTGAAATAGATCCTCATAACAAAAAGTCATGTGTAGGTGATTGCAAGCCAACATACTATTCCAAAAAATCAAAATTTACAAAAAGAAATTTTAAGGAATATAAGCCACGAGAAAACGCTTGGAATAAATCTCGAAACAGATTTAGACCAAAAGAACCCCAAAACAAACCTTTTTACAAAAACCTAACGTGCTATAAATGCAACAAGAAAGGCCACACTTCAAAATTTTGCCGTCTAAATAAGAAAATCCAAGAACTCGATCTTGGAGAAGAAATCTCAGCCAAAATATCAAACCTTTTTCTAGACTACTCTTCCTCATCGAGTGATTATGATTCTGAGCCCTCATCTGAAGAAGCCTTGCAAGTTGATGAACTTAATAATTCGTCATCTAGCTCGGACTCAGATGATAAAAAACTCCAAGTCCTAACAAAAAATCAAGAGTTCCAATTAGAAATCTTGAATTCAATCTCAGACCCCCAACTAAAACAAAAATTTCTTGAAACAATTATTTCAACCCTAAATGAAAACCAAAAAATAGAAAATCTTCCAAAAACCAAAGATCCATCAACTTCAAACTCTTCGTATAACTTAACCACTATCCTCAACCAAGGGAGAAAAAATAATTCCAAAACTACTCTACAATCCCTTCAAATTGAGATCAAAGACGTAAAAAATGAACTCAAACATTTAAAAGAAAAACAAAAAACGGATTCCGAGTATTTTCATTCAATATTAACTTCTAAAAAACATGATGACTCCAGTTCAGAGGAACAAAACAACATTTGTTTAGAAAATATAGAAGATGATCTAATAGAACAAATACAGTCCCTAAACACCATGCCAAATGATTTCCTCTTTGTATTAAGAGAAATCACGTCTCGGAAATATAAAATAAAAATTACACTTGTTTTCTCAGAAAATTACAAAATAGATACAATTGCACTCTTTGATACTGGTGCCGACCTTAATTGCATAAAGACAGGTCTTGTGCCAAGATGTTTTCATCACAAAACCAATGAAAAACTCTCGGCAGCAAATAATTCAAAACTTAGTATAACTTCAAAAACAGAAGCTTCAATATTAAAAGAAAATATCCTTTTCAAAACAGCTTTTGTTCTCACAGATGATATATACCAAAATATCATTCTCGGAACACCATTTATAAACCTAATAACTCCGTATAAAGTTAAAGATGATTCAATTTCTTTCAAAACACAAGATAAAAAATTATCTTTCGAATTTATGGAAACTCCAAAGAAAAGGAGTCTAAACTTAATAAAAGCATGCTCAATACAAGAAAACTCTATAAATTCTCTAATTAATAGCAAAAAATTCCACTTAGAAAACTTACAGACAGAATTTCTTGTTAAAAAAACAAAAGAAACATTAGAAACTCCAATTACAAAAGAAAAAAATTCAAAACTAAGTAAACTATTCGAAGAACAATTATGTTCGGATTTACCAACGGCCTTTTGGGATAGAAAACAACACATAGTTGATCTACCCTATGAAGAAAAATTCGATGAAAGGGAAATTCCTACAAAGGCTCGTCCAATACAGATGAACTCTGATTTAGAGAGCCATTGTAAGAAAGAAATTTCAGAACTTCTAAACAAAAAATTAATTTCGAAATCAAGATCTCCATGGTCTTGTGCAGCTTTCTATGTGAACAAAAATTCAGAAATAGAAAGAGGAACTCCGAGACTTGTAATAAATTACAAACCTTTAAATACAGCTTTAAAATGGATTAGATATCCAATACCAAATAAAAAAGACCTTCTTCAAAAACTCCACTCTGCACACATATTTTCAAAATTCGATCTAAAATCAGGATTTTGGCAAATCCAGATATCGGAAAATGATCGATATAAAACAGCATTTACTGTTCCTTTTGGGCAATACCAATGGAATGTAATGCCTTTTGGTTTAAAAAATGCACCTTCGGAATTTCAAAGGATAATGAATAACATATTTTTAGAATATTCAAAATTTTGTATAGTATATATTGATGATATACTTATCTTTTCAAACTCCCTTGAGGAACATTTTAAACATCTAAAAACATTTTACTATGTTGCACGAAAAAATGGACTTGTTATTTCAAAATCAAAAATGGCTTTATTTCAAACTAAAATCAGATTTCTTGGCCATTACATATCCAAAGGTATGATAAAACCAATAGAAAGATCATTAGAATTTGCGAACAAATTTCCTGATAAAATCTTAGATAAAACCCAATTACAAAGATTTTTAGGAAGCCTTAATTATGTTTTAGATTTTTGTCCAAACATCAATAGATTAGCTAGACCATTACATGACCGTTTAAAGAAAAACCCAACCCCCTGGACAGAAGAGCATACTGCTGTAGTCCAACAGATTAAAAAACAAGTTTTAGAAATCCCGTGTCTACATATAGCAGATCCAAATTTAGAAAAAATTGTAGAAACGGACGCCTCTGATATTGGATACGGAGGAATTCTGAAACAAAAAGAAACAACAGGTCGTGAAAAAATAATCCAATTTACTTCATCTCATTGGAATGAGACCCAAAGAAATTATTCGACAATCAAAAAAGAAATACTAAGTATAGTTTTATGTATACAAAAATTTCAAAGTGATCTTCTAAATCAAAAGTTCTTACTAAGAATTGATTGCAAAAGTGCTAAAGATGTTTTACAAAAAGATGTTAAAAATCTTGCTTCAAAACAAATTTTTGCCCGATGGCAGGCATTACTAAGTATTTTCGATTTTGATATAGAGTATATTAAAGGAGAAACAAATTTTATTCCAGACTTCTTGACTCGTGAATTTCTCCAAAACAGGTACGATGCCACCAAAGGCGATTGACAAAGGAAAAGGCCTTTCTTTAGGCCCAAACCAAGAAAAATTACAAACTCCAAACACTTCCAAACCAAAACCAGAACCCGAGACACAACCCTGGATTACAGTTACTAAAAGGAAACCAGAAAAAGAAGAAAAAACCCTCCAAACTCCTGACGAAATTTTGGAACAGATTCGGACTTTACAACAAGCTTTTGAAAAAAGTTTTTCAAAACAAGAGAAAGGTAATTCTTCAAAAATGCCTTCTTCTCTTGAGATTTCCAAAATCCCTGAAGCCTCCTTAAAAATAATTTCAACACAAAACCAGGCTTCGAAACAAATTTCAAAACCTTTGAACAATTCACAAATTGTTTTAAAGGAATTTTCACAAAGTCCTCCTTCAGAGTATTTTGAAAAAACAACTTATCAAAACGTCATTACAGTTGAAAAAGACTTTTTTGTGGAAAATGATCCGTTTTTAACCATCGAAAAGTTTTTTGGGAAAAATCAGTTTTATAAACCATTCAATACAGATAAAACTGTATTATTTTATCAAACAATTCTGGAAATTACGTGTTCTGTTACTTTCAAACACAATTTTTTAGATGAAAGTCACACGGCTCCTGCTTACTCTACTTTCAAAATCCATGACATCATTTCTCCAAGAGATTGGGATTATGATCTCAATGACAATATAAAATTTCCAGAAAGCTTTTCAAATCTCTCTTGTTACGATGTCCCATTCAATTACTGGGACTATTGCCAAGCTTGGTATAATTCCTTCTTAATCCAATCACCCAAACACAAACACACTTGGTTAATCTTTTTTGATACCACCTGTAACCTATCTAAATCACCAATTTGGTTCAATCAATGGTGGAACAACTTCGGTTCTGTCATAAACATTTTCAAACCTCAGATAAACAAATCTTTCCAAATCTTCAAAAACTGTTTCATACCATCTGATGACGAAAAAAGATTTTCCGCTCTAACCCTTTTCCATTCCAAATTTCATTTACCTTGGGTTTTTTCATGGACCTTTGAATTTTCAAATGATACAATACCTGTCGTCAGACGAAAATTTAAAGTCAAATGGTGGGACAAATATAGAATCCCCTCAAATTTATATCCTTCAAACATCCCCGAATGGATTCGAAGCCAAAAT
Organism: Cardamine chenopodiifolia; assembly: GCA_963922655.1. Taxonomy (NCBI): domain Eukaryota; kingdom Viridiplantae; phylum Streptophyta; class Magnoliopsida; order Brassicales; family Brassicaceae; genus Cardamine; species Cardamine chenopodiifolia. The sequence continues at coordinate 11,940,373 of OZ000476.1, read as the reverse complement.
TCTAAATCCCTTAACCCACCAAATTCACAAACACTTATCCAATCACCAGAAATGACCCATTTCTTAGCCCAGAAATCAAAAATGCTGTCTATGCTGGCAGCCGCAAAATCAGAGGAAGAAATCAAGACAATCTCGATGCGGTTCTGTTTTGATTGGGGATTTGTTGTCTTTTTTGTACTCCGATGTTTGTACATGTTTTGTTCTTTTAATAATTTTTTTTTTTTTTTTTTTTTTTTTTTTTTTTTTAATTATGAAATCTGAATTTTATATTACATGGGATCGTTACCAAACAAGTCATCCTCGTCTATCTCAGGTTCACTTCCTGAGGCTTGAGAGTTCTGTGTTGAAATTGTTGGTAAGAATCGCATCGAGATTGTCTTGATTTCTTCCTCTGATTTTGCGGCTGCCAGCATAGACAGCATTTTTGATTTCTGGGCTAAGAAATGGGTCATTTCTGGTGATTGGATAAGTGTTTGTGAATTTGGTGGGTTAAGGGATTTAGAATTTTGGCTTCGAATCCATTCGGGGATGTTTGAAGGATATAAATTTGAGGGGATTCTATATTTGTCCCACCATTTGACTTTAAATTTTCGTCTGACGACAGGTATTGTATCATTTGAAAATTCAAAGGTCCATGAAAAAACCCAAGGTAAATGAAATTTGGAATGGAAAAGGGTTAGAGCGGAAAATCTTTTTTCGTCATCAGATGGTATGAAACAGTTTTTGAAGATTTGGAAAGATTTGTTTATCTGAGGTTTGAAAATGTTTATGACAGAACCGAAGTTGTTCCACCATTGATTGAACCAAATTGGTGATTTAGATAGGTTACAGGTGGTATCAAAAAAGATTAACCAAGTGTGTTTGTGTTTGGGTGATTGGATTAAGAAGGAATTATACCAAGCTTGGCAATAGTCCCAGTAATTGAATGGGACATCGTAACAAGAGAGATTTGAAAAGCTTTCTGGAAATTTTATATTGTCATTGAGATCATAATCCCAATCTCTTGGAGAAATGATGTCATGGATTTTGAAAGTAGAGTAAGCAGGAGCCGTGTGACTTTCATCTAAAAAATTGTGTTTGAAAGTAACAGAACACGTAATTTCCAGAATTGTTTGATAAAATAATACAGTTTTATCTGTATTGAATGGTTTATAAAACTGATTTTTCCCAAAAAACTTTTCGATGGTTAAAAACGGATCATTTTCCACAAAAAAGTCTTTTTCAACTGTAATGACGTTTTGATAAGTTGTTTTTTCAAAATACTCTGAAGGAGGACTTTGTGAAAATTCCTTTAAAACAATTTGTGAATTGTTCAAAGGTTTTGAAATTTGTTTCGAAGCCTGGTTTTGTGTTGAAATTATTTTTAAGGAGGCTTCAGGGATTTTGGAAATCTCAAGAGAAGAAGGCATTTTTGAAGAATTACCTTTCTCTTGTTTTGAAAAACTTTTTTCAAAAGCTTGTTGTAAAGTCCGAATCTGTTCCAAAATTTCGTCAGGAGTTTGGAGGGTTTTTTCTTCTTTTTCTGGTTTCCTTTTAGTAACTGTAATCCAGGGTTATGTCTCGGGTTCTGGTTTTGGTTTGGAAGTGTTTGGAGTTTGTAATTTTTCTTGGTTTGGGCCTAAAGAAAGGCCTTTTCCTTTGTCAATCGCCTTTGGTGGCATCGTACCTGTTTTGGAGAAATTCACGAGTCAAGAAGTCTGGAATAAAATTTGTTTCTCCTTTAATATACTCTATATCAAAATCGAAAATACTTAGTAATGCCTGCCATCGGGCAAAAATTTGTTTTGAAGCAAGATTTTTAACATTTTTTTGTAAAACATCTTTAGCACTTTTGCAATCAATTCTTAGTAAGAACTTTTGATTTAGAAGATCACTTTGAAATTTTTGTATACATAAAACTATACTTAGTATTTCTTTTTTGATTGTCGAATAATTTCTTTGGGTCTCATTCCAATGAGATGAAGTAAATTGGATTATTTTTTCACGACCTGTTGTTTCTTTTTGTTTCAGAATTCCTCCGTATCCAATATCAGAGGCGTCCGTTTCTACAATTTTTTCTAAATTTGGATCTGCTATATGTAGACACGGGATTTCTAAAACTTGTTTTTTAATCTGTTGGACTACAGCAGTATGCTCTTCTGTCCAGGGGGTTGGGTTTTTCTTTAAACGGTCATGTAATGGTCTAGCTAATCTATTGATGTTTGGACAAAAATCTAAAACATAATTAAGGCTTCCTAAAAATCTTTGTAATTGGGTTTTATCTAAGATTTTATCAGGAAATTTGTTCGCAAATTCTAATGATCTTTCTATTGGTTTTATCATACCTTTGGATATGTAATGGCCAAGAAATCTGATTTTAGTTTGAAATAAAGCCATTTTTGATTTTGAAATAACAAGTCCATTTTTTCGTGCAACATAGTAAAATGTTTTTAGATGTTTAAAATGTTCCTCAAGGGAGTTTGAAAAGATAAGTATATCATCAATATATACTATACAAAATTTTGAATATTCTAAAAATATGTTATTCATTATCCTTTGAAATTCCGAAGGTGCATTTTTTAAACCAAAAGGCATTACATTCCATTGGTATTGCCCAAAAGGAACAGTAAATGCTGTTTTATATCGATCATTTTCCGATATCTGGATTTGCCAAAATCCTGATTTTAGATCGAATTTTGAAAATATGTGTGCAGAGTGGAGTTTTTGAAGAAGGTCTTTTTTATTTGGTATTGGATATCTAATCCATTTTAAAGCTGTATTTAAAGGTTTGTAATTTATTACAAGTCTCGGAGTTCCTCTTTCTATTTCTGAATTTTTGTTCACATAGAAAGCTGCACAAGACCATGGAGATCTTGATTTCGAAATTAATTTTTTGTTTAGAAGTTCTGAAATTTCTTTCTTACAATGGCTCTCTAAATCAGAGTTCATCTGTATTGGACGAGCCTTTGTAGGAATTTCCCTTTCATCGAATTTTTCTTCATAGGGTAGATCAACTATGTGTTGTTTTCTATCCCAAAAGGCCGTTGGTAAATCCGAACATAATTGTTCTTCGAATAGTTTACTTAGTTTTGAAATTTTTTCTTTTGTAATTGGAGTTTCTAATGTTTCTTTTGTTTTTTTAACAAGAAATTCTGTCTGTAAGTTTTCTAAGTGGAATTTTTTGCTATTAATTAGAGAATTTATAGAGTTTTCTTGTATTGAGCATGCTTTTATTAAGTTTAGACTCCTTTTCTTTGGAGTTTCCATAAATTCGAAAGATAATTTTTTATCTTGTGTTTTGAAAGAAATTGAATCATCTTTAACTTTATACGGAGTTATTAGGTTTATAAATGGTGTTCCGAGAATGATATTTTGGTATATATCATCTGTGAGAACAAAAGCTGTTTTGAAAAGGATATTTTCTTTTAATATTGAAGCTTCTGTTTTTTAAGTTATACTAAGTTTTGAATTATTTGCTGCCGAGAGTTTTTCATTGGTTTTGTGATGAAAACATCTTGGCACAAGACCTGTCTTTATGCAATTAAGGTCGGCACCAGTATCAAAGAGTGCAATTGTATCTATTTTGTAATTTTCTGAGAAAACAAGTGTAATTTTTATTTTATATTTCCGAGACGTGATTTCTCTTAATACAAAGAGGAAATCATTTGGCATGGTGTTTAGGGACTGTATTTGTTCTATTAGATCATCTTCTATATTTTCTGAACAAATGTTGTTTTGTTCCTCTGAACTGGAGTCATCATGTTTTTTAGAAGTTAATATTGAATGAAAATACTCGGAATCCGTTTTTTGTTTTTCTTTTAAATGTTTGAGTTCATTTTTTACGTCTTTGATCTCAATTTGAAGGGATTGTAGAGTAGTTTTGGAATTATTTTTTCTCCCTTGGTTGAGGATAGTGGTTAAGTTATACGAAGAGTTTGAAGTTGATGGATCTTTGGTTTTTGGAAGATTTTCTATTTTTTGGTTTTTATTTAGGGTTGAAATAATTGTTTCAAGAAATTTTTGTTTTAGTTGGGGGTCTGAGATTGAATTCAAGATTTCTAATTGGAACTCTTGATTTTTTGTTAGGACTTGGAGTTTTTTATCATCTGAGTCCGAGCTAGATGACGAATTATTAAGTTCATCAACTTGCAAGGCTTCTTCAGATGAGGGCTCAGAATCATAATCACTCGATGAGGAAGAGTAGTCTAGAAAAAGGTTTGATATTTTGGCTGAGATTTCTTCTCCAAGATCGAGTTCTTGGATTTTCTTATTTAGACGGCAAAATTTTGAAGTGTGGCCTTTCTTGTTGCATTTATAGCACGTTAGGTTTTTGTAAAAAGGTTTGTTTTGGGGTTCTTTTGGTCTAAATCTGTTTCGAGATTTATTCCAAGCGTTTTCTCGTGGCTTATATTCCTTAAAATTTCTTTTTGTAAATTTTGATTTTTTGGAATAGTATGTTGGCTTGCAATCACCTACACATGACTTTTTGTTATGAGGATCTATTTCAAATTGTTTGCAGAAAGATCCTAATTCTACTTTTGTTCTTCTAAGTTCCCATTTGAGATGTTTTTGGAGTTTTAAATCTTGACAGATTTTAAGACCTTCTTGTTGGACAAGACTAACTAATTCTCCGTAAGTGAAATCATCGTAATCAATTATTTGGATGCCACTAGATTCTCTAATCTTTGTTCTAACCTTTTCTCCTAAGAGTGTTGGTAGTCCTGCAAGAAATTTTTCTTTCCAAAAAGGTTGGTTTGAATCTTGTCGGAGAAGGACTCTAGTGAGGAATGTGTTTTTGTACCATTGGAAATCACTTAGTTTTTTACATTTAAGATTTGAAAGGAGTTCTGCGTTTTTGTCCCTAAGGACTGAAGGATCTCCTATGAAATGAAGGGTTATAGCTAGGACTAGAGTTGCTACGGCATTTTGTTGGGGATTTCCGAAATTGTCTAGAATTGGCATGCCTTCTTCATCTACTTTTATAGCGTCAAGGATTTCTCCTCGTTGCTGATTAGTAAGATAGTTATCCCACCATCCTTTAAGCTGTCCCGAGAAACCAGCTATAAGGAGTTCAGCTACAGTTTTATCTTCATTTCCTATTTGTGTTCTATAGGCATTTGCAGCCATCGTCATTTTTTGGAGGAAATTTAAGATATTATATTCAGATATTCCATCTAGATTCCAGTCATAGACCGAAGAGGAGTTAAACCTAGATTGTTCTACTGGTTGAATTTGTCCTAGGTCTGGTGCTGTTATTATTTGGTTTTCATGACTGTTTTTCCAATCAAGACAGTTTATTTTATTGTTTTGGAATTGGTGTAGGGTTTTATCAGAATCTGATTCGTGATATAGAGTATTTATTTGGATATTTGAGCTTTGTGTTTCAGGATTATTAGGTGTTTGGATGAGCCTAATATTTTTTTGGATTTTAGAAGTCGGAGTGTCAGGGGCATCATAAGTTTGGTGTTTACTATTTTCTCCTATTTCTATGTGGCTTAGTTGGCTTTGAAGGGCGCGAATGAATTCTATATTTGTGTTTTGGTAAGTTTTGACACTAGTTTCTGAGATTTGGAAAGGTTCGAAAATTGGAAGTTTTAGTTTTTTGCTGGTTGAAGTTTCATTTGGAAGGTTCGGTTGTTTTAAAATTGTTTTTTCAATTCTATCAAGTTGTTTGCTTATCGTACCAAGGTTTATGTTTGAAAAATTGTTTTGAAGAATGATGTTTTTGACATTTGTTTTATCATCTTCTTGGGGGAGTTTAAAAGGGATTGCTTCAATTGGTTTTCCCAATAATTCAAACTTTATTCCTTGTTGAGGGGGGTGATTTGAACGAAGTAATTTTCCATTAGCAAGTGTTTCCCACTCAGGAAATTTATTTCGGTTTGTGATGGGATTTGCTGATTTTGAATAAGGAAAATAAATGTTATTTTCTTTTGTATAATCTTCAAGCCAATTGAAAAATAAAACTTGAACTTTATGTTTTTTAAGATATTCATAATATTCTTCTTGTATTTTTTCTTTGTTTTTTGAGAATTTTTTGAAAAACCAATTTCTTTTTTGTAAATTATTTTTCGAATAGAAATCTTCTCGTAGGAATTTTTTATTTATTTCAAAGTCTTTTTCTAGGATATTTAGTTCATTTGCCATATTATCAGTTATAGCCGAAAATGTCGGGCTAGTTGGCTCAGATTTGGTAACAAATTCATTTTGTTCAAAACTAGATCTTGATGTATAAACAGGTTTTGGAATTTGTGTCTGAAAATCAACATTTCTTAAAATCGAATTTGGAATATCAGAAGTTGAAAATCGTGGTTGATATCTAGGTTCTTGAATTGGAATACTACGACCTATTTGGGAGATTCTTCCTAAGTCTATAGTTCCCATGGCTGAAGAGGATTCATAAGATAAATCGTCTTCGGTATTTTTATCATTAGGCCTAATGAAGGAAAGTTTTACTTTTCCATCGTTAGATTGTTCAATATTTTTTAGACGCGTGTTTGGCTTTATTGGTTCTACGGGTTTTTGAGGCTTTGGTTGGGTGAGTCCTTCAAGGATCCATTCATCTGGAAGATTTATATCTTTCCATTGAATTGATCTTGGAATAACGGAGTTTGATTTTGAAAGATCAGTTTGGAGTAAGAGGGTTTCACCTTTTTTACTTGATAGTTTTACTTTTGAAGAAAAGGCACTTGTCATGGCTTTATAATGTAATCTAAAAACCAAGGCAATCGGGATTGATCCTTCAATCATTTCATAATTATGTGTTTTAACTTGTAAAACTAAAGATTTTAAAATATTTTTATCATTTAGAGAAACAGTGAAATTTGGATAACAATCGAATGATATTGGACCAGCACATAAACTCGATTCTATAGAGCTAAGCAAAGAATCTTCAAATAATTTGAATCTAGTATCTCTTAAGATAGCTAGAATTGAAGTGTTAAGACCTTCTTTTGAAAGCGGTTTAATACCAACTTGGACTAATCCAATATGTATATATTTAAAATTCTTTTCTTTATGCTTTCGCAAAGCATTTTCTGAAAACAAGTAAATTGTTTCAAAAGGTTTAGTTAATTGAATATCACGTTCTTCTGTTTTAATTGAAAAATTTGTTTTTAAGAAATTTATTCTTGAGATTTGGTATATTTGGTCTCTATGGACTCTTGGGATTTCCCAATTGTCAATTGATCCTTGGAAATCATCTATAGTAGTTTCATGACTATTTATAATCTTTTTAGATTCTTTTGAAGATCTAATTCGTGAAGATGAAGTTGATTCAGACCTATCTAGCGTATTCTTAAAATACGAACTCATCTTGAAATCCTATTGATTTAAAAGATTAGTTTTCCTTACAATCCAGACTAAACTCTAGGTTATATTGCCCTACTCTTTCGGGACTTACTTCCTAGATACGAGACTGGCGAAACACTCAGGATTACTAAATTCTTAGAACTCAAAAAGAAATCAAAATAGTTTGTTTATAAAAATACGAACTCAATTTAGTCTTGAAATTTCTTTTTAGTAAAAATTATCTCTTTTAACAAATTAATCCCACCAGGCTCTGATACCATAAGGGGATCGTGGTGAACAAATCGCTTTTAACAAAGAACAATCTTTCATTTGTTCTTTAAGAGTACATCCTATCAGCCTTTTCACAACTCAAGAGTCATTGACTTTTGAGGACTTAGTCTCAGAGTGAAGAAGGATTGATAGAGGGTATTCTCAGAATTTGAAAGACAATGGTTTAGTTTAGTAAACAGAAGTTTATATTTTATTTAAGATTTTTAAACAAACAAACATAAAACATTAAACTTACAAATAAAAACGGAATAAGAGTTCTTGACTCGAGATGGAAGGGGTGAAAGGTTTTTTGAGATCGAAAATGGAGAGAGAGTTCGAAAGTGTGCTTATAGAGATGCACCACGAGGATTTTAGTAAAAATTTCATTGACCACTTATAAGCACACAAATATACCACAATCTTTCATTTGTTCTTTAAGAGTACATCCTACATAAGGGGACCGGTATACTACCAAGAAAATCTTTCATTTGTTCTTTAAGAGTACATCCTATCAGCCTTTTCACAACTCAAGAGTCATTGACTTTTGAGGACTTAGTCTCAGAGTGAAGAAGGATTGATAGAGGGTATTCTCAGAATTTGAAAGACAACGATTTAGTTTAGTAAACAGAAGTTTGTATTTTATTTAAGATTTTTATAAAACAAACATAAAACATTAAACTTACAAATAAAAACGGAATAAGAGTTCTTGACTCGAGATGGAAGGGGTGAAAGGTTTTTTGAGATGGAAAATGGAGAGAGAGTTCGAAGGTGTGCTTATAGAGATGCATGACTCTTCTTATATAGAAGTTTACAAGTGCGGTTTTGGATTAAATTTTAATAGAAATTTTTAAATTATCACAAGCGCATTAAGCGCATTATCTTCTGAGTGCCTCCTTGAGATGCTTCTTGTCTCCTGCTTTTCGTAGTGGACAATGATGGCTTCTGAGTGCTCCTCGAGATGCTTCTTGTCTTTTGCTTTCCGTAGTGGTCAACAATGATTTTTGTCTTTCGCTGTTTGTAGTGGATCTGACAGCTACTGTAGTTGATTGTTGATTTTGCCGATACCTACTGTGGTTGATTGGGGATTTGTTGTCTTCTTTGTACTCCGATGTTTGTACCTGTTTTGATTGGGGATTTGTTGTCTTTTTTGTACTCTGATGTTTGTACCTGTTTTGTTCTTTTTAATTAATTTTTTTTTTTTTTTTTTTTTTTTGGATCACAATTTTAGTAAAAATCAAAATTTCATTTGTGGTATATATATATATATCTGAGGAAGAAGAGCAAAGTAGGGATTTCAGCATCGACTCCGTCAAATAAGGAACCGTACTTTTTTTCCCTTTTCCCTTTAGCGTTGAATCTGTGATGGCGGGAATCAGGTTGCTACCGGAAGAACCTGAGACGACTCCTCAACAACAAGCCAGAGCCGCCGCCGCGACGACAGCCGATAGTTTAGCTTCCGACGACGATCGATCTATTGCTGCAGATTCGTGGTCGATCAAGAGCGAGTATGGAAGCACTCTCGACGACGATCAACGCCACGCTGACGCCGCTGAGGCTCTCTCCTCTGCTAACTTCCGCGTCTCTTCAGATTATAGGTTTAATCTCTCTCTGTCTGGTGATTGTTTCTCGGAAAATAAAATGGTGAAAAATCGCTGAAATCTATTGATTAGAATGTCGAATTACAGATATTAGGGTTTTAACAATGTTCTAAAATACGTTAGCCGCCCTCGTTAACATGAATCTATTGAGTATATTGATATTTTGAAATGGTGCGTGTAGTTCTGATAAAGAAGAGCCAGATGCTGATGGAGGTGGTCAGTCAATGCTTGGTCTTCAAAGCTATTGGGACGCTGCGTATTCGGATGAGCTCACTAATTTTAGGGAGCACGGTCATGCTGGAGAAGTTTGGTAAACTTTTTAGATCTCTGTATAGGTTTATGATAATGGAACTTGAGAGAGAAGATGAATTAACTTGTTTGATTTCGTCTTGTTGGTGTAATTTTAGGTTTGGAGATGATGTTATGGAGATTGTTACTTCTTGGACAAAAGATTTGTGCATTGAAATTGAGAAACGGAACATTTCTGAAACTCGTGTGGAAACTGAAGTGAATGATCAGGCTGATAAGTATTTGTCTAGTTGGAATGTTCTTGATCTTGGTACTGGAAATGGCTTGCTTCTTCATCAACTTGCTAAGGAAGGGTGAGTTTCTAAAAATTTTCCTCATGCTCTGGCCTTCAATGCTTAACTATGTCATTAACTGATTACTAATTTGCGACTAGGTTAGTCTGAGAGTTAAGAATCATGTAGCATTAAAAATAGAGAAGCTATCGTCATGTCTGTGTGTACTGGTTTTGGCTGCTGCCTAGCTTTTCTATTGATTTTCTTCTTTTGCTCTAGCACACAATTCATGTTGCATGAGGTTATTTTATCAAATAGTATCAGAGTAAATTTTATGACTTTAAAGTTCTACAAGCATCCCTAGATGCTGGCTGGCTGTATAGTGGCCTTTTAGGAGTCTTTGTGGCCATAGTAAACTTTGACGATTTTTAGTCTCAAATAATATTGAGAATATCACTAGTCAGTCTCTCTCAGAGGCTTGTGTCTCCCCATGCAGTGAAACAAAAAAATGTTACTGTATCTGTCTGCTTAAGACATTTGATCTCTTCTTTACAGAAACAATATTATTTCAGGTGCCATTATTCCTACTTCTGCAGCTATTGGTTTGCATTTTTACCCGATTTACCCTGAAGCTTGTTTCGTTAATGTTATGGAAAGCTAAACTATCCTTAATGTGATATTGTAGTTAAGCTGTATCATTGATAAGTTTTTACTTAGAACATAACATTTACACACCGGATGCCACAGCAGAATCTTATGTTTAGACTCTACTCTTTTCTTGACATTATTAATCTCATCATTCTTGCACTTTTCTGGCTCAGGTTCTCTGATTTAACTGGGACTGATTACAGTGAAGGGGCGGTAGAACTTGCTCAACATCTCTCCCAACGTGATGGCTTTCCAAATATCTGTTTCATGGTATGACTTTGTTTAACTTCAATACCGAAACGGTTTGCAGAACCAGAACCCATGACAAGTCGAAATGCGAAAATTAGCACTATAGGGCAGTTTTCCCTGTGTTATTTCTTCTTTCTTGAAAATGGTAACTGGCCTTGATTAAGCAATGTGATATGTTGGTTACATACAATTAGCATCTAGTAGTACAGAACACATAATCTTCTCTATGAACTAGTTGTGCTTATTCTACTGAGCATCACAAGATGTAAAAGAAATTTGGGAAACATAGATGTAAAGTGGTCTGTTGTGGAATGAAACTAACTTTTTACTCGCTTAGGTTGATGATATCCTTGATACAAAATTGGAACGGCAGTTCAAGCTGGTAATGGATAAAGGAACTTTAGATGCCATTGGTTTGCATCCTGATGGCCCCGTCAAAAGGTACCACACTTGCTTTCTATTACCGAGCACACATATTTTGGTCCGCAGATAGATTTGGTTACTAATAACACTCCCATTTGTCTGCTTCAGAGTCATGTACTGGGATTCAGTGTCCAAGTTGGTTTCTCCTGGTGGACTATTGGTAAAACAATCTCCTGACTCCTGAAAAATATTTAGTTAGAACCATGCACATAAGTATAAGCTGTTAAAAAGAAACCGAAAACTATTATTTGATATGGGCTTGTTTCGTAATCCGCCTCAGGCGTAGTCCACCTTCCTCTATGTTATCTGAATTTTGCTTTTGCTTCTGTTAAAGGTGATCACATCGTGTAACCACACAAAGGACGAACTTGTGGAAGAAGTTGAGAATTTCAACTTCAGAAAATCCAACTTATGTAGAGGAGATGGGGATGATGCGACCAATGTGCTTCCCTCTGGCTCTGAAGCTGCAAGTGGAGTTGATCAACCTCCGTTTGAGTATCTTAGCCATGTTAGGACATACCCGACCTTCATGTTTGGTGGGTCTGTAGGATCGCGTGTGGCAACTGTTGCTTTTCTGCGGAAGTGAGACCAAAGCTGTTGGGGTTTGCATAACATATTGCTCAGACATTTTCTCATCTTTTCTTCTTTTTTTCTTTTCTTTTTTTGGTGTCAAGACTGTTGATGTGCTTATGAGAGCTCTTAATAACCTTTAAATTTTAGTTTTAGAAACTTTTAGTCTCTGAAAAATTGATGGGTTTGGTCATTTATTAGTGTTTTTTTCGTTTTTTTTTGAGGTTCAACTTCAAGTATATGACAGACGTTTAAGAAATTGTTCTGTTAATTCGGATTGGTTTATACATGACGAGTTTGTCTGGATTAAATACTCCTATTCTTAGTTTTTAGATAGACAATTTAACAAGTTGAAGGAAAAAAATCATACAATCCAAAATTGTTTGAATTTGGAAGTTAGTCCTTGAGTTTGATGTTTAAGATTGAAACTTGTAATACTAATCAATAAGAGTAGAAGAATCAAATCATACACGTTAAGTAGTAAGTACAAAAAAAACTACAATTTTGGTGGTTAATACGGCAGCGTGTTATTTCCAAAGAAAAAAGCCTCCACAAACAGCCCCATCAATTATACTTCATTTTCCTAGTCCTTAGCAAAATCTCAGAACTCAAAAAAAAAAAAACTTCCAGAAACCAAAAAAACACACATGGAGATGAGTTTGCGGCTCGCATCATCTTCAACCTCGAACCCAATTTGCCTTTTCAATCCATCGAAAAAACTTAATTCCCCAATTCGACACCAGAAAATCCCTAAAAATGCAAAGCCCTTTTGTATTAGGTCTTCAATGAGGTTATCTAAACCCAGACAAACTCTATCTAGTAACTGGGATGTTTCTAGCTTCTCTGTTGAATCCGTTGCTCAATCTCCTTCACGGCTTCCTAGTTTTGAAGAACTCGATACCACAAACATGTTACTCCGTCAAAGAATCGTCTTTTTGGGTTCTCAGGTTACTTCTCAAAAAATTTCTCCCTTTTTAAAAATTCCTGATTATGGTAGAAATTTTTCAGTGTAGATTTATCGAATTGGTGATTTTATAATTTGCAGTAGTTTTGGATAATCAGCATCCGGAGAGATTGACATATTCTTTGGCTCTGATTTTGTAAACCTGAGCTTTCTTGTTCATTCAAGTTGTGTTTTTTAATTTCTTTAGAATCCTTTTTATGGATTATTGATACAATAACTTCTATCAGATATCTTGATTCTTAGAGCAAAAAGATTGTTTTGTGTTGATTAGAATTGATTATTGGAGTATTTGATGTAGTTTAAGCTGTTTTTAGCATTTCCTCAACATGCCTGAATAGTAGATTGCACGCCAGTTTGATCAACTCGATAACTTGTTTGATGAGACTTGGAGAGAGTAGAGTTTCTGAGATTTTGTTCTACGGCGACTCAGCTTTCTTGAATTTGATATTTTGTGCAAGTTTTTTTATTCTTAAAGCTAAAAGATTGATTTGTGCTTATTAGAATTGTTTAATTCAGCATTTGATGTTAGTTTAGACTGTTTCTAGCATTTACTCAAGATGGAAAATTTGATCAACTTGTTAAGTTATTTGATCAAATCTCTAAATTCTTGTTCTACCGCGTCCAGGTCGATGATATGACAGCAGATTTGGTTATAAGTCAGCTCTTGTTACTAGATGCTGAGGACTCAGAGAGAGACATTACACTGTTTATCAATTCACCCGGTGGTTCTATTACTGCTGGTATGTTCGTTCCCATCTCCACCATATTCTTAGCATATGTACTCCGTGAGGATATCGAATTTTCAGTTTTTGAAATGCTTTTGGCTTTTCTTTATAAGGGATGGGAATATATGATGCAATGAAACAATGCAAGGCGGATGTATCCACTGTTTGCTTAGGGTTAGCTGCATCTATGGGTGCGTTTCTACTTGCTTCTGGTTCAAAAGGGAAACGGTATTGCATGCCTAACTCGAAAGTTATGATCCATCAACCACTTGGTACCGCTGGAGGCAAAGTAGGATACTTTTATCTGCTTCTCGAATGGTTTTTTCTCTTCTACTGAAAATGCTTTAGATAACACAAACCTTTGAATGTGTACTTTTCAGGCAACGGAAATGAGCATACGCATAAGAGAAATGATGTACCATAAGATTAAACTAAACAAAATCTTCTCCAGAATCACCGGGAAGCCCGAATCCGAGGTATTAGCATATAAATTTTGAACGATAATTTCAATCAGTTTTCTCCTACATGATTATTTCCTTTTAACCTTATACTATCCTTTACAGATTGAAGGTGACACAGACCGTGATAATTTCTTGAATCCATGGGAGGCGAAAGAATATGGTTTGATCGACGCTGTAATCGATGATGGGAAACCGGGACTAATCGCTCCGATTGGAGATGGTACTCCCCCACCTAAAACCAAAGTCTGGGATCTTTGGAAAGTTGAAGGAACCAAGAAAGCTAACAAGAACTTACCATCCGAGCAGTCGATTATGCAGAATGGTTATGCCGGAAGCGAATAGACTTGCCTCTTTATAAAATCTTGTTTATGTTAATGTGGTAGCTGCAACAATAACATCGCCTTTTCTGTGTTTGTACCATTTATCGGATAGATTTTGGAGTAATTTGACGGCAAAAATAGATTGTTGTAGCACAGAAGTTGCTGCTACATTGATCAGCTTTCACAAAAGAGCTACAAAATCAAACTTTTTTACTAGCCCTTAGTATGGTTTTTGAACCTGGTTGGATCAGTTTGATTGTGATTACAAAAACTGGTTTGAGTCATCCAGTATAATATATCATTATATGGGCAAATAAATAATTTAAAGATAATAACAATAATAATGTAAAAAAAGATAAGAACAATAATTTTAAAGATAATAACAATAATAATGTAAAAAAGATAAGAACAATAATAACTTCTAGCACTGGTAGGCATGACTAAGATTATGGTTATTGCCATTACGATTAGTTAACCACCGGTTATGTTTATAATTTTTGTTAATTTTAATCTTTACTATTTAATTTACGATTAAAATGGTTACGGTTAAACACGGTTATAGTTATATACGATTACGATTATTACGGTTAAATACGATTTATTTATTTGATAACCATAACAAAAATTAATATTAATGATATTTTATCAAAAAGTATTTTATTTCTATTAAAATAATTAGACGATGATATTTCAACTAATACTTACCAATATAATTGATTATATGTATATTTGGTTCAATTTTTATAATGGTTACGCTTATAATTTTAAGGTTACATCACACGGTTAACCAACGGTTTTTATAAGGTTACGGTTAATTAACGGTTATGGTTAATAGTTTGGTTTAATCATAACTAATATATTTTACGGTTAATGGTTACTGTTATTAACCATTTAATAAGGTTATAGTGCGGTTATAGTTAAAAACTGAACGGTTACAATCCGAAATACGGTTACGGTTAGATTTTGGTCATTCCTAATCATTGGTACGATAAGAAGAAATTTATTGTTTAAAAAGAATTTACCCAATAAAAAAATCGTAATTCATGGTGAACAGGTTTATTTCTATAACTTTAAAATGAATGGATAAATTGATTTGAATCATTCCAATATACTGTATTTTACTAACTTCCTAATAATATAAATTTTTTAGAGAAACGGTTTTCAGTTATCGTGCTCAAACTATTTTTTTTTTCTCAGTTCATATATAGGAAACTAAAATTAAAACCTTTTCTATTGAAATGGCTTTCAGTTTGCCACATCATCTTTTAAAATTTATTTTATTTTTTTCAATAAATATATAGGAGAGAATTTTTTGTTTATACATATCATTGTTCAAAATTTTATTTTTTCAGTTAAATATATAAGAGATTAAAAAACAAAATACATTTTCTAATAAAAGGTTAATTTGAGATTTGATTTCACCATGATAGGTTCAGTTTAAAAAAAAAAACACAAATCAGCCGTCGGAGAGGAGGATTTTGAAATGGCGAGTTCTGGAGCAGACAACGGAGAAAGAGACGGCAACCATCGTTCCTCTAAAGGTCAACGACTTCCTTCTCACAATGAAGAAGAAGAAGAAGAAGAAAGCAGCGAAGACGAAGATGATTTCGAGGATCTGATGACAAATGCAACACGAAGCTGATATGTTGATTCCGCCAAAAAGTGTTGATTGGTGAGCATTGGAAGATGGAGATTTCCTTAGGCAAAGAAAATAAATATATTCACGTTTGAAGAGTCTTCGTTCAAATGTTTAATTTGGTCATATAAATTCAAATGTTTGTTGATTTAGTTGGTCTTAAATTATTTTAGTTTGGTATAATAGACCCTTCAAGAAGGCCAAATAAATTTACTCAAAATATATATATATATATATATATATATATTCCCCAATATTATAATACTTTTACATAATTAAAGAACTTGCAAAAAAAAATATTGTTTTACCGTTTTATTTTATGTTTTTAATGCTATTTTCAATCCAATTTTCTAATACATCTTGAAATGAACATTTTTGACCATTTTAATGTGAATTTGTTTTTCTAAGATGTGAAATTAAAACATAGAAAAATTCTTTTTGACATTAAAATTGTGAAAAGTCTGTATTTTATTAACATTACCTTACATATTTGACCAATTCCTCAAATTTTCTAATTAAAATCAAATAATGTAAATCATTTTTTCCATTTCAAAATTCATCTCTCTCAGTATCAGCTCATAAAAGTAAAAATTCAAATTCAAAATTCAAATATATTTTTTTAGTAATAGGACGGATAATGGATTTATGAGTTTGATGCCCCAAAAAACAAAAAATTATTTATAAGCTCAGCCGTAAAATGAACACTTTTACAGTCAAATAAAAAGGTAACTCGATCAGTCATAGAAACTTTTATACCGATAGACATGACGAAAACGCCAAAACGCAACAACGGTGACGGGACCAGCCACCGTAACTCCCCAAAAAGCAACGACTAAAGTTCCGGTGAAGAAAACGAAGAGACGTTTGTGGTACTGAGTGACGATAGCGATTCTGAGGAAGAGAGAACACTCGCAGATTTCTAAGATCAAGCAGACGCCGGAGGTTCTCATCACCCAAAGGTCTCTAAAAGAAGTGTCATCATAAATTATTCGATTAATTAATTACACAAACCTACTACATATTTATAACTTATTATGAAAGATATTATTATTAAGTATATATAGTTACCTTCCTTACGGTATCAGTGGAGTTGCAGTCCATAAAGAGAGCTCCAATAGTAGATTCTACCATGTCTGCTAGAAATTTTGGAACTGTAAAAAGACCATACAAATGTGGTAATGTTGGATCTTTTTCTATCGCTTTCACAAATTCTAGTATCTGCATATATTAGTTTTCACCTCATTCATTCACAGAGGTAAATCTACACAATCAAATACTAATTTTCTTGTTTATAAACAAGACTTGTTCAAAGATAGCAGACTTCCAAAGCTAATTTAAAAATCGTTTGTCGTTCTTAATTTTTCAATTCAAATTCTATATCATATATTTTCTGAAACATCAAAATATTAGGCATTCAGTGATCAAAAGAATTACTAAAACTCTTATCAATATTTTATAATTATCAAAGGAAAAAAAAACAAACAAACAAGTTAACAAAAACACAATATAAGCACATTTAAGAAAGTAAAAATATATTCAAATTTGAGACTTCAAATGGTTTTGATTTATCTATTAAACCGAAAAATATAACAGCATGAAATGTTCCAAAAAAACTCAATTATAATTGTAGGTTAAAACGATAGCTTAGATGATTTATTCGTTGTACTACTCTATGAGTACCTATTTTCAATTATAAATTAAAATTGAAAAACAAATTAAAAAAAAAGTAAAAATAACTAAAAATAAAATACGATTAAATTTGTCTTCACATATGTATTTTATAGTTTAATAATAATTTTTTTTTTAAAGTATTAATAAAATAAATTTAAATAGATAACAAAAACTATGAATACAAAACTCCGTGTGTATAAATTATCCTAGCTACGATAAGAAATTATCGAAGCTAATAAAATGGAAAATAATAAGAGGATAAACAATTAAGTTACTAGGCTTTTAAAATATGCTGAGTAACTTACTTGGTTATCAAGCAAGGGCTTTTTATGAACAGATGTAGCAATGGAGATTGTGATTTACAGCAACTCGGGCTTGGGTGTCAACATTAGCGGCTCGGAGCTTGGTTAACGAATCTGAAGATTTTTTAGGATAAATATTATAAAATTCGTTTATTTAAGGTCTCTCCACACATTTGATGTCCAAAGGCTGGACCAACTCCGCTGAGTCCGTTGATTTTGGTTATCTTTACCTTCGAAGCTGATCAAATTCATCAACTTTCACTGGAAGGATCTAAGTGTCGCTACGTTTTGAAGTTGCCTCAGCCTTTTCATAGAGACAAGAGGGTAGTTTCGAGGAGGGAGATAGAGATTGGTCTCTTTCTAAGTTTTGTATATTTGGTCTCTTTCATCAGCTATGGTTCCTTTTATACACGTCTTCTTTATATATTTGTCATGACCTTTTCCATATTGGTATAGTTGTCATTGTTCAATTTGTGAGAAGTAAGCAAAATCATTTTGCAATGTATCTTTTGTTATGAAATATAGTAGATTCTCATTAATTTTTCTTTAAAAAAAAATTATTTATGATTGTTTAGATATGAAAAGAATAGGTCATAGTCACCCAAGATTTTGACAAATTAATTATATATATATATATATCTTATAGTATATAAACATTAAATTTTTTCACTAGAATTCGACACATGTCTAAATTATAATTAACAGAATTAAGACATGTATCAGTTAAAACTTCATATATCATCAAATGTCTCATATATATCTTATATAATAAAATCATTGTTAATATATTAGCCTAATTTGATTAACTTATGAAAAAAGGAAATTTATAATTTGTTATTTGAACAGAAATGTTTTTTCTGTTAATTTATTCAAATTTATAAACATGTTAAGAAAATGAATTTATTAATACAATAGAACAAAAAAAAATTCTTATCCTAATCGAAAAAAATTAGACATTTGTTTATATTTCAAAATTTTAACAGATTTAACTAATTTCTTACCTATATATGTAATTAACTATTTGGCTAATTTATTAATATGTTCAAAAGACAAAAGAAAAACATAGATTTTTTAACTAACGAGATCGTAACACATATTTATTAAATAATTAAATTTTGACACGTATAAAAAATCTCATATTTCTATTTTAGTTGAATTTAATTAATAATTATTATATTTACATTTTCTCCAAAACTTTGAGACAAGTTAGAAAATGTTCTATTTATTTTTAATTTAATAAAGTTCATACGAAACAATTATAGAGTTAGAAAAAGTTTATCAGTCATCAAGGTCAAAAAATTCAAAAGACTCTCCATCAAGAATAAGCTCTCACTCAATTAAAACAGAGGATTCTGAAATCTGACCCTGAAAACGTTCCGGCGGGAGAATAGAAAAGGTAATTAGGGTTTACATAGCGAACCGAAAGAGGCAACGAGTTCCCTCCTTTATTGAAGAAGAAGCCGAGAACGGTGGCAAGATCGGGGACACTGTTCGAGCTAGATCTTCTCGATTGCTCCATTTGCTGTAACGCACTCACAATTCCTATCTTTCAGGTCTTGTTTCTACTTCAACACATCTCCTTCTTCATTGTTGATTTAGAGTTTTGAAAACTGTTGTGGTTTATGTATTAGGAAGATGTTAATATCAGAGGAACCTTAGTTTTTGTTGATATATATATATGAGACTTTTAGGATTACAGTGTTAATTTCATTACATTAATTGGATGACTTCGTAAACTTTGTGGTTTGATGATTTTTTTTGGGTAAAACGTTGCATTAGGAAGAAGATAACTATTGGAAATGAAAAATGTAGTCTTTTAATAACACATGTTACAGTGATTGATCAAGGAAATATATGAGAGACTTAGGATTAAAGATGTTAATGTCATTAAAATCACTGAAATGTGGGTAAATTAGTCACAGAAAACATATGAATAACCAGTTTAGATTATGATAAGCTTGTATTGGGTAAATTAGTCACAAAAAATGCACATAGCTAATTCTATGGGTTTTGGCATCTCAGTGTGACAAATGGACATATAGGCTTGTATAGAACATTTCTTTTCATTTTATCGAATAGCAAATTAGTCATGTGACTATATTGGCTGAAGAATACATATGAAGTACCAGTGTGGATTTGTATCAGCTTATATTAGTTATAGTTTCTTTGACTTGAAATCCGATTTCTCAAAACGTTGAGTTGATAAGTTCCACTAGAATAGTTAAAAAATGTTTTTGCTATCTTTCCTTTCTCCAGGCACTCATTGTAATTTTGGTCATATTAATAACTAACTGTGTGGGTTTTCATCTCAGTGTGACAATGGACATATAGCTTGTTGCACTAAAATGAGGCAAAAATTACCTTCCTGTACTTTGCCCATTGGTAACTACCGATGCAGAATAATGGAGAAAATCGTCAAAGCAATCATCCTACCGTGCCCGAATGCAAAACGTGGCTGCACCGAGAAGTTTTCATAGATATTACTTCTACTTTTCTTTATTTCTTAAAATTAACACAAAAATACATCAATGATAAAACTTCCTTTTTCAAAAATAGGCTGTAAATTTAAGGCAAAAAAAGGCTGTAGTATAGACAGATGAATCTAAATTACAAAACATGAACCTGAAAAGAAGTGAAGAATAAATCAGTCTCCAGCGTGAGAACATAAAAAGATAGATTTATTGTTTCAAATCTGGAAAGGGTTCTAATCAAAAGCAGCAATGTTGTCCAAAAACATAGTCTCCTGGTGTCAATAGAGGAAACTCATTAGCCCAAAATCGGTCATCCTTCACCATAAAATCATTAATATCAGGGAACTAGGGTTTATGCACTTTTTCCTTGGTTTACATAGCAAAGCAAATCTCAGCAAATCACAATCTTAACACCTTTGAAAGAAACAATGTGAACGTCAATTCCAGAGTCTACAGTTGCATCTTCCTACACTTGAACTTGAACTGCCTCCGTCTCTGTCTCCTCCGACAACGCCTCCAGCGACTCCCCGTGAATGACTATGTTCTGAATGATGATCCTACTAGGAGAGCCCATAGTAACAGCTTTCTGACGATGGCAACGACATAATTGTAGACTGTGCGAAAAACAACGTGGACATTAATTCCAGAGTCTATAATTACGTTGTTACCATCACTAGAGAGCTGTTATAATGGGTTTTCCTAGAAGATCATCAATCAGAACATAGTCCTTCAAAGGGAGTCTCCAGAGCCATTGCTGGAGGAGACAAAGACGGAGGCATTGGAAAATTCAAGATCACGCCGGTGCTAACTAAGTGTTGGAAGACGTAATTGTAGACTGGAATTGACGTCCAAGTTGTTTCTTGCACTTTCATTGTTGATCTCGCCGCCATCATTGTTGTCTCCGCGGTCGACGTTGGTTCCCTATTTCTTTTTCGTTACTTAAATTTCCATTTATTAGCAACTAATGCCTATCTATGTAGTAAATGTCCTTTTGTAATTTTGTAGGAGTTGACGTAAAAAAGGGATGATGATAAGGATTTCATGTTTTTTTCCTCCAATTATTATTACTTTTACCTTCATTGAAAGAACGTACGTTAGGTATGTGTGACACGAGAAATATGGCTCAAGTGTTGCGAGAGATAGTAACGGAGTTAAATTGACGAGGACTAAGAAATTCACGTGTTTGAGCTGATGATGTGTATTGGAGTCTTATTGAGAAGATCCAAAATGAGGAAAAAAGACTATGTAGACTTTAAACTCATGAGAGAAGTTATATGGGCATTGCTTCAAAGAGGGCCAAATTTTTCGTGAAGACATGAAGATTTGTGGGCTTTAGGACCAATTGTAGTATATGTATTTTATTGGGTTTCTCAAGCAATTTCTCATATTATTTTTTAAAAGAGAGAGAGTGAGAATCAATTCTACATATGGGAACTCTTCTCATGGACACATGGTATATTATAATTGGTTTATACTCTTTTATGATTAATAGAATGCATCTTAGTTTAAGATGTTAACTGAATAGTCTATATGTTATTTGTTTTATTATGCATAAGTTCAAGTTTTATTATGCATAAGTTCAAATTATACATTAATATTAAATTTTATTGTTATTAGTTAAGATTAATTCAATAATATTAAAATACTATATTGCTATTAAAAATTATTCATATTAACTGTTTTGTTATAGCTATAATATGATATGTAATTTAAAATATTGTACATACATGATATTTTGATATTACATTGATGAATTTTTCAAAAAATGTCAAAATTAAACTAAATTTTAAAAATATTAATATTATCTTGGTGAGAGATTTTATGGGTATCTCACCATTAATAGAGTTACAAAATGAAGATATGTTTCTCAAGTTAAAATATATTAAAATATTATTTTTATATGAGAGATACCCATTGAGTATCTCTTAAATGGAATGACGTTATCCCGTCATATGATATTTTTAGATCCGTTGGTGGTATTGCTTCGAAAACTACAACTGTCAGGGAAAACAATATTATGGTACTCAAGGAGATTATACTTATGCTATCTAAAATGTCTATGTAGAAAAAAATGGTAGGTTTGCTTATGTTGGAAACCACATCTAACTGTGTTTACAATCTTTTCTAGTGGATTTGTTTTTGCATTAGATCCCATGGATATAGGTTGAAGAACTTAATCTGTTTAACAAACCTTATGTCTTATTTTCTTTGTGCTCTTGTGCTTCTTTATTACATGAACAAGTAAATGTAGCGAGTCCATATTGGTTTCTTCATTTATGTCCTATTTATTGTCACACACTCATGAATCCTATATTTCAGATCTTGTTTCAATGCTTCTTCTTCCTGGTTAATAATCACATGGTTGATTCAGAGTTTTGGTTTATGCATATAACTGGTTTTGGGTAAAACGTTACATTAGGAGGTTGTTAATTTCAGAGGAACCCTAGGTTTTGTTGATATATATGAGACTTGATTTGTTAGGGGGAGAATGTTTCATTAGGAAAATTATGAGAATTTTAGGATTACAGTGATGATTAGCAAAAATGTTAATTTCATTATAGTGATTGGTTGATTTCAGAATATCGTAAACTTTGTGGATATATTACTTTTGGGAAAACGTTGCCACTAGGAAGATGATTACTATGTGATATGAAGAAATGATTATATCTCTATATTATTATTTAAGCAATATTAAAAACAATATAACCTTATATTTATGTGTCATATTACACCAAATGTCACTGCATTTTAATACATATCCCAAAACCCAATAGACAAAAATATTATATTTTAAAAATATTTTTTTATGTTATCCTATCTAATTCTTCTTACCATATCTTTCACAATCTTACCAACAACCTACTCCATTCGTTCACCATGATTATTGTATACAATCAAACAAAAATTTTTATAAACTTCCAAGATCTTATAAACTACCAAATCAATAAATACGAAATTTTCTGTCTAACCAATTTACGAATCTAGCCTATGAAAACAGAATTCATACATTGATCAAAAATTTCAGATTAAATTCAAGTAAGATTTTCATTGTTGAATATCCCGTAATATCTATCCATATATTCTCTGTCATCTAAAGCATCTAATCTCGACAACAAATATCATTGAAATCATCTATTAATGCCAATTATATGTCCTATATATACTGTCCTCCAGTGTCAAACAAAAAACCATCAACTCATATTCACATTCAATAAGTAAAAAAAAATAAACAAAATGAGTGGCGCAATGACTCTTACTTACTTTGCTAATGTTAAGCCATTCAAAAGTAGCTAGCACGTTCAGGTCAAAGTCCTCCATACTTCGAAACAGTACACTAAGCAATATGGAGAAACATTTGAGATGGTGTTGGCTGATCAAAGGGTAAGTTTTTGAGCAAACCAATTATTATATTTGTGTTTTCCAGCTATGGTGATATGTGTAATATGTTTAATTTTTTTCTCTTTATTTCTCTGAATAATATACATGGTAACAACATGCTTCTATTAAGAAAACACTTGTGAGTAAGTTTGAAAGCCGGATAACAAAAGGTGACTGGAGAGTCATTGATACTTTCTCTTTGACTCAAATGAGAGGACAATTTTCAAGATGAGCTTTGTGAACACCATATCTATTATCCCATGTGTTTCCATATATGATGATGTGTACTTAACATTGCCCGACTTTCAAAGCATCATTATTGGTGACCTAAATCCTTTCTTCTTAATTGGTTATTCTTTCATCTCTATATTATAAGTGTTGATTTTTAATTGGACTTTACATATTTAACTTTTAATAAATCTAACATGTATAAATATGTTCATTATTTGGTAGATGTACCTTGGCCAAGTTGTCAATGTGGGCAAACTTGACAATATTGAGGTGAACAATAAGCCAACAAAAAAGCTTGAGTTTCAAATCAGAAACATTAGGTAAACTTTAGTTTGTTAGTCATGTATACTTGTTTTTCTAGGCTTATTTAAATCAATATATTGAAATATATTGATTTTGGTTTTTTAAGGGATGATCGCCTGCCATGTACTATGTGGGGTAAATTTGCTGACCATATATTTAAAACTTGCGAAGACATATGTGATCAGATGGTGATTTGTTTGATCAGGTTTGCCAAAATCTATACTTTCAAAGGTATATTAGACACAATTAAAATGTGTGGTTATTATTTTAACTAATTCGTATTACGACCATTCAATATGCTTTCTTCTTAATTTTTTTGTTTCATTTAGGAGAAAATCAAATTACTGCATTTGATGTGTCTGATATCATTATTAATCCAGTGTATCTAGAAATGGCTGGATTTAAGGTAAGGTAAAGTGTGCAGCTCTATATTGTTATCTTAATGTATGTGCCAAAGAATTTAGTGTGGGTATAAATATTTTTCACTGCAGTTTGTCAAACGATGGTATTGCTCTGAACATTATTAAATCAAAGCCAAGATTAGAGCTAGTGATTCACAATGAAGATTACTTTAACCAGTATCCTAAAAAGACAATGGAAAGTTTACTTGAATCTACTGAGGTATTTTGACAAGTTCTATATTTTTTTACTTTAATACTATAGAGATTAAACTAGACGAACACCTCTACAAGAGATACAATCATGTTATAATCATGTTATATACAATCACGATCTATTGTGCCCAAATCTCTACAAGAGAGGAACACCTTTTTTTTTTAACGACGAAGTGGAAAGCAAAAGAAAATCAATGAAGTATGTTGATTTTCCAAAACAAAGAGTAATGAAAATAAAACTCGAATCATCTTCTCTTTTTACTTTTTGAAACCGCATAAGCAAACAAAACCGTAATCCATAGGAATTGGATCAATGCTCTGTGACCATGATAAATTCGATGAGAGTAAGAACACAAATGTGTTTAGGAAAAATTATTATTAAACTATCATCCAAATACCAAATAACGTTACAAATACATTCTTTTATATAGAGATGAATCATCTAAGATTTCTAAATTAAGATATACATAAATGTAAATAACATATTTATAGATAATATAAATTTCCTAAACTAAATATTGATATTTATCAACAATCTTCTAAATCTTTCTTGATCTCGGTTCGTAATCTCTATCGATTTCGATTCGGTTTGGGTCGATCTATCCGATCTCCCAACAAAATGTAATGTTAAGTCATAAAACATTGACTTCATCTCGACCTTGGAAAAATCCTGCAGAATAGATTAAATAATGTACCCTAAATTAAATCAATGACTCAATTGAAACTGTTATAAAAAATAAAAAAAATAAAACTTTATTTATCAAAAAAGAAAACAAATCATAAAACTCTGCCTACAAACAGAGACTGAACTAGAGAATAGAGATTACTATTATTTTACCAGAAATTATCATTTTAAATTTATAGCTAAGATCTATTTCCTCTGTTTAATTAGTGACAAACTTCCAGAAAATTATACAATATCCTAAATTACCAGAAAAAGATTGTGGTTAGAATAAGTTTTGCCAATAGCATAAAATTATCTTAAATTATCCTAAACTTAACGGAAACAGATTGTGACTAAATAGATTTTTCATTTTTCCAATGGCATAAAAGTTATCTTAAATTTGTAGTGATAAGGTCAAAAAAAAATTTCATATAAACACTTATTAGGTGAAGCAAATTGAAAGAGCTCACTTACCAGTGAAGAGCTCTGTGAAAGACGAACTACAAGCTGTCGGATCTCATCATGGCGAATAGAGTAAAAGCTATTAAGCTGATGATTCATAAAATCTCAACAGCACCAATACGTCAGAGATTTCTCCAATGTTCACTATACGGAGCTGCAACCATAGTTGAGTAACCATACGAGACATGTTTTGAAGCAATAGATTTTGGTCGGTTCGTGAGAACGACATCGTTCTTGGTGAAACATTCCTCAGCGATTTAGTGTGAAGAGACAACAAAAACGAGTCTGTTGCCAAGACGGAGGCAGAAGATCGGAGCGAAGAAAACACGGTTGAGCGGTGGCTTGAGAAGACGGAGGTGACCGATGATTGGAAGTGAGAATGGTGGAGTTGGAGGAAGGTTTAGGTTTCGTTTGAATTTTCCGATGAGGAATGTGAAAGAGAGAGCTAAGTTAAAAAATTAGGGTTTGAGTTTCTTATATTGTTGATGACTTTTGTTTCTTCTTCCTTAAGATTATAACAAAGTTTTATAAAAAAAGAAGAAGATTATAACAGAGGAAAATGTGGTTTCGAATCTGCAGCTTGATCCTCCTTGTTGTTAACTTTCAACCCTTGATAAGATTACGTTGGTGTTTGGTTGGTGATGAATTTGACGACTCTATGACGGTTTCTACACTGATCTATTCTAACATTCATTATGATGGTGGAGGTTGTGATCGAGACCACACAGACGATGAAATTTAACCGGTTTTTGATTAAGATTCATGCACTGGTGGTGGAAATTTTGAAACCAAAAAGTCTAATCACATCTTTTCAGACAAGTCACTAATGGTGAATTCTTTGGGTTTAGTTCCTTCATTTCCTTTATGTCGATTCAGTGTAACCGTGATGTCTCTTTTATTAGAGTATTTGATTCCGGTGATCTTTTTATCTATCGGTGAAATTTTTGGTTACCGACTAGTGATTGTTCTCCTATATTACGATGTGGAGATGCCACTTGGATTGTTGATCCCGAAATCATTGGTACTACTGTACTTGAAGGAATCATTTTTTTGATAAAGCATTATTCTACTGCACTTTGTAACGATGGAGTCCTATGTGTAAGTTTTCTCACTTCTCTTCGTATGTCATCTTTGGAGAATCAGTTTCGGGTTTACATCGAAGCATCAATAAGGAGGTTATATCGGTCAAAGGCAACCTTATCCAAGTTCTGGTTATTGTTATATCGATCGTTTAGAACATCAAAGTAAAGGTTTTCTAAAATAACATTGATACATAATGATTGATATAAATTTACCTACTTTCAGAATTTTCAATGAAACCAATGGGTTTTATAATGAGATGTGCAAGTAGAAATGTATGTGAAAAAAGAATACGAAACACAACGTTCACATAAGAATATCAGTTTATGGCAATGAATGTAACATATTAATATTCTGTTTGCGAATAAAGTTTCAATAAAAAATATTGATAATTCACTTGTTTGCTTTAATTGTCTTCAGTATATGTCGCATATATATGCTTATGTAATAATTTGTTTCCGTAATTCTGTAGCGACTTTATATTTTTTTATTTAATAATAAAAGTTTTTAGCTAGAAAAAAAAGAGAATCTGCTAGCTTGAGCTATTTATTATAGTGTATTCGTAATTTTGAACATATCGCAGTTTTTGAAAAATGAATTTGAATATTTATATGTAAAATAATTAATTAGTGAAAGACATTAGGGCCCAAGTTAGGCAAAATCACATATGTCAATTTTGTTTGGAGACTAGATGGTATGCATAAAAGACATATCAAGGTAGTCAATTTATATCTATAATCTTGTCAATTTAGAATAAAGAGGAATGTATATTTATGTTTTATATGGAAAACAAATCTTCACAAAATTTATTTATAAACTTCTTATAATATTGTGTAAATAAATTAATTATTTTTTCTCTTCTTCCTTTCTGTAAATAAATTAACTAAATAGAAACAAAAAAGTATTACTAAAAAGTGAATATTAATTAATAACATATCATTTTAATTAAATTATATAACACTATATAAAACATACTCAAAAAATCTAGTTTTAAAATAATGTAATATTTTCTTAGCCAGTATTAAAATTTAAGTATGGTAAATTGCTTATTGAAACCTAAATCAATAAATTTAACTTTGACTATTATCCCTATATAAGAACACATTAACTTCTTCGAATCCACGAGCAATTTGTATAAACAAAGTTATCATAAAAAATTTCGTCTAACTACTTCAAAATGATAAAAACATTGTTCTACACCTTCCTTCAAACAAAATACCAAGAAGAAAACGCTGATCCAACAGATGCTAATTATCCATTGTTTCCTCAAGAGATCGAGATCCGACCCATATCTTGGAAAATCCTCAAAACTCTAACAATCGATGAACTATGGAATGAAGGCAAGTTAGAATTTTTACCTGAGCAAATCCATAATACTGTGTTAAGACACATTTCACAAAATGATATATATCGCATAAATTTTAAGATTTGTGAATTACCAGTAAAGATAAAAGATCTCGATACAAATACATTTCATGATGTTGTATTGTCGAAATTTCCGTATGAAGATAATTTCACCATGCGTGAATATTGGATCGAAGAATTTGTGAAGAGGAGGACGCTTACAATTGGCATGGTGATTAGTATGTATTGGAGTTTCGAGGATGAAATGTTTTATTTCTCTGTGTTAGAATGAAGCTAGTGAATTAAAAAAATTATAAACATGTTTATTTATTTTTGTTTTAGGTGGATGGGAGAGAGGGTTTGTTTTTGCATCTTTTAATCAAAATGAGTTATATTAAGAATAAAATGTGTTAGAATTTTGTTGTCATATTTTTTGGTTTTGAAAATAATCTTATGGAATATGTGTTCTATTGTACTTGCTAATGATAAAACCATAAAGATGAATATTAGTGTGTATGACTCTTTAAATGTACTAGGGGATTAAACACGCGTATTGTTTTTAATCTTTTAGTTTAATCTATCTCACAAAAAAAAACATTAAAACCCCATTGAGCATTATGATATTTAAATTTTACTATTTGATGATAATATGTTTTCTCACAATCCATGTTGAAAACAATATATCAATATGGCGAAGTTCTATTTTTGATTTTTGGTTTATCTTAGTGATACTGACATAGGGATCTAGAAAATTATCTAGATTGATGAAATAGATTAAATATCAAAATGCTAAACTTACATTTAATTTGATCCACTTCAACAAAATTTCCTTGTCTTAGATGATTGCCTTAAAAATACACCAAAATGAGAGGGTTGAATTCGATAAACCTAATTACATCTTCTGCATTAGTTTGAATATTAGTAACGAAAAATCACATATTATGAATAGGGTTAAAACTAAATCAAACTTAATATGAACAGGGTTAATATTATACAGAAAGCAAAGTGGATGTGGAAAACCAAATCTTAAGCTATAAATGAGGTACGAAGTACGAACCTTCCGGGCATCTTTTTTTCCAGTCCTAGATTTCTTTGGCTAGACTTAATGCAAACCATTTAGTTTCTTTTTATATTATCAAAACCAAAATATACAAACAGGCTAGGTAATCTTGGATATGTTAATGATAAGTACAAAATTTCATAAATTCAGAGCCACTTGCTGAGAAAATGACTTACTAATCACTGCTTTAATTTCAATGGGGCCTGGCCTATGATTGTGGTGTTGATCCTCAAAGGAGGTGAACCACTAATGACCTTTTTCTCTTGGATTTATGTCATTTTTATCATTTTTTGTAGGTTTCTTCATGTCAATATGATAAGTGAAAATATATCTGTGCACAATATTTTCTGTCAACATAAATGGAGAAGAGTCAAAAAAATCAATGTGAAATACGAAATCTGAATAATCTATATGGATTATCAACTAAATATACAGAGGAAGAGCATTTTTAATACCTGCAACATCCAATTGGTGACATGAAGG
This sequence comes from Cardamine chenopodiifolia, assembly GCA_963922655.1. NCBI lineage: Eukaryota > Viridiplantae > Streptophyta > Magnoliopsida > Brassicales > Brassicaceae > Cardamine > Cardamine chenopodiifolia. Next base: position 11,910,656 of record OZ000476.1, on the reverse strand, counting down.
TGACTTTAATCGTTGGGATGATGGCCCAGATCATATAATATATATCTAAGCCGAACCTTGAAAGCTGAATTCAAACATGTAATATGCATACATTTAAACTCTATATGAACCTAAGGTTGACAATACATACCGAAGCTTGTGAATTTTGCTGAATCTAGCAATAGTTTTATTTGGTTTGATAAATCATGTGAGTTTTGGATAAATTAGACTTTAGATATTCTAATTTAAAGAATAGCTTTCGTAACAAATAAGAATTGAATCCGAGATACAATGGAACTAATCTCCTTGTACTACCAGTAAACCACCAACCTTTTGGTAAATCTAACGATAATTGATTCCATGTAATATCGAAACTAATTGAACCCATAGCAAATTTATGACTTGTGATCTCTTTACGTTTCCCTCTCTCGATTGGCTTTTTCTTTGCATTTTTTTTTGGTTTTAAACTCGACAAAAATGAAACTGAAAACTTGGAAAATCATAACTTGAATTTGAATTTTCAATTTTTAATCTCAGTATATTTTCTAAAAGTATAATACAATAGTATATTACTGAGATAACTTAAAAATTATTCCAAAAATATATAAGTTATCTCAGTAATATTTCTTTCAAACCTGGTTACTTGCTGTTAAAAGATCTGACCTAGGGATGGAAAAAAAGCTTCATGGGAAAAAAACTCATATCCGAGTACCTGATCAGAAACTTGTATCCGAACTCGATAAATTATTTTATTGGATTGTAATACATATGCGAATTCGATACGAACCCAAAATCCGAAAACGTGATACGAAAATCCAAAAACACATAATTATCCATGAAAAATATCTTAATTCGAGAATCTTATCTTCTACACGTGAGTTTTAGATGTTCAATATACACAAAACTCATCCGAATCCAAATAAAAAAATTCAAAAAAACCCGAAAAATCTAGAAAAAACCCGAATTCAAAGCCGATCAAAACCCAAATATTTTTAGTTTGCATCGGATTTTAACTTTAAACCCCAAATCTAAAAAATTTTACCCAAATTACCTGAACCCGATAAAATATTTTATTGAATTTTAAATATCTAAACCCGATCGAGTTTTACCTTATACCCGAATGCTCACCCTAACCTGACCTAAAAGGAAACAAATTGTCAAACCGAAACAAAATGCACATAGATTTGGTTGTTGTTTTCTTTTCCGGTCTAATTCGGTTATGAACGGTTCGAATCCAAATGCAATCACATTATACCATTATCATCTCCGTAAAAAGAAGCTTCGAAACCATTGAAGCAGCAGAAAATGATATTACGTCGTTTCATCTGCTACAACCCTTCTTCAACTGTTTCTTCTTTGGCTCCATCTCCAAAGAAGAAGCCACTCATCTTCTTAGGCTCTCCTAAGGTAAGAAAATTTAAAATCTTCGTCTCAATGGGTTTAGGGTTTATCCTAATCTAATTCCTTTCTGCGAATTTACGTCTCAGTAACTGTGCTTGAGCTATTTTCAATGCATCTGCTTCACCAAACTCTTCCTTTGATTAACTTTGAATATTAGAACTCAGATTTTGATTCTGGCATTGTGAAGTTGAGATTTTGTTAGTTCCTTGAAACAAGATAAAGAGAAATGTGGTTGAAGATCTTTAGGAACTTTTGTTGCTTACATAAACCGATTTCTTAACCCGCTAATTTGGCTTTTTTCTAGGTTGCAGGCATTGTTACTCAACCACCAGCAAGAAGAGATAGAGGTAGAAAAGTTTTGCCTTCTCCAGTAGGCATTACGCTATGGAGCAAGGCTTATCTTCTGATCTTATTTTCTCTCCTGATAAGACAGGAGATGTAAGGATTCTTGTTTGATTATAATATCAAGCTCTTGCTTTTGGAAAGATGTGATCTTTCTTATGAATTTGTGTTTGTGTTTCTTCTATGTAGGAAGCATTCTTATCTACTTTAAGAGATTTGCAACCTCAGCTTTGTATTACAGCAGCTTATGGGAATATTTTGCCTACTAAATTCCTTAAAATTCCAGTACACGGTTAGTCGAAGTTGCTATATAATGGAACATTATAGAGTGTTGTTTCTTTATACTGCAAATGAGGCTTGTGTGTTTGAAGTCAAAGTTTACTGTTTGTAGGGACTGTGAACATACACCCAAGTTTGCTGCCTCTGTATCGTGGTGCTGCTCCCGTTCAAAGAGCATTACAGGTGCAATTTTCTTGTTATTGCTTAACTTTGCTACATGCTTAGACTTGTAACAAAAGATTGCACAATAACACTTGGAGGCTGCTGCACTAGGATGGTGTTTCAGAAACAGGAGTATCATTAGCATTTACTGTGCAAAAGTTAGATGCAGGGCCAGTGATTGCCTCTAAGAGGTTTCAAGTGGATGATCAAATAAAGGTTATTACTTAATCTCCCGGTGTAGCTCATGATCTCATCATGCTTTCTGGATCTTAGTGACCTTTGTTCAACTGAATCATTTGCAGGCACCAGAGCTACTCTCGTTCCTATTTTCTGAAGGTAATATATGTACTTTCTTTTCAGTGAAAATCATTTGAACATTTATCGTATTCTAAGATTATGGATTTCAAAATTTCTCGGTTTTGGAAAAACCTTGCAGGGTCCAAGCTTCTTACCCGTGAACTACCCTTGATACTTGATGGGTACGCAACATCGAAAGCAGTTCCCCAAGATGATTCTAAAGCTACCTTAGCTCCATAGGTATTTGTTACATGTCTTGTATCATTACATAATAGGGCACTTAAATTACAAGGCATGCCTGCTATATTGCTTTTTGTATGAGATCTTACATAATCTAATCATAGTCTTATTCAGTTGATGTTTGGTTATCCAAATATCACATTTCTTATTGGACTGAAACGGTTCAATTGAGGCACAGATAGCTCCAGATGAGGCTTGGCTCTCTTTTGACCAGGAAGCTTTTGTTCTACATAACAAGGTAGAAGAACCCTTCATTTGTTCAATTAGTCTATAAACATAAGCATAAAAAGTGAAACCGCTTTCTAGGTTCAGTCATTAGCAGGATGGCCAGGAACACGAGCGAAAGTTGTAGTCCTCGATGAGAAAAATGGTCAGGACAATGCGCTAGAGCTTAAAATCATCACCACTCGAGTATGCCAAGATGTGGAAATCCGGGATGGTGAAGAAGATTATGTAACTTTCAAGAAAGGTTCATTGGTCTTTCCTTGTGGAGGAGGTACAGCTTTGGAGGTAACAAATCGCTGCCATTACTAAATCAATTTAAGTAACAGACTCAAAGTTGATACAAAACCCAGATGTTATGATGTGGTTATTGATCTAGCATTTAAAAGCTAATATTCGGTGTTGCTGATTCAGGTATTAGAAATCCAGCTTCCTGGTAAAAAGGTGATAAACGCTGCTGCTTTTTGGAATGGCTTGAGAGGTCAAAAGCTGAAGAAGCTATGAAGACAAAGACTGCAACAGAGATAAGCTTTGGTCAGGAAGTTATTACCAAGTAAATTAGTCAAATCTGGTTTCACTTTACTTTTGTTCTTTCTAAATTTACTCATATTCTTTGGTATAAAATGATTTATCTCTCATTTTCATCTTAATTAAGCCATGCCGCACTCACAGCTAAATGTTAATGACTTTGGAGATTTTGATCAAATGGTGACTGTTACAAGTAACCTATATACATAAATTTTTATCATGAAAAATTGTCACAAGTCTTCTGATGCTTTAACCAGAGACACCACACTTGTGGTCATTAACAATGTAAAAGGACCTCTACATAGTGCAATAACTACAAATCACTGTCCCATGCTAGTGGCAACGATATCTAAATCTATGATGCAAGAATAGCCTCATTTACTAATCATCATAGGTAAACAAGTAAAATTCCCAAAAATGTTGGATAAAATTAATTGATACTTGCATTGGTCGATGCTTAAGTGGTCATCATAGTGTAAAGTGTCAAAAAGAACAGAAAGAAGAAGAAAGATAGATAAGGCTGGAGTGGATACATTGGCCTCAAAGTGAATCCCTTCAGTAGCACTCTTCTTCTGAAACTCCCATCCTAATCTGTTCTCAAGCAACTCTTTGAACCTCCTTGTCTGCTAAAGACAGATATGAAAATGAATTTGAGTTAGAGCAACCTCTAAGACATGTAGCGATAAGGGTTCATGTTAATTATATCAAAAGAAAGAAGGATTTTTAGATAAATATCAATTATATGGTTACCCTGAAAAGATAACAAAATAAAAGCCAAGAAGAAGAAGACATATTGAGTTTTATCCTACCTTGTGAATCAATGGCGATTGGAGTGAAATCGATCGCTCTCCCAAATCCAATTTTTAGTTTCTCGGTTCGAATCTGCGATTTTTAGAAGTAAAATTATGTAAATATAATAAATATATAGTCAAAAAAACTACATAAAGATTAAGAAAAAGATGAGAATGTTAATGGCGATTTGTCCCAATAAAGTTCTGGAAACTTTGAAGATTGCTATGAGCACCAATGCCGAAACTTTGAAGATTGGTATCAATATCAACACCATCAAAATGACGCAGATTAGAAACATTCTTCTTCTTCTTCTTCTTCTTTTTTCTTTTTTCCGTTTCTTTTCGTTTAATACTTTCTTCCTCTTTTTAGCTTTAATATGTATATTGAGGATTATTAATACAATTAGATAATTAGTGAAAATTTCCGAAAATGGATTGTACGTACTATTACTGATGAGCGATTTTTCTCGTTAGATTTGATTTTATAATTGTAAATATTAATGTTTGGATTAAATACGTGATAAAAAGAAATTTGTTATTATTTTATAAAATGGAGATTACTAACATATATCAATATTATAATTAAAAACATTACACAACATCTTAAAATATTTTTATTGAAATTAGCGTCGTATATGGGTGGACACGAACCATATATCCAAATTTCGTGTTTCCTTTCATTTCCCCCAAATAGATATATTTCCAATTCATATATGATTCTTATATCTTTAAACTAATGAAACTTATATTCAATTCATTAAGAGAAGCCCTGGTATTTCATTAAAAATTTAATATTCATCTAATAATCATTTAGAAAATACACCTATTTTCACAATTAATTTGATGATAAAAGTTCTATCAATTTGCACAGATACTTTAGATATTCATATATATATATATATATATATAGATTTGTGTGTATATACATATATTAATTTTTTTAAGAAGTTTTAGTATTTGTGATTTATTTTATTTGTAATATATTTAACTTGTTAGTGTTTGTTTTGTTGTTTATAACTGCGTTTATCCGAATTTGTTGAATCTCTCCATAATGGATAACAAAAGAAGTCAATATCTCCGTAATACACTCGTGAAATAGAAACTATTTAAGTTCACATTCAAGAAAAGAAAATATGATTGAACTTTGGTGAATACGAACTACTAATAATTTATTTATTCTAAAACTGGATTAGATCATTAGTATTAGTATAACAAAATAGATGATTAAATATATTTTTTCTACATCAAAACTTTAGGACTAGCACAATGGCCTATTGGCATCACAACAAATCATATATCTACAGTATAATACGCGTAAAATTTTCACATTAATCATACATTTTAATAAGAAAGGAAAACAAAAATTTGGTCTATAAGGCAAGCAGAGCGCTAACTATTGGGCCGAGATCAATCTTAATGGGCCTAATCCCTTGATAGTGTGCCCCCCAAGTAATAGCCTAAACTGTAAACGTAAACACGAAACAGAGTTGAAGAAGGAAACCGCCACTGGTGAGGAAAAGTCCTAATCCTAGTTTGATTAGAGATAGTGAAACCACTATAAAAGGGCTGCACACGAGCACAAGAAAAATATATTTTTTCTTTACCAAAGCAAAGTTAAACCTAGATACATAAAGAAAGTATGGGAAGAGTATTTCGTGTAGTGAAACCGTTCCTAGGTTTTGTGCCAGAGGTGCAGAGTTGTATGGATCAGAAGGTTTCGTTGAGGAAGAAGGTCATCTATACTTTGACCACTCTATTCTTGTTTCTCGTTTGTAGTCATCTTCCTCTTTACGGCATCCACTCCACCACCGGTGCAGATCCATTCTTATGGATGCGTGCCATTCTCGCATCGAGCCGTGGCACCGTCATGGAGCTCGGTATCGGTCCCATCCTTACATCAGGGCTCGTGATGCAGCTCTTGACAGGCTCAAAGATCATTCAGGTCCCCGAAGAACATCGTGCTTTTGCGCAGAAGCTTCTTAGCATTCTGATCGCCGTTGGTCAAGCAGTGACATATGTTGTCTCTGGAATGTATGGTCCTGTTACGCAGCTCGGTGTCGGTAATGCAGTAATCATTGTCCTCCAGCTTGTATTTTCCGGATTCATCGTTATATGTCTTGACGAGCTTCTCCAAAAGGGATACGGTCTTGGCTCTGCGATCTCCCTTTTTGTAACGACCAACCTCTGCGAAAGCGTTATCTGGAAAGCGTTTAGTCCCGTCATAATCAACAACATGGGACGCTCTGGACCTGAGTTCGAAGGCGCCGTAGTCTCGCTCTTCCATAACCTAATAACCAAGTCCAACATCCGACAAGCCTTCTTCAGGCAAAGCCTTCCAAACGTTACGAACTTGCTTGCAACGGTCTTGGTCTTCCTCATCGTAGTCTACTTCCAAGGTTTCCGCGTTGTATTACCCGTTCGGTCAAAGAATTCGCGCGCAGGCCAACAAGGCTCTAATTACCCGATCAAGCTCTTCTATACCTCCAACATGCCCATCATTCTCCAATCTGCTCTCGTCTCAAATCTCTACTTCATCTCTCAGCTTCTCTACCGCAACTTCAGTGGTAACTTCCTGGTTAACTTGTTGGGACAGTGGAGAGAGTCCATACCAGTCGGTGGTCTCGCTTACTTGATCACAGCTCCAGCAAGCTTGTCGGATATGGCGGCGCATCCCTTCCATGCACTCTTCTACATCGTCTTCATGCTCTCTGCTTGCGCGTTTCTCTCAAAGACTTGGATTCAAGTCTCGGGGTCCTCTGCTAGAGACGTAGCGAAGCAGCTCAAGGAGCAACACATGGTGATACCTGGTCACAGAGACTCCAATCTGAAAAAGGAGCTCAACCGCTATATCCCAACAGCAGCTGCCTTTGGAGGAATGTGCATTGGTGCACTCACTGTTCTTGCCGACCTCACCGGAGCCATTGGCTCAGGGACCGGAATCTTGCTTGCCGTCACAACCATATACGAGTTTCTCGACACTTTTGACAAGGAAAAAGCCACACAGTGATGCATGCATGTACCACTTTATATAAAAAACATAAATTAATTCCTAGCTAAAGCTCGATGTAAGCTTTTCTGTTTTATTTTTTTTTCTGAGTCAAGTGTAAATTCCTTTCATGTCAAGAAAAAATTGCTTTTATTTTTTTTCTCCATTTGTTGAGCTTATGATATATCCTACATTATATTCGTCTGTTGTCCTCTTTAGTTTTTCCTCGGCTTTTGTATATAAAATAGCAAAAACGAAGAGAACAAGCCATGCGGCTACTTCTGACAAAAAGAGCAACTTTAAAGCATCAAATATACCCCCAAAATAATAAAATACCATTGTGAGTTAAAACATATGGAAACATAAAACCATTATTTGTCTACTACAACTCAGAGCAGGATCTCGCTTTTTGTGGAGATTCCATAGACTTGGCATCAAAACTTTATGAGCATAACAGCACATTACTAACTTCTGTCTTTAAACAGAGAAGAAACAATTTGAATGTGGTTGTTGATTTTTGGTGAAAGCTAATCATAGCAGCTACCTCTTTCCATGTCTTTTTTCCCTCTAATTATCAGATTATACGATAAGATAAATGTAAATAATTCAGAACTTTCGACCCACTAACAACGCTAAATTCCTCATATAAAATTTAAAATATTTTTCAAAATTTTTATTGTTTTCCATTATTAGAGTCTTAAGACCCAAACCCATTATAGAGCTAACAAGTGCAATGTAAACCCACAAGCACATGTGTTTTAGGGTTCAACCTAAGTAGTTATATATCTTGATATTAAGAACATTGTAAATGTAACTCAGAGACTTGTTTGACAACTCTCCTTTTCCGATCTCTTTATGAATCTATTAAAAATCTTCTGTTTTTGGTGACAACAAATTTCATTATTCTTTTTCTTTTTTTCTTTCTTTGCACAATAAAGCTCAATGAACTATCCAAAGTTATGGCTTTAATTTCTATCTTATTTGAGTATGAATCTTCTTGATTTGGATTTTCTTACATCCATATCTTAAAAAAATATGAAACTATTCATAGTAATCAGTTTTTGCCCCTTCTTTATTTTTCTTGTGGTATTTGGTTTCCTAGTTTCAACATCTTGTGTGCCAATAGTGCTGTGCTTAGATCATTTCGTTCAATTAGTTTATAAACATAAGCATAAAAAGTGAAACCACTTTCTAGGTTCGTGCATTCGCAAAGAACCCGAGCTAAAAGTTATAGCCGTCGATGACAAAAGCGGTCAGGAAAACGTCTTAAAATATTTTTATTGAAATTAGCTTGGTATGTGGGTGGACACGAACCATATATCCAAAATTCGTGTTTCCTTTCATTTCCCCCAAATAGGTATATTTCCAATTCATATATGATTCTTATATCTTTAAACTAATGAAACTTATATTCAATTTATTAAGAGAAGCCCTGGTATTTCATTAAAAATTTAATATTCATCTAATAATCATTTAGAAAATACACCTATTTTCACAATTAATTTGATGATAAAAGTTCTTTCAATTTGCACAGATATTTTAGATATTCATATTTATCTATATATATATATATACATACATGTGTGTGTATATATATATATTAATTTTTTTTTTAAGTTTTAGTATTTGTGATTTATTTTGTTTGTAATATATTTAACTTGTTAGTGTTTGTTTTGTTTATCCGAATTTGTTGAATCTCTCCATAATGGATAACAAAAGAAGTCAATATCTCCGTGATACACCCGTGAAAAAGAAACTATTTAAGTTCACATTCAAGAAAAGAAAATATGATTGAACTTTGGTGAATACGAACTACTAATAATTTATTTATTCTAAAACTGGATTAGATCATTAGTATTAGTATAACAAAATAGATGATTAAATATATTTTTTCTACATCAAAACTTTAGGACTAGCACAATGGCCTATTGGCATCACAACAAATCATATATCTACAGTATAATACGCGTAAAATTTTCACATTAATCATACATTTTAATAAGAAAGGAAAACAAAAATTTGGTCTATAAGGCAAGCAGAGCGCTAACTATTGGGCCGAGATCAATCTTAATGGGCCTAATCCCTTGATAGTGTGCCCCCCAAGTAATAGCCTAAACTGTAAACGTAAACACGAAACAGAGTTGAAGAAGGAAACCGCCACTGGTGAGGAAAAGTCCTAATCCTAGTTTGATTAGAGATAGTGAAACCACTATAAAAGGGCTGCACACGAGCACAAGAAAAATATATTTTTTCTTTACCAAAGCAAAGTTAAACCTAGATACATAAAGAAAGTATGGGAAGAGTATTTCGTGTAGTGAAACCGTTCCTAGGTTTTGTGCCAGAGGTGCAGAGTTGTATGGATCAGAAGGTTTCGTTGAGGAAGAAGGTCATCTATACTTTGACCACTCTATTCTTGTTTCTCGTTTGTAGTCATCTTCCTCTTTACGGCATCCACTCCACCACCGGTGCAGATCCATTCTTATGGATGCGTGCCATTCTCGCATCGAGCCGTGGCACCGTCATGGAGCTCGGTATCGGTCCCATCCTTACATCAGGGCTCGTGATGCAGCTCTTGACAGGCTCAAAGATCATTCAGGTCCCCGAAGAACATCGTGCTTTTGCGCAGAAGCTTCTTAGCATTCTGATCGCCGTTGGTCAAGCAGTGACATATGTTGTCTCTGGAATGTATGGTCCTGTTACGCAGCTCGGTGTCGGTAATGCAGTAATCATTGTCCTCCAGCTTGTATTTTCCGGATTCATCGTTATATGTCTTGACGAGCTTCTCCAAAAGGGATACGGTCTTGGCTCTGCGATCTCCCTTTTTGTAACGACCAACCTCTGCGAAAGCGTTATCTGGAAAGCGTTTAGTCCCGTCATAATCAACAACATGGGACGCTCTGGACCTGAGTTCGAAGGCGCCGTAGTCTCGCTCTTCCATAACCTAATAACCAAGTCCAACATCCGACAAGCCTTCTTCAGGCAAAGCCTTCCAAACGTTACGAACTTGCTTGCAACGGTCTTGGTCTTCCTCATCGTAGTCTACTTCCAAGGTTTCCGCGTTGTATTACCCGTTCGGTCAAAGAATTCGCGCGCAGGCCAACAAGGCTCTAATTACCCGATCAAGCTCTTCTATACCTCCAACATGCCCATCATTCTCCAATCTGCTCTCGTCTCAAATCTCTACTTCATCTCTCAGCTTCTCTACCGCAACTTCAGTGGTAACTTCCTGGTTAACTTGTTGGGACAGTGGAGAGAGTCCATACCAGTCGGTGGTCTCGCTTACTTGATCACAGCTCCAGCAAGCTTGTCGGATATGGCGGCTCATCCCTTCCATGCACTCTTCTACATCGTCTTCATGCTCTCTGCTTGCGCGTTTCTCTCAAAGACTTGGATTCAAGTCTCGGGGTCCTCTGCTAGAGACGTAGCGAAGCAGCTCAAGGAGCAACACATGGTGATACCTGGTCACAGAGACTCCAATCTGAAAAAGGAGCTCAACCGCTATATCCCAACTGCAGCCGCCTTTGGAGGAATGTGCATTGGTGCACTCACTGTTCTTGCCGACCTCACCGGAGCCATTGGCTCAGGGACCGGAATCTTGCTTGCCGTCACAACCATATACGAGTTTCTCGACACTTTTGACAAGGAAAAAGCCACACAGTGATGCATGCATGTACCATTTTGTTAAAAAACATAAATTAATTCCTAGTTAAAGATCGACGTAAGCTTCTGTTTTATTTTTTTTTTCTGAGTCAAGTGTAAATTCTTTTCATGTCAAGAAAATTTTCCTTTTATTTTTGTCTCCCTTTGTTGTAGCCCTCGATGACAAAAGCGGTCAGGAAAACGTGCTAGAGCTTAAAATCATCACCACTTTAATATCACAAGATGTGGAAACCCAGGATGGTGAACAAGATTATGTAACTTTCAAGAAAGGTTCATTGGTGTTTCCATGTGGAGGTACAGCTTTGGATGTAATTAAGCTATAGACAAATCACTGCCACTATTCTCTAAATCAATTAAGTTACAGACTCAAGTGTTATAAAAGGCAGATGTTATGATGTGGTAACCTCGGGATTAGACATTAATCTAGTATTTAAAAGCTAATATTTTGGTTAACTGATTCAGGTACTTGAATTCCAGCTTCCTGGTAAGAAAGCGATCAACGCAGCCGCTTTTTGAAATGGCTTGCGAGGTCAAAAGCTGAAGAAACCATGAAGACAGACTGCAACAGACATAAGCTTTGGTCAGGAAGTTAAACCAAGCAAATTAGAAATCTGGTGTACTCACTTCTAAATTATGGATTCAATTATTATGTTATGAGTTATGACTAAATATCCTCACATTCTTTGGGATAATCTTCTCTCATTTTGTTTTCCGAGGAAGAAGAAGTTTTATGTATAGAGGTTAGGTTTGTGTAATCAATACCTTGGCATCAACCAGAAACACTAAACTTATGTCAATTCACTGTGTAAAAGGACTTGTGCATGGTGCCATTAACACTAAATCACTGTCCCATGCTACTGGCAACGATATCTACATGTACGATGCGAGAATAGTTATCTAAAGCAGCATTAGCATCATAGGCAAACATCTGTTCAAGTAAAACTCCCAAAAAATGTCTGAATACCTGCATCAATCGATGTTCTGCATAACTTTCATCCAACATCTCAACCACAGGAGCATACTGCAATCATTTCAAATTAATGGGAGTTGGTGAGAGAAAAAAGAACGGAAATCAAAAGAAGGTTAAGACAAGGCTGGGGGCAGATATATCTTAACCTCAAAGTAAATCCCGTCAATGCCACTCTTCTTCTGAAACTCCCATCCTAATCTGTTCTCAAGCAACTCTTTCAACTTCCTTGTCTGCAAAAGACAGGTGTGAAAATGAATTTTCTGCAGAGAATCCTCATGAAATACTGATCTGATCTGTTTATGTAGAATTTGTACATACCCACGACAGTAAATCTCCATCAACTACAGACGCCTCTTCCACTAACGAAAAAAATCTTGTTATCAAAGCAATGGAAGTTCAACTCAATTTTATAGATCCTTAAACGTATTCTCACTAAGAGAAAACATGTCGCTAGTCAATAGATTTTTACCTTGCAAAGCAAATGCAGAAAGCTATCGGAAGCTAGCCAAGAATCATCAAAAAGCGCATGAATGCCCATCTCAGGACCACTAATCTCTCTGTAGTCCGTATTTCAGTTGATGGTAGATGACTTTGATGAAATGAAACGAATGTATCATGGAGAGGGAAAAATGAGGTTTTAACGTACATAGTTGAGGTAGAAACAAATTAAGATGGTAGAATCTTAATTGGTAAAAGCCTGCATCGTACATTTACTATATAGGAGGGCACGTAAAAATAGAGAAAGTAAAGATACACATATCATCTAGATGCATTGTAACTGTAACGTATACTATTTTAAATGATATTGATGAAACTCACCTTTGTAGAAAGTTGACTCCTCGTATGAAAGGGCTGCCAAAGGTCACAAAGAAACGTAAATGTCAAAATCGAAGAGCCATGAAGTCGCATTAAATTTTCGAATACAATGAGTAACATATAGAAGCAGGTATCCATATCATAAATAAAAACTGAGAAGTATAGAAAACAGGTGACAACAGAAGCAAAAAAATACAATCATCGCATAAAGAAGACTGCGTTAAGAGAGAAAATCATAAACATTTCGCAGATACATCAGCCAAGACAAATCAAATAATTAAGGCGGATGTAGATTTATGTCCCATCATGTCATTTATATTAAAAGGAAAAAGGAATTGTGGGAAGGAAATTATAATAATATAATTGAGCTTCAAAATCACATACCGCGTCAATGCAGCCGAGTAAAAGACTAACTAAGGACTTCCACTGCATGACAGATTCAAGAGATTGCCCCATCTGCACAATAACATGACACCTTTATCTGAGACTGAAACAAATCTGAAGGATTCCTATTTGTAACCATCCATATATATGCACTCTTGTGTATATGAGCTTCAATTAAGAATATATTACTGTAGGCAGCACATACCAAAAATGCTACAAATGAAAATTGTAACTCCCCAAGAAGCAACTCTTCCGAATCTTTGTACTCTTTTGACAATACACTTTCTAGCAGTTGAGTCTAAACAAAGAAAAAGAGGAAATGACATACTCTAAATTAGGCTTCACAGGATCTCAAGATTTAAACATCTACCAAAGAAGTACAGAATCAGTTACGGGGAGCTACCTTGTCATGATTCATAGAGGTCAGCTCCTGCCCAGACATTCCCTTTTGCTTTATAATCCGAGGAATAGGAGTATAATAAAACCTATTCCCTTTGGATTGCTCGGTAGATGATGCCTTAGACTTGCTTTTCTTCATTTGTGCATCAAGTACTCTTTCCATTTCCGTTTTGGGTCCACCTTGTAGAATAGCAGATTCATAGATGACTGTTATTTCTCCTCCAACTGGCTCTGTAAATTTGAACATATAAGTTTGAACAACCTAAGTTTTACAGTGTTTGCTACTCAAATGAGAGAAAACATTGCAATATGGTTAAGGAATCCACACAAAATAAGATTCACATACCAAATTCAACAACATCCTTCGTAATGTAGTTAGATAAGTGCTTCCACGCCCCTATTGACTTAAATTGTATGGACCAAGATGTTTGTCAAACTCCAAAGACCTGACTGCTTGAGAATATCTCTCTTCCTGGCATCAAAGGGAGAAGGATGAAAATAAATAACTCAAGCCTACTGACTAGTGGCTACTGCAACATGATTCCTCTCCAGCAAGCATTAAACTAATATCAATTTAACTGAAGCAACAATGCAAATCACTGACAAACGTATATGCAGCATTGAGAAAACTACTGCACTAGGTTATAAGGACAAACCTCTTCTTCAGACACTTTGGCTAACCATTCATCTTGCTGATTCCATTTGCGTACAATAACCTTGTATAGTCAAAAACAGATGGTGAAAAATATATGAAGATTGGTTTATACAATTCCATGGTAGTAGTTAAAGATTATCAAATACAGACTAGAACATGACTAATTGATTTCTGTGGAAAAAAATTACGTGTTAAAAAAATCTACATAGATAACTACAAACACAAGCGAACAAACCTAAACCCCATGAACGAAAATACTCAAGTGAAAAAAAAAATTAAACCCCATAGAGAACTGTAAATGGTTTTCAAGTCAGTGTAAATAGACAAACATAAGGGAAAAGAAATAAATAGTATTCTGCAATATCCATCTCAGGTCAACATAAATTTGAGACGAAAAGATAACAAATGAGGCTAGAAAGATTCCAAACCTGAGAAGGACCAACATCAACAAAAAAGCCAATGGTAGGTGAAAACTCTCTACCATCCCTGAAAAAAATGAAACTCCACAGTTATCAACCAAAGCAAATTGACATAGACATAGAACTCCATTAAGTAAATATCATGGTTTTATATACATTATATAGAAAAGAACAAAAACCATATAAAGACTTAAACCTGGTAGATGAACTATAGAATACAAAGTGAATTCCAGGAGGAATCATCTTAATCCCATTAAAAGCTGGTCCTACTGAGAATATCTATAACAAAAATTCACAACATTGTTAAGATATATAAATTCCACGAAGAATCTGATTAAACCATAAGTCTCCAGTAATAACCAGTGCTATAGTAAGACTCCATTTTTTTATGTGTGCCTCTTCAAAATCTTAGTCCATGTAAAGTGATAATCAGAATTTTAAATAATTACATGATAAATTCAATTTCATTCTCCATTGCTTCATAAAGTTAGAAAAATCATACAGAAATATCATAATTCATCCATAAAAATAATCTTCAAAACCGCTCAAACCTCAAATTTTAGGCATGGCCATATCAAACTCAGTTCCACATCACAATTTAGCTTAAGAATGATGAAAACAAATCCCAGCGCGTTAAACTTGGAAGAATTAACAAACCTGAGTATCGATTCCAACAAGAGTAGGAAGATCGAGATAGAGAAGTGTAGCTCCATGCTTCACAAGCTCTAGTGCCTTTTCAGAATCCATCACCCGAAGTCGGAGATTGAAAAGTCCTGTCTGAGATGGGCCAAATAATATGCTAACCGGCTTCTTCTTTTTCGCTAAATTTGGGAGCGTCGATCAATAAGAAGTAGAATCAGAAAGACCCAGTACATAGGCCCATTAAGTAAGAGGCTTTTCCATCGTGGCCCAAATACGTGGCATTTTACGTCACGCGGTTTACTTTCTCAACCGACATTAAACCTTTATATATTACGAAGTCTTTTATTAATTTAGATAATAGAATATAAATTTTGAGTAATGGATCACCGATAATGAGTAAATTTTGATGACTTGTACCGTTGGTACAATCTCGCGGCACTACTGTATATAATATGTAAGTGAAGCGATTTGTCTAATTCGAATATTTATAAGAAAATTCTTTAAACAAATACTATTTGTTTTATCATGGAGATAGTCATTAAAAAATTAAAGAAAAACTTCTTTTTGAAAGTAATGAAGATTTGTGTCGTTTGTACTGTGTATGAATGAAAAAGAGTGAATCGAAGGTTTGGTAGACTAGCGACGACTGAAAACCCCAGAAGTTAATTCCAAAAAAAAAAACGGTTACCAAGAACCAACATTGAAGAATAAACCATAAGGAGAAAAGAAAGATCATTATCTCTTTTTATAAGAAATCCCATCCGAATCTTGGTATGGGGATTTGACTTTGACTTTATTTTCTTTTGAAATCAACTTTTGATATGGTTTCCGCTTATCGACTATGGTTTCCTCTTTCATTCTAAAATGTCTTTCCTTCTATAATTTTTGTCGTAGTACATGTTTCCAAAGCCAACCAAAATCGATGAAAAACAAAACCAACAAAGTGAAATCTCGAAAATACTTTGGTAAGAGTTTGTCTTACGACAACAGAGTTACTTCAAAATCGGACAAACATTAACAGAATTAACTCAAAGGGGGATCGAAGATCAATCCCCGACAAACGCTCTTCCAAAACAAGAGAAAAAAATTGCGAAAATCGCATGAATGATTCTCTTTGAAAAAAATAGAGAACCCAAATTAATTATAAATCGTAAAAATTAAAAGTAAAAAAAAAGTAAAAAGTTGAACTTGATTACCCTGAGAGTCGCTTGTCTCAAGAAAGAAGAAACGGTTACCAAATTCGGTTACCAAATATTACGAATCTATATTATTGCTTCTTCACAATCGTTAATTTTTCTCTCTCAAATAGTTTCAGTTTCTAATATTCTTCTCCTCTCTAACATCGCAATCACCAAATCCAAATTTAGGGTTTTTTCTCAATTGTTCGTTCGATCAGGAAAATTCATATGCTTCTTGAATCAAGAAGATGTCATCAAACAGATTCTTCTCTTCTCAGAGAAACGTATAGCAGCGAAACGCAAACGCTGGAACGATGTTGAAAAGATGAAACGACAACCGCGGTTACAACGGAACCGGAGGTTTTCAAGAGGAGCGAAACCGTTACACACCACCTCAGAAACGTCCCAGATCTCGACCGCAAACACAAACGCAAAAACATTTCAGATCTGGCATGAATCTTCCTCTATATCATCATCATCATCATGGTATTAGTAATAACATGTCTAGGGTTTCTCAATCATATAATTACGGTGATGTGATTACTTCTAATTTAAGTTTTGTTTTACCTAACAATGATTTTAACACCAATTATCATCGTTATCGAAACCCTAATCCCCAAATTGTTCTGATTCCATTACCAGATCGTAAGCTTGATGATGTCTCTTCTGATTCTTTACCTAAATGGGCTCCGAATCTAACCCTAAACCCGAATTTTGCATCAAACGCAAACTCTCAAGCACATGCGTTTACGAATTTTCCAAACTTGTTACCTTTGAATCATTCAAAAATGGTTTCAATTGTGTCACAATCAAGCCACAACCCATTGTTTTGGGTAAAGATTTAACAAATTTACTTAGCGTTCTTAACAATGAGAAAGAGAAGGAAACTTCAGAAGCAAGTAATAGTGTTAAATGGCCTCCACGGCTAAGTTTTGATGATCCTTCATCGCGTAAAGTTCGACACGAATCTGTGATTAAGTCTTTGTATTCTGATATGCCAAGACAATGTTCGTCTTGTGGGGTTAGATTCAAATCTCAAGAAGATCATAGTAACCACATGGAATGGCATGTAAGGAAGAACAGGTCAGCAAAAGTCACAACAAGATCGAGCCAGAAACCAAAGAAATCACGAGTTTATGGCTCAGTGCAGCAACAAGAGGGACAGTATGATCAGCTAAAGCGTCTTTCAGTGAAGTGAAGGAGGAACATCAAGAAGAATATGTTGTGCCTGAGGAGCTACGTGCATTATGTGAAGCTAGGAAGCTATGTGCATTATGTGAAGAGCGTTTTGAAGATTTATTTAGCCATGAAGATGATGATTGGATGTATAAAGATGCAGTTTATTTAACCAAGAACGGTCATATAGTTCATGTTAAGTGTATGCCTGAAACCCGAGTCACAAAGGATTCGATAAAGCCATGAGTAATGTCTGTTACAGTTCCATCGGTTGCGAGTGCTATAGTCTGTAGATTGATTTTTAATGTAGTGTTATATCTCTGTTTTAGTCATTTGTTTTTTAACTAATGTGTCTACATGAATCAATTTGTAATAACAAATTCAATTCAATAAAATTTCACTTGGATTTCATTCTTTACTCTTATTATCTCTCTTTCACTCTTTTTTTTTCTTTTTTTTTTTGTAAGAAGCAATAGATTGTCTTCGATCTTTATGCTAGTTATCACAACCTCCCAAACGTCAAAGTTAACAGAGTATTATAAGAATAACAAATCTTCTAAGATTTTAAAGATGATTTTAAAGAATCCTAAGCCAAAATCCAGATTTGTTTTTTTTTGATAAAATGTGAATTATATTATCCAAAAAGGAATAATGTATATTTACATAAGTTTTGGAGCAAGCGGATTCAAATGGCCAAAAAGATAAAAAGCCTACTTGAAACTAAAGGGTACAATTGACTTTGATAGCACTAGAAGCACGGCGGTTGAGCGGTGTGAATCTAAGAGTAAGCAAACCATTGGGAGAGTAGTCGCCCACATCCCTTACAGTAGCGCCGAGCAAGAAGTGTGTCACAAATCCTCATGTTAATACATCGAAACAGAGCAGCAGGTGTTGAAGAGATGCTTTGGTGGTACCTTCTGTTCCTTTCAAACCAAAGAAAATATAACACCTTGATTTTTAGTATATTTGATTTGATTTGATTTGATTACGTATGTCGCCAAATTATATTTATTTTTTTCATCATTTGTATTGAGAAAATTCCAGAATTAATCGTGTTTTTGAGCTGGAATAATTTAAGAATATGTGATCTACTATGAAGTCATTGCTGATACCGTGTGAGTGAAGACAGAGTTAATCGTGTTTGAGCTGGAACAATTTAAGAATATGTGACCTACCATGAAGTCATTTCTGATACCGTGTGAGTGAAGACAAAACATGAAAAAAATCATGTGGTGATTTATAGGGATAGTAACAAGTCTTTCGAATTTCCCACAATAATGTTCTGGCCGTTAGACGAAGATGGAATCCAAATGCCAAAAGAGGACGATGGTGATTGTCGGAATGTTACAGAAAATTTATGGAATCCAGATTGATCTTCGGATCCATAGAATCCTGGATTTTCTTACCATTGAAAATATTTACGGTTGACCAAACTGTGGAATGCATAATTTTTTTCTTAAATGTATGAGGGAAATTGATCTCTGTCATAGACCCACAAAAAGACACCACATATGATATCAAACGAGATCCATCGGCCCATCAGAACTTGTTTATTAAATGATGGTTTTAGTGTAACCAACGGTTAAGCAGACGAATTATAAAGTTTTAGTATAGTATTTTTTGGAACCAGTAATTCAGTTCAATTAATTTGGAGAAAATGGGTAGTCAAGATATTTAACAAGCTTAATGTTGAAGCAAACCTTTGAAAGACAAAATTGTGTTAGTTCAGTACCAGATCATTGATAGTTAAGACTTTTTAGGGTGTAGGTCTATCAATTGACTAAGTAGATGTGTATTTCAGAGTAGAATCCTGAGAAAATAGGATCAACACATTAAGATTAAGAGGAAATTAATTTGATCTAAAGCAACAAGTGTTTCTAGAAAACAAATAAAGTTTAAAAGAAAGTTGGAAAAATAGTAAAAACGGTTTGAAATCAAATAAAAAAAACGCGAACTCTTGGGATGTGTAAATGAATAGAGCGATCAAATGCTAACTAGTGAAACTTAATTCTATCTCTTAGAGCTAATCCATAGGACTTAGATCACTAATCTCAACTAATCTATTTTTGTGATACTAATATTTTTACTAATTACCCATTAATCAATCACTTCTGTTAGCTATGGAATGGTCAACGAGCAATACTATCAAGTCTAACTAACCACCTAACACCCTAATCAACAACTTCCGTTTGCTACGGATGCTAAGCATTTTAATTATTTGGTTCAACCATTTTATCAAACACTTTGTGAGCATGAAAATGCCTAAGACTTAAACTACCAATTCTTTGGCTAATCTACCATTAATAACACCTATCAAGTATGGATCTAAGTAGATTACGAGCTTAAACTTTACTAATCAACTATCAATCACCCTAAATCTACCATTCCCAAAAGGTCTAAAAGACTAATCCTAGAAACCATGAAAACACAAAGCAACAAGTTTGATCTTAGGTTAATCATGATTAAAAAGATAAGTAGTGAAAGATTTAAGAAGATAAGATGATTTGATGACTTTGATTCAAGAAATTCATACAAAATTCTTAGCAAAAGCTTTAAGAGACAAAGAAGAATCCATAAAACAAATCATATCCTCTCTAATTAGGTTTAGGGGCTATTTATAGTGAGAAATAAAGGAATCATGGTTTAACACTTAACCAATCAATTAAATACGGTAAAACAATAAAATCTGAAATCTTGGAAAGGTCCAGCGATGTGACAAAACCGCTAGAACCGGCCGATGCTCTCCATCATTGCATCAAGTCCGCTTCATGATGTCGCTGGTGTTCTCTGATGTTAACTCCCCGTTGCGTCTGGCTGTTGGAGCTTCCCGGTGCTACGAGGCCGCTGGATGTAGTTGTTGTGTGTCCACAACGTCATGAGACTGCTGCTACTGCCCGCTGGAATCCTTTGATGACACAAGGTTGCTGCACCTAGCCGCTACTTCTTCTGATCTTCATCAAATGTTCCACTTTTGATATTTTTAACTCCAATTAATCTCTTTTCACTTCAAAATCTACAAAAACAAGAATGCATATGTGAAACAATAAACAATGCAGTTAAACTCTAAGAATGAAATGTAAATGTAAGATATTAATAATGAAATGTAAGCAAAAAGAGAATAAAAACTCAATATATCAATCACACACTAAATATAAGCACAGGCTAAAATTAGCACAATTTTTTTTTTTGCAACTAAAATTAGTATTGTTTCTCTATCCAAAATATCTAAACTAAGGTCACATGAACATAGAATGTGATTCTTATCTCTTTTTTTTTCGAAAAAAAGGTACACAACCAAAGTAGGGCCTCACTATATTTGTGATCCAATACTTACAAAGTATTTAAAACATTAAAGATATTAAAAGGTTTAAGAGGGAAGCAAGAAGGGTTTTGCAATACAGCAATGTAACTGACCATAAGAAAGAGAAATGGACCCAATATTGACTTCAATTGATAGATAAAGTGGCACATAATGTTCAAGTCATGATGAGAGCCAACTCTAGAATTTGTTTCAAGAACCTACAATTTTATTCTGTACTGATTTGATTGGATCCACATCATATGTAATGCCAAACCACAGGTCGTGGACAGGGAAACCCATGGATAGGCAAGTTCGTTGAGCATCAGTAAACAATAGTTATTAAAAAATCAGATATGTAACTTGGCCTAATTTATTCGGAATCACACTAAAATCAAAGTTTATATGTAATAACATAATAGCTTTGTCTCAACCATCTTTTCTTGTTTAGAGACGCACCAATGAAGTTTACTTAAAGGTGCTTCATTTTCTTTTAGGTTTACTAGACTAATTCAACGAATCATACATTATTAAAAACTTAGATTCGTCGTATCTATCCAGAATTGAACAGAAAGAAACGTAAATCGCGGCATTACTTGCATTTTAGTCACAACACAACTTAGCATTGTTCAATTTAGAGACACACCAAAGAAGTCTACTGAATGGTGCTTCATTTTCTTCTAGGTTTACTAGACTAGTTCAACGAAGCACAATTTAATTCAGATAATTAATACAATAACAAAAAAAACATAATTCGTCGTAACTGTCCAAAATTGAACAAGAAGAAACGTAAATCACGGCATTACTTGTTAATCAAAACTTAGCATTCATCATGGTTCAATAATTCGTTAGGTGATAATCAAACGTTTGGAGAAAGTCTAGCACACCTAGTCAATAAATCAAAGATTAACGAAAAATTATTTTTTGTATTGTTACCTTTTCATATATTTAATCAATAAAAATTAAAGATCTGGTTTTATTGATATTTTTTTCTTTTCAGTATTTGTGTTTCATTTTTAGTAAAAAGGTTATTGCAAACATAAAAGAAAGTAATTCTAAATCTATTAATAGGCAGTCTAGAAACTAAATTAATGACTTTTCAGTTAATCAATTTTGAACCAATTCGGTCAAGTTTCAACAACCTAGGCAGATGCCTACTCGGCCTGATTTTTAAACACAATAGCACTCACCAATTGCATTTGTTTTATTTTACCTAAAGAAATCTAATGAAAAAATAAAATGCCAAACACGTTGTGAACTTACATATATAGGGCTTGATTGGCTTGCCTGTAACTATTCGCAAACATTATGTTTGTAGATAATTACGGTTACAAGCACTTGACAATAATAATGGAAATTACTATAGAGCATTTTGGAAATCGCTAAAGAATTTTGTGTCACTTGAAATTACTAGTTTTCAAAATCTTCTTCTACGTAGTATTTGCGGTTATAAACGATTGCGCTTGATTAGAAAATTTTTATTTTTTATTTTTTAAAATCTATAATATTAATAAAAATTTACTAAACATAAAAAAAAAATTAAAACAAATATTTCTTTTTCTTATCAAATATTATCATATTATTTTTAAAAAATCCTTTATATATGTATTATCTAATCTATAATATATTTATAAGTATTAAAATATATTAAATAAATAATTTTAATTAGTTATTTTAGAATTTATTTAAAATTAAACATTTAAAATTTTATTATATTAACGTAGTTTTTGTTTTTAATAGAAATTATCTATTATAAATATATTTAATATTTTTTTTGTTAAATCACAATCATAACTACTCTCAACCAGTTATAAATTTTCTATAAAAATATTTATTTTTAATTATTAAACCAATAATATAAATCATTTAATAACGTTTATAAATACAACCACCCGTTTAAACCCATAGCTTTACTCTATGCTACATATAAACCCATAGCTTTACTCTATGCTACATATCTCTCTACATGAGGAGAGGGTTAGTTTTGTCAATATAGATGTGGGGTGCTTTGTTTGACCACTAAGTTAACATACATCCCAACACGGAACCCTCTATGCCTTTTCCTTCTTTTTTACTCAATCACGAGAGCATATCATCTTCTTTTTTGGCATCTTTATCGTCTTTAACAGACTCCAAATTTGAGATGATCAATTCAAAAGTGTTTTATCTTTCTTGTCGTGCCATTCAATAATTCAACAATATCTCGAGTTCATTTGCTTTCGCACAAAATTGGGCTTCGAACTTTGATTTTGATATATAACAATAATGGAAACAATAATCTCAATAGCTCATGCCAACAATGATATATGATAAGAATGTATTTTGCTGTCTGCAACTTTTGCCCTACTCCATCGGAGGAACAAAATTTTTGGTGACCTTTATAATACTAATTACCATAAAACCAAAAAAAAGAAAATAATCTCGTATGAGATCTTTTTTTTCTACTTAAGACTGATTTTAAGAAAAGCATCTCAATATAAGTGGATGCATCAATAAGTAATACAGTAAAATTACAAACTCATAAATGATAATTTTTGTAAATAAGCTTTCAAATAAGTGACTAAGGATGAACGTAATATAAAAATGATTGTTGGTTTTTGATGAAACTAAGATTGAATCATTGGTTATACCGAGATTTGAAATGAACATCAACCAGGGATTGATTTTGACTGGTTTAGCTCAGGTTGTGAGTTTGTGTTAGGAGGTGGATGAAAATTGAAACAACCAATTCTGCTTTTTATCTTCGTTTCAATAAAAATTTGTTCACGTAATCAATTTAATGTTCTAGTGGAATTATCGATACGAGAAACTTCTGGCTTGTGGAGATTTCTTGTGTACGAACTTCTGAATCGTAAATTGTCAGATCCTGATATGGCCAAATAATAAAATCAATCACATCCATTGATCTGAACCATAAAAATCCTGCATCCACATGTTATTTTTTTCCTTTTTTTGTTAATTTATTTCTCTTTAAGCTATAATATTGTTTCTGCCTCATTTGCGAATTGCGATTGTTCTTTAAGTCATGAATAGAGATAGAATTTGCCATCAAATCAAATTGAACAACAGTTTGATGCAACATTTATATATACAAATTGAGTCTATATTCGAATAACAAAACATTAAACTTGGAAAAATATGCCACGAAACACGAGAGAGGTTGCTACAGTCATTAAGATTTAAAATAAGTATCTGAGCTTAATTAGTCATTGCTTTTCGAAAGTAAAAAAATGTTGTAATAATTTTTAAATAATTGTATTCCATATTTGCCATGGACGACCGACATATTAAACTTTATTATTTCAAACATTTATGAATAAAATTTTCAACGTTAACGACTTTCATTAAAATTAGAGGAATCTCTATAAAATTTCACCGCTTCACACACTAAAATTAAAAAAAAAAAAATTTGAACCAGACCTCCCCAACATATATAAATATAGCCAACTTTATAAGACATTTCACATTATCCAATCAATAAACAAAAAAACCAGAGAAAATGGGAAACAGCATAACTATAAAGCGAAAGAGAGCAAAAGTAATGAAGATCGACGGCGAAACTTTCCGGTTAAAAACTCCGACGACAGCAAGAGAAGTCACGGCGGATTATCCCGGTTACGTTCTGTTAGATTCCGAAGCCGTTAAACATTTTGGAGTTCGCGCTAAGCCGCTTGAACCGAGCCAGATCTTAAAACCAAAGAAGACTTATTTTCTCGTTGAGCTTCCCAAGTTTCCGCCGGAGAAGACACCGGATACGGATAATAAGCTCCCGTACCGGAGAGTGATGTCAGGAATCCACGTTGGTGCGAAGGAGCGGTTAGAAATGTTGATGTTGTCTCGGAGAACGGTCTCCGACGTTACGACAGTTAGATCTGACGGCGGAGATGGGCATGTGCTTGGGCCTGGTCAGACGAGTGTGAGGCTGAGGTTGCCTCGATCTCAGATCACGAAGCTTATGGAGGAGAGTAATGATGCTTCGGAGATTGCTGAGAAGATTTTAGGTATTTATATGGAGCGTTCCGGCGAGATTGGCGACGGTAGAGGTGGATGTGACGGACGCCGGAAACTTGGAAGCGGGGAGATTAAGGCGCGTGAGGTAATTCTTGTTTTGACTTTGAATTTTGGTCAAAATATTTTACCGCGTTAATTTTGTTCTTTGACCTCAAAATTTAAGAAAAATTCAACGTAATAGAATCCAGAAATAACATTAGCAAAAACGGTAAAATAATGTCAACTAATTAAAAAAAATCGATAACTTAAACCGGGTTTAACTTGGAGTCAGATTTTATAGAAATTAAGTGTCTGGTTCCGAGTTCAAACACTGGTTTGAGAGAAAAGTCCATATTAACCTTGTAACGGTTTTAAAAATAAAGTTACTATAAGCGATACTTTCAAAATAATTTTGGCACCGATATTTCTTATAATTACGTTTTATCGTTTTTACTATTCCGAAATTACTTACCACTTTCTCTTTAAAATATTCGTACCGTTTTGTGTTATAGAGCACACTCCCAAGAAAATGTATGAATTTTGATCCAATACAAAAAAGAATAGTCAAGTATCACTTGTGCGTAATTAAGTATTATATCCGGGAATTAAGCAAATAGTTTAGTTTTTAGTTTATTGGAGTAGAGTTTCTTTATTAATGTACAAGACAAGACACAGAATTTTAATGTTCAAGACATTACTTTGGAAGTGACTAGAGTACATTAATATATTATTATTGAAACCACTAGGCCACTAGGGTATATGTAATGATCTATTTGTGTCATTTATTTACGTGACTATGACGTAGTACGTAATATATTATAAAAGATTTACGCACGCACACACATTCACATATGCATCTTTTTTTTTGTCAAGGACATTCTCATAGTATCTATAGATGCATGTGAATAAATAGTGAATTTTAAATAGTCAGACATATATCGGGGCAGGACAGGACTTTATAGTTAGATTGACAACAGGACTTGTAATTGGTTTCAAATATCTTGAAATTGTGTAGGTCTCATGTAACTACTACATTGTATATTATAAAAAAATACTACCAAGTAGAAGGAACTATATGCTTAGAAACACATACTTATTAAGCCTTTTAACAAAAAAAGAAACACATGCTTATTAGTTAATGTAAGATCTATTAATGTGATTATGCTAGATTACTATGGAGTGATAATGGGAAGAAAACAACCAAGGGTGATATTTTTATAAAAAGTGGTGATATTTTTTGGTTCTTTCGTAAAAAAGTTGATGCATTTTTATCATTTCATCATGTATTTTTTTTAATGCGATATTATGTAGAATTGCATATTATCGGATGAAATAACATTAGTTTTTTTATATAAAATGTGCAATAATATGCATAACTTTGTAAAAAAATTTTACTATTGACCGATTCTTGCAAACTTTCACAACGTTTTTTTTTTAATTAGAGGAGAACATTTTTTCATAAGGTTTGCAAATATGAAATATCTCGAGAAAAAAGATTGTTAAAATATCATATTTATACCAATGATGAAGATCTTCTTGATCACCAAAAAATTTGTCGATTTGTTTGGCTAATCATATACTAATTTTTACTTTGTAAATTAGTCAAGAGTCAAAGAAAAAATTATATTTAATTAAACATGTGCAGAAGCAGGTGAGTTTCGCCGGAGAAGGTGGAAGGGAGCTCCCTGTTCTATGGAGCAGAAATGGAAAGTAATCATCAATTAGACAACAATTTCTCTTTTTCTTCTTTTTAGCACACTCTATTTATTTATTTTCTTATATAACTATATTTTGGTAGGACTCATATCTCTTGTGTATATATCTTTTATTTAGCTAATAGAGATTATTTAGAACTGTTTGTTTTCCTTGTCGTTATTTAGTCCTTTCATACTTAGATATAACAAATTTTTAGGGGCTAATAGAGATGGTTTGGTGGTATATATCTACCGCCTACCCCAAGTTGCCAAATAATCAACCATCATTATTATATGCAATCAACTTTGCTTAGAATTATATAAATTTCCCAAAACTATATTGGATTTCAAAGAATCTGAAGAAAAATCTATATATGATATTGCCATCACTAGAAACAATTTAAGAAAAAGTAAAAAGTTATGGGCAGTCCACACTCCACTAGACGTTAGTTACCCAATTTGTGAATACGAGTTGATAAAAGTTGGTTGGTAGTAAAAAAATAGCCATAATATATGAGAGTATTAGTCTTTTAACAATATATATTCAAGAATATGAGATCAGGCATAATGAAGAAATTCGTAACTCTTTAGCCAAGCATGCCGCTAACAACACTTCCCCACAACTACTGAATTTAACTACATTTTATGATATTTAATGGTTTTGTTAAATTAGTAGGAGATATGCGAGAAATAACCAAAATAGCCTACTTTTGGAGCAATGTTCACAATATTTAAGCATCAACCAAAATATTCCAAAATTATATAGGCTTTCTAACATTTTTTGGGGGAAAAGAAGATTATTTTTGTCCAAAAAAGATCATTTTTTTGGAATTGGATATTAAATTTATTCAAGTTAAAAATTTATTTTTACAATTGGATGCTACATTTTTTTCAGTTTTGAAAAATATTAGAAAAATTAAAATTTAAAACGTTGTTTAAATTCTTTTTATCTTGTCGTAAACCATGTTTCCATCGTTTTCGAGTTTTTAAATTTCTATAAGTCAGATGGAAGATAATCTGTTTCGCACTTGGTTGTCAATAAGTTGAGTGATATCGATACCAATTTTGAAATTTCACCATGCTTTCTGTTATTTCGTTCTTGCCAAATGATATGTAGCGCAACCTGAAAAGTATAGTGTAGGAAGAAGAAATAAACCTTCCAGTGATGTATCCACCAATAACCTCATGAGCTGATCCTAATCTCTAGTGTGCTTTAGTTCTAACATTCTTGACCAGT
Organism: Cardamine chenopodiifolia; assembly: GCA_963922655.1. Taxonomy (NCBI): domain Eukaryota; kingdom Viridiplantae; phylum Streptophyta; class Magnoliopsida; order Brassicales; family Brassicaceae; genus Cardamine; species Cardamine chenopodiifolia. The sequence goes on along the minus strand of OZ000476.1, from coordinate 11,882,911 downwards.
TTGTCTCATATCTCCGCCGAAAAACTAAAAGAGAAAAATATGTGGTTTCGAGTTTCTAGATTGTGTTGGCATAAACTGCAAGAAATAATAGCCCATATACTCCACTACTGCATTCAATCCCCTGTCGAATGCCAGTTAAGAACAGCCAGCCCTGAATGGAAAGCATACTTGGGTGTTGAAAACGAGAACCATATACCTTTCTACTGTTATTTGATTGGAGTAATCTGGCGCACTAAACTCCATGTATTTTTGGATATAAACTTCGTAGAAAATTTATCAGTCTTGCTTCGCCACAACACCATATCTTCACTATCAATGCGCCTGCTATTTCTTTGAGTCTCAATCAGCTCCTTAATCCGGTTTAAATTATCCAGTCGATGCCTTTTCTTTCTGTGAGTACATAATACTAGCTCTATTGTAGCTAACTTGGGTATACCAAAATTGATAAACCCTCTTTCGCCTATTATATCAATAATCTGACCCATAAAATACCCATGATCATATCAAAGAGAGTTTATTCTCCATTGCAAAACTCCATTCTAAGAAAAAGCTTTGCCAACTCTCTATACTTCAAGAGTTTCCTCCACATCCATGAAACCAAAGAAGAGAATTCATTCACTTTTTAGAAATAACCTTTTCGAATCAAATACATTCAAATCTAATTTACCAAAGAGATGAGTTAGCTGAAAAAATTCTCCAAATAAGTTTTAAGCAACAAACTTTATTAGTTTCTCTTAATGGCCTTAAACCCTTCTCCTTGGGTTTACAAACTTATGTCCATGCTACCTTCACCTTTTTAGCATTTAGCTCTAGACTAAACCATAGAAAAGCAGAGCAAAGCTTATCTATTTTTGCAATGCATGCCTTTGGTAATCAAAAAATCGACATCCAAAAATTTGCCAAGCTATGTATTCTGGAACTAATCAGCTGCAACCTTTTAGGAAAAGAAAGGTACCTCGTCGTCCAACATCTTATTTTCCCTCTAATCTCCTCTAAAAGTGCGTTGTAATTTTTAACTCTCATCTTCTTTGTCAGCAACAGTAACCCCAAATACCTCACTGGTAATGTACCTGAATCAAAGGAGAATTGATCAAGTATGGTTACTCTTACCTCCTCTGACACACCAACCATAAAAAGTAGACTTCTCTAAGCTTATGTTCAATCCCAAGCACTTATAAAATCTGAAAAAACCTGAAGAAAGCCTTATATCGACCTCTTCTTTCCATTCGTAAAAACCAAAAGGTCATCAACGAAACATAAATTTGTGAGCTTATTATTATGGTATATGGATGGTATCCCACATTTTCTCCCTAGATGCCATGTTTAGCATCTTAGATAAGACATTCATACTTATAACAAACAATTATGGAGAGAGCGAACAACCTTGATGCAATCCTCGTTCACTTTGTAAATAAATTTTGGTGGGATATTCAGTGATGTTAATGTATTTTGCAAAAAAAGCCATTGAACTGAATCAAAATTTTTTGAAATTTCAATCTTAACTGCACTTCTTATGATAGTTCTTAACCAATTCAGATGCCAACAACACATTCTCCATTAGCAAATGATCCTTAATAAACAATGATTGCTTAGGTGCGATAAACTTCAGCAACTTCACCTTAAGTCTATTTGCCATGATCACGAATGTCGAGAATCTTCAACATCAGGTCTATCTGCAGTAGGGACAATACTTCCAGCAACTGTCGAACACTGCGAATGATTCTCAAGGAGAACACCGATCTGAATGGTAAGTTTGAGGCTGTTTCAACACATGTAAAGCTGTTAGATACTTAGATACTGTATATTGCCTCTGAATCAGAGTCTCTGATTGCAAGTGTTGGATAAAGGACACAACTATGAAACATAAGTCTAGTCATGGGCTAGATCTCTATATTCCTTGCAATTGGTTGGTTCAGATTGGGCTTCAATAATGTGATGAGCTAATTTTACTAGTTGTTGAGCCAAAATTAATGGATAACAAAAATTCTTGTGTTTTTATTATCATGCATTTTTAAAAGAAAAACATTTACTAAAATAAAATATATTACATTCTAATATGTCGATTGTGTGGAATAATTTTTTTTTTAATTTATATTTATTTAAAAATTATCAATTGTAGTAGTTAAGTATTATAAATATATATATGTATAATTTTGAATTCAAAATAGAAATATGAGTTAGACTAGTATTTGATGTATAATATTTATAATTATAAACTTTTGATCGTAATAATAAAATGTTAAATTTATTGAACTATATATAGTGTGAGATAGATATATCTGGGCATACCTTTTTGTATTTCTAAAAATTTTATCAAACAAACTTCTGGATGATTTAGAAAAAAAACTTTGATTGATTTTTTAAATAAAAATTTTGGGTGTAAATATTTTTATATCATAATAATATATTGTTACATGATATCATATGATTCATATGTATAAATAGCATCATACGTATTAATGTAGCTTTCTAAGAAAATAGATAAGCGGACAAATATATAAAAGAAATGCTTTCTTTTGCGTACACATGTTAATAAAAGGCTCCCGATTATCCGCACTTTGTGTTTATCTACTTTTCCTTCAACATTTTTAGTAAAAATTACATGAAAACATATATATTCAATATCTTCTGTTTTCAAGTCTTTCGTGGGAACAGACACACCAGCAAAAGCCTTAAACAAATGAGGACAAAAAGAAGGAAAAAACAGAAATTGGTACAATATATAGAAGCAACGGACACATGATAAATGCTTAGTTCACCCAGATAACAATTTTTACAGACCATAGAGTAACTTTTTTGATCAAATAAGAAACTGAAGGGCAACGCATGAAATCACCAATTGTAACTAACTCTTTGGTCAGGGCAGAATCTACTCAATAGGTTCTTACTTTAGATGGTTTATGAGAGATTTTTAAGTTACTTAAGAAAGTTTGTCCAGCCAAGGCGACAATAAAGAACCTCTGCTTGTCCTCCACCAGCAAAACGAGTTGTTTCATCGCCATAAAAGTTGTTTTGCAAAGATTCACAATCAAAAGACTCAAAGTTCCTTCATGTAGTCTGCGCAAAAAAAAAAAAATTCAAGTGATCTATAATATAAAAGATTCTGAAAGTGTTATATGCTTAATGCTTACCCATATTCACTTCATGCGCCTTCTCTTATATCTCTGGCTGTCTCCACAATCTTCACCGTCTTCATTGGCTTCACAAATCTGTGGTAGAGTGTTTGGATTACCAAGTCAGTTCTCATGTGACGAACAGTCCGTAGAGTGTACTCTTATACCCCATTTTTTTAACTCGAACTTAGAGTTGCCACTACTCATATGAAACTGTATATCCGCGTGTTCGTATTTCACTTCAGCTAGAGGAGCATATCTTTTGCTTAGAGGGTAAAGGCAATCTATTACAAGAAGATGACTACCCATCTGATTTACTGAGAAGTCTTTTTGTATATCAGGGGGATCAAGATGGTTCCCGCGTCTTCTTTTGAACTGACAAGTTACCTTCATACGCACTCCAATGGCTCCATCGGCGGGTTTAGCTTTGAAAACAACAAGAGCACAAGCCCTAAACCTGAAGAATGGTGGAGAGAGAGGGGCTTGAAAAAGTAGAGTGACATTAGTTAAAGAGCTTCCAGCAGTTTGGTAAGTGAAGTATGAAGGCATTTCTTCACTAGACAAGATGAAGTTATTGAAGGAGAGTTGTTGAAGAAGAGCTTCTTGATCCAAGCTGAAACAGTTGATGAATCTGAAATCAACTTTATTCTTTGGAAGAGAAGAGGAGGTCTCCTTGGAGATTTGTAGCTTCGTGTCGATATTCTTTCCTTCCAATGCCAGACCACTTAGATAGCCGTTCCAATCAGCACCAGTCAATGCACCACAATTTGAAAAGTAGACCAACTCGAGAAGTTTCAGTTTAGAAATGTTTAGGGATACAGATTCTAACTTACTGCAACTTTCCATTTGTAGGTCTTTGAGCTTAGAGAAATTCTCACTCCACCAAGGAACTTCTCTTATTGCTGTTTCTTCAAGATAGAGAGATGAGATGTTTCTTGATATATCAGGAAAAGTTGTCAACCGTGGACATCCATTGACATTGAGGTTTTCCAGAGATTCAAGATTGATTCCAGTTGGAAGAGTCTCCAAGTTTGTGCATCGTGTAATCGTCAAATCCGTTAGTTTACTGAGATACTGAATAGAGAAAGGAAGCTCCACCATGTTTGGCATATCCGAGAGACACAACACGTTCAAAGAGGAAGGCAGTGTCTTTCGAATAGAAGAAGGAGGCTTCACCCAACTCAAGCAATAGTCAAGATAAAGTTCCTCTAGATTGGGGGCCATCGAAAGATTTGGGATATCTTTTAGGTTTTCAGATCCACAGAAATTCATCATCTTGAGGTATCTAAGTTCCTGTACTCAACAAAAAGGGTAAAATAAGCACTCTAATATCTTAACTAATAATATAACAATTATTCTCAAAACTTACCCGGTCTCCTTCCCACAATTTTTCAAGCTTGCTATTCTTCATTTCCAGCATGACGAGGTTCTCAGGACGAAACGTAGAAGGCATACTTTTCAATGGATATCCATCCCAACATAATAATTTGAGTCTAGGGGGCAAATAGTCAAAGCTACCAGGTAAGTGCAATCTGACCTTTTTATCGTGCGAATATCTATTGGAGGAAATTGTTAAGAAACGGAGATTGTGCATCCTTTTGAAGGCATTCTTATGTATATACAACTCATTAGGGATTTTATCTATATCCAGTGATATACCTAAAACCTTCTGAGTGCCCTGAAAATTATAATATCAATAACAAAGAGACCATCGTTAGCTTAACAACCACCTAAAACATATAGTTTATTGAATGACATGCTGTTAATCTTATAGAGTGATATCTCTGAAAAGGACACGAAAATACTTACAGTGGCATCTTCAAATACTTCGCATATCTCCTCTGCATCCATGAGGAATTCCCTTTCTCCAGGATCACAAACCCCCTGTCCATAGATGATTTGCTTACCCAGTAGTTGTAACAAAGGGTGCATGTCCACAATATTGAATCGTACATTTACGAGTGACTTATCAACTAGGTTTCTAAGCCCCTTTTCAAAATCCAAGCCACTATCTGCTAACAGCAGCATGATGTCATTAACTTTCTTCAAATTGAAGAGACATGCGATGTGTCTAAATATCGCTTTATCTTTTTCGTTTCCTAATTGATCATAGCTTATCCTCAACGCGTTCTCAGTTTTCCTATCTAGATGACTCTGAATACGTGGCATCATTAACATCCAATTCTCCTTGTTCGTCCCCCGCAGAGACGAACCTAATACAAGAAGACCCAAGGGCAGACGACCTGCATGTCTTACAACTTCAACAGCAAGCTTCTCGAAACCTTCAGGTGGAGAGCTTTGTCCAAAAGCATGTCGACAAAATATCTTCAAAGCAAGATCTTCAGATGGGAGACCAACCTCATATATACAACTAATCCCATGAGCCCTTAAATGTTGCTTATCGTTTGTAACCACAATGATTCTACTCCCACTTCCAAACCATTGAGAGCTACCCGCCAAGGCATCTAAGACATCTAAGACATCTTGATCATTCAAATCATCAATAACGATAAGAGATTTCTGGTGCTGTAGCCTCTCTTTCGCTGCACCTAAATGATCTACCTTTATGTCTTCTTCCCCCAAAATTTCAGATAGGAAATTTCTTTGTAAATGCAACTTCTTGTTCGCATTGTCTCCATAATAATTTTTTCCAATTTTAGATATGAAATGTATATCTATGAAAACACTACCTTGGAAGTGTCTAGAAAGTTGACTATACAGAGATCTTGCAATAGTTGACTTACCAATTCCCGATGAACCCCATATACCAACCATCCTCACTGTCTCACATGTCAATTGCAACAAGTAAAGGATCTTTGCAATATGATTTTCAAGGCCAGGAAAGTTAACATATCTGTCCTCAATAGGCGACTCACTTAATGTTGAAATCAGTTCATCCAAAACATCTGTGGTGATTTCTTCAATCATTTTTGCTTCGTTATCCCTGACAAGTAGAAAGAACATTTAAAAAACATAAACAAATACTTATTCCAGATAAATATAAGTCTAATTCATAGAATTATACCATTTCGCAGAATGATATCCAGTGGTATTAGCAACTTTGGTCAAAGCCTCCCTCCATTGAATTTTCAATTCCTCTGTTATATTGGGGCATGTCTCTTCAAAGATCTTTCCAACATCACCGGTTTGTTTCCTCACATCGGAAGGATCCACACCGTAGAAAATCGGTATCACAAGTTGGCCCCACTCTTTCTCGCATTTCCCGATCTCCAGCAACTCGCTAAGGCACAACCTTGAAGATGCATAGTTCTTGGAGAACACGACCACCACAATTCTCGAACTTTTAATCACCTGTACTAGCTCTGGGCCGATTGAGTCGTTTCTCTGGATGTTATTGTCTTTGGAAGTACGGATCCTATATCGGCCAAGCTTTTTGAGAAAGTGACTCATGAAAGTTACCGGGACGTCTTCTCCACTGAAGCTCAGGAAAACATCATATCCCCTCCTTCCAAAAAACATACTCCTAGTCCTATCTATTGTGAAAGTTGAATACTTTTTAGCCAAAACTTCATTGGTGATTTTTTCAATCTCTTTTGCTTCGTTCTTCCTGACAAGTAGAAAGATCATTTAAAAAACATAAAACAATACTTATTCAAGATAGATATAAGTCTAATTCATAAAATCATACCATTCCGCAGAATGATATCCAGTGGTATTAGCAACTTTGGTCAAAGCCTCCCTCCATTGAATTTTCAATTCCTCTGTTATATTGGGGCATGTCTCTTTAAAGATCTTTCCAACAACACCGGTTTGTTTCCTCACATCGGAAGGATCCACACCGTAGAAAATCGGTATCACAAGTTGGCCCAACTCTTTCTCGCATTTCACGATCTCCAGCAACTCGCCAAGGCACCACCTTGAAGATGCATAGTTCTCGGAGAACACGACCACCGCAATTCTCGAAATTTTAATCGCCCGTACTTCCTCTCGGCCGATTGAGTCGCTTCTCTGGATGTTATTGTCTTTGAAAGTAGTGATCGATTTTCGGCCAAGCTCTTTGAGAAAGTGACTCATGAAAGTTACACGGACGTCTTCTCCACAGACGCTCAAGAAAACATCATATCTCCACGTTCCAAAAAACGTAGTCACAGTAATAGTCATTGTGAGAAGATAAAAAACTTTCGTGATTATGATTGTGAGAAGATATCAGAGGAGATGTGAGGCCTTTTGTCATATATATATATATCAAATAAAATTTTGGCAGATTGTTTCTCGGATTTTTCTGATGAAAGTCGACTGGAGTCTCCTATCCGTTGACTAAATCAACGTAACACAAGTTTTTTTTTTTCGGTTGCAGTAATAAAACACTTATATATATATATATATACATATATAAATTTGAAGAGATGGTAGGAACATAATCCAAAATTATAACTGAATGGAAATCTGATGTTATGAAGTATTGTGAACCAATTGGATTAGACTTTAATGCTTATTTGTTATTATAATTGCAAGTAAAAATATAGTAATTCATGACAGTAGGATTAGGAATGCTGACTAAGAAAAGGATTAGACATTAACAATTGGACAATAGATTAATCTAATTCCTTGTTTTTGGGAATGCTGAGTTTCCAAACTTTTTCTTCTGTTTACAATGCTTTTGGAGACTTTGGTTCAGCTCCACTTCATGAAGCTCTTTGATTCAACTTAGCAGAATGGTCAATAGCAATTTCACAATTGTTTCTGAAGCAACTTGACAGAAGTTTCTTAGTATTTGTTAACTTTTTATTTGTTTTGAACTCTATTTGATAATTTAATCATGGCCATATGTTATACAGTCTCGACATTAATATCTGCTTTTGTTTTCCTAGACAACAATTTTGACTGGAGCGGTTTCCCAAGTCGTCGTCAATCTTCAATTTACATTAATCAGAAATATCACCAGTCCTAACATTTTACTGTTGATGCTAACTTGACATACGTTTTTGTATATGTTGACTTAATCACGGCCACACAAGTCAGTAAGTCACAACCATATCTTATTAAATATTTTTCTTTTGTTTTCAAAATAATTTTCTGGCCGGTTTCCCAAGTCTTCGATATTCAGTTTCGCAATTGTTTCCCAAACTTTTCTGATCCCAACTTGAGCGATATTCCCTATTCGTTGCCTTAATCACGCGACCACAAGTTGCAAGCATGTTTAATAGCTTCATATCTTTTACATTAGTATCCTAACTAAATATTTAAGAGTGCATTCGTCAATTAACCATATATTGAACAAAAATCAAGAATATAACACCGAGAAAATGTAGTGAGAAACCTACGTGTCATTTACTTAAATCTAAACATACATGCCAGCCTACAAAATAATAGGATGAGTAATTTGGATATCAGTATGGTACAAGAACTTTGGAACACAAAACTTACTACTTGATACATTCCAAAATTCTTACTAAAGTGGGTAAACATCGGGTAAACTATTTTATGGGTTATATGTATGATCAGATCCGATTTAAACTATTTTGCTGTATAAAGCAAAAAATATATATATATATATATATATATTAAAATATCAATTTTAGAATCATATATTTCATAAAACAAATCAGGCCTGATCCAAAAATATTTTTAGAAATTTAAACAAATTTTACCCATTGTTAAAAACAAGTGAAAATAATGCATTTCTCGTTTCAAACCAAATACATCAAAACTACTAAATCTTGTAACATCCACTGCACCGCACTAAATACTTGAAATTTGATGCCCTAATTTATATCTATATTGTTTGATGCCTAAGGCAAGGGTTTTATGAGTTTTAGCTCAGACCTGACCATGAGTATGACCCAACCTAACATAACCTATAAATCTTAATGGGTTTAAATTTTTTATCTTAATAGGTTGATGAATCAAATGTGTTGATGGTTAAATGAGTCGATGGGTTAAATGAGTTAGATTTTAATGGGTTGATAACTAATTATTTGACCCATTAATTTCTTAAAATTGAATCAAATCAACTTAACCAATTTTTACAACCTCTTAATTTTTCTGCAAAAAATGTGAATCTGCAAGTTTCCTGCCAAAATGCATATTTGTCATTTTTCCTCCAAAGGGAGGATCCACAATTTTTTTGTCAAAATATGTATATCAATTTTTCCACCAAAAACATGATGATTTGCAAAAAAATGAGAAGTCTGCAATTTTCCACAAAAATACAGATACAAGTTTTCCCACCACATATTTGATTATGTAATTTTTTTACCAAAATGCAAATTCCTAATTTTTTGTCACAATAACAAATCCCCAATTTTTCCGCCAAAAACGGTTTTGTAATTTCCCGCAAAATATTTGATTCCGTATTTTTTCCACCAAAATGTAAATCCGTATTTTTCAACCATAAACGGATCCATAATTGTTCCGCCAATAACTTGATATTCGTATTTTCCATCAAAACTTAATTAGTATAATGGTGATGATTTGGTTATGATGGTGGTGGTGATGATGGTGAGGATGTTGTTGTTGATGATGATGATGATGGTGATTGTGATGATGATGATTGTGATAGTGATAGTGATGGTGATGGTGATTATGATGGTGATTATGATGGTGATGATGATGATGACAACAACGATGGTGATGATGATGATGATGATGGTGATGATGATATTATTAGTTTATGATTATTATTTATTAGTTGATTTTACAATAATATTATTTAATTATTTGATTAATTAAATGGGTCAATCCATTTAACAATTAACCTATCAAATTCGATGGGTAATGGGTTGACTCAAACTATTTAACTAAATGGGTTGAGTTAATTTATTAGCCATTTAACTCTTAACCCAATGGATCAATCCATTTAAACTATTTTGAACACCGTAGGTAAATGTTTTTTTATATATTGCGTATTGACGCATTTTAACTTAGATTTTATAGAGTTTCTTCTATGTTATTAGAGTCTTTTCAGGTACAAATACGCTAAGGAGACGTCTAATGCATGTGGAACAAGATTTAGAGCAAAAGAGCAAAAAGTAGGCAATTCACACGCTTAGATCGATCGATCCAAATGAGGATCGATCGATCCCTCATACTAAGGATTGGCCGTGAATTTTCAGATCGATCCATCTTCATTTGCATTGATCGATCCATCATCCGAAGATTTAGCCGTATATTTCCCTATCGATTGTTCCTCATTTGGATGGATCGATCCGTCATGATAAGACTTTAACGTGAGATTTTAGATAGACCAGAGAAAGACATATTGATCATTCCATGTCAGATCGATCAATCCACACTCGGATCGATCGATCCAACACAAGAAAATGTAGAACTATGCAAATACATCTAAAGTTTGTTGTTCATTGAAGCACTTACCACCGATGGATTAAGCTAAAGTTTAGACACCATATAGATCCTTGAGTTAGCTATAATTTAAAAGTGGTTGAAGTTGGTCCATCGGTGCGATCAACAGTTATGCCCGTTTTCGTGAAAAAATTCCAGTCTGCCATGCAGATGAAGCAGACACAGAGTCAATTTGACGTGAGAAACAAGATTGATCGATCCAGCCTAAAAATCCTGTTCGAGAATTTTTTTTTTTTGCTTATTTTCCTATTTTGATTAGGACTTCGAGGTAGATGTGTTTTACCCTATAAATACTAGTTTTATGTCATTGTTTAGGCATCTTATCATTTCTTTACAAGCATTATTTTATATTGACACCTCTTAACTTTACATCTTTTTGATGTTTTCTACTGGATTATTATGAGTTCTTTATCAATCATTGGTTGTTTCTCATCTTCCATGGCTGAGTAGTTCTCTAGTTAGGGTTTAGGTTTTCAAAAGAATGAAGAATCATTGAATCATACATAAACAGACTGTAATCTTCATCTATTGTTGTTCTTATTGTTTAGACTAGATTGATCACTTAGTCTCTGATTTATGGTTTAATTTATTCGCCAAAAGCATTATAGATTGCTGGATAAAATCATAGGTTATTGTCTTTAGGCAACAAAAGCTGATGATATTGTGATACATGAACATATCGAACCCGCTAATTAATGCTTGTTTAGGATTTTAAGTTCGAATGACAATTTAAATACTTAGATGGTTAGACAAAGTAATTGATACCACGACAGAGGATTGGTTAGATTTTTCTGCTTGAGTTCTACATAGTTCTTATTGATGTCCTGAATAGTAGTTTGGTTTGTGATCTCTGATTTTTAGAGAATATCCCTAAAACCTAATGCCTTTAATCCATAACTTTTCATCGTTTATTACTTTTCTTACTTCCTTTAGTTTCATATTTAAACAAATAAACTCTCTTTAGTTTCATATTTAAACAAATAAACTCTTTTTTTGTTAAGATTCGTAGTGCAACTTTGGTCTATGTGGATTCGATCCCAACTATACTACTACCTTTATATATACACTTGCAGTCTTATTTTTGGTTAAAACTCTGAGTATCAAGTTTTTGGCTCCGTTGTCGGGGACAATTGTGTTACCTTCAAATCTAAAACTGAATTTTAGTCTAAGATTTACTAGTTACGTTCTAAGTTTTCTTGCTTTTGTGTTTCAGGTGCATGCAAAGAAGAAGTGACGGTTCTGAAAATCTCCTGCAATTCGCTAATCAAAAGGTAGCAATAACAAAACGTACTAACAAAAAAGTGAATAAAGAAAAGTCAAAACTAGCCAACATGGGCGACAATCTCGACAACAACACACTGATTGAAACTCAGGCTGCTACAGCTGCAGAGCTCCAGAACATGCAACAACAACTGCAATACTTGCTACAACAGCAAGCACAAGCGCATCAATGCGCTATTGGGGACACTAATACTCTCCATACTTTATACCTGGACAGAGCTGCTATCTGTCCACCAGAGATTGCGAGGCAGGACTATAAGATCAAGTCTCAATTAATCGCATTAGTGAAGTAGCATCTTTTTCATGGTTTGACAGCTGAGAATCCCATGGATCACATAGAGAATCTGGAAGAAATCTGCAGCACTACTAAGTCTAATGGGATACCCGATGATTACCTCAAATGTAAGTTGTTCTCTTTCTCTTTAGCGGAGAAGGCGCTAAGATGGTTTAAATCATTACCTGCTGGTTCTTTGAGGTCTTGGGATGAATGCTGATCTGGTTTCCTAGATCACTTCAACACCACGTCCAAGACAGCTGCTCTACGGAATAATATCACTACCTTTAGACAGCTTTCCAGAGAGTCCTTCTGTGAGGCTTGGGAGAGATTCAAGGAGTATCGCAGATTGTGCCCTCATCATGGGTATTTGGAGGAGCAAATTCTTAGTATCTTCTATGATGAATTTGATTGGGATTACAATAATGCCCTTAATGCTGCTAGCAATGGGGACTTCATGACTGAGTGTTACATGAGCATACAAGCTGATAGAGAAATTGGCTGTAAGTTCTAACAGTTGTTGTCTTGAGTATGATTAATCAAGAAAAGTCAACAGCGTGGGTTCTCAGAAGATCGATGAGCTTACTATTAAGGTAAATCTGTTACTAAAGGCAATCAGAGAGGTGTGAATCTTTGTGAAGATGGTTCAGATGCACTTTGTTTCCAGGGTATTGCCAAGGGACAAAAGATGAGTTAAGAGAGGTTAGTTATGTGAAAGGACATGGGTTTCAATAGAACAGTGGGTTCCATTAGAACTATAGAAGTCACCCCAGTATATCATATAGAAGCACGAATGGCGAGAACCCTCAACATCAAGTCTATCTATAGTAGGGACAACACTTCCAACAACTTTCGAACACTTCGAATGATTCTCAAGGTGTCAAACACTTCCACCAACTGTCGAACACTGCAAACCCTCAACATCAAGACTCTTATAAAACAACTCTTTGTCACCCAGCAGAAGTTTGCAGATAATATCAATACGAAGATGGATAGTATGTACACCGATCTTAATGGTAAGTTTGAGGATGTTTTAACACATCTAAAACACATCTAACACATCAAGACTCTTATAAAACAACTCTTTGTCACCTAGCAGAAGTTTGCAGATAAGATCAATGCGAAGATGGGTAGTATGTACACCAATCTTAATGGTAAGTTTGAGGATGTCTTAACACATCTAAAGTTACTAGATACTCATGTACTATATATTTCCTCTGAATCAGAGGCTCTGATTGCAAGTGTTGGATAAATGACACAACTATGAAACATTAGTCTAGTCATGGGCAAGATCTCTATATGTCTCACAATTGGTTGGTTTAAATTGGGTTCAATAATGTAGTGGGCTAATTTGGATCTCTAGTTATGGGCTAGATCTCTATATTCCTTTCCTCTATAACCTTAACAGCTTAGATGAAAATACCGATTATTCTTATCATCCACATTCAGCCAATGGAGTTTTGATTTTTTTTCTTAAGAACTTCTCCTCTAACTCCGAAAACCGTTGTCATTTTATAAAAGCTTTCCCCTCTTGACTTATTGCATCAGGCACTTGACTCACAAGTGTTGTGCCTTACCTTCACATTAATCATCATAAGCCTCCTATTTTTTCACTAATCTCCAAGCTTTTCCTTGCTTAGTCGCCTTAATTCTGGTTTTAACACTTTTAGCTTCTTTGAAAATCTAAACATTGCAGATGTAGACTTAAATAATTCCTCCGTATTACTCCAGAACTCTTCCATTAACCTCAAGAACCCTGAAAAACTTGTTAGCTTGAAAAGTCAATGAGGCTTAAGAGCTTCAACATTTATTTGAATTCTACAGTGTAAATGATCAGAACATCCTCTCACTTCAAACACACAGAACTGTGGATAGACATTACTTCATATATTATTCATAAAATTTCGATAAAATTTTTTGCAGACTAGACTTTCTTTGCTTTTATTACACCTAGTGAACAGAGGACCATGATACATTATATCATTTAGAGAATTATATCTAGCCTCTTAAAAATCTTTCATTCCATAATATGCAGCCATCGTTAGATTTTGTTTCGAATGCTCTTCCAAATTCCAAAATCTCATTAAAATTTCCAAAGATCAACCATGGCTTATTTCTAAACAAAAAAAAATCTTGATGGTTCTTCACTCTCCCCATAACTCTTTTCTCTCCTCTACGTAATTGAAAACATATACAAATGAACAGAAAAACTCTTCCTCACAGTCAACTTTCACACCACCCATATTCTACAAGACAATTGTAATCGTAGTTATACATAAAAAATCAACCCTGAAACATAGCCGAAATAATATTTTCTACTTTTTCTTCTTTCCCTTTTGTTTCCATCAATCCACCGGCTTACCAAAAAAAAAAAACTATTTTCGTCCTTCATCTATGACCTCTTTTGTAGAATGTATCAGCCTTTTAATGAGTGGAAAAGTCAGTCTTCTCCTTCGCAATTTTTAAAGAAAAGGAAAGATGTGGTATTTAGAGTGCTTTAGGTGCACCACTCTCCCCACTAGATTAAGATAGAGTAAGCAAAGCCATATACATCATCATCATGACTAGTAGTTAGCCAAACTAAAGGGACATATGTTGTGGTAAAGCCAGATTATGAAATCATATTTAGTATATTAGTTATATATTTTACCTCATAATATTGACTTAAATTTGATAGAAAAACGACTGTGGAAAAAAAAATATGTTGTGGACATTATTGAAATTTTTTTCTTTAAATATTTGTAATATCTTTCAAATTTTTAATAAAAATAAATAAAAACTTAAACATAACTAAATCAAATATAGTATATATTTTAATATCATTTTTATCAGCAACATACAATGCAATACATGTAGATAAATTGGTTGATACCATGTACCTATATTTATTATTATGATACAAAAATATTACATCCCAAAAATTTATTTAAATAATCATTTATAAATTCTTCTTTTTTATCATGAACCCGCACAGGATGTAACCTTGTTTACATTGGTTTTGTGAGCAGGTTATGCTGCATATTCAATGGACTTGTTACATGTTTAATGTGGCATATACTGCTTCTATGGAAGATCGTTAAAGAGCTTTCACGCTCACAATTGACAATGAACTTATGACGTAAATCTACCATAATCAACCATCGTAGGCTCGAGTATCGTTTATAGCAAACCACAAAAGAAAGCTTATTAATTAATAATGTTGAGCAATTCGGTCCAATAAAATGTTAGGTATATTGGACATTATGTTTTGTTATTTTTCCTAGTGATTGATATGAATTAAATCTTGAAAATTGCGATAAAAGGCCCAAGAAAGTGTTAAGAGATAGTACTGGACTTATTTGCATTGCCTTTCTTTTATGATTTCGGATCGAAACTGACAGTCTTTACATGAATTTCAAATTTTGACCATTAGTTGTTAAATAATTGTTTTTTTATTAAAAAAAAATTTCAGTATAAACAATTGTTTTTTGCGGTGTAAAAAAGAAAATTTGATGGCCAAATGCATTTGACCAACTCGCAATAGGTTACCGGATGATGTCAGTTGTGTAAATAAATGTTAGAAATCTGAAATGAACCAGTTTATTCATTAATAATTAGTTTTAAGTTAGAATACAATGATTTTCAACAATAAATTTGTTACCTTAATTATGTATAGTTTTGTTTCGTTTGATTTGTACTTTATTTGCGGTAACACAGTTACACAAATGATAAGAAAATTTAAATTCATGAAGATGTCCACAATAATAAGACTATAATTTGGACGTGTATTTCTTAGATAAATATTATATTTAGCTGACCAATATGTTCTAAAATATTTATACGATTTTTTTTTTTGGTTTTAGTTTTTTTTTTTAATTATCTGAAAGAAATATATAGCTATTCAAGCATCTAGATTTTTATATAAATAAAATAAATCCTCATTGCAGATCCATTTAAAACTAATATATGATTTCTAATTAGGAGTCAGATGCATTCAAACTACAAATCTCTTATATAGAGGTTTGACATATATAAAAACAAAGACTAGACAATGTACCTAAAATTCGAAGAAATATATATATTATATAAATAATGCAGGGAAAGTACGCACCCGAAGTACTTTAAATTCTTCAGACACAGGTATGAATTTCAAATTAAGGACAAAGTAAACAAATAACATATCTTCTAAGATATTGTGCATGCATGTTTCACACCGCGATGTTGCTTTTAATCTCTATCTTTTGTTTCTCTCTGATAAATTATTTGTTAGTACCTTCTACCAAGATAATTTCAATCTAACATAATATTTAATTACCTTTTTTAGTAAGAAAATGTTTGTAAGAATTGAAGTTCTGAAGATGGTTCAATCCAACAGAGTATATATATAGTATATAAGTTCTGTAGCATTTAACAAAAAAATAAACAAGTTATGTGGCAATGGAAAATCCAGTGATGTGTATTAGGGTCGATGACGCATTATCATCTGTATTCAAATCTTCATAGTGCATGTTTTTGATAAAAGAGTTTAGATGGATTACATTTGGAACAAAATATTGAGTTACAATCTCGTTCTTCTAGAATGTTGAATCAAATGCACACTAAAATACTAAACATCATCATGCTTGTTCAGGTCAGAAATATTTTAAACTCAAAACATTTTAGTTATTTTTGTAGAAAACTCTGTATGTTAAAATCTCTTGAAATTCCATCCTCATATACAAATTATCTTCCATCTTATTAATTCCCATTTAATTTATTATTTTATATATCTTCGAAAATCTTAAAATTCATATGAACTTTAAGTCTTTTCTTTTTAACTAAATATAAGTTACGTGTAGCTAGTGTGTTACTTTCAATTACTCTTTTTTTTCAACAGTTTCAAATCTATTCATACAATTAATTTAATTAAATAATGACGGTAGATTAATGTATACTGGATAGATGTATGTAAAGTGCGTAAGTTGGAGATAGTATGAAGTCGGCCGGTTTTTGTGGGATCGTCCATGTGCACGTATGTAGCCACCTTTATTAGCACATTCATACGAACTTGTACGTGTTATCTCTCCTTGACGTTGATATCTCACTTTGAAGGAATGCATTATATTGTATATGATGTATATAAATGTATATCTATGCAGGGGAATCACGTATTTCTTGTAATATATACATTGAACTTATACGGAATGTGTAAACCAAAATCCAGAGTCCATATTAAAAAAGTGTTTCACGTGTCCTATTCGATCTCTACCGACGTCGCATTGTCGAATATTTGCTGCATTCTGATCTCAACAAAAAAAAACACCCATAATTTTAGATCTGGATAAAATATACGTAACGGAAGAATCAAACTATAGCCGACTCGAAAAAGGAATTACAATTATAAATCCGAATATATCAACTACAGAATAATAAAAATATCCAAAATAACATATTTATCCTAAAGTTCTTATTTATATTTGTAAGAATTTAATTAAATTTTATTCAAATTTAATTAATTTTTTTTATTTTTCTGATATTTTGGCATCCAAACTCAGTATGAACGAGGATAAAAGGAACAAAAAATTGTAAATATCCAAATGTGTTTTACACCTTTAAATTCAAAAATCTGAAAAACTTAAACCAAATCCTAACAAATATCCAAATGCTCATGCCTACATAAATTATTATGAGTCGACGAGGTTGTTTAAGCATATAATTAAAGACTTTGGTAAAAAAAAAAGATTTCTTAAAAGTACACTAATATTGCTATTAATAGGGAAAGTAATGCTTTAAACAAGAAAAGTAAACGGAATGAATTGCATTTTACTATTTTAGAACGCTTTATTTTTCGGTTTGAAGACGAATAACAATCTGCGGGAATTTAACATTTTTCTTAATAAGATTAGTTTGATGTGGATATATTTCTTCTTTTCTCAGGATAAATCCTGTTTTTCACTATCTACACTACTATAAAAAGAATTATTATAAAACATAAATAAAATTTGTTAACGGTTTTGATCGCTAACGGACTATTCCATCTAGATGTTCAATAAATTTATTCGGTATATTTTAACTAGAACCGTATCTAGATACATGCAAGATTTCAAAATGTGCGCTTTTGTACAGGGTCTTTGATAAACCAACAAAAAGAAGTCGCATTGTAGGGTCCAAAGAAAAGAATGATTGCCATTTATATCAAATATCGGTTACTGTATAACACATGTCTATATTAAGTAATATGTTAATATTTATACCAGTAGTTAAATATATAGTGATATTCACGAACAAAGATATGTCGCTAATATCAAAACCATCATTTCACTATTTTATACATAGATACAATGGAATTTGGCATTCTCCAACCATGACCGATACTTATAACCAATTTTAGCATTCAAATACCAACTTAAGTATTTAAAAAATAATTTAATCATCCCAAAACAAATGTCAAAACCAAATAAAACACCTAAAACTAAAAAAAAATGATAATTATGATTTACGGTTATGGTTGGATCGTATCAAATTCTATTATATCTACATACAAGAACAATTATAAAACGATGGTTATGATGTTGGTGATATGTCTTATATATTTTCGTGAAAGTCATTCTACAAATTTTATTGTTGGAATAATTACAAACAGTGATCAAGGTATTTTTTTGTGGTAACAACAGTGATTACGGTGTTAGCGATATATTTTATGTTTGTAATGTTTTTTCGTGAATACCATCATATAAATTCAATTTTTATTATAAATACTGATACGTTATTTTATTTTGAGTATATAAGGATATGATGACGAATACTTATGTAGTTGGATATCATTTTTGTTTAGAAAAACGTTTACCATGTAACTAGAATTTATAATTCAACTATTGGACACGGCCCATCATTTGTTTTTCTGCTACGGTTGAGCCGCACTAACTAGTAAAGTAAAGAAGGTTGAGAGAGATTTTGTCGGTCCACGCGGAAGTGTTCAGCCAGAAAAGGACAAACCACATGTCTATCATTTTACCAATAGAGTTTTGCGAGCCACGTTCTCGTACACATTGTACCTAAACTTCGGCAATCTTGTTCAATTCATTGATATATTGCCTATATACAAATATTATGCATTCCGCTCTTCATTTCCTTTTACTTATGAATGAAAATATGGATTACATTATTTTTTTCGCCTCTATTTCTTTTGTTATAGTTAGGAGATCCCCAACCGAAACTAATATCTGGATACTTAAAAAAACTATATATATACTAGTTTTCTATTGCTAATTTCTTGAACCTTTACTGTATAAATACAAATTAATTTTTGAGAAACAATGAAAATGTACAAAGACCTATATATTGTTTTTAACATTTAAACAAAAAATAGAAGCGAGAGAACGAACCTAATACATATGATTAGTGTATCTTTTTTTTTCATTTGTAGTGATGTAGGGTAGTAGTAAAATGCTTTGATTTATGATCAAGATGTATTAATTAACATATCTAAAATTTCTGTCCAAGTACATGCAAGTTTGTATGGATAGAGATTCAATCATTTAGAGACTATTCTGGAAACCTGCTTACCCAAGTGTACATATTTCCAACATATTCTATTGTTAGAAAGAGTGAAAGGTCAACTTGAGTAACCAATGCTAGTTGTCTTAAATGATGAATGCAAGTTGAACTATCTAATTAGGTTTAGTGAAAGTTTTTTTAAACCATCGAATTGCAGTGAACGAATATCTTATTTTTTTGGATCTCTGGATCGAATATGTTGAAATGCAAGTTATTTGATTGATGGTTATGTTTTTAAACCATTCGTTATAATAACGGATATTTATAAAATTAGTCTAACATAACTTTCATTATTCCCTCCCATGTTAATTTTCCAAATCTTAGCCATTTGAAAAGATTAATTGTTTTTGAAAAGATTAAAAATTTTAAGTAAAGATAAAACAAAATTACGAACAGAAAATGTTATACAACATCATCATTTTTAACAATAATGAAGTTTTACTATATATTTTAATCGATTAAATTTATTTCATTATATTCATTTAAAAATTATATACTCATTTCTATGTACAAAGCACACTCTAACTTTAGCAATCAAATCATACAAGAAATTTTCAATTTTAAAAGATGCAATGATGTGGGAGCTATAATTGATCTTAATGGCAATAACTACAGAAAGAAATCCAAATACTTGGACAATTCACATTAATCGAAAGTCGAGACTATTAACATACACTATGATTTTTATGTGATTAGCCATGTGAATCAAATTTTCTACACTTGAAATGATTCTAATTATTCCTATAATGGTCCCCTCTTAGTTTTTATTTAGAGAAAGCAAAACTGGCATGTAATAACTTTGTTTGTTTTGTTCAAACCTATAATAACTTTTATGCTTTGGATTTATAGTATTTTGTAACATGGTTGATCTAGAGTGTATTCATTAAAACAAATAATAACTTTTCAATCAACAAACAATCCATACTTAGCTGATAAGATAAAGTTGCTGTTTTTGAATTTCTCAACTTTATATCACTAAAATAAACGATTTAGGAAACCAAAAAAAGAAAGATAATGGCAAACAAGAACAGCGATCAGTTAAAGGAAAAAATAATCCTTTTATTTATCCGAACATCACGTTGTGTTAATCAAATCTGTGTGCACGTGGATCCTCCTGTATTATAATCATAGTGGTTTATTAAATAAACATTTTTCTTTATATAAAACTAAATAAACATACCTTATGATAACATAATCCAGCCTGCCATTCTCTTAATGACATGACACATTGTATGTGATTCGATATGAAAGAACAACTTGGGGAGGTATAGTTTTCAACTCCTTTCATATACTCATAATACATATAATCTCCGATTTTAAAATGTACCATGTGCAATTTCATCTTTATTTAATTTCCCTCAGTGAACAATTATTAGTTAATGATATTTACGAAATTGTTTCTTGTTAGTGTTATGGTATCGTAATTAAAATATGATTGGTATGTTTTTCTATCATCTAAATTCTCTCGTCGATACACAATGTTGTTATATTATCCATGGATGCCCAACATATATGTATTAAAGCTTCAATTAATAGTTAATTAGTGAGAAGACAATAGTTTTAGCATAGGAAAAAAATAAAGATGTGACAAACTAACCATTTTGTAGACGATTGTTAACTATTGTGGGAAATTTTAGTTCTTATTATGTTTATTTTATGTGGATGGCTAATTATTTTTCCTTTTTTCGTTTAACCATTTACGTAATACGTAATTCAGGTTGTACTATATTATTTATCTATATTAATATCTATTATATCTAATATATTGCTATTTCCGTTATTTATAACCTCGACATAAAACAACATATTATAGAAAAAATTACGATTCTCTTAACAGTTAGTAAAGGATGCAATTATCCAAAAATTATCTTTAAAAAAAATTATCTTTAACAAAAAATATATATATTCAAAATTTATTATATCATATCATTGCTATTTTCCTAATTTTGGTTAAATTTATTGTTTTCTGACTGATTAAGTTTCAGTTAATTTATCAATGATAAAAATTATGACCCTTTCACAAAATTATGTATATTTCGAACAAAAATACAACACTAGTCTCTAGTCAACAATATTAGTGGCTAACGAAATCATTCATGGGACAACTATCATGACAACATAGCTTGTCATATTACATCACATATTTGATAAACTTCAATACTTCATCATACGTCTATAAGACGATACTCCTAAATTCCTAATAATAGTATTACGGATCATTAGTTACGAAAAAGTAGTTATATATTCCTGATAGTCAACTAGACAATCGAAATAAACGCTGAAGTGGCCTCGCATTTATGACTATATTTGAAAATAGCATATGAAATTTCATGTTTCTGAGTTACGGAGACATCCAAACAAAAAATAAATGGAATTATTAACCTTTATATGTGGAGAATTCTCAAAGGTATATCCCCCAAAAAAATCAATTGATAAGATTCTTATAAAATTATTTTTTAATAATTCAGCTATTAAAAAATTAAGAAAAAAAACTGAAAAGAATTCGGCTATTTAAGCGTATAGTTATGTATCACTAGGATACTAGGGCCGGAGTCAACAAGCTCAAGCTCTAGAATAAAATTCTCTCTTTTTAATCGAAAAACAAAATAGCGTACTATTAAAGTCTAGCAGTTTATTCGGTAATTCATCTTCTAAATAACGGAGCATAATTTGAGGTGACGTGATTGCAGTTTTATAAAACTGATAAAAATATCCAGGAAGAACAAACAAAACTGAGTTTCATAACCAAAAATATGGATCAGTTCAAAACTTATTTTTATAGTTTGTTTAGGAACATAAATGAGTCAGCAATCCAAAAAGAAAACTAAAATTTATATTGTTCCAGAAAGAAATAGAAAACATCCTAATTAAAGCCTTATAAATTTAATTTATAAAATCTTATAAATGGTGGAGTTGCAGGGAAATATCCAAATACATGTCTTATCGTTTTAATAATCTATATTTATACTTTATCAAAAAAATCCATATTTATAATATACTGGTAAAAATAAGACGAAAATCTAAGGAATGTGAGCTGATTCAGTTTTATTGAGTTGGAAATACATTAACATTAATATGATATTAGTGCCCGAAGATACGACCCATTAGTCCGATCCATAAAATGACACGATCACTTTATTAATTGATAATTTAAAGAAAATTTTAATTCCATCAAATAGTTAGAAAATTATAATTTTGAGGGGATATGATAGATTCTGTTAAGATTAATGACTACAAATCGATTATCTCGAAAAGCGTATGAAAATGTCACATATCAAAAAAAAAAAAAAGAATTAAATAATATATAGAAAATATAAGATTATTTATTGCCAATAAATTTCGAGTTAGAAATCTATTAAACTTAGAATAATTATCTAAAATGTTATCAAATCACTCGTATTCATTTGAACAAACAAATGTTGTTTTTAATATAGCGTTTTCGACTATCATTTTACCAAAAATATATTTACACACCTTCTCCAAAATAAATCGAATAAAAATATGTTTTCTTATAACTTCTTTCGTTTACAATACAATACAATGCCAGTCTAGTAAGATAAATGAGGAATCATGTAACTGACTATAAAATAAATAAATTATTGCACTTTCAATAACTTCGTTTGTCTTATTGACTTGATGGAGCTCGGAAGTACATAAATACAAGTACAGCGCTTAAAGTGGGATTATCCATGTGGCTAATCATGTAGTTAATCAATTTGATAATGTTGGACTTACATTTAAATATCATCTCAAATGAAAATATTGTTAATAATTTAATAGAACAAACACTGAAACACGTAACCCTAATCTTTCCCAAAGGACACATGCTGACATCGGCTGCTAAATCGAGATCTTTAGGTATGTCGTCCAATCAATTAAATATACTTTGAAACTAATTTGACATATAATTCTTTTACAATGAAGATGCTGATGTGTATCAGTGTATGGTTGTCCTTCGTTGATTCCGAGATCAACAACCGGTTGCAGCGTTGATTTTTTTTTTGTTGGGTTTAATTTTGCTGGATTTATTGAACTATAATTGATTATGGATATGGTTCTTGTTAATTAGGTTACCAATAAAACTTTAATTTAGATAGGTTTTGAGATTTTCATCTTTTGGTTGAATCATTGTTTATTTGTTTACATGTTAAAATAATTTATATATTTTTGAATAAAACCATATTTTAGTATTATCATACATTTCATTTAAATTCTAAATGCAAAATCAGAATAAAAACCAAATTAAAATATCAAAATTTAGGAAAGGGTGAAAGAAAGAAAAGTGTGTAAATATCATTATTACTTTTTATATTGTCGAGACAATCAATCTTAATTTTGTTAGTGATAAACCAATGACAGACATTGCTAAACTGTCGTTAGATCTATTGTTATTTACCAACCAAAACAATCAGTCGACATTTTATTGATCTTGATGTATTGGATCAACTTTTAAAAGAAAACACCAAAACCTATTAGCTATCTAATTGCTATATGCATATTTTCTTGTAATATGCATACCTTACATAGATTAAAATGATATTGTGCTCACTAAGCCTTAAATCGGACTCGATCTCACTCCATCACTCAATTTCTCGTCTGTGAAGTATGAACAAGAAATAAAAACAAGACACAAGAAATTTTACGAGTTTAGAGTTTCCTCCTACATCTCGCCAGAAGTTATTCCGAAATCCACTAGATCCAAGTTCAAGCTCGAGCTCACTGTTCTCTTTCTACAATGGAAGCTTTCTTTCTCTCTCTCTTGATACAGAGAACGTTGCAAGAAGAAGATACAAAAAGATAATACACGAAGAGTAAGTGAAACAACCTTATCTTCTATTCCATGTGTAACTTCACACGTGACTTGAATTCAACTTAGACTTAAGTTGAAAACCTTCTCTTTCTCTTAGAGTCTTCAATATAATTAGAGAATTTTTCACAATACTAAAGACACGGTTCTTCAATTCTCCACCTTGTCCTCAGTAACTTGATATAGTATTTCTTGGATTCCACTTCCAGATCATGAGCAAACTCGCTCATCTGTATTAACACCTGAATAAACCCATCCAGCCTTTTATCTTCTCCTGAGTAAACCCAACCAGATTTTATTTCAGAGCTAAAGCTCATTTTTCAGTCTTCTATAATTCTCAGCAACTCCAAAGCATCTTGAAGCTTGCTGATAGGTAAACCTTTGTAAAAATGTCGGCAGGATTATAGGTTGTAGAAATCTTAACAACTTGTAGAACTCCATCACTTATCAAGTATCTGATAAAATAAAACTTCACAGCTATGTGTTTAATCCTTTCATGATTCACAACATTCTTGGCCAGAGATATTGCACTTTGTGAATCGCAATTGATACTTACTTGATCTTGTTTGAAACCAAGTTCTCCCAACAAACCTTGAAGCCATACTGCTTCTTTTGCTGCTTCTGCTAATGTCATATATTCAGCCTCTGTAGTTGACAATGCTGCAACCTTCTGTAATCCTGATCTCCAACTAATAGTATTTCCTCCTAAAGTGAAAATTATCCCTGTGATAGATCTTCTTATGTCTAAATCTGCTGTGTAGTCTGAATCACAATACTTTCTTATTAAAAATTCTCCTTCATTCCTATAACAAAGCTTCCTCTTTAAAGAACCATTGATATATCTCATTATCCACTTCACAGCCTGCCAATGTTCCCTTAATGGTTTGCTCATGAATCTGCACACAAGACCAACTGGATAAGCTAAGTCAGGTCTTGTGCCAATTATAGAGTACATTAAACTTCGAACAACACTCTGATAAAGTATTTATTTCATCCCATCAAACTATCTCTTCAATTCTTCCATTGTTGCCGAATTGAGTATGAAATGAACCCCCATTGGTGTACAAACACCTTTTTCCTGATCCATCTTGAAGATACCTAACAACTTTAGCAAATATCCTTCCTAAGAAATTGCTAAAATCTCCTTAACTCTGTTCTGATTATCTCCATACCTAGAATCTTTGGAGAATTGCCTAAATCCTTCATATCAACTCATAATGTAATAAAGATTTCAGATCACATACATGCTTCTTGTCCTTAAAAGCAATAAGTATGTCATCTACATACAACAATAGATACATATAATCTTTATTCTTTAATTTCCTGAAGTATACACATATATCATATTGGCTTATCTCATAAGCATTATTCTGCATAAACTCATCAAACCTATTGTTCCACTGACAAGGAGACTGCTTCAACCCATACAAAGATCTGTTTAACAAACAAACTTTATTTGGATGTCTACTGTCAATGTAATCCTCTGGCTATTCCATATATATTTGTTCATCTAGATATCCATGTAAGAAAGTCGTTTTTACATCTAACTGTTGAAGCTCCATGTCAAATTGAACAACCATAGAAAGAATAATTCTAATTGACACATGATTTACTACTAGTGAGAAGATCTCTTGATAATCTATACCTTCTTTCTAAGAATACCCTTTGGCTACCAACCTAGCTTTAAATCTAGGATCTTCTACCCCAACTATACCAGCCTTTCTCTTAAACACACACTTGCAACCTATAGGTTTTTTAGTCTTAACCCTATTTACCAGAATCCAAGTGTCATTCTTCTTAAGTGATTCTATTTCATCATCAGAAGCAATTAACCACTTATCTTTGTTAGGATCTTGTAAAGCTTCTTGAAAACTGTCAGGTTCTAGCTTTCCTCCATCTTCAGTCACTAGATAATCATATCATGCTATCTCTTCTATTTCTTCCTCAAATATGGCAGGTAATTTGATATGTCTCCTAGGCTTGTCTCTTGTAAGCTGGTAGTCCAGCGGATCATGCGCTTTTATGTTAATGACTGTGTCTTCTTGATCCTCTGGTGTCTGAATTTCTTGATCTTCTGCCTTAGTAGCTCCACCTTGAACTGACGCTTCTATGATTATGTTATTTTCTGTACATTTAAAATTACCAAACTTGTCAGTAAAAAACAATTGACTACTCTTATCCGATTGTAGTTGATCCTTGATGTCTTTGTACATGACATCTTCCTTGAAAACCACATTACGACGAATCACACATCTCTTATTTTCAATAACCCACATTCTAAAACCTTTCACTCCTTCTGGATAGCCTTTGAAGATTTCTCTTTTAGCCCTGGGATTTAACTTTCCTTCATCAGAATGAATGTATGCTAAACAACCAAAACGTCTAAGTCTTATCAGGTTTGGCACTGTTGATGTCCACCTTTCTTCAGGTATATCAAAATCAATGGCTGAGAAGGGTGATCTATTGATTAGATACACTGACATCAAAATTGCTTTTGCCCAAAATTTTTGATCCAAGCCGCTTTCACTAAGCATACTTCTTACTTTATTCAAAATTGACATGTTAAGCTTCTCTGCCACTCCATTTTGCTGAGGAGTATAAGTACAATTCTTGTGTCTTACCATCCCTTTTTGTATATAGAACTGGTCAAACCTGTTATTGCAAAATTCCAATCTATTATCAGTCCTCAGCTTCTTAACCTTCCTTTCACTCTGTATCTTTACCATCTTCTTCCATACTACAAAGGCTTCATCCTTGGTCTTAAGAAAATATATACATACTTTTCTTGACCAAGCATCTGTAAAAAAAATAAAATATTGACATTTACTGAGACTTAACGGAACATTAGGTGAACCCCACAAATCTGAGTGGATGTAATCCAACTTCTCTTTAGTAACATGTCAAGCTGAACTAAAGCTAACTTTGTGTGTCTTGCCGACCATACAATCATCACAGAAAGTAATTTCTGAAACCTTGTCACTGCCAAAACAACCTTTCTTCTTAACCATGCTCAAAGCTTTCTGCCCCATATGTTCTAATTTACTATGCCAAAGTTGGGTCTGATCTGAAGTTAACTTCACTGTGGCTGCATCTAAAGTGTATAGTTGTCTTGCGAAGCCTTGTAGAATGTATAAAGCTTCTCTTCTTTCTCCTTTCATAAAGACAGTACTACCTTTAATCACCTTAAGCACACCATTACTGCCTTTAAATTCACAATCCTTAGACTCCAAAATTCCCATCAATATGAGATTTCTTGACATTTAAGGCATATATCTCACATCATGTAAAACAAAGGTTGTACCATCTTGATTTTCAAATCTAATACTACCAATTCCCTTTACCTCAGAATGTGAATTGTTAGCCATCCTAACCTTCACATAATTTAGCTCCTTGAAGTCCAAGAATAAATCTCTTCTTGGTGTCATATGAAACGAACAATATGTGTCCATGATCCATTCTTCCTGACTAATCTCATTCTCACTGATGTTAACCTCAAAAGCAACGAGACCAACCAAATCTTGAGCATCATCCTTAACAAGAGATGATTCACCATTATCTTGACCTTGATTCTTATGTTTATTTTGCTCCAGCCACTTATAGCATTGTTTCTTGAAATGCCCTTCCTTGCCGCAAATCCAACTTATCTTTTTGACTTCCCTAGACTTAGACCTGAACTTGCTCTTACCTTTTCCAGCATGATTTCCTCTAGTCTCTATTCGATCTCTCACAAATAAGCCTTCACCATTTGATCTAGAACTGGAATTTTCTTTTAATTCCATTTCTGTAGATCTTGCTACACTTGCAACTTCTTCGAACTTGATTACTTCTTTGCTGTACTTTAGAGTCTCCTTAAGCATATCATACTTAGCTGGAAGTGAGCTAAGAAGCAACACGGCTTTCACTTCATCAGGAACTTCAATATCATCTTCATAAAATCATCCACATTCTGATCTATTGACTTATTTACTTGCATCTTGTAAGTATATACCTTGAGCTGCAGATACACACGATTTGGAAGAGTCTTGGTCATGTATAACCTTTCTAAAGTATCCCACGCTTCAGCTGCGGAAGAACTATGATTAATCTTCCTAAGAACTGGATCTAATACATTCAGATAAATCATCGTCTTAGCCTTCTCGCATCGATCCAATCTTGAAGTTTCTTCTTCGATCCTCTTCTTCTTTGAATCCGGATCGGATTCATCTGCTTTGGTTGATGGCTGAGAATCCGTCTTCGCCTTCAAAACATCTTTGAGACCTTGTATGCTAAGATAAACATACATCCTTGTCTTCCATAAAGAGAGATCTCCAGATCCATCAAACATAGCTACATTGTGCTTCCAGCTTGTCATCTTGTAGATCAGAGAATCGCCTTAGTAGCTCTGATACCAATTTGTCCTGATTGAACCTTGAATTGGACTCGATCTTACTCAATCACTCAATCTCTCATTTTTGAAATATGAACAAGAAATGAAAACAAGACACAAGCAATTTTACGATTTCGGAGTTTCCTCCTACGTCTCGCCGGAAGTTATTCTGAAATCCATTATATCTGAACTCAAACTCGAGCTCGTTGTTCTCTTTCTACAATGGAAGCTCTCTTTCTCTCTCTCTTGATACAGAGAACGTTACAAGAAGAAGAAGATACAAAAGAATAATACACAAAGAGTAAAGTGTAACAACCTTATCTTCTATTGCATATGTAACTTCACACATGACTTGAATTCAACTTAGACTTAAGTTGAAAACCTTCTCTTCTTCTTAAAATCTTCAATATACTGAGAATTTTTGACAAAGACACTATTCTTCAGATATGAATTAGAAAAAAATAAGAAAATATTTCTTGTAAAAGTTTAGTTTATACTATTATAATAAAATAATTTTAGTTTATACTATTATAGTAAAATAGTTCATTGTATATCATATTATTTTCTTATTCAAACAAACTCGTTTTATCTTTTAAAAAAATTCTTTTGTTTTATAAGCTTTTGCTATATTTTCTATTTTAGGATGATTTCTAAAAGTTCAATTTTTCTTTTTTGTTTCGTATGGTAGACTTGTATATTATATAAAAACAATAAAAACTTTTGGATATTTTTTAACTTAAGCTATTTTTTATACTCCTATATATGTATAATTTCATCTATTGATATCATTTGTCTTGTACATATACCATATGTTTTATGTTTTGCTAACCAATGCTCAGACTTTTAAAATGCATTATTGTATTTGTATTGTATATATGACAAACCTTCGGGTAATCATAATAAATAAAGCATTTATCAAAAAACAATAATAATAAATAAAGCATGTCGCTCAAAAGAACTACCGAAGCCAAAGGACTAGAAAGGTGACAAAACAGATAGATTCTTTGGAAAGTGAAGCTCAAGAAATATCCAAAAGTGCGAATTTTATTTCTTGGAGTTTAAATTCCATTACAAGATCTGTGTTCCGTAGACTTAACAAACAAAATACAAAAATAAATAAAATATTAATTTATGTATATGATATATTACCCCACTTATTGACTAGTTAAAGATTCCATCCTCGTGTGGACCCAAATCGGCTGATCATCGTTGATTACAATGTCTCCTGTCTCACCTTCGATATTGACGAATTAAGAACTTCTCGTTTTTTCACATAATTTAACGTTACATTTAGTCTTTGGACTGGATTTTAAAAGTTACGTGGAATTTATCGAGAGAATCATTGTCTTCCCCGATATTATTACAACGTACGTTATTAATGTTGATTGATTAATTAATGATTAAACTCTTCATTAATTGGTGATCAGATTCGAAACCCTGTCTCGTTGTGATGATGAGAGGATTGCATCAATGGCGTCTTTAACTTGAGAAATATCTGGAGCTTTTCCTCCTTGGGCCGGCCAAAATTCATCTGTTGCAAGTACCTAACAAACATAGATTATATTATGTTACTTATAATTCAACCGTGTAAAGAAATTTTGAGGGATGCTTGTCATTCTTAATATACCTTCACTTGTACTTGAAGAAACTTGACATAACTAATAGCCTTCTCTAGCATTGTCACCAAATCAACCTGCCAAAATATAACAAATATTGATCATTATCTGAATAATTAATTTAATAATTTTATCATCTGTACCAAAAAATTTATATGTATGTGTACCTTGGTGCCATTGGGTACAAGTTCTTGCAATATCTTGAGACGCTCACTTATTCTTTCTCTTCGATTCTGTAACATAAAAACATTTACTAAAGTATGAGTGAAATATCGAGTTTCTTCACTTATAAATAAGACAGTCTATTCATATGTGCAAATGGAACATTCAAAATGGCCTCGATTTGCTTTTCAACAAAACTTCTTACAAATTCTACATATAAATTTTATAAAAAAAATTTAACACATCAAATATATGATTAATAAAAAAATTCTGAATATCAAGAAAGCAAACCTTGGCTGCTAGGCTTTGTGGATCTTTAGGTGAAGTTGTTGGCTTAGGCTTCCCGTTGGCGCTGCTACTCGATTTCTTCGAGGGTTGAGGGCTCTCTCCCTAAAAATCCATAATTCAAATTGATAAACATATATTTCATGTTTTCATTGATCTCTTATATGAAAATATATACAATTTTTTTTACGTTTGTTCTTACCGTGTGAGAACGTTTGTTTCCTGCCGATTTCGGGGACATAGACTCGTGTATCCAACCGGTTGTTACAGCAGTTGAATCAGAATATAACCAATCTTTGTGGCCTTCGGGAGTTTCAATGGGTCTAGGGCTAGTAATCTCCATATGATGTTGATTCCAATTTGTAAAGCCATAGCTCATGTTATTGCTCTCCAAGAAGGAGAAGCCGCCGCTACTACCACCACAGCTTATGGCCGGAGGTGGAAAGCTCCCGTGATGATCAAAGTTAAGAAATGATGATCCGTTGAAATCCATCAAAGAGTTGTGATCTTCACCGGATGGGTAAAACACAAACCCTTGGTTTTGTTGATGATCTGAATTCATTGTGCTACTGCTTGAAGCTGAACCTCCTCCTCCGTCGCCACCGTAAACTGCCTCAGGTTGATCCAATCTCGGTGAGGAGAGATCTTCGGAGGAGGATGAGTTTTGTCTTTCGATGTAATTAGGCTCGTTGAGATGGCTATTAACGAGTGCCATTAGACACTAAATTTTTGTAAGGGGTTTTGTGTTTCTTGTTGATGAGAAATGGCTTTAAGGTTGCTGTCTATTGGTATAAGCAAAGAGAGACAATGTTTTTGTGTAAGTTATGTCATGATAAAGGTTTATATAAGTGGTTATGTCTAATATTTTATTTAAGCTGATGACGTATGCTTACGATTTTTTAAAATTTTTAAAAAATTTTATTGAGTTTGATTAACTGATTAGAAAAAGAAGCTGTCATTAGATCAAACCCAATATTTATCGTCATTTTAAAAATCTAGTTTGAAGCTTCGCAGTCATAAATGCATATCATTCTAGACAGAGTTTATGTTCATTTTCCTTACCTTAAAAATAAGTACTGGGCTTACTAAAAGTGTTTGTTATATTTGGAGTCAGTGTCTCAACCCTTATCATCTTTTTAGAGTCTGTGAAGTGCTAGATAATTTTGACATTTAACTCATATGCAATTATTGATCATATGATTGCGCTTGCAAAAAAACTCAAACCCTGGTTTCCCAATCTCATGTTGAATCTTTCAACCACTAAACCACCATCGATCGATTACCATTTTAGTGTGTGTATGGACATATTCTTTACATTTTTAGATTTCTCTGTTCTTTCAATATAATGAGATCCTGTCCAATGATGCAAATCTGGTCAATTGAGAAACTACAAAATTTTCTATATTCTTTTATGCATGTTTTTTTTGGTATGACACTTGCATATATATAATGCCAATCACTTGCCTAAAAGATGATCATTCTAATGTATATACTACATATTTTGTAATACTTTTAGATTATATAAAAATGATAGTTAAATTTGTAGTTAATATAACTTTTAAAGTAATGATTCATATATATTTAATTTTTCACCGTTTCTTCTATTTTCTACTAACCGCATTTGCTCTATTTCTTTGATCCTATTCCCTTATTTTCTCACAGCCCGACTTCTTCCACTGTAATCATTTGAAATCATAGTTGATACATAAGTTCTTAAACAATTAAAGTAAAAAATGTGTTTCTTTAGTACTGTAAGATCTTCTACAATTTTATCTAACCAATAATAAGGTTTTACCACAGTTTTATTTTACTTTCATTTTTCCTATTAATTAATAATAATAAATATATTGATTTAATTATGTAAAATAAGTATTGAAATTAACATTTAAATTAATTAATTTTGAATTCAAATTTGTTTTAAAAGTTTTAGTAATTAAGAACTACTCAGTTACATTAGCTTCTTTTCATTTAAAATTTTCAACATTCACATGAAGCACAACTAAAGAATTTAATGTCTATAATTTAGTGAGTTTTTAATTGTAAATATTGTACAATATTGTGTATTATGGAGATAATATTTGTTTATCTTGTCAAGTAATCAATTGGATCGAGTCCGCATCATAAATAACAATAAGTTATGTTATTGCAAATAGTTTTAGTCATTAGTTTAACTTATTGTAAATAGTGTTAGTCATTGATATGGCGTTTTGGTAGTAAAAGTGATGGTAAAAATTGTCACCAAATAAGAATGACCTCAGTAAAAATACATAATCAACACTGTACATTTAGGAATTAATTTAAAATTTGGTATAGAAAAAAATCTAAATGTCGGGAAAACGTATGGATCTCATATCAGATACATCATTATCTTTTGGAGTGATATAAAATATGAATGAACGTAAATTAAAGTGTGTATTACAACATTTATGAGTAACCTCATCGGGATTGTTAGCTGGCAGTAAGGTGAAATTAATGGACTCAGACTTATAACTCCAAAATATTTATTAATTAAGAGAAACAAAGAACATAGAAGCAAAAGCATCGCCGTATCTTCCGCTAATCTACACGTCTTTTTGATTCCCACATATATTGATCAATTTTTATATATCAATTGTTTCGATGATTCATTTTTGTTGTTTATTTTGTATCGATGATTCATTTTTCTTATGAAGCTGCTTCTTACTTTCATTTCTCTAGCCGACACGTCGACTTAGGAGTAATATACTCCATAAGATAGTTTTATTTCTCTAGTCGACACGTCTGACTTGATTTATTTTATTTTATCTTCGTTAATATCTTTATAGATCAAGTTTTATAAGTTCTGGGCATTCGGGCCATAGTTTCTTTGGGTTAAGGATCTAAACATGGTAAACACTAAACAGTCTTATCTTCGCTATTATTACCATTCGATTCCGAGACATTGTCGTGCATTTTTCAAAAACTTTTTCCAAAATCGACAACTAAAATTATCGAAATTAAATCTCTAAATCAACTTTTTTCATTGTTGAATTACATTTATCAGTTTCTGATCAACATATAAACTAACAAGATTGATATTGGAATGGTTTGTTTTTCGTACCATTTACCTTTACTGAAAATAAATATTTGATTTTATTTTGGAGTTCTCTTGCCTGTAATCTGTATTAAAGATAAAACATCCATACCTAACCAAAACGGTTAACACTTACGTATTTAACTATGCAAATCCTTGAAACACATTAAACACAGTTAAGGAAAACACAAAAGAGAGAAGGAATATAATGCAGTTTAAACAAAAAAAAATACAAAAAACTATGCAAATCATACAATCTACTATAAATTTAAAAGATAAAATTTTGAAATAAACCTAAAATATGTATTTTACTACATTTTTGCCATTAGAAAATCAGTTAAATTCATAATGCTTAGTCAAATTGTTTACGGATACTTTCAGAATATCACATTTGTTTAATTGTGTAAACATACATTTGCTAATCATGGGTACAGCCTAATGTGTTGATTAGAATGGCAACTCATATTTTTATAGCGTTTGTTTAGTTTCATAATAATAATAATAAATCATATAATCCAAAATATCACTAAAGAAATTAAGAATACCCATATTATTATTTCTTTATCTAAGATGAAATTTTAAAAACAATAATTATTTTAATCTAAAATACAATTTCAAAAAAAAACTTAAGCAAATTTGTTTATTTTTAGTGAAAAAATCCACTAATAAAACTATAAAAAAATATCTATTCCACATATACACATATATATTCTCATTATTTATCACATAATAAAATAATTTTATAAAATAATATCTTTATTTCTGCAGTGCGCACTAATCATCTAGTATATATCGTAATATGAGTAATTAGTATATTTTAAATCATTTTATTTTTACTTACTAGTTAGTCAACATTATAATCCAAATGTTGCGAGAAAATCTACACATCGTAGAAGTGTTCGTTAAACTATTAATTATAATCGTATATGCTAAACACATGTAGATTTGATGAATTTGATTATCATTGTATTAGATCAAATATGTATACTATTAATAGAAGCATTTGATTTTAAAAGCCTTTTAAGATGTAAAATATTATACGAAAGGTAATTGGTATAATTGCAATATAAGAATAATAAAAAAATCACACAATAATTTTTGTTCAGATTTTGTAGTTAACAGAATATATTATATTTCCTTATAATCTAATTATGAATTTCCAAAATAAATTTCTAATTAATTATAAATTTAAATACAAATTTTATTAATATATTCACATTAATTATTTTGATATTTTAAAGATTTTATTAAAAGTTCTCCTCTTATATTTGTTTGATCGTGTATTTTTTAATAAATTCGAGTAATTATATAATCAATATAAATAATTATAAATTTAGAACATTTCTCACACATATTGTGATTTGATTTTTTTTTAAATGGATATAAATTCTTCAATCGATGAAAAAAATTAGTATGATTTGAATGTCCCACACCGGCTAAATATTTTTTTGTGGTATTTCAAAACATATTATAAATATAATCAAATGAATCGTCTGAATGAACATGAATCTTGATTTAATATATATTCAAATTTAAGAGATTTTATTTGGTTTAATAGGGAATTTTAATTAATCGTTTAATTATATTGAATAATAAATTTTAAACTTTTTTTTAAATATAATAAAATTGATTTAAACTTTATAAAAACTGTAAAATTTATGAAAAATTTAAAATATTACGAATATACTTCAAATGTATGAAAATTTTTTATTTATCAAGGAGTATAGTTTTTAACTTTAAAAAGTTAAGATTTTATAAATTTTAATATCAAAAATATTTATATAGTTTAAATTTTTTTATCAAGGAGTATATGGATATGGTTTCGAGAGATACAATACTTAATCATCCAGATTTGAATTAAAATCTGGATCTTTAAATATTCTAATTTTTATAATAGGACAAGACGGATCAGAACATACAAAAACGTGTCATAACAGATCTCATATCGAATTTATAAATAATAATTAATATAAAAATAAATCAAAATATTATAGATTTTTTGAATAATATGAAATATATACATAACATACTTAACTTTTACAAGCAAATTATATGATAATCTAAATAATCAAATAAATGTGTGTATAAACATAACACAAAATGTATGTGCACATCTCGAATTAAGTTATTTTCTTAATTTTTAAACCTAATTTTCTATTATAAATTTATAATTATAAGACATCAAACTTATATAAAAATAATTATGCACCAAACTATATAAAAATCCAAAACATAATTTTACGATTATTATGCTAAATTTATATTATCTATAATACAGTTCATTAACAAAACAAAATAATATATATATATATATATATATTAACATCTACTTTATTATATTAAAATTGAATTACGAGTGTAAAACATCAGATAATACATGGGGAACATAATTATAGAAAGAAAACATTGGATCTCTAGGTATGTTTTGTTTTGCCAACACATCCGCCAGTTTGTTGTTTACTCGTTTTGTCCATGTAATCTGTATTTCTTCAAATCTCTGCCTCCAATTTCTTATTTCACATATCCAGTTGAAAGCTCCAAAGTTGAGGATATCACCATTTAAAAAATCTCTTACAACTTTATTGTCACCTTCAAAAACAACTCTTTTGTAACCTTTGCTCCAGCAATGTTGCATTGCCATAATGAGTGCTTGCATTTCACTTTCTAAAGGATTAGAAGTTTTGTTGCCTTTGGCTTGACCTGCTCCAAGATATACACCTGTTTCATCTCTTAATATCCACCCTACTTTAGCTTTGGTCTTGTTATTAACAAAAGACCCATCATAGTTGCACTTTATCGAACCAACAGTTGGTCTTCTCCAAATGTGGATCGTTTCTTCTCGTAGAGCTGGTGTTGAATGAGACGAATTTAAGCTATATGTGTAGTCGGTCATATCCATCCATTCTTTAGCATCTTTTCTTGCCAACGCTATCATTGTTTCCCATTTGAGGTGTTTTTGTTGAAAAAGTAACACATTCCTACTTTTCCAAATTTTCCATAAGATCCAAAGCGGAAGTTGTTGCAGATGAAGAGTACGTGATAATTTAATGAAGAAGAAAATTGGATTAGGAATACCTGATGCTCTCCAAATAGCTCCACAGTCAAAGAATAAATGAGCGGTTGATTCTTCATCTTGGTAAAATCGTTTGTAGAGTTGTGGTTTTCTAATAATGTGCCTTTGATATCATCTTTGGCTTGTTGGTAACGACTAGGATATCATTCTCCACAGGAAATGAGAAATCTTTGGAGCTGTTTTGATTTTTCATACTCTCTATATTACCAGCACTCGGTATAGATCTATTGTTTATAGGGAGATGAGTTGCAAGCCAGTAAGCAGATTTTCCGTATACACTCCTTCTTTGATGTAATGCCATCCCAGTAAATCTTGTTTTGAATTTAGACTTAACTTGATCGATAGTATATGATCCACATCTTCGTCTACAACTAACTCACGGATCAGTGATTCATTCCTTGGAGGATGAACTGGTAACCATGGATCAGCCCAAGTACTAATAAGCGAACCTTATGCCTTTTCTAAGTAGTATTGATCTCTTCATTGTAGTATTGATTTCCATACAAATGAAGCCTTATTACCTTGCTTTGCATTTAAAATATTGGTGTTGTAAGAATATATGTTCTTCAAAACTCTGGCCATCAAAAATGTTGGTTTTTGTAGAATTCTCTATACTTGTTTCCCAAGTAACGCAAGATTGAATTGTTCTAGTTCTCTGAATCCTAATCCGCTTTTTTTCTTTGGTGCAATAACTCGGTTCCAAGCATACGAGTGCATACCTTTTTCTCATCTCCTGAACTCCACGAGAATCAGGCTATAAATATCGTTTATTTCCTCACATATTTCTTTCAGTAATTTGAATATGTTCATCGAGTAATGCGGCATGGCTAATGCAATTGATTTAACTAGGATTTTTTTACCTCTTTGGGATAGAAACTTCTTGCTCCATCCTTAAGTCTTCTCCTTTACCTTTTCAGTAATGTAATGAAACATATATGTTTTCTTCCTTCCAAACTGTTTTGGAAGCCCCAAATATTTATCTCTACCACCATCACTATGAATACCAAGATATTTCACATTCTTATGTTCACTATATGGTTGACTTTGCTTCCAAATGTTATGGCTGACTTCCCCAAGTTCACCGCCTGTCCTGAAGCCTCTTCATACTTTGAAAGTATAGACTTGATTGCTTTGCAAGATTTTGAATTTGTAAGAGTAAAGAAAAGAGAATCATCTGCATATAGTAGATGTGTGACGGATGGACCTCTGTTATTAATTTTGATTCCTTGGATCCTCCTTTTATGTTTCAGCTTTAGTCAACATATGCGACTACACCTCTATGCATAATATAAATAAGTAAGGAGATAAAGGATTCCTTTGGCATACTCCATGTTCTGGTTGTATGTAACCTTGAGGAGTTCCATTTATTAGGACCGAGTAGCTTACAGATGATACACATAAAATGATCTACTTGATATATTTTTCATCAAAACCCATCCTCTTCATTGTTTCTTCCAAAACACTGCTTGGCGCTTTCTATTCTTGAGGACATGATACATTTTTTTTTTTGAATAACCAGGAGGTTCAGAGCCCGTGAACCCCTAATCCCCCTGGGGCAAGACTCAGACCAATGTTAAATTAAGACCCCTCCCAACGGGAATCGAACTCGTGACTTCCTTAAACTTGATCCAACGGGATACATGATACATTTCATGAGGTATGATAATATTATTCGTTATCATTCTTCCTGGAATAAATGTTGCTTGATTTTCCGAAACAAGGCTTCCCAGATGTTTCAAACCACAAAATTTATGCAAATAAATTTCTATAAACATTATTCTACACTTACGTGTGATTCATAATATAGTTTTACATTTATGATATTTGAACATCTATAAACTACCTCTTTTTACCTTAAAAATAAAGAAAATTTTATAAACTGATAAGAAACAGATTACAGACCACAAAACCCGCCAAACCAAAAGACTAGAAAAACTATGATACAAATATTTTCTTATGCAATATATGAAAAGCCCATACTCATTCAACATGTGATGTGCAAAAGTAAAACAGAATTTAACGAAAAAAATCTTCGACAATGGCCATATCCATTTTTAAACTCTTAACTATTTTTTTGGTAAAAAATATCTTCAACTAATGTTTGTTAATAAATTTCACTTTTCATCTATATAGACATTTATACCCTTAACAGTTTCCATCTATACTAATGCAAACTTGTTTTAAATGATACAAAATGACGAAGCGTTCATATTTACCAAAAAACAACAAGAGTTTAAATTGGACAAAAAACAACAAGAAGTTCACTTGATATTACTATAGTAACATAGCGTCATTTTTGAAATGAGAACTACATGTGATCCTCGAATTTAAGAAGAGAAACAATAAGGTGTTTTCATGTTCTTTATCTAAGAAAGTAGATTCAGCAGAAAAATCTAAATAAATGAGAAACCCAGAAATTCAAGTGGATAAAAACAGAAGAAAAATATCATATTCAAGAATGAATCAGAAAACTAATTCGATACATATGACTCGTATCTAGTGGTAGATGGAGAAAAAGATATCATTTTTATTATTTAGTTTGAGAAAATTGACGATTTGGCAGAAGAACCTAACGAGTTTAGTTAATAACGAAATCTTTTGTTTTGTTTATGTGCTCAACTCTTGCTGATTTTTCTTGTAATTTAATAATTTTCTTCTGGTTTTGATAACATTTTATTGTTTTTCTTCTTAAATTCAAAGATTATATGTTGTTTTTCATTTAAAAGATGATGTTATATTACTATGGTAATGATAAGCGAACTTATTGTTGATTTTTTTTCAATGAAAATTTTTGTTGTTCGGTAGTAAATATGAATGTCTCGTCATTTTATCATTTAAAACAAATATGCATTAATATAAATAGAAACCGTTAAAGTTATAAATGTTTACGTAGACACATAGTCAAATTGATTGAAATACATTAGTTGAAGTAATCTTAATATTTTATTAAGAAAATAGTTAAAAGTTAAAAAATGGATATTGACAATGTTAAAGGTTTATTTTTTTCATTAAATTCCCAAAGTAAAAACGATCTTTATCTTTACTAGTGAAATAAATTATTTAATATGCCTAGTCGTATACTATTTTGATATAAATGTGAAATAATATAAGAAATTTTACAACATAAATAAGCTAGAATACAGATAATTGAAATTATTGTATGAATTTCTCTTAAAATAATATTTTTATTAATCACTATTTGCAAATAATACCTTTTTCAACACTAGCACTTGTTCTCACATAGATTTACATAATATCGAATACATTATTATCACTGTTTAAGTTTTAATAGTTAGCAAATTTTACAAATTGGAGTAGTGAAAATTATCTTAAAATACCACTTTCTATGTTTTACTTTCCAAAAACTAACACAAAATTCAAAATTTTCAAAATTACAATAAAATTTTGCAAACGATTTTCATACCATTAATTTATATAACTGCTTTCATTTTTACAATGATTTGTAATGAATGATAGTAAATTAAACTTAAAACCAAAGAAAAAATCAATAAAATATATAGAATATTACCACTCTTTTTTATTCTTCCGGCTGGGGTATTGAGAGAGCCGATTCTACCGGTTTGGTCAGTAACTAAGAAGAAAAGTATATACTTGGATTTATGGAAAATTTTGGATTGTGCCAAAAAAATGAAACATTTCTTTTATGCCATTTGTGTAATGAGCTTTCAGTATCTGTCATTTATTGATAGCATGCTTATTGAAAAACTGAAATTACCCCTTATGAATTTGGTTATTTTGCACGTGGGAATATTTTATTTTTTTCTGTTGGAGAAGCTGTCCCAAAAATACAAAACAATTAATGTGGTCACGAGAGGTAGTTGTGACAACATTGTAGTGGGCCTAGTTTGACGGAAAAAAGAGGTAGATGTGGACAAATTGTGGCGGGCCTACTTTCTAAACCATTCTGTTTTCGAAACCTTGTGTACATGGATAAATAGGGATGGATAGGTCAATTTGTAAGTGTCGTAGACAAGTTAACCATGGACAAGTAGGGATGGTATGTTAATTTGTAAATTTTCGTAGACATGTTAATACATTTATGAACAATTTCTAATGTATTGTACAAGTCTTGATGAGCTGACCACTTAATATAATGTTGTCAATTACTTGTTCTATATAGACCATTTGCTATCATGGACCATTTTGAATCGGGCACCTCCAGTTTTCTACCGCCAAAAGTAAAAATAGTACTTAATGGACAACAAAAAAATATGGTATTGGTGGACCAAGTTGTAGGACGAACATACACTACAAAAAAGCTTCACAAAATTAATGGAATTTCTAACGGTTTTACAATAGTTTTACAATTGATAAAATCTGATGGATTTTTGATGGAAAAATCGACGGATTCCCCGCGGAAATATAATGTATAGGAAAATAACCGATGGATTTTCGAGGGACAAACACAAATCCATTGGAAATCCGTCGCTAAATACGAACGTTAATATAATCGTTGATATAACCGTTCGAATTTTGTGTATACCGACGTATTTCCGACGGATACTTCATCTATATATATGTTTTCACATTTCTTCATTCATTCACACCACTTATCCATTCAATCTCTTTATAGAAATCGCAAACGTTGAAAAATATGTCTTTTGGTAATTTTTCAGTCATGGATGGACGAACCTATGATGGATCCGGAGTCGAACTTACTGAAAAATGACTATGCACGAGAAATCTGCGAGTTCATGAGATTGGTTTGAAATCAACGAAGAGCAAAAAAATGGTAAGATTAAATATCCATGTAATATATGCCGGAATTCTTGTAATGTTAAAGTTGAGTTAGTTTGGCATCACTTGTATAGTAATGGGTTTATGTCGGGTTATAAGATTCATGGAGAAATAAATGATGATTATAGTAGTGCTAATGAACCAAATATTGCGGATATCATAGGAGATAGAACAGAAGTAGATGTAGGTAGAAATATGATTGAGATGGTGAATAATGTGTTTAAGAAGAACATCCAATCGGCCGATTATGATGGAGATAGGGTTGAAGAATCAAATACAGAAGCACAATTTTTTTTTTGATATGTTAGATGCAACGAAACAATCACTATGTAGCGGTTATAGAGAAATTCATTCATCGTTATCATCTGCAAGTAGAATGGTGACTATTAAGACGGACTACAATTTGGTGGAAGAATGTGTTAATGTGATAGCAGATTTTGTGAAAGATATTTTGCCTGAAGATAATCTTTCACCAGCATCATACTATGAGGTACAAAAACTTGTTGCTGGTCTTGGTTTGCCGTATTAGATGATCGATGTGTGCATCGACAACTGTATGACATATTGGAGATAAGACAAAAACAGTAAAAGATGTCAATTTTGTCAAAAAACCAAAGTTTCAAGAAACTAGTGGAAGAGTTTATGTTCCTTATAAGCCGATGTGGTATTTACCATTAACGGAGATGTTGAAGAGGTTATATCAATCTCAACACAAAGCAGAGACAATGAAATGTCATGCAGAGCATCGTCAAGATGGAGAAATTACGCATCCTTTGGTCGTGGAAACATTTCAAAACAATGTATCCTGATTTTGCGTATGAGCGACAAAATGTATACCTCGGGTTATGTATAGATGGTTTCAACCCATTTGAAAAACATGAAAGACAATATTCGTTGTGGCCGGTAATTGTAACACCTTATAATTTGCCACCATTTTTGTGCATGCATAGAGAGTTTTTGTTCATTTCCGTGCTAGTTCCCGGCCCAGAGCATCCAAGGAGGTCACTTGATGTAATCCTCCAGCTATTGATCTATGAGTTACAAGTGCTATGGAAACATGGGGTTAAAGCATTTAATATTTTATTGTAGTAGAATTTCAAGATGTGTGCTGTTCTTATGTGGAGCATAAAGAGATTTACTTTATCCCGAGATAATCCCGAGAACAAGATGGTTATCTTACCGAATTTACATGGCACTAGTATGGGGCTATTATCCGGATAAGACAGAACCCGAATTTGACATCCTAAAATAACAAGAATTTGCATCTTGGTAGCGATTTTACGTAAGTTTTTAAATAATTTTACTAATTTAGAATTGTATTGTACTATTTCTCTTAAAACAATGTTTATTCTTTATTTCTATTTCATAGGTTTCTGAAGGCATATAAATTGGTCAAGAATTTCTGACATAGTTAATGGAGTTTTTTAACGGTCCAAAGAACATTGCAACTTCATACCCTAGGTATTTCAGCTAAATCAGGCGATATAGTTTACTACAACATTGCAACTTGAAATCTTTGAAGTCCGATATCCATGAATGTTGGACTTGCGGTGCATTGTGTTTAAGTGTGATTGATATGGTCTATTCATTGGCCGTGGTTTTCAAATTGACCAATTGGGTGTGACATTGATACATTCAAGACGAAGACTTCTTAAATACGATCCATTTATCCTAGCGTCACAAGCAGACCATATATGATTCAATTAACATATTTTATTGTTATTTAAGTTACTAATATATTTGATTTTTAACAAATTATTCTCATTTCATTTAGGTTTGCTATATTCGTGACCCTCGGGTTACTTATCGTTCAGACCCGTGGATTACAATTACTGCTATTAACCCCAAGAGGAAGAACATATGGAGTTTCAGAATACGATGCCTTGCAACCAACTAGAAATTGTCAAATGGATCATGTTGAGCATTTGTTTGACATTGAGCTTTTAGTTTATTTCACATAAACCGATGATGATATAGTTCATTCAGATTCAGAGGAATCATGTGGAGAATTCGAGGATGATGCATACTCAATTCCTTCAGAAGGATCATCTCAAGATTTAAAGTAGTTTGTTTGTATTTTTAATTTGTAGTTCTAATGTATTGAGATTTTATTTTGGTATGTACATGTTAATGACTTGTAAAAGGTTGACGTTGTAGTTTACTCAATGAAATGGTTATTACAGCTTCCTACGAACGTATTTCAATCCCGACGTTTGGAAAAAACCTTCGAATTTCTAAATCCGTTGGAAATCCGTTAGAAATCCGTCGGAACTTTCTGACAGATTTGAAGATACACGTGTAGATGTTTAAGGTTGACTGACCAATGATGTGACATGTTGTTTTTGCGAATCCGTCGGATTCGTGAAACTTTCACCGGGAAATGACATTTGGCTTCCCGCGTAACTGCAATTCTGATAAATCCACAAAATTTTCACTGGGAAATACCGTCGAATACACGGTGAATTAATTATCTAAGTTTTTTTGATGAATTTCCAACATATATATCCGTCAAAAATTTTGTTTTATAAACCCAGCTATCTTCTTCCCAAAATCATTCGTAAAATCTGAAACAAAAACCCTAAAATCTCCAAAACATCGTCAAATCTTCCATTTTTTTTGTCTCAACCTTTGTCAATCTCTATTCCAATGGATCTAAACCGATCAAATTTGTAAGTTTCTATAGTTTTTTTTGTTGATTCACATATTTAGGGAATTGAAATGTAGATTTAGGGTTAACGAATGAAGATTAAGTGTTTTAGTTTGAAGATTTAAGGTTTTAATTAATTGGAATGTAGATTTAGTTTTTTTTTGTATTATATTATGATTTTTTCTGATTTGATAATTATTATATTTTTTTTACATTTTAATATTTTATAATTGTTTTTAAAATTTTGATTATTTTCTAGTTTTATAATTTTTTACATATTTTTAATTAATTTATAGTTTTTCTAATTGTTTTATAAATTTTTTTAGATTTTGTAATTATTATCATAGTTTTTATTTTTTATATCTTAATTTTTTTAAAAATATGATTATTTTTAGACTTTTATAAATATTTTAAGAATTTTTTAGAATTTTTTATAAATTTTTTATAAATTTTTTAAAATTTTTAGAATTGT
Organism: Cardamine chenopodiifolia; assembly: GCA_963922655.1. Classification (NCBI taxonomy): domain Eukaryota; kingdom Viridiplantae; phylum Streptophyta; class Magnoliopsida; order Brassicales; family Brassicaceae; genus Cardamine; species Cardamine chenopodiifolia. Next base: position 11,838,167 of record OZ000476.1, on the reverse strand, counting down.
CGTTTATATTTTTATTAAATATTTTAAAATGTTTTATGAATTTGTAAACACTTTTAGATGTTTAGATTATTATTTCTATATGTTATTATTATATTTTTTGTTTTCATTTTTAGGGATTATGGTCGATTCCATAGATCATCTTCCGAGACGGGTGGGTAATGACGTGGCTGAGGAGCGAGTAAGAACTGCTCCAATCCTGTTCCGGAAACCCAATCTATTTCAGTTACTCATCAAACGACTTCCATTCTGACCCATATGAGCATAGAGGACTTCGTTTCTCAACCCGACTGGGAAATATTGCCTCATCTTCATCCCAGTTGTGACGGCAACAACACTTGCTAAATTTATTTTACTTTTTTATTATTATTATTTAACATTTTACAACTATTTTTGTTTTATAGATTCCATATATCCCGTAGTGGGATAACAAAGTCCATCAAATGTATGATCAGCGGAATGGTACAACGTCTGTATGCGACATACTCCCTTATGTCGGTGCCTAAGTGTGATCTATGGTTTTGCTAGTTTGCGGTATGTTTTACTTTGAATTTTAACATTATTATTTTAAGTTTTTAGATTTTTGATAATAGATTTTCTGGGAAGTTTTTATGTTTAACATTTTCGTTTTGCAGCAAGATTTCATTTGGGATAGAGACCTCACGTCTAAGGTTAGACATGAATTCGATGCTAAGACATCGAAGGTATACTCAAGGAAATTGAACGAGTGGAGAAAAAATGGACTCAGAATGACATTCCTAGGGAGTTGGTTGGAAACCCGGAGCTCTGGAACGGGTTAGTTGAGTATTGGAGCATGAACAAAACCCAGGCAACACCAGGTACTCAATCAACCAACCGGAAGAGTGACCGGAAGGGCAAAGGAGTTACCACTCACAATTTGGGAGGAACGAGCAAGACTTCACGGGAACAACAGTTAGTAAGTTTCTTTAAATCTATACTTTAATTCACTTTATTAACTTATTAAAATTTTTAAATTTCGTCAAGAAGGTTTCTGACATTCGCATCTTGTTTTGATACAAGATGCGCACACAAACTGCAAGACGAGACAAATCCAAGATTCGGTTGCTCAGAAGATCATGGAGAATGTGACATGAGTAGGAGAAAAGTTTCTCCAATCACAGCCGATTGTTGAATGAACTCTTTCGTGCACCAAAGTTCTGATCTAAAAGCTCAACGAATTTGTCTACGAAGTAAGTAACATTTTTTTTTCTTTTTTTCTCTTTCATCGATTAAATTGTTTTCTAATGATTTACTATCTTTTGTTTCGTAGGTCACTCCAAAATCAAAAAGCCATATTTTTGGACTTCCAGAGGAGTACTCGTCACCATCTTCGACAACTTCGAGGTATTAAGGAAATTTTTAGCTTAGAGCGCAACTAGAGATCAAAACTCTCAACAACAAGATTGAAACTATCGAAAAAAACACGGCTGTCCAGCTCAAAGGAATGCACAGCTGCACAGCTCAAAGCAATGCATGATCATATTAATGTCTTCTTTTGTTCATTCCAATCGCCTACTCAATCTTTACATTTTTAATTTTGTTTTGAATAATTTAAATTTAATTTTAATTCTATTTTATTTTTATTTAATTATAATTTATTTAATATTTTTATTTAATTATATGTTTTTTTAATAAACTTTTATTTTAAATCCGTTGGAAATCTGATATATGGATTCCGTCGGAATATAGTTTGTCATAAATCAGTCAGTTATCTTTCGGAAAAATAATCGACGATTTTCGGTCGAATAATCGACATGTTTTTTCCTATTGATTTCCAACAATGACTTCAAAGCAATGCATGGTCATATTAATGTATTGTTTTGTTCATTCCAATCGCCTATTCAAAATTAGAAATTTTTACATTTTTAGTTTTTATGTTTTAAAATTTTTTTGAATAATTTTTAATTTTGTTTTGGATAATTTTTATTTTGTTTGAATAATCTTAATTTAATTATAATTTAATTTAATTTTAATTTAATTTTAATTTAATTCTAATTTATTTAATATTTATATTTAATTCTATGTTTTTGTAAAAACTTTTATTTTAAATCCGATGGAAATCTGATATATAGATTTCGTCTGAACACTGTCAAGTCATAAATACAGTTATTTTTTCAGAAAAATAATCGACGATTTTGGGTCGAATAACCGACATGTTTTTCTGATTAATTTCTAATAATAACTTCATTTCTGACTATTTAAAACAAATAAAAATATTTATCGGAAATTGATGAATATGGTTCATCAGTTTTGTTTTCTTTTCTTGTAGTGATAGAAATAATAAGAGTAAAAGAAATTTGATACGAAAACTAAGTGAGAAAGAGAGAGGGGAGAAAAAGAAGAGAGGAGAAAGGGAGAGAGGAAAAAGAAGAGACCGGAAGAAGAAGAGAGAAGGAATATAAGGATAGAAATAAAACCCTAGAATTGAAACCACACAATAGTAAACAAGTGTTCCAATTCTAGCGACATATCACTACTCTCTCTAACGGTTCGAATTTGTTGTGAAAGATTACAATTCCAGATGTAGCTTCCTTCGTTATCAGCGTCGTACGTTTTTGTCTCTGTTTGCAGCATAACAGATAGTTATCTTCATCTGTTTTTTACTGATATTTGGGCTTGGTACATTTGTATCTTTGGGACCCAATATCATTTGTTCTTGTGTGTTATTCTTGAGGACCAATGATATTGAGCCCACTTGTTATGTTTCTTAATCACTCGATTTGTTTACTAGTTGTAACAGAGGAACTGCTATACTTTCAGCCTCATCACTAAGCATTGGTTTGAGTAACTCCTTAAGATTGTTGGTCCAATGACTCTACTTCTTTCTTTCTTCAAGTGGAGTTTCTTTTAGAAGGGAACAAATGGGATTGAGTGCGGAAGATGCACGAAGGAAGTGAGCGAGCCATCTTCTCCAATCCAATAAAAAATGAGCTAATCATCTCTTGTCTTCTGTATGTCATTGCATAAAACAAGAAGAAATGATTGGTCCGATCTTGAGTTAGTGGGGAAAGATTTCAAAGCAGGGCATTGAAATTTTCATGTAGTTCCAAACTCGTTTATTCCTCGTGTTTTTTCGCTCTTAGGCTTAGTTCTTCATTTTAAAGCTCTCTCTTTGATTCATACCAAGTGTTATAAAGATCAAAAGAGAGATTCAAATCCTTGACACGGCTCAACAACATTGCAAAGTCTTAAAGCTCTAAAGCTACTTGCATAAAAACAATGGAGGGTACATTGAACAACTATTTTACAACAACAAAAAAAAGACTCGTGAAAACCGAATCTGCTGAGTACAAAGTGTTTATCATACTAGACAACGGGTTTAAGTAGGGCCTCAAGTACAGCTTCTCTGGTGGGAAGAGCCGGGATTGCACCTCTTTCTTTAACGGTTAAGGCCCCGCACGCATTCGCAAACATTAAAGCCTCTCTTAGTCGTTCTTCGTCCTAAGTCAAAACAACTCGGTTATTTTAGCTATGCGTTTTTGTAGTCATGAACATAACAATCTGCCGAAACAGCCTTATGAATCTAGCCGTCACTAACAGGTCTCTAACCAACTCACCACAGCAAAACTTTGCGACATCTATTTTAAAATGACAAACAAAACAAGTTACCTGAAGCAAGGAGAGATCACGGGCTAGTTGCGATAGTATTCCCGCAACAAATGCATCCCCAGCACCTGTTGTGTCCACTACATCAACCTTCAATCCATGCACTCTCCCACTAAAATCCTGTAAATTAGCAAAGACTTTAAGTGGTATGACCTCAAAATGCGGTAAAAAACCCGCCATTAAACCTTGAGTGACTTAAGGATATTTAATTTTTGATATGCTTCGAACAAGTGTGTCAAAATCAAAAGGAGGAGAGGGACTTTTCACACCTTGGTGTAGTAGCGACAGCCTTCAGGGCCTTCGGTGACAAGGAGTAGTTTCAGCTTAGGATGAAACAACTTGCGGACAACATTATCATCATATGGATCTTCTCCTTTTGTTAGAAAGACGATCTCCTCTTCGCTTATCTTCATTTTTATTATCAAACAGAAACAAGTTTCACCAGAGAACGAAAAAGAAAGATAATATACGCAAACGTATCCATTTATATTTAAAAAAAACCTTTATAATATCAGCAATGTCCCAAATGCTAAGAATTTCATCCCTTGCATTGTCTGGAGAAGGCCACAATGGTAGCCTAAGGTTTGGATCATACGAAAGAATAACTCCAGCTTCCTTAGCCGCCTTCGCCGCAGCTATGTGCGCAGACTTGCACGGTTCTGTTATAAGACTTATCGAACCATAATGGAATATTTTCGCCTGCCACAAGATAGAGAAGATGCAGAAACCGGTTAAACACAACTAAGTAATCAATCATGTTTTTGCAGTGTATCAAATTTCATCATTACCTTTTTAATCAAATCAAGATCAAGCTCAGATTCTTCTAACAACATATCGGCACTTGGGTTACGATAAAACATGAACTCTCTTTCACCTTCACTTGTCAAAGTAACAAAAGCTAAAGCAGTTCTAGCTCCAGGATCAAAACGCATTCCCTCATTATTCACATTATTATCCTTTAAAATATTGGCAAGCATATAGCCAAACTCATCTTCACCAACCTGTACAAAACATTCGCCACATTTCGAGAATTTTAGTAAGAGTTTTGAGTGTTACAAGCTGAAACACAAAGTTTTTGGCCTCACCTTTCCAATGAAAGCTGAAGAACCGCCGAGTCGTGCAATACCTACAGCTACATTTGCAGGTGCACCTCCAGGAGCCTTTTTAAAAGCTGGTGCTTCGGCTAACGAAAGTCCGCTAGTAGTTGGTACGAAATCGATTAACATTTCCCCGAAACAAACCACATAAGGAGACTCTTGTTGTGCGCCATCACTAGACAATGCTCTTCCTTTAAACCAAAAAATGTATTAGTTAGTCTCTTTCTCACAAATTTTAGCTGCAAATATATACAATTTATTGCTTTAGACAGAGATTTCTAGAGGATTATGTATTTAAATCTAAGTTAATTTCACAAAAATGCAATTATGGGCAAAATATAACTTTGTTATGTAAGATTTATTAAGGATAAATACTATGACATATACATACAACTAAATTACAGAGCCTTTTACGCATACAGAGTACAAAGAGCAGAGAATTTTGCAAGATATGTCTAGAGGATTATGTATTTCAATCTAAGTTTATTTCTCTGAAATATGTGCAAAATTGAACTTTGTAATGTAAAATTTATTAATGATAAATACTATAGTATATACATTTTTTTCCAGCAACTGTAGTATAAACATACAATTAAATTACAGAGCCTTTTTACACACATGGAGTTAATCAACTGTTAAGTATGTTTAGCAGATACTTAAGATTCATAAGCAGCAATTCTTAGGGTTAAAGGCATGCATAAATCGAACAGTGGATCAGAACAATTCTGTAATTTCAGCATTTTATATGAATTTTGGGGATTAAAAAAAACAAAATGTGATGCAGAAATTTTGAGATAATTGTTTAAAAACCTTTGAGATTAGATCGTGAATTGGAGAGTCTTGAAGAAGAAGTAGAAGAAGAAGCTTTGATGGAGATACGACGTTTAGAAGTGAGTGAGTGAGGAGTTGATCGGAGAATTGGAGCAGAGAAGCAAAACGCAGTAGTGGCTTGAAGAGCCATCGCCAGGAAACGCGAATGCTAAACGCAGAGATTGGAAGACGCGTTGTGGAAACGCTACTTTGTTTTTTACGCTTAGGAGGAGAAGCTGAAAGTAAGAGCGATGATGAGAGTGACAGAGAGGAGCGGAGGAACCGAAGGTAATCGGAAAGGTAATTTTTATTTAAATGGAAGAAACGGATTAGAGTTTAATTATCGTTATAGCTTATAACATAATGACAACTTTTTAAATTAAGTTAGTTAACTGGCGTAGTTAATCTCTTTTTTTTGTTGTCTATTTATTTTACCCAACTACCAAAAGCAAAACTCTCTTATTGGTGGAAAAAAAAGAGAGTAAATTTGCGAAAAGAAAAAACTTTTAGCATAATTAGCTAAAAGACGAGCAGTTATGTAGTTCAAGAAAAAAAATATTTCACCACCATATGTAGCTATTTTAGCTCTACTCCATCAAACGAATTATCCCAGATCATTTATGAATTTTAACTTTTATTACATTATAATTTTTTTTAATTCATATCTCACTTTCAATCCATTTTTATCTTTTTTTCTATAAACAACCATATTATTATCTCATAAGATGCAGCATAATTTTGGCATAAATCTGGTGAACCTTCTAGTTCTAACGTATACACTTAATTAAAATGTAATTAATAGCAATCCAAAAAAATATATAACAAATTAAAAATATTTAACGAGCTAAATATATATATATATATATAATATTAAATAACACATTATATTATATGTATTTGTTATTTTTACGCAATCGTAAAACAAACATAACATAATTAAATCAAGAATTTTATCAAATTTAACAATTGAAATACACTTAATTAAAATGTTAACTAGGTTATTTAAGTTCTTAACTATTTTCCTGTAAACAAATCCACATAAACTTGAAAATAAACTTCTATATTTCCAAAAGAACCGTCAGTGACACATTTAATTCATACTCGTCAACCAAGGGCCTTTGGGCTTCCTTCCAAGCCCCACACATTCACTAAAGATCAATTATAACCCAGCTAACAAATTATTTTTATTTTCATTAAATAAGCATTGTCTATTTCCTAATTTTTAATTCTTTTTAATTTTCGTTTTAACTTTTTAACCTTTTTCATCTTTGTCGGTTGCTAAGATACTTTCACAGCTTCCGAATCCGAGTACAGAAAAATCATTTCGACTCTGAAGGAAAAAAACCAAAGAAACGGGAAGAAGAAGAAGGAAGAAGAAGAAAAAAGCTATGGCGGATCAGCTAACAGATGAACAGATCTCTGAATTCAAGGAAGCTTTTAGCCTCTTCGACAAAGATGGAGATGGTTAGTCTCATTTCATCCCATCTTCCTCGTTTATAATCGTAGTTTAAACCATTTCCGATCTCGCTTTTCCGATTTCGTCTACGATCGATGCTTTTTATATGTTACAAGTCTCAGATTCGGATTTGATATCTGATTCGTGTGGTTTGTTATTGTTTCTTTGTTGATTGAATCGTTTTAATAGTCTCTTTTAGATGTGTTGTGTTGTTACGTATCTTAGTATAGATTTGGGGTTTTTTTGATATTTCTTCGAAGCTTTGATTGAGGATCCTTGTCTTTGGATAGTGAAAATTAGGCCAGAGATTGTGATTTTAACAATTGTTTAATAACCAAATTTGAATGTTCTTTGTCTGTAATTTGCATCCGTATATGTTGAAATTTACATAATGGTAAACAAAAAATGATATTTTTTTTTTGCATCAATGTTACTAGCTATGTGCACAAAATCAAGTTTCTTGTTTCTCAATTCCGATTCTTGTTCGGAATCAAATCTCAAATTGTCATTATCTCGTAGTTTTAAGTATGTATAAATTCTCAGATAATGATTAGTTTTTAGCACCTATCATGGTTTTGTTTGTCATAATGAAAGATTCTCAGATTCTACTGATTCTTCTAGCATCCCTTGATAGTCATGTTTTTGGTTGTTTGTTGGCTTTTGTGGCTAAAAATGTTTCAATCGACACACATTTATCGGAAGTCCTTGTTTCATTCATGTTCTCTTTATGTTTTACTGATTGAAAAGTATTTGCATCAATGTTACTAGCTGTACGCAAAAAATCAAGTTTCTTGTTTCTCTATTCTGATTCTTGTTCTGTATCAAGTGTCTATTAGAATTGTCCCACATCCAGAACTGAGAGATTTGTGGGGTAGTATATAAGATACATGTGCCTCTTCATTCATCGCCAATTGGTTCGTAGTTTATGTAGGTATAAATTCTAAGATAATGTTTAGTCTTAGCACCTATCATGGTTTTGTCATAATGAAAGGTTCCCAGATTCTAGTGAGTTTTCGTTCATGTATTCGGTTGTTTGTTGGCTTTTGTAGCTCGAAAAGTTTCACTCAACACACATTTATCGCAAGACCTTGTTTCATATGTATATGAATCTGAATCTACTTGGAAGTTCTCTAATGTTATGCTTTACTGATTGAAAAGGTTGCATCACCACAAAGGAGCTAGGGACAGTGATGAGGTCACTAGGGCAGAACCCAACAGAAGCTGAGCTACAAGACATGATCAATGAGGTTGACGCAGATGGAAACGGCACCATTGACTTCCTTGAGTTTCTGAACCTAATGGCTAAAAAGATGAAAGACACAGACTCAGAGGAAGAGCTGAAAGAAGCCTTTAGGGTGTTTGACAAAGACCAGAATGGGTTCATATCCGCTGCAGAGCTGCGTCATGTGATGACGAACTTAGGTGAGAAACTGACTGATGAAGAAGTGGAGGAGATGATTCGAGAAGCTGATGTTGATGGAGATGGTCAGATAAACTACGAAGAGTTTGTCAAGATTATGATGGCGAAGTGATGATGGTAAAGAAGAAAATGAGAATAAAAGTGGTGAATGACCCTTTAACTCTAATGGTTTTGGGTTTTGATTGAGCCTATTTTAGTTTTTCAGGTTTTAACAGACTGAATTTGTGACAATTATCGCTTATTATTTTGTGAGTTTTTTTCTTTTCTTGTTGCCATGTTTAGATTTTGGTAATTGGCAGTGGTCGCAAAAAAGTTTAAATCTGAAGAAATTATTAGCTATAACAATCGCATCTAAGGCTGGGCATTCAGTTTCGGATCCTACTATTTGGACATCGGATAGTTTGGATATTGTACTTAGGAACCGTTAATTAGAAAAAAAAATTGGTTCGGTTTGGATATCTTCCGGTTTGGTAAGGATATTTGTTGTTGGAACCAGTTTAGAACTAAAAAATTTTAGCTCCCAGTTTAGGTGTTTAGGTTGATTATATTATATCGATACTATCCGATTTAACCAAAAATTATCCGAAAATACCGATTTAATCATCAAAATCAATTATCCAAAAAAAAACCGATTCACTCTTACTTTTTTAAATGAAGAAGACGGAACCAGCTATACAGGAAGTTGACCCTTGACATATAGGTATCAAACATATAAGTGCTTGTTTTATTCGGTTTCTAATTCTGTTCTCGGATAACATCTGACCTGAACCGATACTCAAGCAAAAATTACAGAGGATTCATTTGATTATTTAGGCTTATTTAAAACCTACCCAAACACATATTTTTGGGTCGGTTTGGTTCTCGTCTTTCGGTCTCATATTTTTTCCCAGCCCTATAAATCGCATCCTTCAGCGAGTGGCGTAGACTAAAGCTTGGCTTGTTCGAAACTGTAAAAAGTTCTGTGAAGATGATAGACCTTTATGGCATTAACGTTTCCTTTCTTTATAATAAAGAGAAGTTCTCAAACAGAAATCGCAATTACAAATATTGTATGAGAGGTGAGTAGACAATTTCATCTAGTATAAGATTTCATACAAATATTTTATATGAATTTCAAATGCGTCATCCAAAACCTTGCTTGGAAGTGCACTTTTTATTAGGGGACCATGGTCCTGTTTTTTGCAAAAGAAAATAACGACTGTGACCTTTTCTTTTTCTTTTGCAAAAAATACAAAACACATGTGTCATTTTGCTGTATAACATGTTTTGTTTATATTATAAAATAGCATTCTTTTCGTACAAAATAATATGTTGCTTACTAAAATATCATGTTATTTGGAAAAGTAGCATTCCAATTAAATGTTTTTTTTTTAATTTAATATTAGGAGGTTCTGGACCGAATCTCGTAATCTCTGAGCCCCAAAATCACAACATATAATATTAATTTGGTCCCAAATATCATTCGATCTTGTGATCACTGAATGTTTTTTATGTCAATAAAGAAATCGTATTCATTTACCCGATTGACTGATAATATATATATGGTTATCTACCTAGTTGACTATTTTTTTCGAGAAAAACTACGTTTATAATTTGTCATCAAAACATCAAAGTGTAGAAATATATAACTTTTGAGATCTAAAGGGATTTATTTATGCATCCACATGCCATCATAAGTGTGAAAAAATATTCAAAATCTAAAAAATAAATCAAAATCGACTCAAAAATAGGGTTGTTGGAAAGAAAATAATCTTGTTTAACAAGATGATGGAGAAGTGTTTAAAAATCTTTAGAAGTAAATTTAGAAAATGAAAGACTTTGATTTTTTCTAACTCTTTCTTATACTTTACTTCTTAACTTTTTTACTTATTAAATTGGTTACAAATGAAAAGGGATGCAATATTTATAGCCTCCAAACTACAAAATATCTAGAATATTATAATCATAAATCTAGACTATTCTTTCATAATATCTATATTATTTTATTATGATTTTTTATTTTTTAAGGAGGTAGAGATATGTGTGGATAATTCTAGAACCTTTTAAAGAGGTGGAGATGTTGATATTTTTAAAGAAAACACTAGAATTTGGATCATGTCTTGGATTTTTTCCAAAAGATAATTATTAGATAATTAAGCCAATAAGTAAAGTTGATCTAAAATCAAGTTTAACTTCCAACAAGGGTATCGAACGAATCTTAGATTCTTAAATCTGAATACCCAGAATCAAATCTAAATCAAATGTAGAACCGAATAGATATGCTAAATATCTTCAATACCATTATATACATAAAGATATTAATTATATTTAGACTTTATATAATCCAATTATCTAAAATTATAATTATAAACTAGTAAATATCATTTACTTTTTAACCAAAATAATCGAAATATCCAGAAATTCTTAGTTATATTTGAGAAAATCTAAAATTTTTTTATTCAAATCAAATCAAAATTAGTGTGTTTTTCTCTTCGATATTTTGGGTATCTAAATCCGATCAGAACCCAAATTAAAATAAACCGAATCCAAACCAAATTTCAAAATTACCTAAATGAATCCTAGATTTTAATACAGAAATATCTAAAATAAAATAAATCCAATCCAAATTCAAACGGATATCCCAATATCAATACCAATGCCAACACATAGAATAGCCAATAGCCATCCATGCTTGGACATAAAATATTTTACGCGTGTCATCTTATTACAAACCAAGCATCACATTGCTTTGTTAACTATTTTTAGTTTTCTAGTTAAAACTATTGTTTAGTATTAGGAAGGAAAGAATACCTAAAGTTTGAATCAAATATTTTTACAAATACTTTTATCATGGAAAGTTCCATATACCAAATTGTAAATGCGCAATGATTGATGTTTAGCATCTTTAGTCCCTTTTCTATTAATTTTGAGTGTTTCGTTAAAGCATCAATTAGGAAAAAATGGGTAAAAAACCTCTGAGGTTTTACAAAAACATAAAAAAACCCTGATCTTTTTTTGGGGAAATAAAACCATGACCTTAAGAAAGTGTGGAAAACAGCCTCTGACGTAATGGTTACAGAATAACGCCGACAAAACGTGGAATTAATCAAATAAGAAAAACACGAAGAAGATTAGAGAAACAGTAAGAAAACGTTGAGTTAGATCTCCTAAGGTTAAAGGGTGAGTCTAATTGAACAAAGACAATACTACAAAATTCGAAAAGAGAACAAGAAAAAATGTTAGTGAAGTCACAAAAATAAAATGCAAAGAAACATCATGTTTAAAAATTTTGTCGCTTATTCTTTAACTTGTTTCGCTCATGTTCTCTGAAAAGTGACGATAGTAGCATAAAATTAGTGCTTAGGTCTTGAACACTCCGACGGGCGCATATGTAGTCGTCTCCTATTAGTGGATTGTGAAATACTCCATGAGTTTCTGCTCGAACATTCGGATGGCTCTGAAACGTGGGTTCTGACTGACTATGAAATATGGGTGTTGGTTGGCTCTGAAATGTGGTTGTTATCTCCTCTGATGGTTCTTCACTCTTCTGTTTTTTCAATGGACGACCTCGAGACTTCTTTGGAGGAATGGTAGCCGTTTCATTTTGGCATTTTTGGTTGTAATGTCCTGTTTTAAGACACTTGCTACATGTCTGAAAAAAATAGAAATATTATAAAATAGCATTATGACATGTTTAAAACAATAACAAATCATGAAGATACCAATACAAATTAACAAAAAAATAGCAGTGAAAATAACAATGATTGTACCACTTGAATCCCATGTCGTGTTTGTCTACCAGTAGAAGTTTCATGAGCTTCAAGATGTCTTTTTGGTATTTTCTTATGTCCACATAGTTCTCTAAAAGGAGGAGGTAGCACCCTTACATCCCTACACATAGGCCAAAGTTCCATACCATTGTCAGGGTTTAGTATGTGTTCATAACACACTTTCCATTTAGTAGTCGAAAACCATTCAAAAACAAGTGATTCAGGGGTGCAAACATTTCTAGTCTTGGCCAATAAATCTGAAATCATATAAGAGCATGGAATACCGCTGACCTCGTAATGACGACATGTGCAAGAAATATTATTTCTTATGTTGACTCTATACTTTTCCCTACCATGATCAACCTCATACCAACCTCTTCCGGCACAAATTGGAATGCAATCTGGTACCTTTTTTCATTGTTTATCAAGTAATTTTACAATATTCGGGGTTAATTCTCCTTCTTATTCTTCTATCATCTGTATCTTTGCTTCATTGCTTGCCATAACATGTATCCGAATATCTTCAAGAATTCCAACCAGTGGTTTAAATCATCCATCATTGATGACATTGTTAAATGATTCACTCATATTGTTATCAACAACAAAAGACTTTGCAAAACCTGTAAAAATGCTCTACAAAATAATACAATGAAAAGTGAGCTTAATTTTATTAAACTATTATAAAAATATAGTTTTTTATACCTTGACGATTGACATGCCGACCATTGCTTTAGACGTTTGTAAGCTTCATGGTTTAGAATTTTAAAATCGTCTACTCTCTGCTCAAAGACTCTCATGTTATATGCTTTTGCCATCTTCCAGAATGCAATATATAAAAGACCAGACTCATCACCATATTTTTTGTACAAGTTAGCCCATATGTGTCTAGCACACATTCTATGCTCGCAATAAGGAAGAACCTAGTCTCTTGCTTCAATTACAACTTTTTTTTTATCTGAAACAAGGGTCAACCCATTTCCTGAACCAAGGTCCAAGTCCTCTTGTAGCAGTGTCATGAACCACTACCAATTTATTTTGTTTTCTATAGGCACAACAGCCCATGCAACAAAAAACATTTTATCATTAGCATCTCGACCAATAGCTGAGAGAACTTCACCTTTTATATTTCTTTTCATGAATGTTCCATCCAGATGAAGAACACGTCTACACCCATTTTCCCATCCTTCTTTCATTGCAAAAAAAAACAAGAATAAAACTTCTCAAACACGTTAGCTTTTGTTCCCAAAATAATAGTAGAACCTGGATTTGACTCCTTAAGTGCACTTGCATAATCATACATCCTCCTAAATTGTTCTTCATATTCATCAGCAATTGTTTTAATACAAATCCTTCGTGTCTCCCGACATTTATCCTTCGATACTAGAAGTCAACCATTAGTCCGCAATCTATCCCTAATTTCACTAGCCTTCAAATTAGGATTTGTTCTAAATTCATTGATGAGCTTATCAGCTATCTTCCTTAAAGTTAATAATTGACATTTGCCATTCCATGAGCACGTGTGCTTTCCAATAGAAGTCCTCACAACCATATCTTTACTTGAACTGTTTATGGAGGCATATATATTCCAAGGACATCCATCTTCTGCACAAACAACACTTATTTTGATAGATTCAGATTTCTTATATCATATGTTCTTCTTCATATTTACATCGTATTTGTCAAATTGCCTTCTTGAAAATATCTTTACTGCTAAAAGCTTGACCGACTCGGAATGGAATTCTCTCATTAGACGAATCTTCACTGTCACTGTCCTCTTGCATCTGTAACTCAACATTTTCTTCACTTGGTTCCATTTCATTGTCATAGTCATTATCTTCGTTGCCTACTCCATCTTCCGCAATACCACATAGATGCAGATTATCACTTCACAATAATAATAAAATTTATATTTAGATAAAATCGTTTATTCAAAAAATTCAAATATGTAAAATTTGTCTTTTCAAACTAGAAATCAAATTTATGTTATAAATAATCAGAGTTGTGATAAAACTTAGATAAAATAAATGTTTTACCTCATCTTAGTTTCTCGTTGTAGAAAGAAGAATTTGAGAAGATATTTTACCTAGAAAATACAAAACCTTACTAAGAGACGAAAACAATTTGGGAAGATTTTTTTCTAGAAATCCTGTGCCCTAGGGTTTTACTCTGTTTTTAGGAACTGTGCATTTTTCTCTTTTAACTAAACGCCATGTTTTATTGGTGTTATTCTTTAACTGTTACGTCGGAGGTTGTTTCCCACACTTTCTTAAGGTAAGGGTTTTATATCCTAGAAAAAGGTCAGGGTTTTTTTTTATGTTTTTGAAAAACGTCAGGGTTCTTTTACCCATTTATCCCATCAATTTGTGTAAAACAAGTAGGCACATGGTATCTCATGGGTTTCTATATTAAGAACCGATTTTACATCCTTTCTTCCTTTTTCTAATATTTTTATTATTTTATTCTTGAGAGACTTTCCTAGATACTACTAATTAGGAGTGTTACAGATCCGGATATCCGGATCCGTATCCATATCCGGATATCCGGATCCATATCCATATCCGGATCCGTATCCATATCCGTGGGTTTTGTTATCCGTATCCGTATTTGTGGATATCCATATTTGAAAAAAATATTATATCGGATATCCAGGCATATAAAGTGGATATCCGGAGGTAAAAGCGTATATCCGACGGATATTCGGAGAAAAACGGATATCGGTTAAAAAAATTTGGACAAGATATGGATGTATATCCGTTCTAAAGTTTTTTAATATGCAGATCCATATGCGTTTCGCTCGAATATCTATTTTTTCGGAGCGGATACCAAATCCGAATATAGATATCCGACGAATCCGGATAATCATGTCCAGACCTACTACTAATGGGAATGCTCTAAAGTCCTGTATTTTTTGTTGTGTTTTATGTTGTGTTTGAGTTTCATGTTATATGGTTGCAGTTAAAGCATTAAATACATTTTGGATCAAAAAGAGCAAAAAATTAAAGAACCAGAGGAAAAATGAAAGGGTTATCAATCTCTCTTAAGAATCGATTGATCTTTTCTTTTTAATTTTACCATGAAATGATGTTTAATCACAGAAAATGACATGTTAATTGGTTATTCATAAGGATGGATCGATGCAGTAACATAAAAGAGCCCATAAGGTTTTTCTTTTAAAATTAATTTTCATTTATTAATTTTCTTTTTATTTTTGTAAATGATACAAATATCCCACATACCTAAAATACTAAACTTTCCTTTCTCTTAGTTTTTGAGAGCTTTTCATTGTAAGCAACTCTTGCTCAGTAGGAGTCTATCCACTTTGATACATTGGAGAAGATTTCTAGACCTTCTTCTTCTATTAATTGCTTTTGAATGACGTTTTTCACTCTTTTTGTTGTTTTATTGTTATATGTGAGTAGTCTTTTAATTGAGTTTTTAAATTTATTGTTTTTATATTTCTAAGTAGAAGATTCATTAATTTCATGATTTGTCTGTGAATTAAATTCACTATTTATTGGTTCTTATTTTTAGTTACATGTTATGGAATTGGTTTGATCATATGGTTTTAGATTGTAGGGCTTTTTGCCAATATAAGTGTTTGACATAAATTTTGAATGTAAGAAATGAGGCGAAAAAAAATAGAAAAAATGAAAAAAAGAACGACAAAAGCCATAGAGAAAAGAGATAAAAAGCTATTAAACTAAACATAACCTTACTCCGAAGAATGCCGTGATAGACATAGAGCGTCAAGAAAAACTAGAGAGGCATGAACAGGTGGATTGCGAAAAGGTTGAAAGTTGTGAAAAAACAAAAAAAAAACACAAAGAGGTATAAAGAGAGAAGTGATGACATAATAGTAGTTTCTGAAAGAAAAATTCTTTTAAATAGCACCAATGTTTTTGGACCATTTTTAACATTTATTTTTATTTAGCACAGAAATAACATTCATTAAAAAAAATAATGATGAGAGGTTCTCTCTAGGAATGTTGGTTATTATTGAAAACATTTTCTTTCATCAGCTAAGTATCCAAAAACGTACATAAAGAAAACCAAAAATATGGATGTGTTGATGAATCATCTATGAGGAAAGACGGATATGAACTGCTATTAGCATCAACCAAGAAAGTTGTGCTGGATAAATTGCATTGGCCATAAATCTCAAAAACATGCAAATTGGGCTTATATGCATTGTTTTAAAAAATGAATTAAGTTTAATTGGGCTTTAAATATGCATTGTTTAAGAGTGATGAGATCGGTTTGGGCAATAATTAAACATTTTTTTAACGGTTGAGTTTTCCTTTTAGGCGTGTTCCTCATAAATCGTTTTGCATTAGTGACACGGGAAGCGGTGTGAGGCATAAAGAGTCGACTCGGATAGTGAACCGTCACGTTGATTGTTGTCTATATAATAAGCCTCGAAGGTTTTATTGCACTTCATCCTTTTTCTTTTTTCCGAAAGAAATTTCCCTTCTCTCTAATCTTCTTTGTTAAGAGATCATGGAAAGCGATGGATCCCCCTCTCGCTTTTCATCTCCTTTCTGATAATCCGGTTTCCAATCATACTGTTCATGATCTTTATCTCACTCTTGATTGTCGCCGTCTATTTGCGGCCGTTTCTATCGTTCGCGTCCCAACCGTTCTCCAACATCAGTTCACCATCCTACGATCGTGATGGATAAGCCTCGTGATGTGAAACCGATGGAGCCCCTCTATCCATGTAGAAGGGCTTCAATTTTTGCTGTTTCACCAGCTTTTGAGCCAAAACCTCGCGACTTTGTCCTCGGCGACGTAAACAATCCGTCGGAACTACTTCGTTTCCTTTCTCAAAATGGTATACTTCGGCTCCGTTTGTTGGTTTTCTTTATCTCTCATTGTTTCATTTATTGAATTTTTTATCTCTCATTGTTGGTTTGTTGGTTTTCTTTATCTCTCATTGTTAGTTTGTTGGTTTTCTTTATCTCTCATTGATTCCTTTGTTGATTTCCGTGGTTTGTGCAGATCGAGATTCAACACCGCGCGTACTATCTTTGCCACGCCGAGCTTGTTCGGATGGTGCAGGACATGGAGCAGGGAATGCGTAGGCTAAAAGCAGATCTGTGGATTGGGAGAGGTTTGGGTTTGAAAAGATTGTCATGATTTTGCAGTTTCTTTGTGAATACTGTCAAGCTCGTCGTGGGTGAGGCGATTGAATGAAGCCTCTATGTTCTTTTGTTTTTTTTGTTTAAGGTGCTCGTCTATTGGGATTTTTATTCCGAACATGGTATCCATAGTTGGGTTTAACTACATTTAATTATAAATTTTCTTTATTTGTCTCTTTTGGTATTAAATCACAACAATCTAAAGAACTCAAACTCCATTAAAATCACAAATTAGATCAATGCTATCTACAATTACAACGAATCATGCTATAAATCATGCTCAAACATGCATAAACAACAAATTTTTTGTTTATAAATCTGTTAGGAAATGTTTCCTAAAATAGTGAAATGATTTCTAATATGACAATATAAAATATTAGGTAAGGGATTCCTAAAACAATGATATGCTTCCTAAAACAATAACATGCTTCCTAAACATGTTTATTTTGTGTCATGTAACATACTTGTTGATTTTGATTAATGGAGAAGAAAGATTAACAAAAGTATAAGAAAAAATGTTCAGATAAACATCCAATAACAAAACCAGATAATTTAAGTTCACAAAATGTCAAATATTGTATATTAGGAAGGGTTTTATGAAAAAAATGAAATGCTTCCTAAAACAATGAAATAATTCCTAACATTTTTATATTGTGCCAAGCTCGGCTAGAATCCAAGTTGAGAGTTCATCAAATCCAGTTCATGCATGTGTTCTTGTTGTATCCTCCTATGCTACATCTGCTGCCCTTGTGTCCTGCAGACTTTGAACCAGGCACACCAAATTCCTCAGCCACTCTCTTCTTCTTCTTCTTAGGTGGCCTTCTATTGCTCTGCTTCGTGGTTGGAGGACTGCAAAACTAATCAGACACACCATCATGATAAGAATACGTCGCTAGATCACCACAAAGATGAATGCTCTCAGAATAAGCTTTAACCGATGTTTCTTTTGTGTAAAAATCATCCACAAGCTTGTATTCATCCTTCCTTGTGCGTTTAGCAGCAGCTATTGTGTGGATACATGGGATGTTGTCTATGTCAAAGACGTTGCAAGTGCAATGCTTGTTCTGCACTTATGGGTCTCGTCTTTGAACTCATCAACTTGGTATACATCAGGAACCATTGCTTCGTCATACCGTCCAACAATAATCTCAGTTACCTTCGGTGTTGCATAATTATCAACTTTGAAAGCCTTTTCCCTACGTTCATAAAAACAGTTCGTGAGGATCAACCTTATCGTCTCAAGCAGAAATATAACCGGCATCTCCCTTGGCATGTTTAACATTAAATTCAATGACTCAACTATGTTTGTTGTCATAATATTGTATATGTTGGCTAGTGTGTAAGATCTAGCCCATTCAGTAAAATCTGTTTCCTCCATGTATGTAGCAAACCTCAGATTACTAATCATAATAGTAGAAAAAATCTCATGGAACTCAAATTGAGTGTAAGCATTAGCAACAACTTCTACAACATGGATCAAACCTTTATTTCCAAACTGGGATTTTATATTTTTCAACAGATGGACTTTGCAAATACCATGGTATGCAAGGGGATATATTGTTGATAGACCTTTAGATATTGATTGAGCACGGTCATACACAAAAATGAGGTTTTCTACACCGGGTATCACAGTATTCAAACCTCTTAAGAACCATGTCCAGGAATCATCATTTTCGGAATCCACAATCCCAAATGTTAATGGATAAAGGTGGAAGTCTCCATCTTGCACATAAGCTCCTAGAAGAGTTCCCTTGAACTTAGATTTGTGAATGTCCCATCAACATCAATCACTCTTCAAATGTTGTTTAAATCCTCTCAATGATTGCCCCAACACAAGAAAAGTGTACTTGAACTTTGCATCATCGTTATCTCTAGGAAAACCCTGGATCCTAGATTCTTCTCTTGAACCTTGAACAAACACTTCGAGAGGTTTTGATAACTATCTTCATGAGTTCCTTTGACCAAAATCTGAACATATTCTTTTGTTCTCCAGGCCTTCTTGTACTTGATTTATACACCATGTAGCATTCTGACTAAATCAATGATTTTTTTTTTGTTTAGGTTATCCTCTTCTCAGCATAACCGCTGCATATAAGAGATGCAAGGGTTTTCGCAGTAGCTTGCCCATGGTTAGGATTCTTATGTGTTGAGTCATAGGTGTGTTCATGCACATACTTTTTCACTACAAAGAAATCGGAATGAGGTACAACTGTTGCACGCAGCCTCTAAGTGCATTTATCATCAATGCAACCTAATACCACTTTTGACTTGTCTGAAGACAAAGACTTGAACTCAAAATTTTCTTCTAATGCTCACTTCCCCATCCTAAACATCATTTCAAGAACAAGAAAGAGATGATGTTTAGGATGGGGAAGTGAGCATTAGAAGAAAATTTTGAGATCAAGTCTTTGTCTTCAGACAAGTCAAAAGTGGTATTAGGTTGCATTGATGATAAATGCACTTAGAGGCTACGTGCAACAGTTGACTGATGATAAAGGAGACTATTCGAGTCTATTGCATCCTATTCTAGATCTTCTTCCAGCTCCTATAGGTCTTTCTCATTCCACTAAAAGGGTGTTTAGGATGAGAAAGACCTATAGGAGCTGGAGGAAGATCTAGAATAGGATGCAATAGACTCGAATAGTCTCCTTTATCATCAGTTAAGAAGGATCATGTGTCACTTACAGTACTTCTCTGATTGACCTGAATGATTCATGAAAACTATCCTAAATCGTCATGATAACAATAAATAGATAATTGAAATCATGCAAGGTTGTGTGAGAAGAATTACCTATTGTTGTTTATTTGCATGAGACACATGTAAATGTGAATCACCATCTAAACTTTGCGATACTTTTCCTTGAATATTCTCAACTTCATGAATCTCTTAATTACTTCCAACGTTCTCAACGGAATCAACATTTTCCATTTTGCACAGCTGCATCATCAAACAAAAAGAGGTTTAAAATAAATTTTTAAGAAATGTTATATCAGATTTGGGAAAGTTATCCTAAATCATACAAAAATAATAAAAAGATACTAAGAACATCATAAACAACAATACTGGTTGGTTTCTGTGATATTTGCCTTGAATGTTCTACAATTGGATGCATGCAAGGAATATTCTCCACTTCACAAAACTCTACATCAATTAAGGGGACTGATTGGATGTTACTACCTACATTTTAATGAGAAACAAGTTTGTCTTTGTCACACATCTAAATAAGAACAAACGAATATGTTGTAAATCGAAGAATAACAAAAATGAAGAGAACATGTTTTATTAAGGATTGGAAACAAATGAAAATAATGTTTAAAACACGTTTTAGAAAGAATTTTTAATGTGACACACATGCGAATCGATTCTGCATCTTCCTTAATCATGTTGAGAAAAGATCTAAGTTGATGATCATTACATAAAAACACATGCAGAGAATTCTCCATAAACACTTTCATCCTCGGTAGAAGTCCATAGCTAAGTTTTACTTCTCTATCTTTAATTCCAGAGTCTTCAGTGACCATTTCTAATAAATCTTTGAATTTGACATCCTCATCAACCTCAAATAGTGATGCTCTTTTCTCAAAATCGACCAAAAATTAGCATTGGATGTTTTTGCTTGATTTCCACTCTCCACATACACAATAAAGATTCACCATTTTTGACAAAATCTGTCAAAGAAAAACTTCATCAGATACATCTTAATAGACCATAAGCTTCCTAACATGTCAATATAAAGTATCTAATTTCAAATCAACATATACCAAAAGCTCTCAGTTACATTAGAAAATAAGAATTGAAACCTGCCAGGTAAGACTAGCGATGAGATATTTCCAGTTCTCATATACTTTCAATTTAAAAATTGTTTGAAATCACATCGATCAGAGAATATATATCAAATTGCGTGATCAGAAATCGATCGATTCTCCTATTAGTCGTCGTCGTCGTTGCAAAAACTTCCTCGTCGTCAATTGTGATTTATGTTCAAAAATGTTATAAATGTTATAAATAGAAATATGATTTAAGAGGGATATAATAGTCTTTTAGGTATCATAGAAATATTATAAATGTCTCCTAAAAATTCTAGTGTTATTCCCGACAAAAAAACTTAAAATGGTGCTATTGTAAGGAATTTCTCTTTTTGAAATGATTTTTGGTTTGATATTCGAAAATACTTAATTATCCAATCAAGATCATGAAAAGTGGTTTCCATAAAAACAGAAATCTAAATTTTGAGAGTTATTGTAAATTCATAAAAAAAACCAAAATTCCATTTTTATGACTTTCTAGTGTTCTCTAATGACATCTTTTTGGTTTTCCATTTATTTCTTTCTCATCTTTTTCGTTTTAAAAAAATTAAAAACCAAAAAACAAAATCTAAAATCTAATCTTAAAGTCTCTAATCTAAAAAACACCAACTCCCCCCCCCCCCTTAGTCTTTGTCAATAATCTGTTGTTCCCACCTTTCTCATAACATCTATGAGATAACCTGCACCTTTAGAAGCATGAATACGCTATTGAAACCACTGCACCACAACCTTGTTAATATATCTAAAATGATATCCCTAAACTTGTTAATATAGTTTAACGCTTAAAAACCTTGTTTTATGGGTTTTATTCTAGAGTTGGGCCTGTATGTACGGTTTCGTCTTTTCTGGAATATGGCCATGAATGTTTGTAGTTTTTCAAAAGGTTTTTGGTTTTTGGTTTTTAGTTTCGAAGTTTTTGTTTATTTTTTCGTTAAAGATTTTAGATTTTTGAAAAACTTAAATTGTAAGTTGTTTAGTTTTTGGGTTTTATTTGTTTAAATCGTTTTATGTCTTTTGGAAAAGTTAACTTTTTATTTTATGTGTTTAAAAATTACTAAAATAAATATTATAAGTTATGCCAAAATATTATTGATTAAAACCATACCAAAATTTCATAACTACAGGAAATTAAGCACATTATTGCACAAAATACTATCATTGTTAAGAAGAGTAATTTCATGTTGTTATTGCATAAATCCAAAAAAAAATTAGTTACAAAAAATCATGTTGTTTTTGGATTTTGATTAAATATTGGTTAAATAGCACCATTTGCAAAGAAAATACATATTCACGTCAGTTTGTTGAAAAATCCATAGAATTAAGTTCTTTTAGATTTTGTGAAGGAATTGGTACAATCTCATAAAATCTAGATTTTCCATATGTTATCCTAATTCATATAGAAATAAATTAGTTTAGACAATTGTATCAATAAATGCTAAGTTTATTGCTGAAAAATGCTAAGTAACTCTAATAACAATAAAAAAAAAATGGGAAGAGAATGTGTAGAGGTAGGAGTAAAGTATATTAAAATCAGAATAAATAAAAGCTTTTTCAACCCTCGCTACTCACGCAACGCTTTTCTAAAACCGTGTTTAAAACGTCACACCACAATTAACTTATATATATATACACTGCACCCAAACAATTAATTAGCTGCTCCATGTTGGAACACAGTCGCTTATATTAAATAGGAGACGAAAATATGATTGATAATATTTGTCGAAAATTGCGCGTCGCTAAATCAGCAAGTCACCTTTTAGTAACTAAAAATACGTCACTTTAGCGACGAAAATAAAACGTCGGAAATATTACGACATCGACTTGCTATACTTTGGCAACTTCGTATCAACGACAGAAATGCAACAACAAATTTTGGTGTAGAAAATTTAATCATCGACCACACTCTGTAGTAGCAAATCTGTAACAAATATCTTCCGTCTAATTGGCGACAACACAATTCTTAGTCGCAAAAGTTTAGACTAATACTAAGATAATATGCATCAACAATAATAAATCGATTATAATTAAATACAGTAAGCAATGAAATAGCGACAACATTGGGTAGGTAATAGTTACAGAAAAGTTACTGTAGTAGAAAATGGCTATTTAATTTAATTATAACAAAACTAATATAAATAATTACGAAAATAATAAATATAAAAACCTGGAATCAAAACAAAAAAAAATCAATTGCAATAAATATAAAGGTTTAAATTCAAATAAAACTGACAGTATAAATTCAAAAACAAGGTAAAATAAAATATTTAATTGTAATTTAAAATAAAAACTAACTACTCTTCGGTAAATCGGTTGGGTTCACAGGAGGATTTTGTTCAGTAGGGGTTGCCGTGTTCTGGTTCTGCGAGCATGTTTCCACAAACCGTGCATATCCGGGATCCTCTCGCATATACATAACTACCACCTCCAATGTAGCTAATTGGCTCTCCATGCTACCGAGTCCATATAGTGTGCCTCTAGAGTCAGAAATAGTTGACTATAAAAGCAAAGTTCATATGGGTTACCAATTTGCGTTACCAAAACACTAAAGAAAACTAAATATGTATTTTACCTCTAAGAAAAGCGCATCTAGTTCCTCGGTTGTAAGCTGAGGACGTGATGAGTTAGGATTGGACAAGTCGGCATCATCTTGAAATTGCGCTAACTTATTCTCTATGTTTTTATTATACGTCTCACAAATTTGCGCTGCTTTTTGATCGACAAAACTCCCATCGGCTTTAGTATGAGTCCTCACAAACACCTCTCCACCAAGACCGGTCTCCCAAATTCTTTCGCCTATGAACACCAAAATGTAAGCACATGGAAAAAACAAATATAACATTGACATTATACCCCATCAAAACCAAAACAGCAACATAAAAGAACTCCTAAAATATATAATTATAAATCGCCATTACTAATGTTAAGAAACCAATGGATCCTAACATTTATGTTAACAAACTATATAGACACATGTGAAGAATTCGATTAACCAATGTTAAGAAAACGTAAAAACCTGTCCTAAATTCATAATTTAGATGCCACAGAGATTGGTAGAAAAGGATAAGTGACTCAAATAACAAAATGTGCCGAAACTGAAATGCTAAAACAAAATAGTTCAAATTAGAAGTGGGAATTCTAACCTACAAGTAGTTAACTAAAACACAAAGCATATAATTCCGAAGACAACCAATGAAATTGGAATCATAAGATGTAAACATGTAACAAGTATTCATTCTTATGATATTTAAAACATAAGTAAACATGTAAAACATGTAACTAAGCAAAACGCAACCAAAATTATCACAAACCAAGCTGATTCGTCAATCCTTATGATTTTTTATATCAAAGCAAAAGCATATTTGCTATAAAGCTCGAATATAAACATGTTCTTAACTACTAAATATTATCAAAGAATTTTTAAGTTACAATATAACAAATTAATCAAGTTTACATACCAATTTATGCTGAATTTGTTTGAAGCTCTTAGGTCCACTCCTCGACTGTGCTTTTTCGGTTGCCCAATATGCTTGCATTTGGATCCACAATGCCTCTCCTATCCACCTTGGTCTCTATTTTTTCTTAACTTTACAAATCATATCCCTCATACGGTTTATACAAATGGCATTAAATTTACGCCTTACATGCGGAGTGATCAAAGGACTCCTAGTAAATTCTTGCTGCAAAGAAAAGATCAATTAGTGTTTTGGAAGTTTTAAAATAAATTATAATGTAATAAATTTAAATATATGTTTTCATACCGCGAAATCAATAAAATATCGATCTTGCCGTCTAGGAGGAACTTTCGACCAACTGTAATACGGTCCATCAAATTTGTGCTTCAACAGTTTTGACACTTTCCTTGTAATAGTCCCTTTGTCTCCCCCAAACCTATAGAATTGATAGCATTACATTAATAACATTTTCTACCAATTTGTTAACTTAAACTACGAAATTTCACTATTATCCTTACCATGTAGTATTTTTTCCTCTTCTTGACTCAAAGTAGGCAAATACACATCTTTTCCCGGAGTTTGCAAAAGTTCATCTAGAGTCATTTTCTCTGCCTCCTCCATAGGTTCAGCCTCCGCCTCCTCAGCTGTATCTTCATGCACTGACTCTTCAGTAGGATGGTCTTCTACATGACTCTTCAGTAGGATGGTCTTTTGCGAACAGGGTCTTCTACATGGTGCACTAGGTGGTTGAGTAATAGGTGGTCGTTCCTCACTTGTTCATTGACCGGCGATGAGCTACTCATAATGACATTGGGTGCTTGTTTAGGAGGGATAAATGCAACTGATGTTCTAGAAGTTGATCCTTGCTGGTTTGTCGAATGAGAAGACCCTATTCTCTCTCCTCCACCATGTCCTCGGGCGCTTTTAGGCTGTGATGCCATACCTAGAGAAACCAAAAACTCTTAGGAAGATTCGTGAAAAAATCATATAAAAAAGATGATTCATGAAAAACATCATATAAATTATTAGGAAGATTCATGAAAAACACAAATTTTTAGGAAATTGTCGAAATCAATTTGAATCGGAAATCTTAGGGCTTTATCAAATTGATGGGTCTAAAAATTCGAGGTAGCACCCGAAAATAGGAAAAGAAAAGAGGAGATGAAATAGCTTTTACCTTCTCGGTGAAGAACGTCGTCAATGGCGATGATGGTGGTGGAAGGAGAAGATTTGGGAAGAAGAAATCGATTTGGGAAGAAGAAATCGATTTGGGAAGACAAAATTGAAGATGAAATCGATTCAACAATCGAAATCGAAGCAACAATCAACGATGTGGATTTGGGAAGACTAAGGAAGGAGATTGGGCGATTAGACAAAGGAAGGTGATGATGATTTGTTTTTAATTGAAAGAAATGAGAAGTTATGGGTTTGGTCGAAAAAAGCTAAGTATGTTTAATATTTAGTCGCAAAAGAATAGCACTCTTTGCTACGAATTTGCTACTACCGTATAAGCTTTTTGATTTATAAAATAAACCTTATAAATTATAATGTTAATTAACTTCATATTTATATAACCGGTAATTTATTTCACATTTATATAACCGGTAATTTACTTTACCGACATGAATTTACTTTACCGATTTCTATAACCCAATAGTCGCAAAAGTGTCACATTAAAATGTAGTAGTCGCTAAAGAGTAGCATGTTTTGCAACAAATATGCTACAAACATATTAACAAATTTATCTCTAACATATGAGACTATAATGCGATTTTGAATAAAGAAACATTAAAAACTTGTTTCTAACCAATTCTAAGTGTTTGGACCTTAGAAGTTGCATTTTTTAATTTGTTACGTAATTAACAAAGCCAAGACAATGACACCAAATATTACGTGATTCTATAGAGTTTTAAGGATAACCAAATTGTTCTTAAAAGATAAGTACATACTAATTTAATCTCCACTATCAGCTTCCTCATCTTTAGATGTCGAAACTTGCGTAAAAAATTCGTTGTCTATTTCTTCATCATCGACTTCTATATCAAGCAAAGTAGTTGAGTTTGAGGCATCTACTAAGCTTTCGACAACAATATCTTCAATTGTTGTCAACACCACATTCACATCATTCTCTTCTTGCATTAATACCACATCTTTTTTTTTTAACTTCCCAATTAAGTTTGCCCTTGGGTTGATTTTCACAACTATAAGCCATACTTCTCTTCGGTGTCTTGCAGACGGATACGGTATATAACATACTTGATCTGCTTGATATGTTGTAGTATACATGAGAAGATATTAATTTTTCTCCCTAAGTTATGGTAATTTGAATAGATTTTCGAGCAATACACATCAAACTAATTTACGACTTACCAAGGATAAAAGTCTCGTATTTGCTATATTTGCATGTTGCAAGCACATCAACTACGCCGCCATTGCTCTTTGTCGTGCCCTTTCCAACTGTAGGATCGAACCATTCACATTTAAACAAGGTTATTTTTAAGGAAACTAATCCTATATAATCAAGCTAGATGATATCAGTCAAAATTCCATAGAAATCGGCTTCGTCTGATGAATTCGAGTAATTTTCGCCTCGAACACAAACACCATATTTACTAGTTGACCTCTGTTGTCCATGCCTATGTGTGTGAAATAAAAACCCTCTGGTAAAAAATATGGGCCACGATGTAACTTTGTAGTTAGGAACCTCAACTAACTCTTGCACCCAAATAGGAAAAGGTTTGTTTTGAAGGCAAGGGAGAAGATATTGTGGGAGGTATATTGACAACATTATTTGAAGGCAAGGGAGAAGATATTGGTCGGCGGTATGATCTTCCATTTTTGTACCACATTCAAAGAGATGTGTCACTTTCACAATCATCATTTTCAGAGGAATTTGATATTTTGAGAAATAAATTGAAAGATTTTAAATATATTATAATAAATACATTTATAAGGTTCTGATGTTCATACCAACTACCTTGTAGTTGTTCGGTACACCTACCTCGTAAATTTCAACACGAGGACATAAATCCTAAAAGAGGACAAAAATGCGACCACAAAATACAAATATTAGTATTATTCAACTGTGGTTACATATTTGTAGCAAGTTTGGCTACTAAAATACAACATCATTAGATAAATGTAGTCACATTTTTGTAACAAATTGAGCTACTTAAATGCAACAACATTTATACTGTTCACATAAAATTTATATTGTTCAAGTTGTCCCATTTTAGTTTATATCAATAATTTATATATGATTGACAATTATTTAAATTAATTATATTTAATAAATAAGAAAATAATTAACACGTTAGTTATGTCATGTATGTCAAATTTCAATATAAAATTAAAACATCTTTTTATTCATACGAAAAAGCATAATGACATAGTATTAATACAAAATGTCATCCTTATTTCAGCATACATATCTATAGTAAACTAATTATAATTGTCAATGGTCCATCTCAAACTCTTCAATATGGTACTGACAATAACCGTAGTCATCACCATTACATTCTTAAACATCTTCACCGGGCTCCTCAAAATAAAGACTTGGAGAAAGGTTAGGTTCACTTTCAACGTTTTCACCAACTATTCAAGGTATGATCTTCCATTTTTGTACCACATTCAAAGAGATGTGTCACTTTCGCAACCATCATTTTCAGAGGAATTTGACATTTTGAGAAAAAAATTGAAAGATTTTAAATATATTATAATAAATACATTTATAAGGTTCTGATGTTCATAGCAACTAAATTTATAGTTATATATAAATAACTTTCAACGTTTTCACCAACTAGTTTTGCGATGGCATCATCATCTACATAACTCGGAGGAGATTCAACAGGTTGAGCATAACCACCGGCATTATAACTGTCATATGATGATAATGGTTAACCGGGGGTGAAACTTGTGTGAGTGGAGTCTCTGATTCTCAAGACATCTCAACTGTTTTGTGCTCCTTTTCCCACTCCGCCAATCTAGCAGGCAATTGGGAATCTGTTACATCAGAAAAATTAAAAAGTGATGCATCAGATTCATTAAATGTGTTAGAGGGAATGTATAACATTTTAATTATTTTGTATTACTATGAAACAATCAAACCAATGAGTCATTTTATAACATACTTTTCTTCTACAAATTCAACTAAAAGTAGGTACACCTACTTTAAAAACAATAAACATGTGCAAATATATGCGATTGTAATGCGACGATATCATATTTTTACCAGTAGTCGCTACATTGTTGCTTATTTATGTGATAACATTAAACAGTCTCCTAATGAAGTCGCATCAATGTTAGCAAATTACTACTGAATTGCGACAACCTTAAATTTAGTAACAAAATCTATGGAACTCGCATATTTGTTGCACTTTCGTAGCATATGTTTCCAACGTTTTTGCGATAGTGTCTGCTATCCTATTTTTTAGCGACTAATGTACGACAATATTGTAAAGTCGCATGTGAGTTATAAATACGTCGAAAATTTGTCTCTTTTATTTGTTACAGCGTAATGTAATCACTTTATGTTGTCATCTTTTAATTGTTTTCGTGTAGTGATAAAACCTTCACTTCTTCTAAGTTCTCCAATTTCGTAAATTTTCTCTTTTCTAAACCAATGTCAAAGAATGAAATAATATTAGAGTTCCAATATACAATCGAAGTATGAAATCTATGAAATAAAATTATATGCTATTAACATTAGGTTGGACAACCTTGAGCAAGTTGTTCATACTTCTAAACACAATGATGATCCTAAACATGTTGACTCAACTTCAAAAGTAGTTGTTGAGAATTCTGATCAAAAAGAAGATTCCTCTTCTGACTTCTCTGAATAAGGTTTAAAATCCAACACATAAACATCTAGATATCCTTATGAGGAAGAAGTGGCACCAGATGAAGAAGAGACATTCTCTCATGTGGTCTTATAGTAGTTACATTTACAGAAAGAGAAACTCCAGAATTAGAAATATCATCTTCCAAACCAAAAGCCTCAACAAAATCAGAGGCAGTTTATCTGTGCAAAAGAATGTTTCCTCCAGAGGCAAAAGCCGCAAACACCATTAATATTTTTGTGGTAGATATTTTTTGTTGGAACGTTAGAGGATTTAACAAGTCAGTCAGGAGAAGAAAATTTAGGAAATGGTTCAGGCTAATTAGACCCTTTCTGTTAGCTTAATCAAAACACATGTGAAGAGTCAGAAGTCACGAAAAGATATTCTCACTACATTTCAAGGATGGAATTCAGATACAAATTACAAGCGAGCATGCAGAGCTTGGGAGGATTTGGGTTGTTTGGGATCCTTCAGTTAATGCATCAGTGCTGCACAAGTTGGATTAGATGGTTACTTGTCAGTTTAAGCTGCATAATGTGGAATCAAAGCTGATTGTATCATTTGTTTATGTTGTGAATTACAAATAAGGGAGACAAAAACTTTGGGAGGAAATTTCTCAATTGGGTGCAAACTCTTTTGTTATAAACAAGCCATGGTTGATCCTAGGAGATTTCAACAAAGCCTTGGATCCGGCCGACTCTTCTACATAATCTTCAAGACTTTCAAGAGGAATGGAAGATTTCAGAGTGTCTAATAAGTGTTACATTTACCTAATTTTTTTTACAAAAGTCATCACTACACTTGGTGGAATAAGAGATAATTAAATCATGTATCAAAGAAGTTGGACTGAGTTCTTACTAATGATAAATGGTTGCTCACATTCCCTCTATCATACATAAATTTCTAAGAACAGGAGTTCTCATATTACAACCCATCTTTTGTCTACCTAGGCAACCAAGTGCAAGGAAAAAAGGAGACTATTCAAATTCTCTAATTTCCTTATGCACCACTCAAGCTTCTTCAAATGTTTCTCAGAAGCTTGATGAGGTATGAACATTTTTGGAACCTCTATGTTTATTCTCTCAAATAAGTTGAAACTTCTAAAGAGGACTATCAAGATCTTCAATAGAGAAACTTACTCAAGATTGGAGAAAAGGATTCTGAAAGCCGCCAACCATTTATCTTCTTGCGAAAGTAAGTGGAATAGTACATCAATTACTCTTATTCCCAAAAGAATTAATGTAAACAGAATTTCAGATTTCTGGCATATTTCTTCTTGCAATATCCTCTACAAAATGATCTCCAAAGTCCCTGCAAAGAAACTTGAGACTTTGCTTCCTAAGATGATATCTCCTTGTCAATAAAATTTTGTCAAAGGTCGGCTTCTCATTGAAAATGTGTTGCTGGCCTCGAAATTGATTCAAAGATTCAACAAGAGTAGTATCTCTAGGCGTGGGGTCTTGAAAGAGGATTTTTTAAAGGCTTTTGACTCCCTAAAATAGGATTTCATTTTCCAAGTACTTGAAGCAGCAAATTTTCCGAAAACTATATAACCTAGATCAGACAGTGTTTCACAGCAACAAGCTTTTCTATCAATGTAAACGACAACCTCTGTGGTTACTTTCGAGGCTTCAAATGACTAAGACAGGGAGACCCTCTTTTCCCTCTCTATTTGTCATTGTAATGGAGGTTTTTGCGCAATTATTGGAATCTTGATTCAATGTAGAAATTATTAGACACCACCCTTGCATTTGCATTTGATGTGATGATTTTTTTTATGGATCCTCTATTTCTTTAAAGAGCATAACTGATACACTTCATGACTTTCACATGATATATGGACTACAAATGACCAGAGAAAAATCTGGGGTTTATAGTGCAGGGTTGAATACTGAAAAAAGTGAGGAGATTACTGATTTTGGCTGCACTACCAGTATCTTCCCTTTCTGATACTTGGGACATCCTTTGATGGATAAGAAACTTCTCAGATCACATTACTCGCCACTGTTGGATTCCACCTCTTCCAGGTTTAAGATCGGGCCACTAAATCCCTCACTTTTGTTGGGCGACTTCAGCTTATAGCTGCAGTTAATATCAGCATGGTGAACTTCTTGTTTTCTGCATTTCTCCTCCCAAAATCATGTACCAAGTCCATTGAGATTCTATACAATAAGTTCATGTGGTATGGTGATATCGTAAAAAAGTGTGGATCAAGGTTTCTTGGCATCAGGTCTGTTTACCAAAAGAGGAATAAGGGTTAGGCTTAAGGAATTTTGGAGTTTGGAATCCTCATACTAGTGTAGCTTCACTTCTCTAAAGGAGATTCTATGTGGCTGGCATGGAACAAGAAGCACTACCGTATGATAACTTTTATAACGCTGAACTAGTTCAGAATGCCTCTTGGCTTTGGAAAGCCATTCTTTCTCTCAGACCACCAACTAAAAGATTTCTTAGGTGCTTTGTAAGAGATGGAAAAACTGCAAGTTTCTAGTTTGATCATTTGTTATATCTTGGACCTCTTGTTGATTATGTGGAATTGATGGATATCAAAGTTTGGTGTTCCTGCTGCCAGCACAGTTAATGATGCTACCGGTTCTAGGGGATGGTTATTAACTTCTCCAAGAACAAGAGTACATGCTTTTATAAGGCTCAGAACAAAGCTCCTCCATCAACCTCCAGAGAATCTAACGTATACACTTTGTATATAGCTAGCTCCACCAAGACTGATTTCTTAACAAGCTTAACTTGGAAACAATTTCGCCCAACATGTCAGGTCCAACAATGGTTGAAATTTGTGTGGTTCAAAGGTCATATTCCCAAGAATGCATTCATCTTATGGGTATCTCACTTGGACATGCTTCCAGTTTTCTTACAACTTGTAACTTGGGGTATCACCTTAGATAGCTCATGTTGCATATGTAATCTACAAGAAGAAATCCGTGGTCATCTCTTCTTACAATGCGATTTAATTTCTCTAATCTGGGCTTAGGTTATACGTTGCCTTGGCAACCTAAATCTCAACTTAAACTCTTGGATAGACGTTACATCTTGGCTCTCATCATCAACATCATCAATGAAGCCAACATTAAAGCGTTTCACAGCTCAAGCCACAATATATCTCTTGTGGAAAGAGAGATAACAGACTCCATTCATGTCCAAGTTTGATCGAAGTGTCATGGATATCATCCTAGCTTGTATTCATCGCAAGAAGTTTAAGAATTTCTTATTCTTCTGGTTCACTTATTAGTAATTGGTAAAAGTGTTTCTTATTTACTCTCCATTTGTTTAGACTAGGCTTTTAATTCATTTTTGGGATTTAAAGCAAATTTGAGCTCGCCTAACTGTTGTAAACAAATTTCTTTAATATACGATTTTCACAGTTTATCAGAAAAATGAGATGTAGCCTAAACTAATCAGTTCTTAATTAAAAAAAATTGTATGTAGTATTTCAAGTTTAAACCAACCAAGACAATTTCATATTGTTTGGAAATCATGTAAAAGTTTAAAATCATAGTTAAGATAATTAGGATTCCTAGTCATGTAAATACTTTTTAAAAAACTTTTAAACATAATGGATTGACAATTTTGTACAATGCATCAATTATCTACATAATGAAACTGTCTTATCTTCTAGTTCTTCCTATTTGACCTGAAACCGATCTAGCCATGAGCAGGTTGAAGAGAGCTAGAACCATCAAATGCTAAAGCATAATCTTTGTGATCTAATTATACTAGAAAGTTCTTCTATAAGCTTAAAATCCTTTAGCATTTACATAAATATACTTGTGGGTTTTAACATTTCAACTACAACCAAAGTCTTAAACTGACTGGTTTTTATAGACAGGTGTAAATAATATCCCACAATCGAATATGGGAAGGGACCTTAAATAGTATATAATTGACATGAGTTAATCTACTCATATCCAATTGGTTTTAAATTGGAAACTCATTACTTTTAACATGGTATCAGATAAATATAGATTTGATTGCAAGTGCTAGAAGAATCTGATCAAGAAGCTCAAGGCAAGGATTACAAGCAGAAAAACTCAATGACTAATACTCGGATTAAGGTGGACAGATTTGATGGAAGTGGTGAATTTTCTCTATGGAAAGTTCGCATGTTGGTTCACTTTGGTGTAGTAGGGCTGAAGACGATTTTGGCTTATGAGAAGTTGCTGAAAAATCCATCTCCTACCAAAGAAGAATTAGAAGTTTCTAATAATGATCCACAAAAGGGAATAGATGGATTTTCTGAATTAGATCCAAACATTGATCCAACGAAGTTCAAGAAATCAGAAAAGACAAAGGATCTGATTGTCTTGAACGTGGGGAATCAAGTGCTAAAGAAAATCAGTAACTGTAAGAAAGCAGCAGCTAGGTGGTCTACTTTGATCATGTTGTACATGGACACCTCTTTGCCTAACCACATCGACTTAAAAATTAAGTTATATAATTTCAAGATGAATGACTCCAAAGGTATAGATGAGAACGCTGATGACTTTCTGAAGCTAGTTGTAGATCTGAACAACATAGGAGTGGATGTGTCAGAAGAAGTGAAAGCTATGCTGCTATTGAGTTCTCTACCTTACAAGTATGCTTAACTCAAGAAAGCCCTTAAGTATGGCAGAGACACACTAAATTTGAATGAAGTTACAGCGGCTGCCAAGTCTAAAGAAAGGGCGTTGTTAGAAAACGGGGCGCTTTCAACATCGCAAAGAGAAAGGTTATATGTAAAAGCATGTCAGAGTATACCAGACCAAGCCCGATAATGTATGTCTTCTTCGTCGCTCACTCTACGGTCTTAAACAACCTCCATGTACATGGTATAATTGGTTCGTCGCTGGCGCCACACGGATTGATTTTCAACAAAGCATGCCAGATCCTTCTCTCTTTGTATTTGGACGCGGCTCATCTATGGCATATATCCTGCTCTATGTCAATGATATTGCTCTCACCGTCTCCACACCAGACCTCTTGCAGAAGCTTGTGTCTGATCTTGCGTCTGACTTCGAACTCATTGACCTCGGTAAGCTCCACTATTTTCTCGGTATTGCTTTCACATACAATGTTGAGGGTCTCTTTCTAAGTCAGCACAACTATGTTGCCGACATCCTTCATCGTCCCTCCATGACATCCTGCAATCTTTGCACCACTCCCGTTGACACCAAAGGAAAGCTTGTTGCGGACGACAGCCCTCCGGTGGCAGATCTAACTTTATATCGGAGCCTTGCGGGTGCTCTGCAGTATCTCACTTTTACGAGACCTGACATTTATTTTACTGTTCATCAGGTGTGCTTCTTTATGCATGATTCCCGAGAGAACCATTTCACAGCCCTTAAGTGTATTTTGCGGTGTATCAAAGACACCATTACCCACGGCTTACAGGTCCAGAAATCTTCAATCACTGATCTTGTGGCCTACTCCGATGCAAACTAGGCTGGATGCCCTAACACTCATATCTCTACCTCCGGATATTGTGTTTTTTTAGGAGAAAACCTCATTTCTTGGTCTTCAAAGCGCTTCTTGGTTATGGTATTTGTTTTTAGATCTCGGCTGTCCATTGACAAAGGTACTATTGTTTACTGCGAAAATATATCCGTTGTCTACTTGTCTTCCAATCTAGTCAATCATCTTCCCACTCCTTTGTTCAACGATTTTCGTTTCATTTTGAACGTACAACAGCCATCCGCTGTGACTGCGGAAAAGTATTAGATTACAATATATTTTAAAATATTCTAAATATATTTACCGTATATTTGTATAGTTAAGATAAAAATTATTTTCTATCTACAGTTCATATTCTAAAATTACAATTATATTTAGAGTTTTCCGTGGTAATTTTAGCGACATCTTTTCACCACTAATATGTGGTTATTCTTTCTTAGGACTTGTGACATGAATCATTCGTAGCCAATATATTCTATAGTCGCGGATCCATCACTCACAATTTGTAATTTTAATTAATTAGTTATGTTATTAATATTACAATAATTTTATAATTTACATATAAAAGATATGAAATTTCAAAATATAATTTAATAATAAAATGTAAGGGTTTTTTGTCCCTACCCAGCCTCACAAACAGACGACTGATTATTCATGGGTGACTTTAACACTAAAGGCACGAAAATTTAACGAACTTGTTTCTCTCCTCGTATCATGTTTATACTTCCGCATCAATATTGGAGTAACACATAATAACATCATGTTTATGATCTGTGGAACCTTCTTATACCATTATGTGTTACTCCAGTATTGATGCGGAAGTATAAACATGAGACGAGAATAGAGCAAAAGGTTTTACGCAATCAAAGGGTTTACGCAAATGCTCTAACGTCCACCGGCGGTCTCATGTTTGTGGTATGTAATTCAAAGAATAGAGCAAAAGAAGAAGTAGAAGACTTCAATCTAGCTCAACACACGACAAATTAAGTACTCGAACTTCTCCAGGTGTTCTAGTAGATTCTCTCTTCTGTCTTCTGTCTCTCGTTCCCCAAGTGCTCTCTTTCTCTCTCTCTCTCTTTATGTATGTTGTTCTTGTACGGCTCTGCCTATGTCTCTCTTAACGAGGACCAGGTGCCACTGAGGCACTTTAAAACCTAGACTAGGTCAGGTTTTCACTTTTCACCTTTATAGCCAAACTTTGCTGACTTAGGGATAACACAAGATGTAATAGGCAATGGGCTTTATGCCTGAAGAGTTTTCTTATTTGAGCCAGAAGAAAATTGACTGATGCCCATATTTCACAGAAACAAATATATAATTACAAAATATAGAAAAGAAAGAAAAAGACGTCGTCAAAATTTTCAGATTATAAATTTAAAATATTTCTAGGACTGGAGATCATGTAATGACTCTCGAGTCCACATGAAATATAGAAAGGAACAACAACTGGAGAAAAACACCAACGCTTAATTTATGAGTATATATATGTAAGTAATGAAAAAACTAAGGCGTATTAGCTGGCTCTATCCGAAAAAACAACTTGATCAAGAAGATGTTATTTAGTACATTCTTGGTGGATTAGACAACAATTCTCTTTTTGCAGCTAGAAAGTTACTTTTCTGGCAACTACAAAGAATGCGATGAACATATCCAAAATCGAATTGCCCAAGAATTGACAATCCTTAGCAACAATGTTTTTGGTAATCGTCGAATATAAAATCATTTTTCAACAAGCAATGTTTCTATATGCAACTCACGAGTTTTTGATACATTACTTGTTTGAAAAAAACCTTTTTGAAATAAACTTGTTGATTTCTCTCCTTCTGCCAATTCCCTTACTCAACTCAATCTGGCTAAGCAAAAGCTTCAAACTCTCTCTTTGTAAAGAACTTTCTTTTGTTGGTTAGTAAAATTTACAACTATCGTCAAAGAAATTAAGGACTCTTTACCAAGATTTTCAGTGATGTCGCGTGATGTAATCTAAAGATTCTTTAGTCAGCCAAATCATATGAAAAGTTGTAAAACTTAGCCATGTGCAAATTTATGTTTAAGGGATAAAACATATAATTGATTCAATTTACAACATAGCATAATAAAATACGTATACTTCCCAACAAACTTCAAGTATTCCAAAGTTAGTAACACCCTTATTCTCCTATATTCTCCTATGGGCTATGGCCCGAGACATCGATCCACTCAAGCTGAAGCTCGACCTCCCCGCACTCAACGTTCTGTAGCCTAAGGAACATATTCTGAACAATCTTTCCTTTATGACAGACAATCTTGCTCTCTTCTGAAAAGCAGTTCTGTCTATTTGCCTGTATCTTCATTATTACGGTCCCGTCGGGGAGTCCTCCTAGCTTGTTTTGTATCTCGATGGCTTCGAGGAACGGATCAATGTTGAAAACTGCATCTCCCATCTTATCATCTCTTGAGAACCAATCCCTATCGTATACCATCTGTATCATCACAACAAAACACCCATTTTCTTGTTATTTTCTGTTCTTTTACAAACTTCAAATAATCAAGAATCCAATATGGTCTAGTATCGTGTTTGATTTGGTTTTTAGAGAAAGTATTTGTAATGTAGGAATCACTTACGATCTTGATAGGAAGAATTGGATTAGTAACAGAAAGTGTCAAGTCTTCGTTCCATTCTGGATTCAAATTCTTTTTCATCACACGGGTGCATACTTTCTGCGTTAAAGAAGAGGAAAAACATACTACAGAGTAACATTATTATATAAATAACAAATAAACGAAGAAATGGAAAATTTGTAACCATAACTCTTAAATTTATATATCAAATCTTGTTGATCCAAAAATAAATGATATATCAAATCTTAAGAATAATTAGCCTTTATAAAATATTTGAAAACCACGTTTAAACTCATACAAACCTATAACTGAACATTTGAAAGTATGTTTGTGCTTCAGTTCTAAATTTCAAACGACTCATTGAGCTAAAATAAGACTTTTTATTTATTTATTGTGAAGATCATCTAATTAATAAAAGATTACTATAATCCTCTCATTTAATAATTATATCAAAATTTCTGAGAGGCATAACAAGATTCATGACCAAAGATCCATTCATTCAAAAAAAACAAAACGTAGAGATTATACGAAACAAGGGAAGCTAGAGAAGCAATTAAAAATAATTTGAGAAACTAAATCAAGAAATCGAAAACAAAATCTAAATTGGAAGAGAACGATGAAAAGTTGAGTTAACCTGTTTGCCCATACGAACAATGACATAAGGATCGCTGCTGTGAGAATCTCTAATGGCGAGATTAACACCTCTAATCACATGAAGTCTTAGAAGACCTAACAGATTCTCCATTTTATCTTTTTCTTTAGATCAAATGAATTTGCGCAAATGCAAAATTCTGGATCAAAGAAATCTGGTGTGTAGGACAAATTTGTGATGAAGTGACACCCCAACCTCTGAAAGTAATTAGCCTATAATAAGGACCTGAAAATTCAGTCAGAACCAAAGAGAAAAAGTCTCTTGTTTCTATACGTAATGACTCGTGTCTTATTCAAGTAAATGTAATATTAATATTTCCGTTTCTACATAAATTTCGTTCCTTTTATGGTCGGAAATAGAGTCTTATATATTTATAGTAATTAAGATTTTCCAAAAACAATACTATTGAAAACATTGCATCTTTCTTCCATTGACTTTATGTCATTGATGCTTAATATAACGCGGGTTCGACGCGTCATTAGTTCATATAGGTTTAATTATGGAAAAAAAACAAACCGTATTAAGAATTTAAGATAGTATCATAAGATTGATGATAAGAAATAGTCTGTTAAAAACATATCTCTATACTATTATTTGAGTAATATTAAAAAGAAAATAACTAATTTTATATATTATATTATATAAAATACCATTAATTTTTAGACTTTTTAAATAAAGTCATTAAAAACATAATAATAATCGCAAAAATAATATTTAAATTAAAATTTGTAAATAATATTTTAGATAATTATTAGTTTCCAAAAAATAAATTTACTTTCTCTCCCTAAATAAATATGGACAAAAATTAAAATTAATTTTTTTAAAATTGTTAATCAATCAAAATTAGAAAACTAAGATTTAATATCTAATTATACGATATTAATTATTTTAAGTTATTATATTTAAAATTTTTTGTTAAGATTTGAAATTATGATTCTTTATCATCTTTATTTGATATTATTTTTAAATTATTTTGAATTATCATATAATACATAGAGCTAATAAAATTGTATATTTTTTGCACTATATCGGTTAAAAATTTTTGAACAATAGTTTTTAAATAAATTCATTAAGCATAAAATAATCATCATCAACTAATATAATCAAACAAAAAATTATAAATCATATTTTAAATAATTATTGGTGTCCAAAAAATTAAACTCAATTTTCCTCTCTTATTAATTATGGACAAAAATTAAAACTGTTTTTTTTAATTTAATCAAAATTAAAAAACTAAGATTTGATATCTAATTATACAATATTATTTATTTTAACTTATTCTGTTTGAAAGATTTTGTTAAGATATAAAATTATGATTTATCTATCATATTTGTTTGATCTTATTTTAAATTTTATTTAAATTATCATATAATACATATATGTAATAAAAATATAGATTTTTTCTGCATATGTTGTGAATCAAAATTATTAGAAACGAAGTTATATTACTCAATCGATGAAGAAAAAAATTTGTGTTCAACGTCCCACATCGATTAAAAATTTTGAGTAATGGTTCTAAATCATATTATAAAATATATCAAAATGATTTCAAATTTAAATGAAAAGAAACTTGACTTATAAGGCGTCTAAAGTTTTTTTAAAATATTTGTTACTTTGATTATTTAGTTAAACTTATAATTTTACCGAATAAAAGAAATAAAAATTATTTTAATACTTATTTTAAAATATTATAAATATTTAAAATCTATAAAAATGTTTATAATCTTATTAATGTGTAAATATATATATTTTAACTTTATCAAGGATTATATAGTTTAACTTATTAAAAGTTAAGATTTTATTAATTTTAATGTCAAAAATATTTATATAGTTTTTTAAAAATTGTTAAAAGAATATATGAATTTAGCTTCAACGCATCCAATATTGTATCGTACAGATTTGAATCCGGATTCGGATCTTCAAATTTTTTTAATTTTTGCAATGGGTCAAGACGAGTCAAAGCAGATAAAGATATGTCATAATGGGTCATGACAGATCTCGGATCAAATTTATAATCATTGATAATAATTGATATTAGATTAATCAAATTGTTATAAATTTTTTAAATAATGTGAAATATATTCATAA
The DNA here is from genome assembly GCA_963922655.1 of Cardamine chenopodiifolia. Taxonomy (NCBI): domain Eukaryota; kingdom Viridiplantae; phylum Streptophyta; class Magnoliopsida; order Brassicales; family Brassicaceae; genus Cardamine; species Cardamine chenopodiifolia. The sequence goes on along the minus strand of OZ000476.1, from coordinate 11,797,993 downwards.
CACCACTTAACTTGTACAACCAAATTATATTATAATATAAATTATCAAATAAATTTGTCTACAAACATAACATCTCATATATACAATTATATATTAGTAAATTTTAATTAACACAACACAAACCATATATAATAATAATAAATAAGACAATAAAAGCATAAAAAATTTAATATAAAAAATTATATAATTTATAATTATATAATTTAACAAAATATGATGTAAATATTTTTTCACACTGCACGGCATAGATTACTATCTAGTATATATATATATAGATAACCTATCTAGTAAATATATATATGGATATATATATATATATATATATAAAGTGTAGAGAAAATATTCTTTTCAATAGTTGAAATTTTTAGTAAAAATATATTCTGGAGTTAGAAAGTTAGAAATCCTTAGCGACGTTTGACTCCTCACAAAAGCGAAAACAACATTAGTAAATGTGTCAATACGAGCAAAATTTCGCTTTGGCATTCTCAGTGCAAAGAATACAAACTAAAGAAAAAACAAATTACTAAAATATTCAAGGACTAAAAATAAGTCACTTTGAAACATCGTTGATCAGTTTGATCAACTCTATGTAATCCATCTCAAAAAACAATTTTACATTTGATGTTTTTAAACGCACATAAGAGACTCCAGTTCTAAATGTAGTAGAGATGATCAGCTTCTTCTTTGACTTTTTGTTCCTAAAATAGTCCATATTATCAAAATTTTATACATGAAAAAGATTAGTAATTGGTAATTTAGTTTCTCTTCTAGTAACTGTTATCACCCTGGTTAGAGTTTCGTTTTGTTTATTCCCACGAAAAAGTTTATTTGTTCTTCAATTTTTTTTTTTCTTTTTTCAAATAAAATATAAAATATATAATATTGTAATAACTTTTGAATAATATATTTTTATCGATTTGCGAACCACATTTCTATTTTTTTATGGAATCACGCGTCTTCCATGACTTAAATTATCGAAAGTCTGTTGCATATTTGCTTGTATATGAATTTGGCGAGTAGAGTGTGATGAGTAGTCGGTTCTCTATGTTTTCTTCCATTTTTCTCCTTCCGTATCGTGTGTATTGATGTTTAAAAAACATATCTCAAGAAAAACAACTTCAGTTTGTCTTGACTTGTGTCCACGAGAAGAGCAAGTACGATGTCCCACTGAGTCGTATACTTTGAATCAAGAAGATTATGTGTAAGATATTGCCAAATCGCTGATGAGTATGGACATGTGAAGAATATGTGGCTTCGTGTTTCTATTGGCTCCAAACATAGTCAACAAGTCGTATTGACAATCAGTTTTTAACTGCAAGTCAAATCATATGAGTATTTTAGCGTGTTGTGGGTGAACCAGATGTTCTTAGACCACCCCATTGTTGGCTGCTCTTCTCTAATTAATCTCTATGTTGCTCGAGAGCTGAATTTCGGTTTGAACTTATATATGCTGCCAAAAAACTACATACGCCTTTTCTATTAGCCCTTGTTAACGATGTGAGGTAATGCCCTCTTTATAATCTCATTCAAGAAATCTACTTGTTGGTGCCAGCACACTTTTCACTGTACCGTGAATAGGAATCCCCAAGTCTATACTACCTCGTGTTAGTGTGGTATCAAAAATTCTCCCAGTGGAGACCATTTATCAAACCAAAAGAAGGTCGAGGCTCCATTGTGAACTTCAATCTTGCTTAAAGAAGCCGCCAGATGTCTATGTTTCAGTATTTGTTTTTCAAATTAAATCTCTTTACACGCATTAACAAGAAAACAAGTTTAAATTTCTTTATTATTAGCCTATATATGATTATATACCAATGGAATATTTTTCAATGCATTACAAACACAAGATCGAGAAATTTAGTAAAACGGTTCAAACAAAATTTCTTCTCGTTATTTTGGGATACAAATCTTACAGATTCAGGGTCTTGCATATGGAAGTAACTATTGAAGGTTCAACCTCTTGCCAGACCTTATCTCTGCTCTCACATTGGCTCAGGTAATATCACATTTTTTGGCATGACGACTGAACCAATCTTGGTCCTCTCATTGCAATGTCCGGCGCAAATGGTCCCCGAGTAACTAGTATCTTGAGGATGGCAACGATGTCTCAAGCAGATACCATTAATGGATGGGCCTTGCCACTGGGAAGACACCCTATCATAGTTTTTTTGTGTGCCAATTTTCTTTCTGAAGTTCCCTCAGTTGCAAGCTCGATGGAAGACCAGGTATTTTGGCGAAACTCGACATCCTGAAACCCATGACAAGTCTCTTCTTTTCGCACTTGGCACTCGCTTCAGCCTTCTCTACCGCATATTGGCAACAATATCCCACATCAAAATTTGGACATCGATTAAGTGGTATATAAAGGATATATGCCAATCCAACCATCGTCAATTGGTTTTGAGTTGGAAACCTATAATCTAATATGGTATCAGAGCCCAATGACACACTTTCCAACCCAATTCATTGTCAGTCCGATCAAATTTGGTCTGCAGATCCATGCCTAAATATACTGAGACCGGTAGGTAGAAGCCTAGAAGTACCATTATCTCGAGGAGAGGTATTGAGAATAATATCTCACATCAAAAGTTTGTCATGGATTTTAAGTGGTATATAAAAGATATGAGTTAATCCACTCACTGTCAATTGACTTTGACTTGGAAGCGTATAATTGAATGTGGCATCAGAGCCACCCGATTGTTAGGCCACCCCATAGTGTTGTTCCCACAAATACTCATGCTTCAGATGTTCATGCCTAATCGTGAAGGGAGTCTTAATGACAGAAATTCTCACATTGGTAGTTGGAGAAATTATCAAGTAATATATAAAGGAGAAACGTCAATCCACTCATTGCCAATTGGTTTTGAATTGGAAGTTCATAGTCTAATATGGTATCAGACCTCGATCATACGTTGTCCAACCTGATCCATAATTGGCCCAATCCAAATTTGGTCCGCCGATCCTTATCCACATCAAAAATATCAAAAAAGTATGAACTTTCAAAAGTAAACGTTTTAATCATGAATTTTAAAAGTGTTATTTAAATGTAAATGTTTTGTTAACTTTCAAATTAAATTGCAAGTTTTATTGACTCACCAATATAAGACATGTTGAACATAACACGATGACAGAATTAACTTATTGTTAACAGTAAGTTAACGGCATGCATCATATTACCGAATCAACGAAATTTCTAATGATTTTATAACGAACTTTAATAAAATTTACGGTGTTATAATAAGATTTTATAATGAAATTTAATGTGGAAATTTTTTGAAAGTGATGGTGGTTTAAAGTCCGAAGACAAATATCATAGTTTATTAAAAAAATGGTTTAAAGTGTTAGTTCTATAGCAAAATCTTTAGATATGTTAGTTTTGGGATTAAACTCTCGTTTAAGTCATTTAACAAATATTTTAATAATAAATATCCAGATTTTGTAAAAAAGATCCCACTAATCTTAAAAGGTGAATATATCTTTCGACTAAAGAGCTTTTTTTTTTTTTGCAATCTACACCCACATACAAATTACTACTTTTATGCAGTAGAATCGAACATGAAAATATGACAAGTTTTTGATACCATACCACCACGCTCATAATTGTTTTTGGGAGTTACTTTTGCAAATCTGTGGAAAGGCATTTCCAACCCATCTTTCCATTTTTTACTTTAATTTTTGTTTTAAAATAAAGTAATTTTGTTTTGAAGTTGATTTTTTATCTACTCTACTTTCAACGCTAAAATAGATGAAGATCTCCAATTTTTAGTGTTTAGAAATAGAAACTCCAAATGCAAAATAAAAGTTGGAGATTTCCATTTTAAAATTAGAAATAGAATTAGTACTAAAAAGATTTTATTTTAAAATGGAATTTAGAAATGGTGGAAGGATTTACGTCCACGCAAAGCCTTCCTTCCTACAGCTAAGGAGTTTGGTCAACTCTGAAATACATCTTAATCAAACCAATCGCAAACATTCTGAACAAATCTGGATTATTACATTATTCTCCTTTTCTTTTTAAATTAAATTTTGAAAACAGAAGAGAAAGAAAACTAATATGTCCGACCAAAAAAACAAAATCTAAAAATGTTGGTATCGTCGAAGAATGCTGTCCACAAAAATTTCCGTTTCTAAAATGCATTTCCTAGAAAAAAGAAACAATACCTGATACTTGTGGCGAAAGAGTTCTTAATTCTTACACTGACGATGAAATTATGGCAGGAAAAAGAAGGATGTTGCGATATTTAGGGTTTATAATTTATAATTTAAGATTTATATATGAAAAATGATCATTGAAATGAGAAATATGCGGTGTTTATACATGACAAACATGTAAAAGTTTATGATATGTTGAGTTTTATCATCACATATTATATTTAGTGATAGGTACATGTTTTGCATATTTTTTTTGCTTTGTAGGTTCATGAAGTGGAGTGGATGAAAGGAATGATATATGGAGTGAAGAAGATACAAAAGAGTGAGTTCTGGTGAAGACTGGAGGCTTGAGTGGCCAAGTCACGCATGCGATGTCGTGGCATCCCAGCGGTCTCATGGAACGACAAGAAGATACTGATGGCAAGCTGAAGATTTCACCTTGAAGTTTGGTTGGTATGAGTGAGCGGCTTGACAATCTGGTAGAACTTAGAAGGGAGATCACGCGACGAGACGCCATCGCTAGCACGTAGCGACCAAGATGAACGGTTTCTCAGCACCATGGGAAGGCATCGGCCGGTTCTAGCGAGTTCACGCCTCTATTATGACCTATTTTAGTTGCTACCTGATTTATTTTTGTTTCTTCTCTATAAATACTTGTAAAAAACACAAAACTCTAAAAAAAAATTCTCTCTACAGTTAGTTTTGATATCCAAACTCTCTTTAGATATTTTGGATTGATATTTATCATATTTTTATTTTTTGAATATTATGTAAAACTATATTCAAGAAAACTCATTTTTATAACAAGTGTGAGTCGGAGATTAAAAGTAAATTAAACGGAAAAAAGAAAAAGATAAACCCGCTCAAAAATGATATGGGAATGATGGCCTCGTTAAAATCCAACCCCGAAAAACTCAATTGGGATAAAACCAGAACTGGGAAAAAGAGTACCATCAATTCCCAAAGAGATAAAAATGATAAAACTGAAAACATAAGTAGAATGTCCGAAGGAGGTAACTTAAGTCAACAACCCATGAATCTAAACCAATCTCTCAGTCCCTCCAAGTGCTTCCCTTGCAATTGGAGAGTGGAAAGCCGATTTCGCATAATTCTATCAATGTCTTTGATGAGGATACTCTGATCTTTAGGCAGCTCGCTGTGACGTCTCATGTTTTGCTCCTACCAAATAACATGGATTATGCTAGATTAGAATGAATTGATGGTTAGATGATTGCTTAAATTGATTATTGTTAGGTCCTTCATTTGAGTTGATCATAATGTTAGATTTGACTTGATCTCTCAATATTTAGAGTTTAGACATTTTAGGCCCGGAAAGTGTTCGTTGAAATGCTTAAATAAAATTTTTATGAGTTTTACATATCTACCCAATGAGAATTGATGATTAAGGTGTTTAGTTAACTTATTGAGATTGTTCATTAATACTCATTGATTATGATATTGCTAATGAAAGTTATGTTAATACTTAATTAGTAAAGTGATTAGTTTCACAGAAGTAGATTAGTCATAGTTGTGAATTCCATGTTTTACGATGTTGCTTAATTCAATTTATTACGTTATTATTTGATTATTCGTTTACTTTTATAATAGTAGAATCCATGGTCAAATGTCTTTCTTTGTTTTCTTCTTTGAATTTCACTTTTTCATTTTCTTATTTACAAAATTCAAATCTCTATTTTGATATACATTAGTTTTTTGAAACTTGCATCTCTAATATGTAGTTTTTGATCCTTAAGGATTCAATCCTAATGTATGGACAATAGGCTTAATTGATAGCCCTAAAACCTCTTTATCAGTTTCTAAAAACATGTGAAAATTTTTAGAAAACATATGAAAATCTATGATATATATTAAAAAGAAAAAATTTACAGTAATGTAAACATAATTATAAACCCTTTAACAAAAAAATGTGTAAACATATTTATATTACCAAAATAATTTTGGTTATAAAAAATTGGTTGGTAATTTCTGAAAACTTGTTAAATTTTATGAAAAATTGTAAAAAATTCCAAAAAATCTAGATATTTAAATAAGCTTCCACAACATTATGATATTTCACCAAATTTATATTTTGAATCATTATGAAACTGAAAATAGTTTTAAAATATATATTTATTTTTATATGCATTATAGGTACACAATCAACTATTTCACCATCTTTAACTTTATAATCTAACATTATAAATAATATTTATCTATGAACATAGATCATTTTCATTTGTATACTATAGTATCTCAAATATCTATTAAAAGACTATTAATATATATATATATATATATATATATATATATATATTACAATGATTGATATCACTAATCAATACGGCTCCAATTGATGAATATCATTTTTCAAACTGATTTCATCTAAACTATTTAACATTATATCATCATAAAGAATTTTGTAGTGTCGAATTTAATTTACTATTTTTCTAAATAATATTTTTCAGAAACAAGATTGCAAGATTGATAGCGATACTATTACTATGTAATTTAGATGGTCCAAACTAGTGTCCTTGAACTTTTTGGTAAAATCTCTTATCATATATATATATATATATATATATATATATATATATATATTAATCCTTTCTTTAAATATGAAAAATCATCATTTTATTAATTCAAATATTTCCGATATCATTTACTTAAAGGGATGTAAACATGCGATAACAAGAAGCATCCATATGGCAGTGGATGCTAACTAAAACAACGTCAAAAGAGCACAAATACATATTAAACACACCACTGTCCTCCTTAATTAGGGAGATAATGACTCCTTAACCAATCAAATTTAAAAGTCATTGGTTTTAGGAATATGCTCAAAAGACCTTGATGAGTGGTTGATGTCATGAACATTTATCCATCACTGTCATTTTATATACTCCCTCTCCTTCTAATTTTTTTTTTTAGAGTTTGCCCATATATTAAAAGTTAATAACTGTTTAGCTATACCTACATTATTTTCCAATCCTAAAACAAAATCCAATAAATATGAATCATTAGTTTTCTTTTATAAATTTTACTATTGAAATGTACACTTTCTTGATAAAAATATAGAAATCTAAAAAATCGAATGTTATAAAACAAGAAACAGTAAAATTTTAAATTCAAACTTTTAGAAACGGAAGGAATATCATTATTGCTGGTATTTTTAACGAATAAATCTTTCAAAAGAAGATGAATTATGATATATACAATTAGAAATCCATCTAAATTTCTTAACAATAGTTGTACTAGGTAATAGATGCATGCACTTTATATTTCTCCTAATCTAGAAAGCGTGGGAGAGTGGAAGAACCATTTCCAATATATCAACCTCAAACTGAAATTGGAGATCTTTTTCGTAAAATAATTTCTCTTTTGCGTAGATCACTTATTGAAAATTACATCTCATCACTGATTTTGAAACCACCCTTAGAGATCCACATCAGGTGAGAAACTCTTTTGAGTATGGTGGAAACTATATTAAAAATATTAATTTAATACTGGTGAGAAACTCATTTGAATATCGTACCATTATTAAATTAATATTTTTTATATATCTCATTTATTTAATTAAATTTATTTAAAAAGGAATTGAGCCAATCTCATTTTAACAAATGGCATGAATTTCTCAAAATTTGTGGAGAGGTTCTTCACGGAGAACAGTTAACAATGACAGGGACAAGAGAAATCATCTCTATATTAAAAATACATATTTTTGCTTACGTATTAAACCCATAAATTTTCTAAAAAAAATTTATTTTATTTTATTAATTCATCATTTATTTTAAAATTTTCCATTTGCCAAACACTCCCATTTAAATTAAATTCTTTATTTTATTAGTTTTATTTTATTTGTCAAACAATAATAATTAATTTATTTATAGTTCCATATATAAGTGAAGGCAAATTCTTATTTCTATAAATAATTCTTTTATTCTTTTTAATTGAAATTGAAATATAATTATTTCCCAAAGAAATTTATACAATTTTTTCATATTTTTAGCCTTAAAAATTAATAACAAATCAGCACACTAGAAAATTTTTATAAGAAATAGTTAATCTATGATGATAATAATTGAATATATTATAAAATCTATAAATTTAAAAATTAAAAATATACAAATATACATAACACCAATAGCGTAATTAATACCCTTTATAATCTATATAAATATAAATAATAAAAACATATGCGATAATCATAAAAAATCTTAATCAAACAACAAATTAAGTGAACTATATATATAATAATAATAAAATCAAACACAATTACTTTTTCTTGAAATATATCATAAGTTAATAATACATTTATCATATATATATATATATATATTAAATAAAAATATTTATAAAATTAAGTAACAAAAAAAATTCTCATGTATGGCACGGGTTTTTACCTACTGTTTTCTAATAGTGTGTTTTTTACCATTTATTGCAATATTGTCTTTTATATATATATATATATGGTGGTAAAATGTAAGTCTATTTTAAAAATTTTGACAAAAGTATAGAGATAATATAACGATAGCAGAAAGACCCGAAACTACAAACTAACAAAGTCAAACAACAGCAATACGCAAACCAACACAAAAAAAAACCAATAAGAAAATACATCTTGGCGGGGGAAGACACTGAGCAGCAAAGAGTTTGCAATCACGAGCTCCCTAACGCAACTCTCAAGCTTCAGCTCTTTACATAGTTGTTGTGAGCGACCGCAATCCTTAGCCAGCCTTCAAAACCATAGATCGAGCGGCACATGCAGTTTCGCTGAAAAAAGCACAACAAGAACCTGTAAAAGGATAAAACAAATCCAAAGCTACCAATATAGGAAGCTTCATCGGAAGCTGCCTTCATCAAACCAATGATGTCACCACCGGTTTTGCAAGCTGAGTTGAAAGGCGACACCTTGCTCGGAGCTAAGAAGTCAAAGAAGCCGCCTCCAACCATCAAGCCCGAAGCACTGCAAAGACCCTCCAAATCAACTCCCTCGGTGAGAAAGAATATTGGACAAAGCATCCCCGAGACCACAAAATCTCCCGTTAGCAACCTCCACCACCTTGAAGATACCTCACCCGCTAAATCCTTTGACGGCGACCGCTGATTACCGAATACACCCGATGAGAAAAGAAGCTCCACCACCGAAGCCAGACGGAGAACACCACGAACACAAGAAATCCCGCCCAAACCACCAAAAACCCCGTCGAAGGGACCACGACCACACTGAAAGACACTCACACCGATCAGTGGCTAAATACCTAAATTAATAAATGTCGTGTTTAATGGATACAGACCTCTTCCGAGGATAGCGCGCACACATTATGAACTTTAAGGAGACATAACCAACAGATGTTACAATATTCATGGTTATCTTCAAGGATATAGAGATCCAAGTTTGCCAGCTCCATTTTATTTTTTCTATTTCAAAACAACCTCAATATTGACTATATCAGAACTTGAATCATAACTATGGACACCTTCAACCAAATTATTATAGATCAAGAACACCTCTTTAAGCACCACATTAAGCTCCAATAAAACATCATAATTGTGATAATGTTACTAAAAATGGGGTTACTAAATCACCAGCGGTTCAAATACACTTCAATCATCTCTAATGCTATCTACAGATCTAATCTCTCTTATCCATACCTTTTCACTTCTATTTATCACACATATGCTTTGGAACATTGCAACAATCAATTAAAATGCCAAGATTATAAATTTTTGAACAATGGGTGGCCGCAACTTCATGCGGCTGCGGCATACGGCGAAGTGATGATCGTTTGTCAGTAGCAACCTCATGCGGCCAGACACAGATTGATGCGTCAAAAATTTTTAGTCTCAGAAGAATCTAGCGGCGTGTCTCACACTGTTGTGTCTGAAACCTTGAAAAGTCAAAAATGCCCTTACTTTTATCCGTGAATTACAAAAAATTGCCATTAAACCCTAATATCTCCTCTCCCGCGATTAACCTCTCTTCTCTCACGCCTCCAATCACGATCACGCAGATCCTCCATCACTGAGCTACCATCGTTGCCGCCGGAATCGTTGGTTCACATCGTCAGAGAGTCGCTGAAAAGGTACTCTGAAATCCTTCTCTTTCGTTGTTTATTGAGCTCCGCCGGTTGATTTCAAATAAAACTTTTGATCCATCTTTGAAAATCGTTTACGACTTTGTTGCCTCTTTGCATCTCAGACCCATTTTAGTGCCTAATCTGACTGCAATGTTTGTTGTTTGCTATGGGACCTCTTATTCTCTGTCTTTGCTCTATTGCCTCTATGTTGTTTACGACTCTGTTTTCTATGAAAATCGTTTACAAATCTTTTGTTTGCATCTCAGACCCATTTTGTTGTTTCGGTTCTCTTATCAGCTTGGGTTTAAAATGTCTTTGCACTATTGCCTCTATGTGTTAGGTGTTAGGTTTTAATCCAGATTAATTATTCTTAAATCTCAGCATCTATGTTTCTAATAAGAGATTCGTACTTTGATTTGTTGTCTCAATAGCTAAGAGAAACATGTTGTGTATGTGTTCATTGTTGAAATTGACTTTTGCTTTTTTAAAAGTTTCAAGTCTTCAAAGTTTAGATGCATCCTTGTTTTTTTTTTGACTTGAAAGATTTTTCATTTGACGCCCAAACAGCATATGTAAAATAATAATGTCCGAAAAAACGATTTAGGTTAGATGTTTTAAGGATTTTAAAATGAAAATCTAATTTTGAATCAGTTCTATATTAATTTGTCTGTTGTTGAATTGAAAACCCCTTTGATCAATCTATCTTGATTATGTTTGCATCATAACCATGTTTCGATTCAAACACCTAGATCAAATTTTTAGGGAACAAAAGATTATGCAATTTGAATAAGTTTATAAGCTATAAATTCAGTCATCTATTGTTTAATTGAACAAACAAAATTTTGAAAATATCAATTCAGATGCTTGATTGATCGATTACGCAATAACACTTGAAGATGAACATATGTTGTTTCTGTTTTTTAACTTGATTTGACATATTGCAATTTTTAGTTAATATAACCCTTGAGCTAATGTCAGCAAATGGTAATTATTCTTCACATCCAATAAAATCTTTCCCTAATCATAAGACTGTTGATATTTGAATCCTCTATCTTGAATCCGTAGTTTTACCACTGAAAACTCGATAACTGCATGTGAACATTCATTTGAATCCAGTAATAAATGATGGGTATGTGCTTAGTTTTGTTTATACGATTTATATATATGTTTATATCGCATATCTATTAATAGGTTAAAAACTGAGAATGTTCAATTGGATTTTACCAAAAATCTTTTTTTACCGAGTCATATATAAAGCTATTGTTGAGTCTTCTTGTTGAAAATTCGGACAAGAATAGATTGATAAAGCTGATGGATATTTGTTGATATATTTGTAGATTTTAAGCAAGGATCAGAGATAAACAAATGACATGGCTAATGATGTAAGTAATTTGTGGGTTATTTATTTGTTGATCTTGTGACTGATTTTATGCATTGTATTTTAGAATTGGACCGATAAGGAATGTCGTTTATTTTTCATCTTTATGCGGATGAGAAAAAGAAAGGAAACAAAATAAATGTTGGAATGAATCAAACAGGGAAAGACTTCATTATAAAGAAATTTGAAGAAAGATTTGGGAAGGGAATCCTCCAGTGAGAAAAGTTCAAGAACAAGTATGATACTAATAGAAAATCATACACCAAAATTCAAGAAACTAACTCACAATAGAACAGGATTTGGATATGATGATATGGAAAGATTGGATATGTCTGATCATTGGTGGGAAGAACGCATAAAGGTAAGTAATATACTTTTTTGTGATTGCTATAAGTTGTTTAGGATGTTTAGGATAGTTCCTTGCAAAACCCTTTTTAAAAGGACTTCCTTTAAAGGGTTCAAATTTCATGTCGATTTTGATGATGTTAAAACATATCGAATTGTCAGCATTGAACTGGAACTCGTTTAGCTTAGTGTTTTTGTTGATGTCTATGAGAAAAAAGTAGGCTTATCTTCGTAATAACAAGTAGGCTCATTGTATAATTTTACATTCTTAACTAAAAGAAATAGCTAATTGAAAAAAATTTAGTTCACTAACCGTTAGATGACTACATAGCTTTTAATAACTTTTAATCGGTGGATTAATGTTGTACTTATATTCCTCTTGAATCAAGTTTTATGTTTATTTTTTTCTAGGAATGGCCCGATGATAGAAAATACCGAAACAAGTTGTATGCTAATATAGATGTGGTAGTGTTGATGCAGTGCACCGTCAGGGTTTTGTAGCATTTGCTAGTGTTGCAGACAAGATTAGCTATTTGGAGCATAGGGTCGGAACAAAACTTGATGATTGACTTTTGTTTTTTTTACCTTTATCTTGGATGTTTTTTTCTTATGAAGCATAATCGAATATTTACTTTGTTTTTATTTACCTTTAGCTATCTTGGATTTTTTATTATTATTTTGAAACTTTGTGATTGACTTTTAGTTTTTAGATTTTTCATTATTATTTTGCAGATGGTTAAAAGATGGATATTGGATGATGATGATTATGATGATGATGATGAACATGGTTTGTTTGGTTTGCTTAATATTGAGAGATTGAGTCATAGAACAAATCGTAGAAAAGGATGGCGTTATTTTCAGCAACTTATGCATTGATCAGACCAACAATGATATGATATTCTTCGCATGAACCAGAGAACATTTGAAAATTTATATAGAATGCTAATTAGACGATATGGGTTACAAGATTCTAAAAATGTCTATGTTGAGGAATTTGTTGCCATGTTTCTTGAGGTGGTTGGTCAAGATAAAACTATGTGGGTTATAGCTGAAAGATATCAAAGGTCATTAGATATAGTAAAAAGAAAACTTGATGATGTTTTGAGTGTTATTCTAAAGTTTGCAGCCGATACTATAAAACCATAAGAAGGTGAATTTATAAGAGTTGTTTTGAGGAATGATGATCTATATTGGCCATTTAAAGATTGTATTGGAGCACTTGATGGAACTCATGTCCCAGCCCGCCCTCCTAGTCGAACTGCGGAAGCATATAGAGGTAGAAAGCGGGAGCCTATAATGAATATCCTTGCTATATGTAACTTCGATATGAAGTTCATATACGCATATGTTGGTGTACCAGGTAGAGCACATGATACAAAGGTATTGACTCATTGTGCGGGGAAAATACTATCCGCCTAATGAAAAATACTATCTAGTTGACTCTAGATATCCCATTAGAACATGGTATCTTGGTCCGCATCGTCGGATACGATATCATCTTGATCAATTTGCTAGAGGAGGACCACCAACAAACACACGAGAGTTGTTTAACCGAAAGCATTCAAGTCTACGATCAGTGATTGAGTGAAAATTTGGAGTATGGAAAGAAAAATGGAAGATTTTAGATCGTAAGCATCCAAAGTATGGTTTGACAAAGTGGATCAAGCTTGTAACAGCGACGATGGCACTATACAACTTCATATGTGATTCACATTGGGAGGATTCTGATTTTTTACATTGGCAAAACACAGACAAATATCATGTTCATGGTGATGAGAAGAAGACGAAGAAGAATAAGAAGATGTATATGAGCCGACCGGTGATAAAGCGATGGAAGCTTTGCGTGACACCATTACAAATGAATATGGTAAGGACGTCGATTACCTTATTAGATATTTAACTTTGTTTAATATTTTACTTTATTTTAGTTTATGACTTGATTAATTATTTTTGTTATGTTATGTTTTATAACTTGATGTATTACTTTTTTTACTTAAATAATTTTGTTTAATATTTATGTTTTAATTTTTTTATGATTTATCACAAAAATTATTATATTATAATTATATTTAACTAAGAATTACTACTATGATTGTTAACCATACAAAAAAAAATTAGAATGAATGTGTTATTATATTTAAATTATATAGTAATCATAACAAATATATAACAAATTTATAAAAATTAAATTTTAGAATTAAATGAAAACCATATTCGTGGTTGTTAAACGGACAGACGATGCGACCAAACGTGTGACTGTTAAACGAACAAACTTGTGGTCAGACGCTGCGACTAGACGCGCAGCTGTTAAACAAACAAACCTGCAGACAAATATTGCAACCAGACGCATAGTTGTTAAACGAACAAACCTATAAACAGACACTGCAACCAAACGCGCGGTCTGCTCCTCTTTGGCATCAAAGATATGGGCGTAATTCTTTTGACAAAATAAAGCATTTGACACATTGTCAAACTTTTCATTTCGTCAAACAAAAACATTTATTTTTTATTAAATCATATCGTTGGCAAACCTTTTGATCAAAAAGATTATTGTACAGGGATATTTGGATATTTAAGGTCTCTTTTCAATCACTTATTTTTAGGTTACGTACATTTCTTAACTCTTGTAGATTATTGTACAAGGATCACATGGTTTTCTCATACAATGATGTTTTCCTCCATTCTAATAAGTTAACTTTTAAAGATATTCTGAAGTGTAAAGGCATTTTACATCACTTTTTATTTGTTTGATACTCCTCAACAAGATTATATCCTTGAAAGAAATCATCACACATTCTAAGTGTAGCTAGAGTTCTCTTTCAGTCAAAAAAATATTGCTCTAATTGTATTGATATATCTCTGCAAATTCATAAGAACAGAAGCTCCAACACCACAAAAATCAAGCAATTGAATCGCAAGATATATAAAAATCTTTTATCAAATTTCGAAATCAAAATCAAAACCAATATGAAAACTCGAATCTGGGAGATTTTTGAGAGAAGGAGCTACGAGCTACGAGTTTCCAAAGAGAAGCGAGGTTAATCAAGACAGATGAGAAGGATAGGTTGATTCATAAGGGGAATTTTGTCAAATGACATACTCCAAAATGGTATTAGTAAAAATGGAAAAGAGGTGATGGTAGTTTTATAAAGTGGTAGCTTAAGAGTGACATTTCACAAAATTTCTCTTATTTCTTTTAGAAGATATTTTTGCATTTAGAATTTTGGTTGGAAAATTGTTTTAATTTACCATACCTGACACCACATATCTTGTTCACCAACTTAGTCAGTTTTGGCACAATCTCACAGTATGCATCTCAAAGGATTGTGAGATGTGTCAAGAAATATATAATCCTCGCAAAAGTATTTTATTCAACAAATTAAAAAACTTGGATACATTGTTTTCCTCTGATGTTGATGGGGATGCATATCTTGATTCAAGAAGTTACGTTAATGCTTTTGTATCTTTTTGAGTGATTTTCTAATATATTGGAAGTCATGACATCTCCAAAAGTAAGGTTTCATGTTCTCCAAAAGTAATTTTAAAACTTCATAATTTGAGGTTTTGAAAAGTAAAACCTCAAATTTGAGGTTTCATGTTTTTATTTATATTGCAGTCCTTCTAACTATTTATTTCACAATTAATCTTACTAATTTTTTTGTTAATCATTTTAGTCCCTAAAAACCTTTGTGTAATATATTTTCAATATATTCTTATAAGTTTAGTTCTTACATATTAAATTACTTCAACATACTCTTATAAACTTAGCATTCACATATTAAATTACTTCAATATATGTTTAGTAATTTAGTATTTTACTTATAATTTGTAATTTAGTTTGTATGTTTTTAATATAATTGTATGTAATAATGTATTTTTTATTAATAAATATTGCTTGTAATATTTTTAAATGTATGTTTTATAGTTATTTATTAAGTCTTTAGGATTTTAATGAATTATTATGAATGTTAAGAATTATAGTGTAAAATACAAATTTTACAATGTTAAATTTAAGATTTTATTTTTGGACACAAATATCTTCAAATTTGAAGTTTTGCAAACCTTAAAATAAAATTTCGGAGATGCGCTACGAAACAACAATGTCTCTAAAAGCAGAGTTGCATTTTTAGTAGACACAACGCCTAAACTAATATGGTTGAATCACTTACTTTGTGATCTTCATAACCTTCGGGACCTACAAACATGTTTTAAGACAACACATCTACGGTTTTATATCCTCTAATTAACTTACTGGTTCATGAGGACACAAAAATATATAAACTAGACTGTCATTTGCTCGTGACAAACTCAAATGAGATTATAGTGGGCATATGGCCTCTAAAATATTCATTACTTTTAGGTTCAAAACCTTTTTGGAGCTAAAAAATATTTTACTTGGACACCTATAACTGTCAGTACCGTTATGTTACTGTCCATTAAGATTTTTGTGCTTTTAAAAAATGCATTTTTACCAAAAAACTTTTCTTGAAATATATATCAATGGGAGCCCGAGCCACGAGCGACCATTAAATTGATTTCATTGGCCTGACCTCTAAGAGACAATAGGCTTATTTGTGAGAGGTCAAAATTCCAAAGCAATAAAAATAAACAAGTAAACAAAAAAAATTGGAATTCATAAAACGTGGGATATAATGACATATATCATCAACGCAATAAACTATATAGCACATTTTCTTTACTTCCCATTATTTATTTTATCCCACACGATTGATTCGCCACGCAGAAGTGGCAATAAGCGGCCGAGTTTGCCATCCAAGCAACAAACAACCTTCATTCTCCTCAACATTGTACCCATCAGCTCCAGCATAAAGTTCCAACAACATACTCGCCTGCTTATACGCATTCGAACCGATATTAACTGGTTCAAATCCTCCTAAACCAAACCGGTTTCTCCACTGATTTAGAGTCTCGTGTCTCTCAACTCGGTCTTCCCCTTCGCATGCTACTAGGTTCAGTATCTGCCGTCCTAGGAATAGCTCAGACATCACTCGGTCTTGGCTCGGCGGGCCTTCGAGTGAGTCGAATAAGCTGGAGTAGTAATGAAGCGATTCGGTAAACCGGTCGAGAAATACGGTTCCATTGTGGTTCGCTTCTTGCTCAACCACGGTCATGATGTTTGGTCGGATTGATTTAATCGTGGACAGAATGTTATCAATCGAACCGGGATGAGCCAAGAGACGATGGAGCTCAAAAACCGAGTTAACCGCAACTGTTTCTGAACCAGAACCGGACCGGATATCAAGCATTTCCGGTCTAAGAACAGATAAATTACTCAAAGCAATGCTCTTGAATTCGAAATTCAGACCAATTGTATTCGCAAGCTGACCAAGTTTCCAACCAACTTCTTGAATTTCGGTTAACGAAGAACCGATTCCGGTTAACCGAAAATCAGGTGGACCATTAGGACGAAGGGCAAGAGCTTGAATTAAAGCCGGCCATTGTAAACCATGATTGAGTCCTAAATCAATAACATGAACCTTCTCCGCCGTGGCAAAGGCCTCAAGTATGGCTTGATTGGCCGTGAAATGAGCGAATTTAAGATACGGACAAGACTCATAGAAATGAATCTGAAGAGTGTCTGAAAACGAAGTCAAACTGACGTCGTCTCGAGGGTAAATTCGGTAAATCCTCCTCGCAAGTCCTTCAGCGAAGTAAGTTGCAACTTTCCTCATAGCACCAGCTTGAGAAGACGCGAGTAGACCCACGTGCTTAACAAGCGCGTCAGCTAACTTCAAATTATTCTGTTGAACCGCTTCAGCACACGCTAGAAGCGCGTGAACTAAACGCACTCCAGTTTCTTGAGAATCCAAAACCACAACAGAGCGCGTGGACGACTCCGATTCCATTCTCGTTCTCTTGCTTCGACGAGTCACGTGCTCGTCACGTGGGTACACTGCAGAGCCAGGGATAGCTCTCAGATCGTACTCGGAGCCGGGTTTCTCTTGAGTTCGGGTCGGGTCAAGATCCGAGAGCATGCTTTCGACCCAACCAGAGAGATCAGAAGGGTTGTAATGAACAGTTTCATCAGAAAGATTCGAGATTCCATCGCCAAGAACCATCTCTAACTGCTCAAGCTTGTGTGCCACGTCAGCCATGTCGGAAGATCGAACTTTATAACCTAAAACCACCAAAAGCTCGTCAACTCCGGCGGCTTCTTCCTTACTTGAACTTCCAACTTCTCCGGTGGAGGATTCACGGTGGTTATGCTCTCTCTTCATCTTAAAAAAAAAAAGAAAACTTTCACTTTAAATTTTGAGCTGTTTTAATAATTTATAGTTTAAAAAGATGAACTGTTAACCAGAGAAGAGAAATAGGAAGAGAGGAAGAAGAAGGTGAGAGGAGATTATGAACACGGGAGTGTCATAATAATTGAAGAAGAGAAATAAATAAAAAATATTATATATATTTTTTAACAATGATATGATTTTTATTATTAAAAATAAAAATTTGGGGTTTCGGGCCAGCTTTTAATTGGAGTATATGAAATTTAGTACCGGCAAGTTCTTAAAAGCAAGAGCAGAGCCGTGGTACAACCGCAATCTAAAGCAATTATAAAAGGAAATATATTTACCTCTTTTCTTTTCCTATTTATAAACTGTAATAATAGATTCCTTTCATCTTTTTCTGCGAATAATTTTTTTTATTTTCAAAATATGCTCCTCGAGAAAATGCAATTTGATTGATGTAAACCTGACAACATTATTTGAAACGAGATATTCTATATATTGTGGTGTATTAAAATTATTTATATTAGGAGGAAAAAAACCTTTTTTCGGTATGTGATTATTTTGTGATGTGTGAGGTTTGTTTCTACATCAATATCGAAGACTATAGAGTGAATTAACAACTATGATTTGGAAGTTGTATAGTAGAGAAATAATTTAGGTTAAAAAGTCCAATTTCTATAGCCAACTACCACCCTAACTACAAAGACATCCATTTTACTTTGGGTGCAAATGGTATCTATAGACTATAGATGAATGAACTGAAAAAAACTTAAAACAGAAAAAAATTAAATTGAATTTTATTTCCTTTCAAACTAGTAGATAAATAAGTTGGATTAATTTTTTATAATTTATTCATTTTTCAATATTTTTAGTTGAATGAAATGAATGATTTTTCAACTTTTTCATCCTAAATGGTGAAAATTTAGATGAAGAGTTTAGTCAACTACTTTCATTTCTCTAATTGTACAACCAAATGGTTTATTCAGATGGTGATTAGGAAATGTACATTTTATATGTTATGTTGTGATTATCTTTTTAACTTTTTATATCGTCATTTATGAGAATTAAGGGAGGAATTCATTATAGAAAAGGTTAAAAACGATAATCACAACATAACATAATAAAAATACGTTCCTGCTCTGGGATCACGTGGTAAAATGTTTTAAAATATTATAAATTTTAATTTAAAATATTATATATGATAATTTTTATTATTTTTATTTTTATTATATTATAATAATTTATATTATTTAATATTTTTTTATTTTGGACGAATGTGAATTCGGATATTTATGGATATCGACATATCCGGATCTGAATAACATAAAATTCATGGATATCTCTGACCATCCATAATATCTATAAAAAAAATATTAAACTATAAATTCCTGAAATTTGCTTCTTCTTTTTTTGAATTTTATATTCCATATGTTATTGAGTGATTAATTTATAGTGTTTTTTGTTAGCATTTTTTCTACTTCGTAAATAATGCTGTAAAGTTAGTTTGAATGCAAATAATAATAGCTGTTGCACGTTTCACATTTTGCGATGTGAATTTTTAAATCAAATTTCTAACTTATTCTTTGTCTAGAACTGGATACTTCAGTTTACAGACTAAGGAGGATTAACCTAATCTAGCTTCTGAATTGATTGGTTTAAACTACTTTAAAGTATGGCATGCATATCGAATCACTCGTACTAGCTGGACAAAGACTAGAGTTTAGTAGTCTAACAAATTTGCAGTTAAGTTTTAGTGTCATATGGTACATTTATATCATATACATGTATCTTTTTCTATACAATGGAATATTTTTTCAAGAAAAGTGGAAGTTTTATTAATACTTAAAATGAAATTTGTAACGCCCATACCGTACTGTCCGTGGGCCCCTACACTTACTTGGTCTTTGAGTTGCATTCTCGTCCGACAGTCGGTGCGTTATTCTGGAAAATTTAGAAAACTTGTTATTATTTATATAAATCACCATATGATATTTTTTCGTATTTTGTTTCCATTGACATAATAACGAAAATCATTGTTCAATCGGTCATACATTTTTAAATTGCTCCATTTCGATCATACGTAACTTTGAAGTTCTCTCTAGATAAGTAATAGAAAAAATAAGTGTATTTTGGTAACATAAATAATCAAGTCAAATTTCTTAAGTGTTCATCATGCACCACTTTATACCAAAATTTAAGATTTTACAAAATTGGTTAAAGCGAGTTACAGTTTTTTTTACTACCATAAAAATTCCTCTCCAAATATAAGGGATGCTGAAACTATAGCCACACTTCTTTTTATCGGTGATCGATAGTTGGTAGCTTTTTTAGCCTTGTCCTTTTTTGCCTTTTCTTTTAGTTATGTTTTTTGAATGGGTAATTGTGTGGTTTTAGACGTGATGTTCGATTTTCTCAGATCTCATAAAAGTTAGAATATAATGTTAAGTGGTAGGGACAAGATCAGAAAGTCGAGTATATGGTGCTGGATCAGAAAGTCGATAGTACGGTTCTGTTATCTGAGACGGTGCAAACGCCTCTATCTTTACATCATTTTCTTTGTTAGATTAGTTCTTCGGTACAGCTATATTGCTCTAGTGTGCAAGTTTTTTTGGTGTGGTTACATCATTTTTTGGTGTGTTTTTTGTTTCTATCTATCATATTGGATCGAGATTTGTTATGTACGTTAGTTCGAGATTTGTTATGTACCTTGAGCTTGATTACGTTGTTTTGTCTCTTATCGAAGAGTATTGATGCACATAAATCGCTTTACCATAAATCACTTAAATTAGGCATAATCCCATAGTATTGATCACTTAAATCGCTTTACCATTCATTGGTAGACCATGATTAGTGTTATCACACTCTTGTAAGTTATATCAGATGAATCACTTATGCTACGTGTAGCTTTAGGTAAATAATGTTGCGCTACTCATTTATTTTATTTTATTTTTCTCCATTAAACCAACTTTAGAGGTGTTTAGACTTAAATTTATTAAGAACTGAATAATTAGATAGGTAAAACCACATTTTACTTATGTCAAAAATACAAATTCGTAATTTCTTGGTAAAAACACAGTTTCACAATTTTCTTAAAATTTTGAATAAAACATGATTCTTATGTTTACTAGGGAAAATGCGGAACCACATTTTTTCATTAAAATTGTGAAAATATGATTTTGCATTTGCCTGCCAAAATGTGGTGTACTATTTTATGTTTCCCATCAAAACATATTTTCGCAATTTCCAACCAAAAGTGAGTGTTTGTGGTTTACACCAACATCATGTTTGCATGGTTTTCAGTCAAAATCACAATTCTAAATTTTTCCATCAAAATATGATTCTATGTTTCATGCGATAAAATGGTTATGAGCGGAGTTGTGTGTTATTGTGGTATCATATACAATATTTGGTGGAAAAAAATACATTTTTCATAATGTTGCAATATTTTTTTGGTAGGAAAACATAGATTAGAAATTTTTTTACAAACTGTAATTTGATGATAGTTTTGAAATTGCGGGTTTGGAGGCAATTCTTCCAAAAAATTCATGGGTCTACTCGGTCTAACTTTCCAACTAAAATCTTTATTTATGAGCAACTTTTTGAAGATTTTTGTAAAATCTGTAAAATTTTCTTCAATTTTTTGTAAAATATTTTGATGAAAATCAACATGAATATCGTTTCTTAACCTTTTAATTAAGATCAACATCCTATCTTTTCTGAACCTTTTAATGATGCAATAGTGAAAGATTTATAATCTCTCTATCTTTTTCTTTAAAGTATATTTTTCCTTTTTCGTATGTTTATTGCTTGGATAGTTGGCTAGATTAGGATAAATTAGTGGTTGGATGTTGATTGATGTTTAGGGAATCTTGCTAAATCCTTCAATTATGTCGCTACTAATGCTAGATTATATTTGATCATTCTAATTTAATTCATTGACTTTTTATTGCCTCAAATCTGTTTGTGGAAATGTCTAGATCAAACTTAAAGAGCATTTATTTCCTAACAAATGAAAATTAAAGTTAAGATTTTTATTAAGGTTGTTGATGGTTAGTGCCTTGGGAAATGAATGGTCATAACGAAGTGATCAATACTCTGGGATTGTGCCTAATTCAACTTCTTTGATCATTATTTGATATTTGATTCATGCTTGTCTTAGTTAAACCCTTTATCCAATACTTTCTCTTGGTATTATCCAATTACAAGTCTAATTGCTCTTTTTGACCTTATTGCTCATCCATAGAGCATGGCTCATTTAGTATTATGATTTGTTTTCATGTGATTTAGCAATCTAGAAAGCTAAAAAGTAAAGAAACAAAAAACTTTCGCTCTATATTATTTCTAATCTTGCATTTTAGTTTTAGATTGTTTGGTCGTACGTTGTGCATTGGATCTCGTGTATATTATGGTGCAACTAAGACATGTACTTGTAGTTAATTTTGTGGGTTTTAAAGTTGACCTATCAGTAACATGTAATAAATGTTTCCTAAGCAAGTGGCCAGAAACCATACTAATATTTCAAGCCATCTTATTCTTAAATATTTTCTGAACGACTTTGCTGAAATTAAAAAAAAAACTATAATATGTACGAAATAATATGGTTAATGTGAGATTCATAAGGGGTCATGTGCATTGTCAAGATTTTGACTTAAAATAGTAAAAGGCTAGACAATGTTAACGTGAAGTAGCCGTTGTTGTACTAAGAAGGAATTAAAGTGGTTGGATTGTTATGGTGGGGCAAAAAAGAGGCCAATAATTCCATAGCCAATTTCGGAAAATTAATTCAATTGGTGCCAAAGAAAATATAAATAGAAATGAACTAAATTTACGATTGTACCCCTAATCAAGGTCCACAATGACACGATGCTTTCTTTTTGATGATTTTGGCCCTTCACATCCATACGTATGACACCAATTCATGTTGGTGTGGGGACTTTTGTTTTGCTGTATAATATGATCGGTCGTTCCATGTGACTCACGTTCCTTGTCGCTCTCACATTTTGCCCCATCTCCGATCGATTATCATCACTCACAAGCTTTTCAATCCTTTTTTCGCCAAAAGTGATATCAAAAGCGTGTGGTCCCTATTTATGATAATTATTCATATACCTGAAGTGAATTAAAAGTTGTAATTTTTAGGAATGCAATGAAATAACTAAGTTTTTCTTTAATTAAGATTGTGTTTTCTTGTGACAAACAAGTAGTAACTACGCGAGAATCTTATGAGAAGTGACTAAAGATAAGGGTTTACAAACAATCATATAGTGTGAGCGTTTTTTTGTCTATTGATTAACATTTTAATATAGTTATTGAAATGACTAGAATGGAGATATAAAAGCAATAAAGAGATATATAAGACAATATCCTTTTTTTTTATTAGGAATCATTTAAACAATCTTCTACAATATATGTTTAATAAGATTGAATCAAGATACAAACTTGATAATGAACAATTTTTATTTACCCAATCTCACAC
Source organism: Cardamine chenopodiifolia (assembly GCA_963922655.1). Classification (NCBI taxonomy): domain Eukaryota; kingdom Viridiplantae; phylum Streptophyta; class Magnoliopsida; order Brassicales; family Brassicaceae; genus Cardamine; species Cardamine chenopodiifolia. Next base: position 11,774,317 of record OZ000476.1, on the reverse strand, counting down.
GTATCTAGCCACATAAAAACATCAAGTAGTAATTACGCGAGAAATCTTATGAGAAGTGACTAAAGATAAGGATTTACATTCTACAAACAATTATATAGTGTGAGCTTTTACTATAGTTATTTTGAGATTGGGGCTAAGATATTTTCCTATCTAATTATGTCTGTTCATCTACAATAAAAGAGAAGGCAATCATGAATAGACAATTATTCTACTGACAGTAATAAAGTTTCTGTGCCTGCATGAGCACTAAATAAAAATTTAATAAGTTCCATTAAACGATACAGGATCAGGTTAGTAATCAAAGGTGTCACATTATGTGTAACAAAAATTGGACCTGGCCAACACTTGTAATGTCATAAATTTATGTGTTGCTGTAAATTATTGGAAGGAATTGAAAATAAAAAATCTTGACAAAAGAAAAACAAAACATCAGTGTGTCATCAAGAACGCATAATTTGGAGGTAGTATTAGTCTATTAGAGTTTGAAATATGGTGGTAAATCGCTTTTCACCAATATAATTGAATGTTCAACCAATCATGATACATAAGATTTATTAGGAGACCCTACATTTTTCAGAAAGCTCATCACAAAATTGTATATCTTACAATCACAAGACCAAAAAAATATTTTGCAGTAAACAAGTTGAGTCACTATATAGGTCCTCCACAAATGACAGGACAACTGCTAACAACCAATATATGTGCATACATATAGTTATATATACATATATATCGAGCTTTTGGGTAATTAAAAAGGGATCCCATCACATTCATTTCATTGTAGATATGTTTCATTTGATAATGGCTTTTTGGTACAAAGGGAATCCATCACATTTACTTCATTTAATTTAAGTTTCATTTGAAACTTGACAGTAATTAATTTTTTTTTTGAAGAATGTTATCTATGATAAAACTAGTACTTTTGGACAGAATAAATTTTCAACACGATCGTTTTCTCTTCATGGGTTACACATGCATCGAATTACAAAATGTAAGTAATATATATATATATATATAAATATATATATATCGGACTAATATAATTTATTCGAATATGTGTTTGCAGGATTATTTATTTAGTTATTGTGTCCCTGTAATTCACAAGAAACATATTAAATCATATACATTTTTCTTACATTCCAAATTTAAAACGCGAATCAGCATGGTCAATTTACACCCGAAAGGTTAGTGTTGGTCTTTTATCTTTCATAGAAATATCTCATCCATTTTCTTCCGCTTAGCCATCATCGTTACAAAAACTTGATAGCTTTGGAGTTAGAGAAACAACAACAGTTCAGGGCTTAAAACTGAAGTGAAGGAAGGCTGTATAACGTTAAAATGATAAATATTTTATTTTCTTATGAGTTTAGATATTTGTTGAGAATAGTGAGAATGTACATGTGACAACTTTTGAGATGTTGATGTAGTGATGTATCATCTTAGAGAAACCACTTGTGTCATAAATTCATATTATTTCAATGGGAGTTCGGTTGGTCTGTTAAGAAATTGTAAATAAGCGATATTCACCGGTTCTCTGTCTATTTATATTTAAAAATTAATAAAAAAATAATTTCGCAAACTACTAATATTTCTTGAAACAAAAACAGAAAGAAAAAAAATACTATTTTTAATATAAATCTACCAATATAAATTAATCCGTTAAAGCTATTTAGAAATCATGTCAACACCACATCTCTCAATTCTAAATTACTCATTGGTCATTTTCTTGGTCTCCCTCTAAAATTGTAATAAAAATGGATCTCGCAAATTTTCTCTTTTTCTTGAAAAAAAAAGAGAAAGAGGAGAGAAGATCAGCTTGAACAATAAGGGAATAAAGAAGAAGAAACTTTAAGAACCATTAAAATTGTTGTCTAACCAAAACAAATATAACATGCCTTTCCATGTGACATATATGGTGGTGGGGATGTACTTTGTATTCTTTAAGAATAAAGAATCCTATACAAGTTTACATATACATGTGATATCTATCATCTATAATATTTACCTAATTTAGATTTTTTTTCAAATTCATTTTTTCTTAATATATCATCATAATATATTCTTTTTAGTATTTAGTTTATACAAAGTTCTAAAAATTTAATTTTCCTTAACGTATTAGTTCGAAGATGATTTTCTTCTTATTAATTTCGCATTTAAACAAAAAAAAATATGATGATTAAAAGTTTCTATATACATGCAAATTTTCCCTTTAACTTTGTTTATTTGTACAAGCAATAGTGAAATATATCTTTAACAGAAAAAATAACAAAATAAATTGTTTTTGGAGCCTTTACTCATATATAACTTTAACGTTGTAAGATGAATATCATAATATATAATATCATAGATGTTGGTCACACTAGATTTAGTTAATATTTTAATTTCTAATTGGTCTTCATTTAATGTATAGATTTGTGTAATGTGAGCTCATTTTAGGATAAGCTAAGATCTTTTACTTTTAGTGAGTTTTGGTTTTTGTTTTGCTATATTTCATTGAGATAAGGCATCGCACAACCCGAAAACGAGGGTCTGAAATCGATCATAACTACATAAACAAAAAATTCAACTCAAGTTCAAGCACGATAAATTGGAAGAACTGCACCTTAAGCACTCGTGGTACCGAGAATGATGCTTGAAATATCTTAGATTTATGTCAAATCTCTTATCCTACCTAATATAACATACCCTACAAGACCTTATTATTTACAAACAATGTTGAGAGAGGGTCAGAGCTACGGAAATTTCGATAGTGTTTTGCATTATTCTAAAACCATAATATCCAAAAATAATTGAAACATAAAAAAAAATTATGGAAGATCACTTAAAAAGTTTTCATGGACAATTGAGAGAATTAATTAGTATAGAACATCCTTTCTTTTTCTTTTTTTTTCTTTAAATTTTCAAAAATCCTTATTGAAAGCAAGATCGAGAAATGTTTCATGTCGGCACATCCATATCTAAAGTTCTGGAAACTGCATATTTTGATTACAACCATTTTATTACTGGTGATGTGAAGTTATTTTCTAGTTTTCGACGTTATGAGGACAATGAAACCATTACTGTCTCGGATAATCCAATCCAGCACATTAAGAAAGAAAAAAACAGTTGTCTTTAAAGGAAATGACGAACGTCCAATCACTCTCAAAGTTATGTTCTTTCTTTAAAGACGAATCTTCTATGTGTGATGAATGTGGTGGAGGTGAGTGTGTTAAATTTGGTCGAGGAGATATTAAACTCTTAGAGAATATTAAATAATACTAAGAAGTAGATGTGATTCGTAACATGTATACGGATTACTTAGGGCTGGGCAAAAAATCCGTATCCGCGTATCCGAACCGAATCCGAACCGATACGACGTATCCGAATCCGTTCTGTACTCGATCAAATTATTTTATTGGGTATAAGACCTCTAAACCCGAAAACCCGAAACCCAAAAGCGTACCCGAAATACATAATTATCCATAAAAAAATATATGACTACCCATAAGAAAATACCCTAACTCGAGGACTCGATCCTATAAATGTGAAATTTTTTATGTGTAATATACACAAATCGAGCCGAAGAAACCCCGAAAAACCCAAAAACCCGAAGAAACCCCGAAAAACCCCAGAACCCGACCCAAAAACCAAAAAAACCCAAAAAACATGAAAACCCGACCCGTACCCGAACCGAAAACCCAAAAAAACCCGAAAAACCCGAACCGAATCAATATTCGAATTTTTTGGGTTTTTTCCGGGTATCAATTCTTATACCCAAATCCGACTCGAACCCGAAACTTTTTACCCGAACTGAACCCAAACCCGAAAAATTATTCCATTGGATGTGAACTTCCTATACCCGAATATCCGTACTTGATCGGGTTTTATCCGAACCTGAACCCGATATCCGATTGCCCACCCCTAGGATTACTGATCTTTTAGCAGCCTCAAATTTTTTCGTTGGGAAGATGAGTATTATAATGACCAATTGACCATGCATGTATATTGCATGTTAGGCATAAAAATATGACGAAGTTGAAAGTTGTATTAAATCATAATTCTCAAACGAATTTTAAAAATCAACTACAAGAAAACTTGCGATTTTTGCGACCACCAAAAACATTTTTATATAGTCGCAAAATTAAAGTTTACGACTAATCGAAGATTATCTGAAGCGGTCGCAAATATTTGGTCGCAAAATACTATAGTCACATATTAACCGCATATTTACGACTTTTTATGACTGAAAAATATGGTCGTATATAAGAGACTGGTATGAGACAACAAATTGGCGTCGTAAATTAGATTATAAATTAGTGACGTCGGCTAATTAGCAACGTGTTTGTGACAAATTTTGGAGATTAGTTTTGTATTACAAATTGTGTTGTAGATTCGCTACGTATTAACGACTAGTGTTGGATTTTTGTAGTAGCAAAGTAGTCGCAAATATACGGTGTTACAGCAATTTAATTGAAACCACAATTTTAAAACAAACATTTATTTGTTGAATTTAAAAACCTATAATTAAAATCAAATGCGAATTAAAACTCTTGATAGCCAAAATATTGCTAATCATTAAACCAAAAGATCTCAAACATCAAACATGTTCATAGATACACATAATAAAAGCTAGTCATAAGAATTTGTTTAAAAAATTTCTTAAGACTTTAGAATGATGGAGGATGATGAAATGTTTGACAAGGGTGAATTGGCTGTTGCGGTGGCTGCTATCATTGCTTTTGTGTTTCCTGGTGTAGTGGTTGTAAGACAAGTAACAGGTCCAACAATGTTATCGGCCAGAAACATATCACTTCAATTTATCGCCAACAACATATCACTTCAAGACATAAATGTTATGGTCAGACCAAAACCAACATAAACAATAAGATAATCAACATGCCAACAATAAAAAGGAAACATAAAATCATACCAAAACCAACATAAACAATAAGACAATCAACAGGTCCAGACAATATGACAAAAACAACATTACCTTAAGAATTATCTCATTCTTCCATCAATGGCAAGTGCCCGGTGAGTAGAATGTTCCTACGAATTCTCTGAAGTTTCTGGACCATCCTCATTCATTTAAGACATACACTCTTCTAGGATCTTCTCATAAGCCTCAACAACTTGTTTGACTTTTTGATCAACAAAAATCCCATCCGCCCTGGTGTGTGTTTTCATGAACATTCTCCAAGTGATATATGTCGCCTCCATTCTTTCTCCGATATTGATACAAAAGCATTAATACTGAAAACGCCCGACTTCAAAATTGTCTCTAGAAAATTAGCACTTCATATACAATATGTCATTGCAAAAAGCACGAATCTTTTATAATCATCAAATATTATATAAACTCAAAAGTGACTAAAGTTTTAGCTTCAATAGCCAATTTATCACTTTTTATTAGACATAAAAGATAAAAGAACGTTATATGAGGAGAATAAAAAGATTTTGTACAGCTAAAATAAGCTCCAATTTTTGAAAGAGAGCAAGCTTTACAAGTAAAAGTAAACCAATAAATAACACAGACACACTCATACACACAAAAGTTTGCAATTTCAAGCAAGAAAACACCAATTTGCCTCACAAAACCCCTAAAGGAAGGAACTTTCTCATTTGAAGATAGAAAAGCAAAAATCCAGCTATATAATCCAAACTAACAAGCATAAGAGTGTAGTATAGAGACATGTCTAAATTTTGGGGGAAAAGGAGAGAGGGAAAGAGAATCATACATGCATGACACAGTCGAACTGAGTAGCTTGAATCATTTTCCTAGTACGAAAGCTCTCCTTGTTAATGGCAGACTAATCTTGCATGTAGACCTGGACGACTTAGCATACTCCCTTCTCCACGGCTTATGTGCGCTCGCCATTTCAGTTATTCTCTCTCTCTGGTAAGAAATTACAGTGTGCGAGGACTATTAACACATATGTCTCTCTCTCGATGATGATGACGACGAGGACATGGTTGAATGTTTCAGGTGAGAGTGGCTTCACTGAGCAGTATTGAATCGAATTGAAGTAAATCGATTGAGAAGAGAGGATTGAAGCAAATCAATTGAGAAGATTGGAGTGAATTAAATCAAATCTGAAAAGAAGAATGAATCAAATCGACTTTAAAGAGATCAATATTGACTGTGAGAGGAGATGACTGAAGATCGATTGAGAGAGACCATGAAATCCTAGAGAAAGTATTAGAGAGGATATCAAAAAGTGAAAAGTCAATAGAGAATTTGATAATTTTGTTTACCTAGTAAATAACAAAATAAGTCACAAATCAGTCGAAAAATGAAAAGAAGGAGTCACAAAGGAGTCAGAGAATGAAAATACTTGAGGAAGAATTACCGCCCATATATTTACCCAAAATCATTAAAATTTAAGTGAAACTTACCATTGTAGCAAATAAGTCACAAATAAGTAACAAAATAGTAACTTCTCTCTAACTTTTCTTTCTCTCAAAATTTTTTCACAAAAGTGATCTTCTACATCAACCATTTTTTTTTATTTTTCTGTAAATTCACCGACCGACGTCGACTCCGGCGTCGGCCGTACTCTTTCTAATTATATTATACAATTTATCTATAAAAAAACTTTCAATATTTGGAGACAGCAAATTAAAAAAGCACAAGTGTGGGCGATTTTTGGATGATTGTCTTTCTCCTCTTCACGGTTTTGCAGGTACCGACAATCTGTTTGTGATCTCGCCTATAAGTACAATATTTTCTTTCACACCACAATTGGTTGGATTGGTGTCTTTTCGACGTGTTTTTTCAACACATTGTGTCTGTTCATGTGTTTTTCCGACAATCTCACCATGTTTATCATTTATAATAACAGTTTGATAGATTATATTAGTTGGAAAATGAGTTGTATTTTCCATTCTGGTTTTTAATGTTAGTTATTTTATGTCTCTCTTCGTAGAGTTCGATTCCAGTGAAGTTATCATCTGTGGTGCTTCTACCGGTTATTTCTGTTAGTTTGTTAAAGTCTAGACGAAAGACAAACTCATACAGAGAAAACCATTGGTTATGGAGTTTGAAGTTTTCATGCAGTGGTGTTTTGAGATTTGTGAAGTTCTTATAGTGCGTCATAGTTGGGTGATAGTCAAGAATCGCAATGGTTGAGTTAGCGAGTAAGGCTTCTAAAGTTGAAGCATCGTCAATTTCGCTTCTTATGTTGTATTGTTCTTTAACCTCTTTGTTTACAGTATAGTGATATGAATACTATCTCTGTAATCTTGTAAACTTTTAATCGAAGTGATAATAATATTTAGACATTACCAAACATTCATATTCCAATTATGAAGTGTATCGATCATATACAAAAGCTTAAATAATGTTTTGGTAATCTCAAAGAGTAAAAATTTAACAAGATCACTTTCATACACACGTGTAAGATAACCTTATGTTATAGAATTTGCAAAGGTTAAAGTTAAAACACTGGTAATTAGTTCGATTTAGAAATATTATGTTTATGTTTTAGTTAAAATCAATGTAGAAACCTCTAACTTAACATATTCACAATTCTATTTAGTGCAATTTTGATTTCCAAATCCCGAGGGATTGGTAAAGGTTTTAAAATGGTTTCAAACTAAAGTCGTTGCAAATTAGTCGCAATGATAGTAGCAAGTTGGTGCAAAAGTAAGTATCAAAATAGTCGTAAAAGAGTAACAAAGTAGTCGTTAACTTTTTTAGTTGGAAAATATTTACAATCTTAGGTATTTGTCGCAAATTCTTCAAGTGTTCATCATAAATCCGTCACAAATTTGTGACGTAAATGTGACTATAATCAAATATGGCATATTTGAAATGCAGATGCAAATTAGTGGGTATTTGAGACTCTTTTGTGACAACTAAAAAGTAGAAAAAAATTAAATTTGTTTGTATACTAGAGTATTGAACCGCTGCTCTCTAGTCAAGTTAAAAGGTGCGTAGCCAAATTTCCTTAGTGGTCATTCGTTACCTTGTAACATCGATTGCTATATATATAACAGATGTTGAAGACATGTAAGTTCCCATAAAAATGTTACAAATATTTAAAATACTAAAACTTGATAATTAAGTCAAAAAAATTTTAAAATATTATTCAAATTCTTCGTCTTCTTCATCTAAAGATGAAACATTACAATGAAATCCGTCTTCTGCCAATTTCAGGTTGCAAAAAATCATAATTTTGAGACTGTTTTGCGATTCTATTTTTGACTAAAATTAAAGTCCAAAATTCGTATTAAATTGTGATCATTTTGCGACCATTTGTTTAAAATTAACTAATAGTCGTAAAAAATCGTAAATATGAGACTCTTTAGCGACTACTTGTTTCAGTCTTAAATATGCGATTGTTTAGCCTCTATATAACGTGTAGTCATTTATTATAGATAAAAATATTGGTATTATATTTTTTAACGCTCCAAATTTTCAATAGAGTTAAGTGCAAATAAAAAGAGAGAAATTGCCTTTACTAACATCAACTACATGTGCTGAGCATACCCGGTCCAATAGGTAATATCTAGGTAGTACGTAAGATTCATTGGAGGTATGTTTCCCGCTTCGGAATTGAAAGTTTTTGGAAAATTATTTTTGACATGTCTCTCGTCATAAAACAAAACAAAACCAAAATCTAATTTAGTATTTTGACATTTGTGCACACTAATTTTCGTAATTTTATCTATTAATTATCTTTCTTCTGACATGTGAGATGTTAGAAATGATTAATTTGATTAGATGAATGAGATTATTTTAGAAGATTTGAGTTTGGTGATTACAACATATAATTTGAAACAAAATTATTTGATGGAGTTGAGAAAATTGAGAAAGAAAATGGTGATTTAGGTTTTGATTTTGAATCATATTATTGAATTAGTCATGTTGTGTTATATAAAAATATATTGAATTTATGTTCATAACATTTTTAATATAATATAATATTTAATTATATATACATATATTCATATATGTATATACGCTTCTAACAAGTATCCGCTTTTTTTTTTGAAAATTCGCTTATGCGCTTCAATACACTTCTACTCCGCGTATCCGCTTCCGATTCCATTCAACATATGGTAACATAGCTAGCAAAAAGACGAGCCTCGAAACCACAACTGAAGCGAATTTTGGAACTTGGACAAATGCTTCCTTACCGAGCGAGTGTTCCTAATTCTACGATTAATCCCTTTGAATAAATTTTGAGCAGGAGTTCAAATACCTGTATATATGCATGCATTCCTTTCAATCCATATGGAGTACAACACAAACTGAATTGAAATGAGCCTTAGCGAGGCCATGGATTAATGGATCGCAAGTTGGGATGTTGAGCCACGAGATGAACCATGGCCAAGTATCAAATCCCAATAATGGATAACAGAGCTTCGGAAGACACCATCTCCAAATGTCATAACTGAATGAACACTGAAGAAAGAGGTGATCCCTTGTTTCTCCATATATTTCACATAAGAAACAAGTATCATCATGTGTCAAACCCCAAAAACGAAGCCGAGATAGATTTGGCAATCGGTCCAGGAAACAAACCACATAGTGAAAGTGTTTTGGCACAAAGCCCGAAAACCAAACCTTATTATGCCATGAAACTTCCGGCTGGGGAGGTCTGATCAGGTTCCACGCATCAGCAAACTGAAACGGTCTTGGGCAATGCATGCAGTAGTGACATAGAGATACTAGTCTTTGGCTTCATTTGACATTGTGGCAAAAGCTAGATGACAAAGAAGCATATCTTTTATGCATGTTAAAAGATTTTTTTCTTACTACCAGGAACATGTTATCAAAAGAGAACTAACATGTCTAATTGTCTATACGCCATTAGCAAAATAGAATAGTTGATAAACATCTAGCAATACATGCATGTTGAAATTATTTACTTGGAAACATTTTCTCAGAAATCTTATGGGAAACGTGTTTTTCCAATTATTTGGCGGTCAAATTTTTTTTAATCCGTCGAAATTTTGTCATAAATTCGTTGGAAATAAATATAAAAATTTTGGTGGTCAAATTTTAGTGTTTTGATGCTTAAATTTTGAGAATTTCGGATGGATTTTATACAAAAATGAACTGATTCTGATATATTATCAAACCATCACAATTTCATCAGAAATCTGTTGAAATTATATCTGTCAGAAATTCTTTTTGTTTTAATGTGTTTATATGTCATGCTCATATATCACTCAAACCCAAGAAATAAGTGTCTTTATTTTGATAAAAAGAATAAAGGACATGAGTTGTATGAATGTTAAGATACACATATAGGTATTGTTTGCTTGTCTGGTGACGTTGTCATTACAAGTATTTAGTGACGAATTTAGCGATATACTACTCACTGATTAGTGAATAATTTTTATAGATGTTTTATAGACATCTTAGGCAATATTCAACTGTAACTGATTAGCGACTAAAAATTATGTCGGTTACAAAAATATTACATAATTTTTAAAACATAGTTCAGTTACCTTTTAGCGATGTATACTCGTTGCTATTTAACGAGTGGTATATATTCGTAGAAAATGTACCGGCGGACTTAATGACTACTTTATACATCCTTAATTTGACGACAAATTTCCAATTGATTTTGTTGATAGATTGGAAATTTACTTGTTGTAGGCATTGAACTACGAATGACTAATTTAACGACCAAAGCCGTCGTTAAGTCATTAATATATACTGTATTGATAAATTACGCTTTGGCAGCTACAAACTTCGTTGACATTTACTCCCTTATTTTTAAAAAAATATGATTTTCAGTATTTCACACAAATTAAAAAAACTATAAATGTTTAATACTATATACATTAATTAAAAATTAAATAATAATATTTTTGAAGTTTACAATTATTAACATTAACTAATAAAAATTCTAAGAGTCTAAAAAATCAACATTTTAGAAACTAGAAAAATTACTAAAAATCAAGTATTCAGGAACAAAGGGACTAGTATTTGGTGATATTCTTTGCTAAAAATGTGTCCTATTAAGAGTATTTTTTATATATATAATATAACCCTGGATAAAAAAAACTTATGATTAGTTGATTACTAACCTATCTTCCTTGTTTATTTTAATTTTTTTGAATCAACATTATTACACATGAAAGAAAAAGGAGATATTATAAAATTACACAAATAATTTACAATCTTTTTAATAATTAGACTAGAATTTCCTACCAGGATATCAAAACTTAAAATTTCCAAAATATATTTAGAGAAACTCTAGAAGTTGAGTTACATATGCAGTGTGGTCCAACAAAATAAGTGTGGTCCAACAAAATAATCGTTCGATCATTTAACTTGATAGAAGAACAAGTTTAATTTCAATATCCAAACATGTTTAATAGCCCAGTTTAAATCATCTAATTGATATCATCTCATCACAAACTCTATCAGCATTCGTTTTATCACCGAGTTTTTTAAATCCCCTAACCAGAGCCTCATATATATCTACATTAGGCTCTATCAATCTCCTCTTCATAATTCTCAAGTACTTCTCCCTAGTTTCAATTTTACCGCAAGCGCAAAGTCCCACTATTAATGGCTTGAACACCTTGAAACCGGGAGAGATCTTTTGGTATTCCATTTCGTAGAACAGCTTAAGCGGTTGTTCGATATCATTACCTTCTACAAACCCTCGAATCAAATGAAAATATGTATGCTCATTAGGCACAAAGCCATTATCTATCACCTTGGTTAAGATTTCATTTGCATGCTTCACGTTCTCAATCTTCCTTAGTCTCTCAACCATATCATTAAAAGCCGAAAAACTAAGCATAAGTCCTCTTGTTACCATTATCTCGCAATACTTCAAACCTCCTTCTTCTCTCCCGAATCTCATGCAACCCTCGATAAGATAATTAAATGTTTCATCATACGGGTTCATCCCAGATTTCTCAAATAGGTGTACAAAGTTGTACCAAATTGTACTACTTGTACCAGTTATGTCATAGTTTTACTAATTAAAAACATAATTGTACCACAAATAGCAGATTTTAACCCCGAGGGTACGCCAAGTGTTTAAACTATCTGAACTACCATGTTTTTTTTGGTATCATTTAAAATTATAACTATATCACCCGATTTGGTCGATAATCATATTTCATTAAGGATAAAATCATAATTTATCATTTTATTTAAATAAAAATAAAAAATAAAAAATAGATGTATCTCAGCTCTTTTTTTCCTCCGAATGTATTTGAGATTTTGGTCCTTTTTATACTAAAATTGAACCAAAATAAGTATATAATAACACGCAACATGGTTGCGGAGAGACGGAAAATCTGTATTATCATACCTCAAATATTTTTAAGTGTTCGATTTATTCAACAAATTATACCACGATGTAAAAGCAAACCTAATAACTCAAACATTTAAATTAGTAGCTTAATTTTAGGAATTTAATAAAAAAAAACTTCTTTATATATTAGCCCAACAAATTTTTAAAACTTTAACTATTTTGTATGGTAAAAAATTCCTTCAACTAAAGTATGTTTTAATAAATTTGATCATCCATTTCCATAAACATTTATATGCTTAGCATTTTTCATTTACAGTAACAAATGCATATTTTATATGATAAAACGATAAAGCCGTTTGTATGTATCACTGAAACCGTATGACTTTTAACAAAAAACAATAAGTTTGGCTTTCATTATCACAGTAACGTTGTGTCATTTTTAAATGAAAAACAACATATGATCTTCGGATTAAGAAACAAAACTTCAAGGTGTTTTCATGTTGTTTTTTGTCAAAAAAAAAGAAGAAAATGATTAAATCAGGGATTAAATCAACAAAAACCGAACATACAAACAAAATAAGAGATTTTGTTATCCACTAAGTCCATTAGGTTGTTATGCCAAATCATCAATTTTGTCAAACTAAACGATAAAAATGACATCTTCTTCTATATCAACCACTAAGTAATTGTCATAGGTACCAAAAACAAATGAAAAGAGATTAGAGTCGGTAGTTGGCAAGGAACTTGTTGCTTTTTTGCTTTCCTTTATCACTAGTCGATACCCCAATAAACTATAGACATGCTAGCTCGCGCCGGAAAAGAGCCATACAATGAATAAGGTAAGGTAAGCATCCGAAGCTTTTCCTCGAAGTCAGGTTAATCTGTTGGGCTGCTTTCAATTGACCTTAGGTATCCCCTGAGCTGAAAAGCAAAGAGAGCATAACTAAGCCAAAGCTTCGGATGCGCATCAGAAAGAGTTACATCTACGTCTACACAAAGGTTCTCTTGAAAGACATCCTATGGCATTAGTAGATTCAAAGCAGAACAACTCATCGATAGCCTATCTGTCCACTTAGCTTAGGGTTGAGACATCATACATATCTACTTTTTTCTCTTCCACCTTTCAATCTGGTGAGTTGCACCACAAAGGAAATTAAAGTAGTTTTTTCAAAAATTTTGTTTTCTTTTTAAAGATGAGATTTTTCGTTTGTTTTACTCCACTTGAAATTTTGGATTTCTTATTTCTTTAGATTTTTTTTGTTGAATATGCTTTCTTACATAAATAATATGTAAACACTTTGTTTCTTTTCTAAATCTGAGGAACACATGTTCTTTTTCATTTAAAAAATGATTCTTCGTTATTGTGATAATTGAAAGTGAACTTCTTGTTGTTATTTTTAATTAAAAATCTACATGTTTCTGTTGTAAATACGAACACCTCATTATTATGTATCGTTTAGACCAAGCCTCTGTTACTATAAGTGGAAATTGTTAAGGTATAAATATTTATGTATACAGAAGGTTAAATTTACTAAAAGATTTACTTGAGGGATATTATGCTAAAATTATAGTTAAAGTTTAAAAATGAAACTGGCCAATATTAAGGAATTTTTCATTAAATTCTCTTTAACTTTTAAAATTATGCAGAATTATATATTGACCATGATTATGTCAAAAAAAATCAATTTTGATGACGTGAATGCCACACATGCAATGATGTGGATGCCAATGTCAAATTTTTTATGATGTGGATGCCATGTCACGGTGTACAATGTTTTTTAGTCTTCTCTGTTTTCTTTTTAATTTCTATTTTATTGTTACTAAAATTCACATCCATATATATATATATATACAAATAATATAGATCTTTGATGAATTTTCTGAAACTCTCGTATTCTTAAAATATATAATTTAAAATCCTTAATAAATGAATGTAATTTTGGGAGTTTAATATATATTTTATGTTATTTATTTCCATAAAAGCATCATTTTTTATTTTTATCCATTCAATTTTACCGGTCCTTTAATTTGGCAGTGTTATTATACTTGTGTTTATTTTACTTTTTGTTTCTTGATGATGTTTTACAGCAGAGGAAGAGTTAGAGGAAGAGCAGAGGAAGGCATCTACGTCATTACGTGTGTGGCATCCACATCATTAAAAATTAACATGTTTTTACACAGCTAAAATCAATATATAATTCTACACAATTTTAAAAATTAGAGTACTAAATTCAAATGTTTCAGTCATTGAAGTATATTTTTGCTTGGTGGTGTAATTCATGTATAAATTGCAAACATCGAGATATTTGAGGTACAAAAATACCAATTTCTTTTGGTTTAAGGATTGAGTAATAGTTGAAGAATACATTAAAATTAATAAAAGATATATTATTATTGATTATACATATATATATGTGTGTGTGTTTAATCTATCATAAAAATAGAAGAAACTGTTTTTTACGGTCATAGGTTCACTATATACATAATTAAAAAAAAAACTATTACATAAATACATACTAACTAACAACTAACACCATAAAATAAAAATGGATCCATCAACGAAAATGAATTTGACGATATTATCCATAACTAAACCTTATTCGTTAAAAGAGCATTAAATCTATTACTTTTCTTCTCCATATTTGATTTTACTATAATGTGAATTATATGCATGGATAATATCTTTTGGATTAACCTCCATATTACACACTTCATAACAAAAATTCGATGTTTTCGACAAAAGTATGAAATGTCAACATTCTGATACCAAACACTCTATTCTGTATCAGTCCTTTAATAAAACTAACTTGAAATTTCTTTGATTCAATCACAACTATTCTTGGTTGTAACCGCCATCCGCCATATCCAATACTTGTATGTATGAGTACAAGTAATATGTGATACGCCAATTGCTTTTGCTTCAAGTTCGCCTCTGAAACATCCTATCCATCATGGTGGTTTTCACGGTATTTTATTCCACAACAATACCATTAAAAAGAAAACACAAGTATTGTTTGCCAACAAAAAAAAGCATAGATAGTCAGTGGCAGAGCCGGGATATTTAGTAACGGATGTCAAAAAAAATCTTCAAAATGCATAAAGTTTACTAAAAACAAAAAAAATATCCACTACAAATAATCATCTTAAAGATGTACCGTACGCTCATTCATGTTCTGAAAACTTTTTATCATTGTTTCATTTCTCACAGTATCAAATACGTGTTTTTAGTAACAGTAGAATCAAAGCTAGATTCAAAAAACTATAAACCAAAAGATGATAGATATGTTTCATTGTTTCCACCATCACATGGACAAAATGTTGGACTCATAATTCTATTAAAATGGGTATCAATATTATTGGATCCATATTAAATGGATATTACATAATCATGGGTCAAATGTGATTAATGTGAACTGAAGCCCAATGTGTTTTAGTGTGACAAAACATGAAATTGTCCCACATTGGAACTTGAGAAATTTTTCCTCAAGTATAAATATAGGTGTGTCTCCAACATGGTTTAACATGTTATGGAGACACAATGGAGGTTATGCAAAATACCACACATGCGCATGCGCGTTGTGCCGAGCTTGGGCTTGGTCTTGGTCTGGGCCAAGTTTTAGACCTAATAAGACCAGATTTTCGTTGACTTTTAGTCAACGTTTTCCCAAGAATTTTGCATACAAATTTGGAGTTCAAACTCGGAATAACCAAGTCAAAACCGCTCCGGATTTTTCGCCGGAAATCTCGCCACGCGAGTGATTCAAAAACCGCCCTCTTCTTCCTTTATTTTCTCCGCCTCGTTTTCTTCGAGTTTAACGATTCATTCTTACGAAAACTCTCAGAAAAACTCACAGAAAAAACCAACAAAATCCTCACGTCTTTCTCTTCATCAATATGTAAGTGTTTTGAGAGTATACCGTAGTTCTGCATTCGCATACTCCGTTTTTTGAGTGTCGCGAATACGGTTTCCTAGTGGTTGTATCCTGGGATTCTTAATCGTTGAAACCGTCACACTACAGGCAATTATAAGAATTAAGAAAGAGATCAAATCTCGCCTCCACATTTTTTTGATTTCTAAAAACGTTTTAAACTTGTTTTCTTACCGTAATTCTAAGTTTTATTCGCATTTTTTCACATGCGGATTTTCGCGTCCTACAATCTTAATTCTTATAAATCCGTTTTCTGCTTATCGCTTAAAACGGATTGAGAATCGTGAACAATTCTTCAAAGTTTTACTAAAAGAAAAAAAGTTTTATAAAATTTTCTTACAGTTTTACAAAACGTTTTCTAATTCTTACGGATTTTACAAACGTTTTCAAAAATCATTTACGATTTATTTCGGCTTATTTACGGATTTTCAAAATGTTTCTGGGTTTTTATTTAATTGGTGGTTATTTTGAAATCCCGAAACGAATTTTATTCGGTTTTTAAATCGATTCAACGCTTCTACGGTTGCTTTTTAGCGATTTGGTGGAACATTATAAATCGTAAACGCTACTATTTATTTTGATGAAATGGTTTACGCGGTTTGTTTCGCGAAACGCATTCTCAAAATAGGATCTTCGTGATCTGTGGGAAAAAAAATATATAAATATTATTATCGTCAGAATTACGCTTAATTGCTAATTTTGAAAACGATATTTATTTATTTATTTTTCAAAGAGAAAAAAAATATTCGTTTGAATTACGCTTTATTGCAAATTCTAAAAACGTTATTTATTCTCGGAAAAAAAGAAAAAAAATAATTAATGATTTGTAACGCTATTATTAGCAATACAAACAAACATTATTTTTTCTTTGTTTTGGAAAAATAAATAAATATATTTAAAATTAAATACGTTTTGAAAAAATGCTTAATAGCAATTCATAAACTATTTAATTTGTTATTTTTAGTGATTTAAATATTTTTAAACGCTATTTAATTATTTTTTTTTCTCAATTTTGACATTTATTTGTCTTTTGTGAAACAGAAAAAACAATGTCTACCGGAACCGTTGATGTGAATAACGGAGGTCTTGATGCCGGCAATCAAATAAGTGAGACGACGATCCTACACGGGAAAGGTCTTCCACTTACCAAGCCTGATGTCCTGAATGTTCCGAGTGCTATTGTGACACCGGAAAAATTCGATGGCACCAACTTCAAGTCGTGGCAGCAAAAGATGCATTTCTTTCTGACTACGCAAAAATTGGAGAGGTATCTCACCGAGGTTCAACCTGTTTTGCCTCCCGGGAATACTGAGGTACATGTTTTGGCAAGTGTTGATGCGTGGCTCTATGGGGACTATCTGTGCAGAGGCTATATTAAAGCTCGCCTGGTGGATCAGCTGTACAACATTTACAGTGAGGCCAAAACTTCCAAGGAAATTTGGGATTCCTTGGATAAGAAGTACAAGTCTTTCAATGTAGGCTCGGGAAAGCTCGCTACGGCGAAATTCTTTAACTTCAAAATGGTGGACTCTAGGCCCATCATGGAGCAAGTTCATGAGCTGCAACTGATAATCTAAGAGATAGCTGATGAGGGCATGAAGATCTGTGAAACATTCACAGTGAACTGCATCATGGAAAAACTACCTCCATGTTGGGTCGATTTCAAGAATTATCTCAGCCACAAGCAAAAGGCTTTAACTTTGGCAAATCTCATTTTCAGGCTGCAAAATGAGTCGTTCAAACGCAAGGTTGAACCGACATTCACTCAAAATGCTAATGTAGTTGAGTACAAGAACAAAAGTAAAGGAAAATTTATGCCTAATTCAAGCAAGGGGCCGCCTAAAAAGGTTGCACCTCAAGCCTCCACGAGCTTCAAGAAGGAAGGTGTGCCTAATAAGTTCACCGGAAAATGCTCTTATTGCCACAAGAAGGGGCACAAAGGCGAGGAGTGCTACAAAAAGGCTAAAACGCTGAATCAAGCCAATTTGACGGAAAATAACCTATGTGCGGTGGTTATGGAAGCAAATGTGGTTGATGAAGAAACTAAAGAGTGGTTTTATGACACGGGTGCAACAACTCACATCTATTTTGACAAAAAAATGTTCAACACCTATCAAAAGACCAAGTCTAATGCCGGTATGAAGATGGGTAACAAGTCTGTCTCCAAGATTGAAGGCATTGGTAAAGTGGTGTTGAAATTCACTTTTGGACATGCCATAACTCTCACCAACGTGAGGCACGTGCCAAACATGAGGAAGAATCTCATCTCCGGATCTCTACTAAGCAAGCATGGCTTCGCAACGAGTTTTGAGTCCGACTAGCTGATTCTTAAGAAGAATGGGTGTTTCTGGGTAAGGGATATGTTAAGGAAGGACTTGTGAAAATATGTTGTATCATAGTCCTTAAAAACTCTGATATATCTGTTTCTGAAGTTTCAATGAATAAGAAACCAGTTGCTTACTTGGCCGAGTCTTTTAATATTTGGCATAAATGGTTAGGACATGTGATTATAAATCTTTACAAAGATTAATTAATTTGAACTTAATTCCGAAATGCAAATTTATTAAAGATAAATGTCAAGTATGCGTTCAAGCGAAATTCACTAAAACACCTTCACCTCAAGTCGAAAGAACAACCGAACCTCTCGGATTAATCCACACAAATTTGTGTGATTTAAAGTTTATACAAACCAGAGGCGGTAAAAAATATTTTATAACTTTCATAGACGATTGTACAAGATACTGCTATGTATACTTACTATATAGTAAAGATGAAGTCTTGAAAAATTCAGACAATATAAACTCGAAGTCGAAAATCAACTTCATAAAACTATTAAAATAGTTTGAAGTGATAGAAGAGTGAATATGATGGCCCGTTTAATGCATTTTGTCAACAACAAGGCATTATTCATCAAACAACCACTCCCTACTCACTGGAATCTAACAGAGTTGCGGAACAAAAAAACTGAACTCTGAAAGAAATGATGAATGCAATATTGCAGGAATCTGGGTTACCCCAGAACCTGTGGGGGGGGAAGCACTCCTTACCACAAATTATATCCTCAACAAAATACCGCACAAAGTAACTAGCAAAACGCCATATGAACTCTGGACGGGTAAAGTACCTTCGTACAAATACCTGAAAGTGTGGGGGTGCCTTGCAAAATTCGCAGTGCCACCTCCCAAAAAGGTTTCAATAGGATCTAAAATCGTAGATTGTATTTTCATCGGATATGCACACAATAGCAGTGCTTACCGGTTTCTGGTTCATAAATCGGATATACCGGATATTCATGTAAACACAATTATGGAATCAAGAAATGTATCATTTATCATATAAGGATAAAAAAAATCCAAAACGAACTCGCAAAGAGGTTGAACCAATGAATGTGGCAAGCACTTCTGGTACTTCATTTAATGAATCAGAAGAGGTTAAAGATGAACCTCGACGGAGCAAAAGAGCTCGAAAGAAAAATCTTTTGGTGACGATTTTTTAATGGCATTTTTAGCAGAAAATGAGCCAAAAACGTTCACAGAAGCCATGTCTACTCCGGACGCACCTTCATGGAAGGAAGCCGTCAATAGTGAGATTGACTCCATTATGCAAAATCATACATGGGAAATAACCGATCTACCTTAAGGTTTTAAATCACTAGGGTTTAAATGGATTTTTAAAACCAAGTTGAAAACCGATGGTTCAATTGATAAATACAAGGCTAGGCTTGTGGTGCAAGGTTTCCGGAAAAAAGAAGGTATGGATTTCTTTGACACTTATTCTCCGGTGACGAGAATAACCTCCATCAAAATGCTGATAGGAATTTCAGCATTGAGAAACCTAGAGATACATCAAATGGATGTTAAAACTGCTTTTCTAAATGGTGATTTAGAAGAGAAAATTTACATGAAACAGCCTGAAGGGTTTGTCGTTCCTGGACAAGAACACAAAGTCTGTAGACTTGTGAAGTCATTATATGGACTTAAACAAGCTCCAAAACAATGACATGAAAAATTTGACAACGGAATGATGTCAAATGGTTTCAACATTAATGAATGTAGTAAGTTCATTTACATCAAAGTCACTCCTAGCGGGTATATTTTGTTATGCCTATACGTGGATGACATGCTCATTATTGGTAGTAATAAAGACATAATCCAACAAGCTACGAACATGCTTAGTGGCCAGTTCGACATGAAAGACATGGGTCTCGCAGATGTAATCCTAGGGATCAAGATCACTAGAACTTCTAACGGAATCACCTTGTCTCAAACTCATTATGCTGAAAAGATTCTTGATAGATTCAAGAAATACACAACCGGGACTGCAAAAACTCCTGTTGATTCTCAGCTCCACTTGACCAAGAACTCGGGTGAAGCAGTTTCTCAAGTAGAATATGCTCGTGTAATCGGAAGTGTAATGTACTTATCAAATTGCACAAAACATGAAAATCGTTGAAAAAGCCTTCTTGCTATTGAGCGGGCTTTCAGGCCTTTGAAAGACCCGACTTAGCACATGCGGTAAATGTATTAAGTCGCTACATGAGTAATCCAGGTCATAAACATTGGAAAGCCATAACAAGAGTATTAAATTACTTACAATATACAAAAAGTTATGCGTTGCACTATGGTAAAGAACTGGCAGTTCTGGAAGGATACAGTGACGCAAACTGGATTTCAGATTCCAAGAACTCGAAATCCACGAGTGGATACGTCTTTACTTTAGGAGGTGCAGCAGTATCTTGGAAATCTTCCAAACAAACCTTGTTGGCTAGATCAACCATGGAGTCAGAGTTCATAGCTCTTGACAAAGCCGCAGAAGAATCAGAATGGCTTCGGAACTTCTTGGAAGATATTCCAATGTGGGAGAAACCAGTTTTGGCATTACGTGTACACTGTGATAGCCAATCGGCTATAGCCTGGGCACTGAGTAATCTCTATAATGGTAAATCTCGTCACATCAGAAGACGACACAAAACCATTAGACACTTGATCTCAAGTGGTGTAATAACAATCGATTACATCAAATCAGCCGACAACCTAGCGGATTCATTTACTAAAGGTTTGGCTCGTGATCAAGTTTTTAAATCATCAAAGGGAATGGGTTTATTGCCTACAAACTAAAGAGGATGTTTGATGGGAAATCCACCTACGTGACTGGAGATCCCAAGATGTAGGTTCAAAGAGATAACTAAATCAAACAAAATCTAAAAGCACTGATAGACTTTTATGTCATTACTCAATTTCCAAGATGATAAACATTGTTTCATGTATATAAATAAGGATAAGCGTTAGCTTTTAATGATTCGAGTCCATAGTTTTGTATTACAGGATACTTCTTAAAACAAAGACTTCTGAGGAACACCTAGTGAGTGGTGAAATGAGGCCGTTTCTAGGAGAATGAAGTTCATGCTATATTCTCTAAGTTCACTCACGAATAACCAGGCAAGTTCACAGCCAAAAATGAACACAATAGAGAACAAATTTTTACGAGAAAATGAGCTGCGTTATAACTGTTGTCTCGGTTTACATAAATATCCAGGTGGTTCAAGACATCATGTTCACCTCCTGGCCAGTAAACCCAACAGATATTAACAATGAGTGGTTCAAAGCTGAAATACGTTACCATCTCAGACACAGTAAATTTTTGTTTATACTCTCGAAAAATCTTTTTATCGAGTCTATCGAGTCTGTCTAGTCTGTCAAGTCTGTCCAGTCAGTAGAGTTAGTCGAGTTTTCATATGTTTAGAGTAATTCATATTCATGTGGGGGATTGTTGGACCCATAATTCTATTAACATGGTATCAATATTGTTGGACCCATATTAAATGGGTATTACATAATCATGAGTCTATATGAATAAGAATAAAGCCAAATGTGATTAATGTGTATTGAGGCCCAATGTGTTTTAGTGACAAAACATGAAATTGTCCCACATTGGAACTTGAGAAATTTTTCCTCAAGTATAAATATAGGTGTGTCTCCAACATGGTTTAACATGTTATGGAGACACAATGGGAGTTATGAAAAATACCATACACGCGCGCGCGTGCGTGCCATGCCGAGCCGAGCTTGGACTTGGGTCTTGGGTCTTGGGTCTTGGATCTTTGGCCCACGTCAAAGACATTCTTTTTGGGGCAAGTTTTGGACCTAATAAGACCACATTTTCGTTGACTTTTAGTCAACTATTTCCCAAGATTTTTGCATACAAATTTGGAGTTCAAACTCAGAATAACCGAGTCAAAACCGCTCCGGATTTTTCGCCAGAAATCTCGCCATGCGAGTGATTCGAAAACCGCCCTCTTCTTCCTTACTTTTAACGATTCATTCGAGTTTAACGATTCATTCTTACGAAAACTCTCGGAAAAACTCATAGAAAAAACCAACAAAATCCTCTCGTCTTTCTCTTCATCAATACATGAGTGTCTCAAGAGTATACCGTAGTTCTGCGTTCGCATACTCCGTTTTTTGAGTGTCGCGAATACGGTTTCCTAGTGGTTGTATCCTGGGATTCTTAATCGTTGAAAACCGTCACACTACGGGCGATTATAAGAATTAAGAAAAGAGATCAAATCTCGCCTCAACGTTTTTTCGGTTTCTAAAAACGTTTTCAACTCGTTTTCTTTCCGTAATTCTAAGTTTTATTAGCAGTTTTTCACACCCGAATTTTCGTGTTCTACACAAAATTACCAAGAATTTTTAGATTAGTAAACCTTTAATCTCTTTGCACACTATCAAGATAGATGTCAAGGTGATGATCATTGTCAATAAGTATAACGTAGATACCCTTATTTGGTTCAGTTTCTGGTTTGGATGATGTCTAAGAGCTGCTTTGTGGTATGATTTTTGTGAAAATGCTAATGAATTTTTTCAATCTAATCAAACTGAAATTGATTAGTGAAATTTTTTTGGATTTATTGGACAATGACCAACACTCACAAATATCACAGTTTCACATTCAATTCATCATACCATAACAAGAGATGGAACAAATGTACAAACATTAATAAACCAGCTCCATATTTGCCTTTGTGAAACAAGCTAAACAATATCTACGAAACAGTTATTATTCAGGTTGAGAGCTTATTACAAGGACACACATTCAACAACAAGAAAAACCAAGCAACAAGGTTTGACATTAGTGGGGATGAGACAAAGGAACTCAACATAAAATTGGCCCAACCGAGAAGCTACGACATGGTAGCTGAACCAAAGAACCAAAAAGGACTCAAACCATAGTTTTATGTATTAATAGTGGACTCTTCTGAGAACGAAAAAAAATCAACTAATTTGGTTCCTTTATTACCAGTGCTATGTTGTTTTCTTTCATTTTCCTTAATTCTCATTTATTTCCTTCCTTTCTATTTCATATATCTATGATGCTAAATTCTCTTTGCTTCCTTCCCTTCTCGTATGGTATGTTGTTTTGTTTTCACCAAAATTGTTTACTAAACGGAAAAACACCAAATGTCAAAAGGAAATGAATAAATGACATATCCAGTGTGCCTAAAATTTTAAACTCAATTGCATTTGAAATTAGCAGTTTTAATAAATAGGGGTAAAAAGAATAAAAACTTTATAATAGTGTTAACAATCTACAGACTCCAACTTTACACAGTTTAAATAAACCAATCACACTGGTATTGTAATAAACAATTAGAATGATATTTAATAAAATATACAATCTGAAAAAAATTCAGGTGTTGCGCGCGTGCTCACCTAGTTTAATTAATGCAACTATGACAGTGAAAGGAGATTCGATAGTATCATATCATTGCTCTGAAGTTGGTATAAAAGACACAAAAAGTGTATTAAAAATATTATCTTATAATAATGAGATATATGGTTACTTTGGAGAATATGGAGGAGTCACAATTTTTTGGTTTATCAAAAGAAGAATACAAGATGGTCTAAAGATGTGGAATTTGCAAGGAAGGATGCAACTGATTGGTTTGTATTTTGATGAAAGTGAAAATACCATCAACATCCGATCTGAGTATTGAAATAATCAAAGTTGGAAAGACCAAGAAGGACTTGGTATAAATGCAATTTTGATGCATGTTTTTCAAACTAAAACAGAGAGGCGACAACATGATGGATCTTTAGAGATGAATTTGGTGTTTATAAGTTAAAAGGTTTTATTGTTCTATCACCTCTTGAAGCAGAATGTCAATCTTTATTGATAGCTATGGAACATATTTGGAACAAAAGATTTCGTTGGGTCATCTTTAAAGGAGATAACAAGAATTTAATGGATGTCATTAAGGGCAAAGAACAAAACTTTGGGATTTATAATTGGATTAGAGACATCAAGGGATGGGAAGGACGTTTTGAAGAAATTCAATTCGTTTTAATGTCACGGAAGAATAATCCTCATGTGGATTTATTAGCTTGTTCACTTATTCCTCTTGATCTTTGTTTTCATATATCATTATGTTCCATTTTTATCACTGATGCACTACATAAAGACTAGGTATATTCAGTTTAAATCAATGAGATATAACTAATTAGAACAACAACAATAATTATCAAAAACTTTTATAGGACTTCTTATCAACCGCAAGTATCATAATGTAACTTTTATACATTTTAAGACTTTTTATTGGAATATATGCATTATTCGCGCCTCCAAAATTTGCAAGATTTTTTTTTCAAAATAGGGTTAAACCAGACATGAAGATAACACAACTATTGAATGTAACAATTTTACTCATCTAAAATTAATCACTGGACTTTATATTCATAAATAATGCATAACTCATAAGAGATTTTATAAAACAAATATGTCAAAAGTAAATTGATTATTATACCTGATCAAAAAAATCTTATGAAAATTTTAGAATAATTGAGATGACTCTTCATCAAATTCTTCATATGCATTTTGCATAGTGTTCGACCAATTTTGATCTTACAAAAGTAAAAAAATATTTAAGATAACAAATATAACAACAAGATGTATAACATCTTACAAAATTATGATGGTTCCACTGAAAAAGGAAACTTTCAAAACAATGTTGAAAAAAAAATCTGTCTCTAAAAATTTATTTAACCACCTCTGAAACCCATTAAAAAGGGCATGGTAATGTACACACTTAAAACATTGCAATTTCAAAGAAAATGTTAATATAATAGCCGAACCACACAAAAATAGTGTTTTGATACCAAATACTTAATTTGGTGTTGACATCCACCACATCTTTTGTCAAAAACAAAATAACTTTCTGAAAGTAACAGAAACCTACAGACAAAAATAGAACCGATGATCAAATTGAAAAAAAATTGAGAAACAATCAAATAAAAGATGATATCAACTAAAACTAAAAACTTACCAATGAAAGATCTACTAAAACTGAAAAATATAATAACAAAAATGTAATTTTCTTGGAATTATTTTACTCATGATTAGCTAGTTTCAATATTCTAAATTATTTTTAATCTACTATAAAATATTTAATTTGTTTACTTTCATCTTCAATGTCACAAAATGTTAATACCACATAAACATATATTGTTATTATCATAGAAACATGTATCCTAACTAAACATCTACTTTGCAACACATTTTATATATACTACTCTATACGAAAAATATCTTTAACTGTAAATATTTTATCTCCTTACAAAACACTTTAATATCATGACATATATGAAAATAACAATAATAAATTTTATTCTTAATAAACTAAATAACATAATATAAAAATACGGATTTACATAATCATATTTAGTCTTGTAATTAGGTCTTCATCATTCCTATGTCGTTTTGAAGTCATGTTTAGTCTTTTTCAAGCCATGTCTGAAAAATGTACTTAATAGCTATATACGAAGAAAGATATAGCCAAATTTTATTTATTACAAAACTTTTTTGAATACTCATCCTCTTCCCTTCATGCTATGACGTAACTAGTGAGTCTATTGATCAACAATGGTTTACGTATCCGTTAATTCAATTTCTATGTTGTAGAAAATTTCTAATATCCTACATAAAATCCATTAATTATTTTCCTACATAAAACCCAACAATTATTTGTATATACTTAAAGTAGAAGAATTAAATTGATTGGTCGACCTAGTTGGCAATTTTATGAACATTCCAACGTTGACATATTTAATCATTAGACTCTATTAGTCCCCAAAAATCCAAGAATTTGAGTGATATGATCTTCTATTTATAGTTTTTTCAAAAGTCCATCACTTCCATTATGCTATTGATCTCAAGTAGTGTTCGTTCTGCATTTGAAAAAATTTTCTTTTAGTGTGAAAGATACATTGACTAGTCACAATATCTCTTGGTTATTGTATATTATTGTATCTAGGGTTAAATCAAACAAAGATCTAGAGTCTAGACAAATATTGGTTTTATTGATGTTAAACATCAGCGATTACAAGAGGAAAATTAGTGTTTTTCTTAATAAAAGACTTTAGAAAGTAATAAATCAGAACTCTTAGATTTTCTGTAGAGATTTCTAGATGCTTTGTGATCAAGGATAGCTATTTATTTATAGTGGTTTAAGAAGGTTAGTAGTTTTCTTTTCTTTTTTTGAGTTGATGTTGCCTTTTCTTTTAAACTTTCATTTTTCGAGTTGATTTCCTTTTCTAAAATATAATTTTCTTTCATGTAGATCTTGCAGTTAAGTCGACATAAAAATCCATGGACTGATATAATTGTGCTTTAACATGTCGATCCTCAATTTGGATTGGGTTTATGGTGAGGGGGTTAAACCTGGTACCAACAATTAACTCCCCCCCCCCCCCAAGTTTGTCGAATGATTGTTTACTTGAGTTTGACGAAATTCAGAGAAATGACTTGATGTAAATTGAGAATGACATATTTAATGCAAGTTTGAGCTAGGCCTTATGCTTTTGTAAGTGATAGGTCGACTTACGATGCGAAGCTAGGTTTGACTTACTCTAAGGGGCTTAGATTGGCTTATGATAAGAAACTGAGTTTGGCTTACTCTGTAGAACTTAGATCGGCTTACCATGTGGAACTTAGATCGGTTTATAATGAAAAACTAGGTTCAACTTACTCTTTGGGATGACGTAGAATATTCCAGAAAATATTTAAATAATATTTTATTAGCTATTTTACCGTAAGTTTTGGGAGAATGAATCTTCTGGAAGCATCTCTAGGTCAGAAGTCGAAGAGTCGCGTAGGTTTTGGAAGTTGAAAAAATAGTTATCTTTTATAAATAGTAGACTCACATCGCCAATTTCTTACTTCTTCATCCGAATGAAAAGGTAAAAACTCTCACTCTGATCTTGAGTAATTTATTTTATTGTCTCGTCAATTATTTTCTAGTAAAAATCCTCCGCAAATTGGTAAGTTTTCTGGTGTGATCTTCAAATCATACTTGTGTTTCTCCGATCAATCCCCAATTTTGCTTTGAGTTGTTATTCAGATCGCTACAATGTCTTCACGTTTGGTTAGAAAAAATCAAAAGAAAATTCCACAATTTCTTTGCCCTCTGGATCTTATGTTAGTTTGACTTTACCACATCGAACCATGAATCGACTAGGCGGTGAGTCGGCTTTGGATCTGAAGATGAGGTCGACCATTTGTCAAGCATTCCCACCTAATAGACGACTGATCACCTAAAGGTTTGGATAACTTTCCCGCTTCTGATGAGGAGGTTACATGAAGATCTCATTCATATGCTGAGGATAACCTTGGTACGAATCAAATACTGAACTCGTCGGCTAAGCCTGGAACTGGGAAGAAACAACATGTTCTAAGGAGGAAATCGATAAAGAGAGGACCTGATTACTTCCAATGTGAAAATGATTGCAGCATCTTTCGAACTTAGAGTACTGAAAAGTCGATCAGGTTGATGAGATTGACTTGTGGGATTTATGATAGGGTGGAAATAATAATTTTGGAGGCTCATGTTTGCCCATGACACTGTCGTCGTGTATATGCATTTTTATATGATTCCTACTTCCACACATGCCGACTATGGTTTCCTTTGCCTCGTGCTCTTATCTCATATTGTCGTGAGCGTGAGATTGCCATTTCCCAGCTGTCATGTATGTCGATTATCCATATAGTTGGACTTCTTGTGCTGGGATCCAAGAAAAATATCAACATAAATAATCGTTTACTAGAGGAAGTATGCTCAATTAAGAAGTCACGCGGTCGTGAGAGGGTTTTTTATACGTGTATGAAAAGTAAACTCGGTCCGATTATGCATGAAAAAGGGGGAGAACATAAAGGTCCAAGAAAGATTCTATTTCTTGATAAAAATCGATGAGCTGACCTCTTCTCTTCCTCCGACTACCTTCAATAGGCGATGGGTTAAAAAATAGGGTAGATATGAGTTCGTTATATTATTTTACTCAGAATTTTTCTATTCTAACCGCATTTTCCTTTTTATTTTTTGTAGTGCTTCATCATTTCTACAAGTCTCCTCCACAAAAGAAAATTTGAGAGATGTCGATACGTTGAGAGAGCTCATAATTCATTAGTTGTCTCACGTTCATCAGGCTAAAATCGATGCTTGCATAGCAAGATTGGCTTCCGGGAATCTTTTGTAATATTGTTTTCTTCCGTATGTGTCCTTGGATAATTTCTTAGTTTAGTTTTTGGTTCTTTCGTATGTGTTTTTGGATAATTTATTAATTTAGTTTTGGTTTCCTACTGTAGGTCGGTGGAATTCATCTTCCTACAAACCAGTTCCAGATTCTTCAGAAGACGACATGGCTCATGTCTCACTAGACGTTCCTAATCTCGCTGACGAGAATGAGACTGAAATATGTCGACCTCAAGATAAAGCCCCACTACCAAAACGGCTGTGACTGATCCTGGTGTGGTTGGACCTCCAAACCCTAAGGTCGGTGCCGCTGTTCCGACCAAAAATAAGGTTGGCGTGTCTAAGGTTCCTTAGGGAAGGACTACTATCGCTGAAGTTGCAAAAGAAAAGAAAAAGGTCATGATTCCAGACAAATCTTCTGCACCGAAGAAGAGACATGTCGAATAGGTCGAACAGACTAAATCGGAGTCTCAAATTCCCATTTCTAAGAAGGTGAAGAAAGATTACACGTTCGTCTTTTTGTATAAGGGACAAGGCCTTCTTGCCAACGATTCTAAAGTGTGTGCCGCTTTGTTCAGAGTCATGGGTGGTCATGGTCGTCCGTTACCTCCTTTGGAGCTCATGGAGGAGGAGGATCTCTATGAGAATTAGGCCCAACACATGGTTCATTTAGGAGTCTAACTGTGCTATTTTGGTAACTGTGCGATTTTGGTAAATGTGCGATTTTGTACTTACTGTTTTTTTATATATTTTAGGCCGGAAGTACGATGAAATATATGCACGAGAGGCTTAGTTAGAAGTCTCAAATAGCCTATAACAAATTTCTGGAGGCCCAAAAGTTAGATAAAGCTGTCTTTGACACTAAACGGGCTTATGATAGGGAACATGAAAGAGACAAACAACTCGATCTCAAACTTAACGAGGCGAAAAGGGACCAATATGAAAATCTCGAAAAATATAGCGAGATGAGCCTAAGTACCATCTTCTGGAAGCCGAACATGAAACTCTAAAAAGGAAGTTCGGAAAAAAGTGTAGTCTGCATTTCTAAGGAGCAAAAAATCTAGGATGGGATCCGCAAAGGCTATCAATATATCTTTGACAAGGTTAATTTGTTTCTACTAGATCAGAAGAATGCTGAATTGGTAATGTCACTGTATGGTCAAGCTTGAGGCACTAGGGAGACTTTGGAGCTGCTAAGAGATAAGAAGAAGATCGCCATCATTGACGAAGTAATAGCCGACCTGGTCGATCATGAACTAAAGTAAAAATTGCAAGTCGCTAATCTTGATATGAACGAGCTTATTGAAGCCGAGTTAGTTGTCCATTTGGTGGTTGATGGAGTGCATTAAGAGGCTCAAGCTAAAGTCGACCCATACGGATCGAACAACGGGATTGTTAGCGGAGATGATGCAAAGCTTTGAAGACTCCGTTGTCACGTCCTTCCTGCTGACCTTAGTTGATTATTTTTTTTCTTTTATTCATTTTCTCTATTTTTTTTTGTTGTAGTAACATTGCCCGAAGGGTTACTTATCTTTTTTAAATGATTTTTTCTTGCTTTTATTCCTTTAGACCGACTTGATTTTGTCTTGACGCGAAGTGTCGCTCGTTTTCACGAACTAAAATTTACCAAGTGCAAAACGTCTCTCGACTTATATTGGGTGAAATTTTGAGCTTGAAGCTCAGATTTTTGCCGAACTAGGCCTTGCTTATTAGTATTTTAAGTTTAGGCTTTAGTTTATGAACTAAAATTTTGACCTATACCTTTAATAAGTCAAAGTCAGGCTCCAATTATGCGAATTATCGATTTATTTGTCTCGGATGAATTATCTGAGTGCGAGACTGGACTCAACTTTGTTGTTTATTGGGATTTTAGGATACAAACTAAAGGTCGATTTAGGAACTAAAAGCTTGATTTAAACCTTCTCTTTTAATGTCAAAGTCAGGCTCCCATTATGCAAGATGTCGACTTATTTGTCTCAGACGACTTATCTGAGTGCAAGACTGGGCTCGGCTTTATTTTTTATTGGGGTTTAAGGATACAAACTAAAGGTCGATTTATGAACTAAAAGTTCAATTTATACCTTCCCCTTTAATATGTCAAAGTCATGCTCCGATTATGCAAAATGTCAACTCATTTGTCTCAGAAGACTTATCTGAGTGTGAGACTGGACTCGACTTTGTTTTTTTATGATACGAGACTAAGCTTGGTTTATCCGTTCTTAATGCGAGGCTGAGCTCGGCTTTTCTAGTCTACGGTGCAAGACTAGGCCTGGCTTATCCGTTCTTCATGCGAGACAAGGTCCAATTTTGTTATTTAATGGTGCGTGATTGGGCTCATCTTATCCGATCTTTGTGCAAGAATAAGCTCGACTTTATCTTTTTTAGTAAAATATTGGGTTTGGCTTAGAAGATGTTTGTTAATGTATTCGCATGAAATGCGTGAAAAAAAGATTTGAACACCTGGCCAGGGTAACGATTTTGACTTTGTGCGAGGTTCGAGTTTGACTTATGTTCAAAGATTGCTTTTAGAGTAAAATAAATTTTATTAAAGATAATAGTTGTACCTCGAAAAAGGTCGCCTACGTATCCTTTAAAAGGAATCAAGCCAAAATGTAGTTCTTATATATCGATGCAATCGTCATGGTGATGTCATTAATAGTATTAGCGTTTGAGATTAATCGAGTTCCATGAGTTCTTGATCGGCTCTCCAGTCATTGTAGTGAGCTTTTAGACTGCTGGTCGAACAACTTTTGCAATTAGGTAAGGTCCCCCAGTTAGCCCCTAGTTTGTTCTTGCATTCGGTTGTGTTAGAGAAAACTTTGCGTAATACGAGGTCGCCCTCTTCAAAGAATATGTTTCGGACCTTCTTATTGTAATACCGAGTTGATGACTATTGATAATTTTATATGCAAAGTATTGCTTGTTCGCGTAATTCTTCAATGTCATTCAAGCTACTAAGGAGCATCTCATCATTGAGGTCAGCCTTCTCGAGCATTTTAGATCGGCGTAATGTATAGATATTTGCCTCTGCGGGCGCAAGTGCTTCCACTCCATGAGCTAAGGAGAAATGCGATCTATTTGTATCTCATCGGATTGTTTTTTGGTATGACCATAATACTCTTTCTAACTAGTTCGTCCAATTTCCCTTCTTCCGACCGAGTCGTTTCTTGATCCATCCAAGATGGTTTCGTTAGTTGTTTCGGCTTGACTATTGCCTTGAGTATAGAAAAAGGTGGATTTGCACATTTAGGTCTTTCATTTATCACAAAATCCGTAAATCTTTGTAGATATTAGATTGGTTCCATTGTCAGTGACGATTTCGTATGGTAGACCATGTCGGCATATGATCTTCTTCCATAAAAAATTTCTGACCTCATCATTAGTTATACTTGTATCATTTTGCTTCAACCACTTTGTGAAATAGTCTGTAAAGATGAGTATATATCTCTTTTGGTTAGAAGGTGGCATAAATGGATATGGAGCTGATCCAGCTGTTAATAGTTCCGTCAAAAAATTAATCATCTGCGCGAGTTACGAACCTTTCACAATCGACGACCATGGTTGGCCAGTAATGTCTGTGTTTCCAAATTTTTAATGCTAGAGTTCGCACGCCATAATGATTTCCTCTTGTTCCTCTGTGTGTTTCTGCCATTTCTGTCGATCAAAGAGTTTCTTGCAGAGAAAAGTTATATCTAAAGTTAGATCAAACAAAGAACTAGGATTTAGAGTATTGATGTTTAAGATCATTGATTACAAGAGGAAAATTAGAGTTTTTCTTAACAAAAGACTTTAGAGAATAATATATCTAAAATCTTAAATCTTCTATAGAGATTTCTGAATGCTTTGTGATGAAGGGGTACCCTTTATGATTTGAGGAAGTTAAAAGTTTCTTTTTTTTTTTCAGTTGAGATTGCCTTTCCTTTCAAACTTTCCTTTTCTAGTCGATTTTTTTTTTTGAATAAAATTTCTTCTCAGTAAAGTCAGCGTTAATATTCATATACCGAACTAATTTTAACTTTTAACATATCAATTCTCGATTTGGATCGGGTTTACGATGAGAGTGACATTTTTAACCCAGTCATGAGTAGAGTTCTCAATTACGATACTACATTAAACTTTTACATATTTAAATATACGCAAAGCTGACGTCAGAATACTGCATCAATATCATACAAGTACCCAACAAACGTCCATAACTCGATCCAAATTCTTATAAGAATGTAACTACAAGCATACAACATCAGTCATACATGTTATGAAATCCTATGATGTTACCACCAACATCTTGTTACTCTCTAAACCGAAATCGCCCAGACAAACTGGTCTAGAGTTTCTGTTTTGTTATTCCCTTTCTGTTTTAACGTATCATCCAAAACATGCTCCCACAATCCCTGATATGTACACATTAACCAGAGAACATCAGTTTCCGATGTTTTACGGGAGGAAAAGCCAGGACCGCAATTTACTCCTCAGGCGCAATGCCTTTTACATGGCCTCGTATAGAACACGGTGTTCTAGAAGATCAGATAGAACGTTTCTCATGTTGTCTAGAGATACAGGTTTCAGCAACACGCAGTCTAGACCAAAGCTCATGCACTTATCCTTTGTGGATTTGTCTGTGTTGCCAGTGAGTGCCACGAGTAGTGGCCGTTGGTGGCCTTGTTTTGTGAATTTCTCGTGTATATGGAGAGATATTTGGTAGTTTTCGACACCGGGCATGCATATGTCCATGAAGACCACTTTATGCTCATGGGACACAACTCGAAGACACTCCTCGCTTGAACTCACCGTTGTCACTTCGCATCCAAGGTGTACAAGAAATCCCTTTGTCACCATTCTACTTACCCTGCAGACCAAATAATAAGCGGTTTCCCGTAAGATTAGTTCTGCGATTTTTCTAAACACCAGTTTCTGCATTTATATTTGCATTTACATGTGAAACAAAAAACATGTAAACGTAAAAGCAACAATCAAGGCCATAAAAAACAAACGAAATATAAGAAATGATATTACGGGTCATACGGATTTCATATTTAGCGAATTTGCAAAGAAAAATACAAGAGGCTTATACTAACCCGTTCTCGCCCATGACAAGAACCTTAAGTCCAGTGAAATTAGCATGGTGGGGATTGGCTGGAATTTTTGGTAGGCCTGACTGTTTAGACTCGTTTGATTGCTCTGAGATCCCAAGTTTAACATCAAAGATAGCCGTGCATCCTTTTCCAAGACCGTCACTCTCAATCCAAATGTTACCCTCCATCAGATTCACAAACCTTGTCATATAAAATGCAAATGTACAAACTTTTATCAATACCAGAAGAGAAGAAAAACCAGAAAGAAAAGAAACGTTTCTTATCGAGGTCCAACCTCTTGGAGATGGCAAGGCCAAGCCCACTACCTCCCGAACTTCTCGTTGCTAAAGATTGTGTTTGAGCAAATTTAGTGAAAAGCTTGGGTATGTCTTGAGGGTTTATTCCTGCTCCTGAGTCTTTTACCTATATTTAAATAATCGTCAAAACTAAGACCTAAAAATACGTTTAGCTATGATTTAAGAGCCCAAGATACAAGCTGGTCACGAAAGAGACTAACCTTCACCCTCAAGTAGAAATGACTTCCAGTTGGTACCACGAAAAAGTCATGAGCTCGAGTGTCTGACTTGGTGACAAGAGCGGTTACAGAGATACTACCCTGTTTGGAGAACTTCACAGCATTACCAACTATATTTAATATTATCTGCATTAGCCGTTTCTCATCCCCAACGACAAATTCTGGCAAATCCGGTGCAAGATTTAGTGTGATGGGTAATTTCTTAACAACTGCAATAGGCTTTACTAGATTGAGGACCTGCAACAAGATTCAGAAATACCAATCAAGTACACAAGAACATGAAGCTGTTCAAAAGTGGACATAGTAGTAGGAAAGAAAATGTAGTTACCTCTCTAAATAAAGTATGAAGATCGAATGTCCCGAGTTCAAGTTGAAGACTTCCATCTTCTAACCTTGAAAGATCTAAGACATCATTCATCAAAGTTGCTAAAAGGTTACTACTTTTAAGTATTGTTTCCACCATCAGCCTTTGTTCAGGGGTTAATTCCGTTTCTTGGAGTAAGCAAGAGAGTGCAATGACCGCATGCATTGGAGTTTGCATCTCATGGTTCATAACTGCCAGGAAATCATTGCGGGCACGGATTGCTGTTTCTGCTTCTCGTCTTGCTAGATCAAGAGCGACATTCTGCTCCATGAGAAGGTCCCTAGCTCGCATTGATTCTTCTAGAATCGCAGCATGTGAGAGAGCCACAGCCACCTAGAGTAAGAGAAGAAAACATTTAGAAAAGATCCAGTATCCGACATCAAACTGAACGAAAATATAATCAGCAATAACAAACCAGCAAAATGGATGAAAATATAATCAGAGTTCCAAAGGGACATGAACATAGAAAAGGGGAGTTCTCAGCAATGACAAACCTGATCAGCAACAACTTCAACGAGTTCCAACTCATGGACATGCCATTGTCTTGCACTATCTGACGGAAGCATCAAGACCATTAGAGCGTATCTCTTTGTCGTAAGCTCAGGCCAGTCATTAATCTGAAAATTACAAAGGCGGAGAAGCGGAACCCTAACTGCGACAACCTCCCCAAGCATATATTTTCCAGAAACAGGTCTTAACCTAGCCACAGGGGAATTAGGAGATATTTTTACAGCACTACTAGTACTAAACACTTGGTTGATCACCGGTAGTTGAATAGGAACCGTATACTCCACAGGATGTTGCTGACGAAGTGTATAAGAAAGCTGTAGCTCTAACCCAGTCCTAGTAGGCATCCACAATGCACACTCCTCCAAAGCTAATGTTCTACCAAGCTCAACAAGCGTAGTCTTTAAAATCATGTGTCTATCTAAAGTGCTTCTTATCTCATAAGTTAACATTCTGACATGCCGTCCGGTTTCTTCCTGTGTTCGAATCAATCCCATTTCTCTATCGAGCTCAGCAGCCTTATTTTTCAAGAACATTTCCCGGGTCTTAACACTCAACAGATCGGGAATAATATGAACAAGCATCAACGCAGTAGCACACGAGACAACAGCGGTTAACACCTTTGCGGTAGTCATCACAAGCGCAACAGTTCTCGAATGTGTTGTGAAAGTCCATAAGTTAATAAGATGCGTGGCTCCACAAAGAACAATAAAAGCACCAAACTGAACAAGAACCCATCTATAAGGAAAGACCGCAGATTTCTTCACGAAATATATCAACTCAAGAGGAATAGAAAAATAGGCAATAGCAATGAAGAAATCCGAAATGTATTGATATTTCATCAACAATTCATCAGCTGGCCATTGCGGTTCAATGCAATTGCATACTTCCATTATGATTTTTAGACTATAGTTTCCCTTCTCTCACACATGCACCTGTGAATCAAACAGCACAAATTCATTTCAAGATGAAAATGGTGGCGAAAATAGAACAAGAGAAGCAAATCACTGAAAGAACCATTGGAAACAAGAATCTTAAGCTCAAATGTCAAATCAAATCATATAAACATCAACCAAAACTGTATAATCTTCGAAGCATTTTTCCTTTCCAATATTTTTCCATTGGCGCTTACTGAGATCAACTCGATCACAAACGATTACAAAAAAAATAGGTTCTGTTTCAGTCTCTCAAAACAGAAAAATTCGAATCCAAATCTTAGAATTAACGATTGAATCATGAATAGTCTCAGGTGAAAGTTCCTAATAGCTGAGCATTACAGTAGATTAGGAACAATTAGGTTTTATTAATCTCTGTAATTTGAGATCGAAAACAAAATCAACCTTGCAAGTGAAGAACGAGCTTACGAAACAATAGGAGATATATGAAATTACGATTGGCATAAGAAGAGAATCGAAGAAACTTACTTGGGAAGAATTAATCGGAGAAGAGGATTGGGGATTTCGAGGGAGAGGACGCGGCGGAGAGCGGCGGAGAGCGACGGCGAACGATAAAGGCATTGAAGCGTTTTATTATCAGAGTCCAAAATGGTTGGGTTTAAACATCTCTCTGTTAACTTTTTCTTTTTGACGTCATAATGAGTTTGTCCGTGATATTTAATTTTTGTAGATATATCATATTGATTAAGAAATAGATTATACAAGATGGCAAGAAAATAGAGATAATTTGGAAAACTATTTATGTAGGCATGTTTGTTTGTTAGTGACAGTTTATTATTACTTGTGTGACATAGATTATTGTGTCAAAAAATTTTATCACTTAAAAAAATTTAACGATGAGTTTGGTATTATTGTGTTTAATACCGTTGCGACTGCGACTATAACTAATTGGTATTTATTTACATGCTGCAAGAAGTTGCACTTGCTGCTAACACTACGATCACACACATAATTATTAAATAAACAAAAATTACAGTATTTGTCAGCAAATAACAAATAGCAAATTGCAAATCGCAAATCATAGCTATATGGAACTATTAAACAAACATGTATATCCATGTGCCGTAAAAAAAATATGAAAACTTTATGGTTTAATATTTTAAGATTAAGAATTCAAGTTTAACACTTTCTTTATTATTGGATATTTTTGAAAAAAAATCATATAGCATGTGTACATGAACTCTTCATCCGAATATCTTTTTATAGTTAAAATTGAAGAAAATAGGTTTAGTGACCAAAATAATTTTTATAATTGATTAAATAGCCATGTAGTTTTTATAGGTTCTAATACTCTGAATAAAATCTAAAATGGACTAAGAGAATTCTCACGTTTCTTTCCTTCTCTCATTTTTTTTCTTTAGAAAGCTTTTTTTGCCTTCCCCTCCATAGTTTTTTTTGCTCCAATAATTTTATATAAATTAGTGAAATCTCAAAACGGATATATGATTCAAAAGTAAAGCTACGTTAGTCTATAAAACACATTGAATAAATTGTATATTTATTTTCATACATGAACATATTCTACATATTAAATGAGAAACATTGGTATTACCGTGTCAAACCCATATTTTTATTAACATTTCTTCTATTGTATTCATTCATTTTTGAGCAAACTTATTTCAAATGTCAAACACTAAAAATTACATCAATTAATATTTATTACATTACATTTAAATAACTAAAACCGAAAACATATTTTCTATTATAATAATTAAAATGAATATAATGTTAATTTTCAACAATCCAAATTTACAAAATATAAATATGTATAGTAAAACCAAACAACAACTTCGTTATTTTAAAAATATTAAAAATTTATAATATATTAATAATATATATATATATATTATAAATAAAATTATAATAAATTAAATAGTATAAATTCGGCCAAGCATGACACCAGCTCTTACCTAATATTATTTTATATAGAAAACACATTATAGACCATTTTTTTCAAAGAATATTTCTTTTTAAAAAAAAAAATTTAGGATCAGTTTAGGTTTTACGATTTAAAACTTATTTTTTAGAATTTTAGGTTTAAAATTTTACTTTTACGATATAAAAGTTAATTTTAGAGTTAGATGGTTAGGGATTTAGACTATTTTTGTAAAAAATAAAATTTATTAAAAAAAAGAGATAGACTAGAATATTATTTTGTTCTAGAGAAATTGTTTAAATGTGTTCTATATAAAATGAGACATTTTCACTCAAAACCAAATATCTATTTTCTCAAATAACATATATTCACTTTAAAAAATATATTACATATAAAAAATATAGTTATTCAGTAGAATTGCGAAATTTAATTATATTACGAAATTGAAGCTAAAAACGAGTAAAGCGGTAAATATTTTTATTGTACATGAAACATAACGAAAAGAAAGATGATAATGTCTCTAATGGAGTGTTATTTTTGTCTATATTTAATAGGATATTGTTTCTCAATACTATCAATTAGGAGCCGACGATTTATTTTCGTATGGAAACTATCATATACTACCGCTTAATATCCGCAATGAAAAATTAAACTCTCAATATACACAAATATCAATTTTAATCGGTTTATTATTTATCAAACTATTTTTAATCCTGATATAAAAATAAACCAGGTTTAAACTGATTATAATCCAATTCAACAAAAACAAACTTTAAAATCAAAAATTCTCAAATTCAAAATCAAAACAAATATACAATGATTTGAAGCAATAACTTCACTCTAATCCCTCACAACAACCAATTAAACAAAATATAGACATATGAAAGATGAAAGCTCAAGATTGAGATGGAAGTTTTTGGTTGATCTTCGGCGTCAGTAAGCGAAGATATTTTACCAAGTGTGACATCGTGTTTACATGAAATATGATTTCGGAAGAGTCACAACTCAAGCTTCGCTGGAGTAAAGGAAATCTCAACAGAATCGTGTCTGATTCAAGATCGGAGTTTCGCGAAACAGGAGAGGAGAATGAGGCGGAGAGTTCCAATTTAACGTGTCTGGAAAGTTTTTTTTTTTTGGAACCTCACTGTAACGTGAATTAAGTTCTGGGTAACGACTGCGGCGATGAAGGTGACGACTTCAATCCTCCAATTCCTTTCAAAATCGACAAACGGAGTCAATCTCCGCCGCGTATCGACGGCGGCGATCAATGTGACGAAACGATAACAACGCTGATATCGCCAAAATTCTCAACGCGTTTGAGTTTATCTCGTCGATGTCATCGGGATTTGATTTGTCGAGTTTGTTTGAGAGTAAGAGGAAGCTGAGATCTATGTTTAACTCGCGGTGGTCGGCGTCGGAGATAATGGCGAAGCTTGAAGGGATTGGGAAAGTGATGAATATGATGCAATTGATCCTCGTCATTTAAAGATTCAAACTTTGATGCAATTAATGAGTCGTGCAGAGCCTAATTGCAAACAGAGACGAAACTCAAAATCAAAAACTTATATAAAGGTCACAAAGAATCGGAAAAATAAAACTTTTGTTTGATTCCCAAATTTGAAAGCGAAGACAAAACCTAGAGACGGGTCAAAGAGTAAACCTAAGGAAGAAGATGAGAAGAAAACGTATAGCCGAGGAATCAATCTCTCTCTGGTTTGTTCGATACTAGTTCACTTAAATTCTGGGTTTTTACTGGACATTTTGTTCTATTCGATTTTGAATGTTCTTAAATTTTGATTCTCAGGAACAGTGTTCTCAATTTGATTAGGTATATTCGAGAGAAAGTATGAAATCGGGTTGAAATAAGATTAAATTCGGTTTAATGTAAAAGTTTAGCAGTTGATTTTTAGTTATCATTAAATCAGTAATAACCATTAATTATGAATATTTAAGATTCAACTATGAATTTGTGTGAATTTGAAAATTGAACATTTAAATTGGGATATTATGAATTACAACTTTTGCTATAGAAGAATATAGAACGAAAATTTAAATTTATGGAAATGTAATCGCATACGATAATATTTGTGTGAAAATATATCGTCGGGCTTAATTATAGTGTTATATTCTTTGTTAGTTCACAAATTCACCCATTAAATTTTAAAAATCTATAGGCTAAAGACAATAAAAATAAAAGAGATAATTAGAAAAATATTTTCATATATGTGTAGAAAAAAAAGAAAAAGGATTCAAAAATATAAAATTTGTAATTTCATATTTTAAAAAAATAATAAAAAAAAATATATATATATATATATACACACTATTTTGTTAGGTTATCGATTAGAATTTATATATGTCACAACTGTCTCTCACGACGACCAAGAACCAAGCCCTCACAATTGATGGACATCACCGAATTCTCATCACTAATTTAATTTGATCCACTATCTTAGAAATATCTTGATGTAGTTAAACATAATATGTACATCATCAACTCATTTATGTTTACTAATACTACTAATTAATATTCGTTATTTTTATTGTTAATTTTACGTTTAGATGTGGTTGGATATTATAAAAAGGACAAAAAATGTTGATTTGATCGAGACTTACGTTTTTAATACGCATGAGCCAAGTAGTCGTCAATATAATTTTTTTATAAATATAAATCTTTATTTAGGTTTCGAAAAACCAGAGGGAATATATGGTCTTTCTTTGCATTGTACCATACGTTTGCACATAAAAGAACTGCGGCCAATAAACTGAATTGGCTTGATTTTACTAAGCTTCTGTCAAAAAAATTTATTTTTTACTAATTAATATATCAACACACATCATTAATGTTAATACCCATCTCTCTATCAGAAAAATGTCATTATGGTTTTAGAGGATGAGCAAAAAAACAACTTGAAAACATTTCACAAAACTATAGTCAATATATCAAAGTTCATGTCCAATAATATAGAAAAAATATATGACAAGTCCATATTAAAAATAATAAAATTCGATTTGAGTTTAAAAATAAATTGAGTTATCAATCTTCTTAAATTATAAGCGTCTCTATACTAGTCTTTCTTCATTTGTTTATGGTGATATATGCTTTTTTCTTTTATGATGATCTTCCTTTAAACTAATTTTCACCATTATATTATATAATAATTTAAAATATAGGATTTCCAATGTAGCTGCAAAACATGTTCAGATTCAAATTCAGAGCTTTTATTACCACATTTATGATAATCAAAACTCGATAATATGCAGTTTCTTTATCAAATTTTCTATGTAAATACTACTGTTTAGTTAAAGCCATTTGGATAGTTTATATAGAAAATGATATATAAAACTTCACAACTATGATAGTATGGTAAGAACAGAAAAAGCTATTTGCATCACTAGAAAGTCCAATTATCTTATCCATGATTAGCTAATTATATATTAAACACAATGTTCTCTGTTTAACACAAAGTTCAATCATCTTATCAATGATTAGCTAATATTGTTAATATAATAAAAAAAACTCGTAACAATTACAATTTGATTTTATTAATCTTGCAGACTAAAAAATAAAATATGGAAATATGATTGGATTATACAGAGCAGTTGGTAACACATATAAAGGGACGTGCAACATAACTCAATTTTTTATACTAGTTTTCCATAGAACAGGTGTCAACAAGATGTTACTCGTCAACATTTGGTGATTAGATTAACTTAATTTTAACTAATATTTTATAAACTTAATTTTTACAGTTATACGGACTAATTATTTTGATATTATTTGAGTTTATAATTGACCATATGCAATGGATGGTATTGTGAAAACTTTGAACCAAACTACCCCAACATTTTTTATAATAATAAATAAACTATTGATAGACTAAGAACTATTTTTATAATAATAAATAAACATTTTTTTATATTTTCCTAAATTTATTTTGTTGCTGAATAGGTAAATATATTTTACTCTCATATTTATGTAGGTATAGGAACTGGAGAGGAAATGATCCTCACATAACAATATAAGATGTTGTTTTTTTCTGTTACAAGCTTCTTAACTATGGTAAAAAATAATTACACATATTTAATTAATTTGATTAATTTAGCTCTAATAAATCATCTTCAACAATGACAATCATTGAATATTTTTTTATTTTATGGTATCATGAGGCACCAATTTCATAGAAATGCATATGTTTTATACATCTCAACTACATATGATTTTGATGTTTCACTTGACGAATTTGGTAAATATAGTTTTTATTCACATTATACTAATTTTAGATTTTTTATTATTACTAACATAATGATATTTATTAGCTAATTGAACCAACGAAAGTACATATATTTGAAACAACTTCACGGTGTTCTTTATTCCATTGAGAAAACACTCATCCACAAAAATATTTCTACTAAGTTACAGTGATATTCTTATTATTTTCTTTTTAAAATCAACCAATCTGTCGATTTTATTTATGAATTTATATTATACGGAAAACAAACTATAAAAAAGAACGAACGAACTAGTTCATTAAAAGCGTAAATGAAACAACAATAAATTGCAAACAAACATCCATCTTATCTTCTATCCTAACTTATTACAAATTTACCAATTGCAAAACTAAGGCTTGTAACACCGTTGAGATTTATATTCGCTTACAATATAATTATATTCAGTTTTTTTTTTTAATTTATGAAGTTATAATCTTTACATAATTATTTTCGTATATTTTTTATTTTAATGGATTGACTTATTTGGAATTTATTTTTCAGATTAACCGTCAGACTTCATTGATGGTTTAAAATGGAATAAAGCAGAGAACAAACATTTAATACTGAAATGGTCATGTAAACAAGAGAACATGGATAATGTCCTCTTCAAAGGAAAATCAGAATCAAGAGGCTGTTGATGAAAAAGTAGTAAGCAACAAAAAATATTATCCTTCCATAAATTATCTAAAATTTGGAATAGAGAATTTGAAATATGTGCAAATATCTATATCAGTTCACCGTATCATTTTATTTTTCTGAAAGTGATCAAAATATTAAAGACAAGAACTAACACCAAACAACATGTACCAAGCTTATATAAGACAATAATCAGTTTAAATAAAAACAATTAGAGTTTTGATGAAACCAAAGGGAGAGCTTAAGTGATGAAACGGAGCACTGCATTATTACGATAATAATTCAACATTTTTTGTTTGGATTAATTAATGCAGCGCTCCGTTTCATGAATATGAAAGTAGATACATAAACATATGATTAACTTGAAAGTAAATAAACTCTAAAACAACACTAATTTTATTTGAAGCTGGAGTTCATAAGATATAGACTACAATTGTCCACAAAAGAGTATAAAATAACATCATATATATATATATATATATCATTTATAGGCAGTTCAAGAAAAAAAAAAAAATCGGTTTAAATAATCGTTGACATTGGTACAACGTGAACAATATTTTAAGAAAATTTTCACTCCTTATTTGCATTACTTTATCAAGATGCTTATGAGTAAAACTAAATTTTGTGTGCATAAAGATAGTTAAGTTCGCACGATAAGAAAAAAAAATGTAATATGTACACAAATAAGATAATGACAAAAATAGTTGCGATACATACACAAAAAAAATGATGTAGAATGTGACTAACTAGACATTATTGCGATTTACATGATCAGTTATTGGTATACTTATATGTTATACATAAATGCATTTTTTATTGTAGTAATGTAAATAATGTATTCACTGTACCATCATTAATGTAAGCATATGTTTATATTGCACGATTATGTAATCATATATATGAAAGAGGAAGAACTCTCTCCAGCAGCTTGCCACATGGATGTTAAGAAAATGATATGTGTACTTCCAACTTAAACAAAAGTCTAGAAAGTTATAGAAGAAAAAACAAAGCCACATTTCCATACCCTTTCATCTTCAATCTGTTTCAATTTTCCTCATCAGAAATCAATACGTTTACAATCCCAAACATATGCTTGGAGCATTCAGTCACTAGCTCCAGAAGTCATTTTCTCTAAAACCCAATTTATAAACGATCTATTCATTTACGGTTTCAAAGTTGAGAGAAAAAGAGACACGCGACGACAATAGCGAATTTGAT
This sequence comes from Cardamine chenopodiifolia, assembly GCA_963922655.1. Lineage (NCBI taxonomy): Eukaryota > Viridiplantae > Streptophyta > Magnoliopsida > Brassicales > Brassicaceae > Cardamine > Cardamine chenopodiifolia. The sequence goes on along the minus strand of OZ000476.1, from coordinate 11,730,217 downwards.
GTTGAGATTACACAAACATCTTGCGGATATTCTCCGTTCCGATGGTAACGCTCAAAGCTCTAATCTATCACCTTAGTTGAATTTGAAGTCTTACTATTGGAGAATCTGGAAGATCATGTAGAGAATCAAGAATATATATGAGATATCATCGAATATGTATTGATATTATTATCAAGATATGTATATATATAGTTCAGGAAAATAGATTGATTAGGTTTGATATTCTCGTCCCTATATAAAGATATGTAAACACTATTATATTTCCATGAGAGTAAATATTAATTCTTCCCATCTTTATGCTATCATCTCTTTAACATGGTATTAGAACATTTGATTCAATCCTAGTGGGTCGAAGATTTATTTCGTATTAAACAAAAAATTTGTGATCTTATTTTCTAAAAAGATCATGGAAATTATAACCGTTGGAGAAAGTGACTCCGCTGAAACTGAAGACGACGAAGATGTCAACGTCTTAAGAGTTTTATCTTTCATAAATAAAGAAAATAAAAAATTTGGGTTCACGTGATTCTTTCTTAAAGAACACCGATATGGTTTTTTTTTCTTCTTATTTTATGTTTTTGATTTCAATGGAATTTTTATAATTATTGTTTATAAGTTTTAGAAAAGAGAATGAAGTTTGTCGTGAGTGCTCACATTGGTTTTGGGTAGGTGTAATTGATTCAAGTCAATCCTCCTTATTTTAGTTCAAGTTATTAAGTTTGGGTTTATTCCAATGCCTATAATCGATGACCTACTTGATCTGTTTTAAAAAGCGAGTTGGTTCTCTAAGATTGATCTAATGTTAGGTTATCATAAGGTGCAAATCCAATTGTGATATTTCTAAGACAGTTTTAGACCAGATATGAACATTTTGAATTTGTGGTTATGCCTTTCGGCCTAACTAATGCTCTAACTATATTCATGGATTTGCTGAACAAAGTATTTAGACCGCACTTAGACAATTTTGTCATTGTGTTCATCGATGATATCTTGGTTTATTTAAAGATTCAGGAAGAGCATGTTATGCATTTAAGATTGATACTTCATACACTGAAAAAGGGCAGTTGTATGCTAAATGGAGCAAGTGCGAATTTTGGCTTCAGCAAGTAGGATTTTTGGGACACTTGAAATCAGGAGAAGATGTTGCATGTCCTGCCAAAGTTAAAACAGTCACTAAGTGGAAGCAGTCGACCAATGTTTCAGAGATTCGTAGTTTTATGGGTCTTAGGGTACTATAGGAAATTCATAGAAAGTTTTTCTCAAATTGCTAGACCTTTCACCCAACTACTTTTCAAATGAATTAAGTTTATTTGGAGTGATTCTTGTGAGCAGAGCTTTAGGGCACTAAAGAAAATGTTAACTTCTGCTCTGGTGTTAGCTCTTCCAGGACCTTGTGAAGAGTATATGATGTACACTGATGCTTTTTTGTCAGAACTAGGGTGTGTGTTGATGTGCGAGATAAGATGATCGCTTATGCATCTAGACAATTGCGTAAGAATGAGTTCAAATATCCTACGCACGATTTTGAGCTGGTTGTAGTGGTTTTTGCACTTAAGTTGTGGCATCAGTATATGTATTGAGAAAAAGTGCAAATATTCACCGATCACAAGATTCTAAAGTATTTATTCTCATAGAAGGACTTGAATCTTAGAAAAAGAAGATGGATTAAGTTGCTAAGTGATTATGACTATAAGATTCTTTATCATCCATGAAAGGCTAATGTGGTTGCCAATGTCCTAAGTAAAAAGCAAGTTGCAGTGGCATCTCTAAGGGAACAAGAAATCTTGGTTTCCCCTCCTAGATGAGTCAGCTTCAAATTTATATCTGGGAGGGGAAACCAAGATTTCTTGCTACATTGGATATTCAGTCAGATTTATTAGCACACATTCGTTATGCTCAGAGGCAAGATGGTAAACTGGGTCCTATTTGTGAGAAACCTGAAGAATTCAGTCAACTGGGGTATAAGTTTAGAGATGATGCAGTGTTATCTTTCAAATGCAGAGTATATGTACCAAAGGTGTCTGAGTTGTTGGAGGAGATTTTGCGAAAGGACATCAATTTGGGTATATACAGTCCACCCAGATATCACTAAGATGCATCAAACACTTAATCATTTTATCAATGGAATGGTATAAAGGGTGATATTGCAGAGTTTGTATCGAATTTTTTGGTATATCAACATGTAAAAATTGAGCATCAGAAGTCTAGTGGTTAATTGCAACTGTTACCTATTCCAGAGTGGAAATGGGAGAAAGTTTCTATTGATTTTGTCACTGGACTTCCAAGGTCGCAGAAGAGAAATGACTCGATTTGGGTAATAGTAGACCGACTCACTAAATCAGCCTATTTTCGCCAGTGAAGAAGACAGTTTCTTCATCCCGACTTACAGAGATCTATGTGGAAGAAATTGTGAGGTTGCATGGTGACCCGAGTAGCATTTTTTCAGAACGTGTTCCAAAATTTACTTCATATTTTTGGGATAGCTTAAATCAGACATTGGATACGCAACTACATTTTAATATTGCTTATCATCCTCAGACAACTAGGCAGTCTGAGAAGATTATTCAAATACTAGAGGATATGTTGAGATCATGTGTTTTGGATAGTCATCAATCATGGGAGAGATAGTTTCCATTGATTGGGTTTGCTTATAATAATAACTTCCATGCGAGTTTTAGTCTGGCACTATTTGAGGCTTTATATGGTAGGCCATGTTGTACACTTCTATGTTGGGCAGAAGCAGGAGAAACCACTGGCATTAGTCATGAGTTAGTTATGAATACCACTGAAAAATTGAGGTTGATCAGAGATAAGATGAAAACTGCCTAAAATCGTCAAAAGAGTTATGCAGATCGTCGAAGGCGTGATTTGGAATTTCAAGTGGGTGATCAAGTATTTGTTAAAGTTTAACCTATTTGGAATTTCAATTTGATGGCTCGATTCCTTCTCTGTCCCAGTTAGGAAAATGGTTGAAGCCTTTATCTCTAATTCAGCAAATCTCTTCATCTACAAGTATCAATCTCCAAAGCAATGAGGAGAGGAGCTATGCAAATCTCCCTTCCCCTGTTCACTAGCCCTCTCTCTCATAAAGCAATCTTCGGACCTAGAAACGCAAACATGCTTCTACCGTAAAAGGTAAAGAGAAAATCATATCAGCTAATACCTCTCACTCTTCATCTCTTTTTCTAGAGGCAAGAAAAGCTGAAGAGATGAATCCGGTAGCCAGAAACGTTTATCGCGCAGCAAATCCAACTTTAAAGGAAGATGGTACTCCTTAGTTAACGATTCCAGGCCCTGTCTTCCTACACGGACTAGGGAACCAAAAGGAATATGAATTAGATCAGTTTTATCGTTGTTCTGCTCCACCAGGAGGTCTCATTCACGATGTTGTTAACCGCATTTGGAGAAGGAATTGTAAGATCTTCACTAGGAAGCTTAGTGAAGATGTACCTACTGCCACAACCATAACAACTGAAGATTCTGCAGGAATTGCTGACGTGATCAAGACTGTTTCTGGTTCTTCACAAGCTTCCTTCAACCTAGAAGCCCCTTCGTTGTCCACATGTAATCATTTAGAACTTAATGTTATTGCAGATGGTGTAATAGGAGGCTCTGGAAACACCTTTGCCTCTCTAGATCCTCAAGAATTTCTTTAAGCTGTTGACTTGTAAGCATCTGCATAGAGAATCCTACGAAAAAGACCCATTAAACAATCTCAAAAGCTTCATGAGATGCAATTGTTAACTGTCCACAACAGCCGATGGAAAGAGGTAGAGGAGGACATGGGGGGCATGGCTATGGCTAGTCTCCTCTCATTATTCTCTTGTGTTTAATTGTAATCTTTATGATTACTATAAGCTTTTTGTGGTTCATGTGTATGCACCACCCTATATAAATTTAGCCTTAGAAGCTATATAAATTGATTATTATAAACAACAAATTAATGTAATACAAAATATAAAAGCAATCAATTTATTTTTAAAACTGTTTAAACATATTTGATATATAATTAATTATAAAGTGTTAAATATTTTACTTTATTAATTTTAAACCCACACAACGAATAAAACATTATATATATATATATATATTATTTACATCTAAAGCTAGATGTAACACAAATAAATACAACTTATTATGTTACATAATATTATCATCTAAGTAATATAGTAAATCATAAAATATAACTGATACAATTTAGTAAATCATAAAGCATAACTGATTCAACTATATAGTTACAAAAATTATATTATCTTGATGATACTATTTATTAAAAAGTAATGCTAACTTTATTGGTTTTTATTTATGAATCCAAAATTTTACAATTTAAATTTTTTATTTAATAATATTTCAGAATCTTTTTTGTATTTTACGAAATTCTTCAATTGGGATATTTTTATTTTTATTATTTTCTTTTTTAAAATACCGGATGTTACTTTATGTCAATTGGTAGATGTTTGATGAATTGTTTATGGTCATATAATTAACTTTGCCAAAAAAAAGGTCATATAATTTACCACTCTAACCAACTAAATTCGGGCTAGTAGGGCCTACACTAAGAAGGACAAGAGAGTGGAAATAGAAAGAAACGTACGTGGCTGGCTCACACTGGTCCACAAGTAACTCTTGTGGTTACAATTTCCTCTTCAATCCCATAACTCTCCTTCTTTGTCTTCTCCTAAATGCTTCTTTCAATCTCACTTGCTTAATCTCTTCCAACAACAACAACAAGGTTCGTCTCTCTTTCTCAGTTTCGATCTCATCTCTCAAATTCCCAATCTTTTCTTGATGGATTTGTCTTAAAATTCAAGAATTTTGATTTTTGTTCAAGTGGGTAATCTAAAGTCGTTTCTTTTCTTCTTCCTAGAATCGAATTGATCTAAAGATGCTCACTTTATCTTCGAATTTGACAAAATTTTTATGTTTCTTAGGTTTATATCAATGGCTCTTAATGTGAGCAAGGTGGTTCCTAATAGTCCAATTGTAGCAAAGAGTGTTAATGCAACAAGATCTCAAAGAGTTTTGTCAGCGTTTGTTCATCATCCTAAAAAGGGTTCATCTACTGAACACTTACAAGGTCTTTGTTGTACAAAGACTGTAACTTTTGTTAGTTCTCGAAGATCTTCTACATTGTGCTTTCTTGGTAACTCTCAAGATACTGAAACTAAACCACATGAGGATTTTATTGATTTACCCAAGTAAGTGAAAAAGCCCTAATTGCTGATTCTGTTTGCTTCACTGGTTTGGTTTTGTTTTATACTTATTATAAGTTTCTTGGTAATGTGTTAGCTCCCAAGAAGGTGAAAAGCAAGTAATGCCAAGGAGGAAAAGTAACTCAAGCCAAGTTTTGGGGGAATATGTGTATAATGATGCTAAGTTTGTGAATGAAAGAGCTCGTAATGACTTTGTTCTTCTATCTCGGTAGTTTTCTAATAACCAATGTTTACATCATTTAGAAATTTATACATTACTTAAGGTCACTTAGGTGTTGAGATTTATGTTTTTGCAGTGGGATTATGAGACTTGATGCTCGTGCACGCCAGGATGTAGCGATTCTTGGGTCGGGGTTTCTTAAACTCGATGGTAAGATTTGAGTCTCTTTGACAGTTACCTATAACGTCTTACAGTATATGTTTCTTATGCCTTGTGGGTTTGTTATGTAGCTCGGGCAAGAGAAGATACAGAGAAAATAGATCGTGATGTCAAGAGAAAGGCCGAACGCCTTCATCATATTGCCACTGTATGCTCATCCTCTCATATATATATGCACATTTATGGACCCTTCTTCTGGCTATGTTTTTTTTCTTAATTTTTCGTATTTCGTTTATGTCTATAGATATTAAAAAACATAGCTCAATCTAAGTTGAAGAATGCTGTTGATAAGCATTGGAGTGACGGTGCCTTAGAGGTATGCCTCATCTTCTGTATAATTCGAAAAGTTGTTTGTGACCATAAAGTATAATCATTATGGTAAAATTTGGGGTTGAGAGATTACTATGATTCTCCAGGCTGATTTAAGGCGAGCAGATTTCCGTGCTAAACAACGAGCAACGGAGGATGCATTAATGGCTTTAGAGGTAAAACTCAAAGTCTGATATGTTACTGCATTAATGTTTTGCTTCATCTTCCCTTATACACTTCCTGTGTTCTGTTTTTGTGTAGTTCATCAAGAACATCCACGACATGATGGTGAACAAAATGGTTGACAGCTTGTAAGAAGCATACATCCCTTTCTTCGTTCTTTCAGTTTGTTTCTTTATATCAAGATCTAGTATTATAACTATCATTTTTAAGGGTTATATCTGAAACTGGTACCACGGACCGCATATCGCTTGAGAAGAATGGAAAAGCTTTCGAGTTTTTCCTGGGGGAAGTTTCATCTGATCGCATATCTGCTATTGAGGTACTGATCCACTAGTAAAAACGTTTTGTATCCTCAAGTATTCTTCTCTGTGATGATTCCTTTTTGATGTTGAAACAGGAAGCTTACAAGAGTATGGCATCAGCACTCTCAGAAGCTGATGGAATTGATTACACTGACCCTGAAGAGGTCAGTCCAAAATCGGTGATATGAAATCTTTTTGTTACACTTTTTCATTAAACGATTATATTCTTTTGGTTTTAACAGCTTGAGTTGTTAGTAACGACTCTAATCGATCTTGATGCAATGGATGGTAAAAGTAGTGCATCTCTCTTAGCTGAATGCTCAAGCTCTCCAGACGTCAATACAAGGTAAAACCCGTTTATTCTACTATGTCTCTTAACAACTTTCTTGGATGAGTTCTTCGCTATTATCGAATATTTCATCGTTTGGTCATTCTCTGATTCAAGATCTCGGTTTTTTTCTTCTCTTTGTTGTAGAAAAGCGTTGGCTAATGCCTTAGCAGCTGCACCGTCGATGTGGACACTAGGAAATGCAGGAATGGGAGCATTACAGGTAAAAGATAATGCAAATCTTGATGCTACCATTTTCGCACTTGATAACCATTCTTACAAATTGATGAGTCATTTTTTCAGAGACTTGCTGAAGATAGTAACCCGGCAATTTCAGCAGCTGCTTCAAGAGCGATAATCGCGTTGAAGGAGCAATGGGAGGTAGAGGAAGGAGACTCACTTAGGGTTATGATGAACTTCGAGACACCAAATGATGATGATGACGACGATGGAGACAGTGAGCATGACGAGATTTGAAGAATATGAAGTTTGTAGATAATTTTCACTGAAGTTAGTGTTACAGAGATGATGTTAGTAGGGACTTCGTTGGGGGCCATGTAAATTAAAGAGGCATATGGTCATATAACAAATTTGACTGTCACTTTTAAAGATAACTGAGATCATACATTGAGTAGCTTGCAATAGTGTCATAGCCTCTGCTTCCAAAGGAGATGCAACATATCCCAAGTATGATGAACCCCAAAACTTCGCCGTAGCATTACTCTCTCGTACTATCCATCAACAAGTAACTTCTCTTGTGATATGATTATAGGCAGCATAGACATTACATTTAACAAAGTCTAAAGGAGATTTTCGCCATGATGTCTCTGTTGCTGTGTTGTTATTCCGACAAGTACTTATAGGAACCTAGGCTGAGGTAGTTGTTTTTGTAGCCAGAAGCAATTCAGCAACATCGGCTTGTGCCATTTCAATATCTCTGGCCACATTGACATTCTGTTTTCAAGAAGAAAATTGTTTCTCGACTTCCAAATCCGCCACAACAACCAGAAAGGCAGTAACTTCTGTCTTTTGAATCTTGCATCATAATTAGACTGCTGATATTATATCCGATATCATCAGAGGGAGTGGTAAGAGAATGTAATGGTATATTTGATCGACTCCAAGTCATAACAGCCATGGGGCAAAGGAAGAGTTGTTTCATTCGCACTACAGCAACGTTGACACGTTTTGTCCATTTGTATGCCACGAGAAACAAGTCTTTTTGCTACACCGAGTGCTTTCGAGAGTATTCGCCAAAGAAAGTGCTTTAGTTTTGGAAAAATTGGCAAGTTCCTTGCCTTTACTTTTAGCTCACGGTCCTATAAAGTTATGAAATATCAAGAATTGCTTGACGTAAAACAGATAGTCGATTTGTTTCTGCATTTTGTTGAATCTTTTTTCAAGACTCGATAGATAATTTAATAAACCAATGGTTTTTTCAACATGTTTATAAATTGGATCGGATTTTGCAGTTTTTTTTTCAATAGTACCCAAGCTGGTTCAAGAATCTGTTTCTTTTTATAAGGGCTCAACCTTTTTATTGATGAGTTGACCTAATGGTTAAAACTCCTAATTACCAAAAACATGTGGATTTTAGAAATCACAAATTCGATTCATGTTGGGAGTGATCTGTTCTCCGAAAGTTGAATTACATGGTTTGGATCTCATTTTTGGAAACCTCCTAGTCATTAAAAAAAATATTATGAATTGTATGTGTTATTTTTCTTTTAAATTTGGATATTCATAGGAAAGCTTAAGAAAAAGGCAGAAAATATAAGAAGCTAAAGGACAAATTTATTAACTTTCTAATTGAAGATTGCAGAATGATTATACAGAATAGATGAAAATGCAGCCAGTTGTATTATTTAGCAATAGATTCTAAACCAACTTAGGTGTTGGATTAGAGGTGAGCATCGTACCAAGGCCTAAGCATTCATATATTCTGATCAATTCAGATTATTTTTTTCAAATTTTGGATAGTTCAGATAAAAGGTTTAGGACCAGGATAACCATTTTTTTTTTGTTCAAATCGGTTTAGGTATATCTTGGTTTGGATCGTTTCGGATTAGTTTGAATAATATATTTCATAACCACCATAGAACAAAAAATTTATTCGAGTTTGGTTCTGATTGGATAATTTTATATTATATCTAAAATATCCAAACTACTGAGGAAATAAAAACTATAACCAGAATCTTATGCTGCAAATACTTATAAAATATGGATTGATTGCAATATTAATTAGAAATCTGGGGTGGTTTTGATATTTTCCTAAACGCGGAAACGCATTAGCTGGCATCTTCCTTCTGGTTTCCTTCTTAAATTGTCCAATTGTTGAAAGACGTAGAACGCCCCTAAATCTAATAGAGATTTACAAAATTACCCCGCTGACCTAGAGCTATATAAATATCTCCACCTCTCCCCATAACCCGTAAAATCACAGCTGTCTTCCCCCTCCGTTCATCAAATTCTCAAAAAATTCCCCAAAAGCTTCCTCAAAACCCTATCCGATCTCTCGATCATCTTCTCCGATCTGAAAATTTTCCCTAATCTGGTTAGATTTCGATTCTTGATTCATCTGATCTGCCGAGATCGGTGATAATTTTTATCTGATTGATAAATATATATATATATATATATATAGATCTATGGCTTTGAGCCGTGTTTTTGAGATGCGAGAAATAGTTTCCGTCAATTGTCCCTGTAGCGATTTCTTTTTTTTCTCGGTATCGTTTTTAAGGAACGTGATTTAGGTTGATTCATATCTTTTGCTAATTTGATCTTTGTATATGAATCTCATCGTTTTATCTTAAAATTCACCGGTCATGTTCTTGATTTTTGTATTTGAGACTTGAATTTTATATTTATTGATTGATTACTTGGATTGTATTGGCTTGTTCTTTCATTGTGTTGGTGGTAGCTAATTGTTTTTTACCCTAATTAATTGCAGGTTTTGGAAAAATTCAGTTTGATTTTATTGGATTGAAGATGTCAGACGCCTTGAATATGACGCTTGATGAAATTGTCAAGAAGAGTAAGACTGCAAGGTCTGCAGCTACAAGGTCTGCAGGCAAAGGAGTTTCCCGCCGAGGTCGTGGTGGAAGAGGAGCTGGACCTGCTCGCAGAGGTCCTCTTGCTGTTAATGCTCGGCCATCATCTTTCTCGATAAACAAGGCAAGCTTCAAAATCTGGGATGTTCTATGTGTATGATTGGAAATCTGAGTATCTTCTGTGCCACCAAAGAAGCTTCATGCTAAAACTAAAAGATGGAGAAGGATCTTCTAAAATCTCATAGAAATGGCTCTTGGTCTGCAATATCGATGTACTTAGTTTTTGGTTATTCATGACTGCAACAGGCATGCATAGATAGAAGTTTCAGTTGTTATCACTCACTGTACTTTTACTGAGGAGCTCCAGTAGTTAGGGAATCTACATAGGGTCATTTGTTGCTATGAAAAAAGTTAAATATGTTGCTCTTTTCAGCAACATGGGGAAAAGGCCTGCAAATATGTAGTCTTGTGGTGTTTGGGGACGGGGATTTTCAGCAATTTCACTTAACATTTAATATGATCCCTTAATGTTGGGATAGCCGCACCATGCATGAAGTTCACGATAGTCTCTTGCAACATCCGGAATTTCTTCTGAGTGTGATGACAGTCTATCAGTTTTGATTCCCTTGGTCCAAGAACTTTGTTTTTGGCATCAGAGACAGACTGATAGCACCAGTGTGATTCATATGAAGTTGGTCATTATTGCTAGTTTCCCTTCATTTCATTTGGTTTCTCCTTGGATGGTTCTATCTTTACAACTTCCTTGGAGCTCTTTGCTTTTGACTGGTTTAGTACTGTCAGACAAATGGGTGGTTCCTCCTCTTTTCAAGAAATTTGTTGATTAATGTGGCTTCAAGATTCTACCGACCCTTTTAGCTGACTTTATTTGTTCTACTGAATTAGCTTGCCCGCAGGAAGAGGAGCTTGCCATGGCAGAATCAGAATGATTTGGTTGAAGAAAGCCTTAGAGCTGTTGGGGTATCAGGAGTGGAAGTTGGAACCACAGTTTATGTTACCAACCTTGATCAAGGTGTGACAAATGAAGATATAAGGGTATAATTGTCTGACTTCTATGTTTCAGTGCTTTGTTGTTTTTTGTACTACAAGGAGATTCCTGAATATAGTTTTGTATTCTCTCATGGGATATAGGAACTCTTTGCTGAGATTGGAGAGTTGAAAAGATACGCAGTTCACTTTAACAAAAATGGGCGTCCAAGTGTAAGTCCTAACTACGTCTTAATTTCTGTGTTAGTTCTTTACCACTGATTTGACTTCTGATGTTCTTGGGTCATACAGGGCTCAGCTGAAATTGTGTATATGAGAGGAAGTGATGTGTTTCAAGCTATGAGGAAATACAACAATGTACTCTTGGATGGAAGGCCTATGAGATTGGAGATTATGGGTGGAAATTCTGAGGCTGCTCCTGTCGCAGCTCGTGTTAATGTAACTGGATTGAACGGAAGAGTGAAGCAGAGTGTTTTCATTGGGTATATTACCATTTTTTGGTGTTTCCATTTACATGAGAATAGTTGAGTTGTATGTGCTTAACTAAATGTATTGATGATAATTCTCAGACAAGGAGTTCGAGGCGGAAGAGTAGGAAGAGGAAGAGGTTTAGCTCCTTCTATGAGACGCCTTCCAATGTAAGTGTTAAGAGTCTGAGCTCGCTTTCATATGTGCGGATCATGCAGTCTTATCATCATATCTTATCAATTTGTATTGTTTATTATTGGCAACAGCCAAAACCAACAACGAGGAGGTGTGAAAAGTGGTCGAGGTGGGTTTCACGGTAGAGGCCGAGGTGGTGGTGGCAGAGGGAATAAAAGTGGCCGAGGTGGAAAGAAACCGGTGGAGAAGACGACGGCTGCAGATCTTGACAAGGATCTTGAAAGCTATCATGCAGAAGCTATGAACATCTCTTAAGCAAGCAAAAAGAAGACTTCTTTTTTTCTGTATCTCGTCATGTCCTTTGTGTTATTTTATTCTTAGTCTCTCAGATTTGCCAAGTCTGTGTTTTGTTTGATTTCGATTAGGGTGGTTCTTCAGGATGGTTCTTCCTTTTTCTCTTTTGTTGCTTCACTTTATACATTCACTTTTGGTTATTGAAGCAAAAGATGTTTTAGGCGTTAAATGAAAATCTATTGCTGTTTTTATATTGGAGTCTCTGTTGCTTGTTTTGAATAGTATCTCAATTTATATTTGGATTTGGGTTCAGATAAAATTTGATCGGGGTCTGGGTTTTTGGGTTTAGAGATTTATTCTCTAATAGAAAATTTTACTAGGTTCGAGGTATGATTCCGGTAGAATTTTTTGGGTTCGGGTTTTAAAGTTAACATTTTATAAAAACTCAAAAAAATCTGGTTTTGTTTGGGTTTGGATTCCATATTTTTGAGGTTTTTGGGTCTTTTCGGGATTTTCGAGTTTTTTTTCTGGGGTTTTTTAGTTTTTTTGATTCGGATTTGTGTTTATAGAATATGATTTTCGAATTATAGTAATTTTTTTTATGGATAGTGTTTTTGGATTTTTTGATACTCTAACGAGTATGAAATTAGGGTACGAATTTTCGGGTTTAGAAATTTACACTCCACTGAAATAGTTTATCAGTTCGGGTTCGACTCGGATTCGAATAGAACTTTTTGGATCGGGTGCTCGGATTCTGTTTTTTTACCTAGTTTTGTGCAAATGCTAAATTTCACAGTTAAGAGTGATAGATCAAAACGAACACTGGGAGAAAAAAAGAAGACCATTAGAATGTTTTCTTGGTTTTGGTTGTATACAAAATCGAATCCAACATAATCGGTCTGAAATCTAACCTCAGTCCCACCTCAGAAAGTTTAAAAGCTTCTCGGAACACAAAAAGAACATAAATGTCTGAAAGATTTTTTTTCACAAGATATTAGCAACGTTCAATATCATCACTGTCAAAATGCTCCATAAACCCCGACTGTAATACAAATCACTCCGTACTCCTGAGCTCGTCGAATTCGCCGATGGTGCTGTTATGTTCACAGACGTCCCATTTCTACCATTACCACGGCTGCAACCAAAACAAAACACAAAGATCAAACTTTGGTACTTCTGAAGCTTTCTACAAATATGTGTCCAATCCGAAAACCGAATATAAATGTTCAAATTCGGATAAACCGAGCTGAAAACTAAGCAAAAGCGAATTTGAGACAGAATTTGCAAAAATAAAAAAGAAAACGATTCAAACCTTTAAAATTCAAAATAAATATCAAATTGATCCATTTTAGTAACCGAAACCTAGATTCATAAAAATAGATAAGAATTTACCTTCCTGCAAATACACATGTACCATGACCTGCATTAAAACCACAAAGCAAGAAACATAAGCATTTTTTCTCTCGAACTATCAAAAGGTGTTAAAAACAATATTATACAATGTAATGTATAATCAAATAAAGCTTTTGTCTTCTTACTTGGATCTGTAGTAGTGATACTAGCAACTCCATTGAAGTTACAAGCCTCAGGATTATTCCCAGTCTGATGATAATAAGTATCAAACGCATAGTTAGCATGCGCAACCACATTATCCGGTTCATAACAAACCTCTCCTTGCTTAATCGGTGAACAATCAATCTTTCCAGGGCCACAAGCCCAATCAAGAGCAGCTTGAAGCATCTTTGGATCTGCTCCTTCTCTAGCAGTACAGTAAGTTTGGTTCGTAGTGTCATTAGCAAGAACTGAGCCCGAGTTAGTCAATCGTAGTATGTAAACCGGGTCACCATTAGCATTAAACAAACCCCAACTCTTCTCAGATAAAGAACCTGGTTTTGTATCTTCATTGTAAAGCTCGTAAATGTAAGTACTCACAGCAATCCCCGGGCGCTTTGGAGTTCCGGTCTTGTTCAAAACATGTCTGATAAGATTGCTGTTGTATGTGTTGGCATTGTCAAGTGTAGCATCAGGCTCTTTAGTATCGCCTTTCGAAGGCCAGCCTGATTCGGTTACCAAAACTGGAATGTGTGTGAAGTTTAAGAACTCCATTGCGAAATACGTTGCATCAACCATTGCATCAAAGGCATTTGAATAGTGAACAAGTGTGTTGGCATCAACAGCTTCTTTGTTTGGAGGAATCGGTTTGAATAACGCGTAGTCTAGAGGAATCACGCCGTTTGATTGCATATAGTCATAGTAAGGATACACATTGATCATTAGGTAAGAATTTGTAGACTGCAAAAAGCTTAGTAATGGGACTAAAACCGGATTCAAAGAGCGGTTAAAGAAAGCTTGCGAAGGCGGAAAAGGATCGAGAATCAAAGAAGTGGATAAAGGAGTCGAAACTTTGATCAAACGATCAAGATTCGACGAAAGTAAAGCAGAATGAACATTCTTTATAGCACTGACTAGAATAGGTGCTGCATTAGGGAGACTAGTTAGAACCTCTGAGCCAACGGAGATCGCGGTTATAGTCGTTGCAGGGTAATGCGCAATGACATTGCGTTTAACCCAATTAGCTGCAGTTGAATTTGATTGTCCAATGCCAAGAAGCTGGTCATTAGGAATTGAGATAATGACTTTGATTCCAGTGTTTGCTAAAGCAATTAGCATCCCTGGATCAGCGTCGTAAAGGCGGATATGTCGAATTTGTTGAGCTTTTAAGAGAGCTACAACTTGAGTTGGATGTGGCATATCAGAAAGATCAGTCCCTATGTTTACTCCTATAAATGCACCTGCAAATTTGAACCAAACATCACAAAATTTTCAGTAATTACAAAGAAACCATTAGTATCAACATAATCTTTAAACTTATCTATGTTTGAAGTTAGTCCAAAGGAGTGTAAAATCATAAATATTTGCAATTGATTTTGGTACTTCAAATCTAAACTTAAACTAAAACAACTGTTCTCTAGTCAATAATTTGTCCTGTAATAAATTTGGGGACATTAAAAATTCACCATTATTGTTTTCTTAGTGAGCATTTAAAAAACGAAGCCCACCTGCCAAAACACTTGCATACATTTAATATCATAACCTACCACTTTCTCAAGCACACTCACATAATATATATATATATATATATATAAATTTGTCTTTGAGCTTTGCAAATGCTCTAAAATTACTTTATATTAAGAGAGCAGCCAGATTTAAGCTAATTCACTAATCACTGACAGTGTATTACTACCTTAAAATAGAACATTTATGTTCTAGAAGATTAACACAAGCAAATTTCTAACTTTCAAATTGGGGACTGTTAATTGAATCTGAAACTCACAGGCCCAAGATTGAACTCACCTTCATCAGCTGGAGGAGAAGGAGAAGCAGAAGCAAGAACTAAAAGAGGAAGAAGAAGAAGAAGATGGAGCTGAGAAGCCATGGAAATAAACAAACTTTTTGAGAATCTGAGATAACCCAAAGAAACAAGAAACAGAGGAAGGCAAAAAAAATGAGTTTTTGAGTCTAAAAATGTCGACTTTATGAGGAATAAATATAAACCCACAAAAATAGGAAAGAGGAAAATTGCGTGAGATGTAGAGAAAATAGCGTAAAGCTCGGAAAAAAATACATTGAGAAAAAGTTAGAAAATTTGTTGGTGATATCGAAATTGGTAACGGTGGAATGGACGGTTCAGATCTTATCTTGAGATTTCAAATGGTCAAAATGAAATCTAACGGTCTTCTGAAATCTTGTTTATAGATAGAGAGAGACTTGCACAGTCAGAGTGATACAGTGGGAAAGAAAAACCTAGAAACTTGGGTCGTAATTACTATTTTTTTTTTGTTCTGAATGAGTATTAATATGCTTGAGGATTAATTTGAGTATAATAGTGAAACATAGTACTGAATATTATGTAAATGTCGTTTTTATTTTTTTTATATGACTAATTTGTTTTTTTTAGAGGAATTTTTTTTTGGCAAAGAGATGAAAATTTTAAAAGCACAACTTTTGGTGTAAAAAACACAAAGAAGTGCATTGGACAGCAAAATAAATTGGTAATTACGACGTAGCCGTTGCCACTCTTTTGTTTGTTTCCCTCTATTTCTCTCCCCTCTCATTAGGTTTGGTCATTTCCTTTTACTGTTAAGATTTATCCAAAATATTCCATTTATTAACTATTCGTTTTTCTTCGTTCTATAATACTACTATAAAGCCTTATCATACGTATTTTTGGCTTAGTAGATTTATGATATTATTTTTTCTCATCATTTATTAATTATTAAGAGCAGATTTTTGGATATACTTTGTAACATGCATGTATAAGGAAGTATTTATTAAGAGTAGTATTTATTAATACTATTATATTTAATTAACCGCTTGAGACGAACCTAACTCATCAGAACTCTAGATATCTCTATCTATATCACAAAGGTTACTGTGAATATCTCTTTCTGCTAGGATCGAGATGGGGACAACAAGAATATTATCATTAATGAAGAAGAAAATGCTCAAAGCCAGGGGCGGATCTAGATGATTTTTCCATTAAGTGCATAATTAGTATAAAACACACAAAAGAGGGAAAGTATGGTGCAGTAAGAAGATTGTAGCAATCTCATCTAATGAATAATTAGAAAAATAATTAGAAAATTTTTAATGGGTGCACGTGCCCCCATAACTCACACTCTACATCTGTCCATGCTCAAGGCGATAGCATTGAGGAACTTGACATGGTTGGTGTTGATCTGCCCATGCTCAAGGCGATAGCATTGAGGAACATGACATGGTTGGTGTTAATGGAATCCAGAATAGTGACGCTGAAATAGGGCTGGCCCGAAGTTATATGATGTTAAAGCAAAACAAAAATGTGTTGTCTTGTATATAATTTTTTTCAAATATCGTATAAATTTTAAAATATTATATATATATATATATATATATATATATATGTGCGCTGAGATTTGAATCCTCAATATAACCGAAATTTATCAAACATGTATACCACTACATTGAATGTTCAAAAACTTGTTAAACACTAATTTATTTGATAGTTTTTAGTTAACGGTTTATTTATTTTAAATAATCATAATTCTTACATATTTTATACTAGAAATTTTTTGTAGTTTTGGTAACATAAAAAGAAATAAATTATTTTAGTAACCCACAATTTTTTTGGCAATTTTAAATTTTATATTACTTCACTAAATATAATATATGATGATGTACATTGTTAGAATTTTAGAAATTGATATTAGATTTTAGAATTTGTAATTAAATTTTTATTGTTTTTAAAATTCCTTAATGAATTTGTATTTTAGTTTAAGATTTTAGAATTTATTTAATTTCTTATAACATTGTTCTTAAATGTTCTAATTAATTTAAATTTATTTTTGCAATTTAATTTTATTAATGATTATTTCTTTTTACAGTGATTATGGTCATTTTCATCAAACTTCTTCCGGGTTAAGTGGATCGGGACAGAGACAAAGAACGAGTCATAACCGCTTGTCGCATGTTCCGGAGATCCAATCTCTGGATTTTACTTTCGTAGCGGCTTTAGCTCCCACGCAGATGATCATTGAGGATTTTGTTTCTCAGCCGGGATGAGAACTCTTGCCTCCACTTCATTTGGAGTGTGAGGAAAAAAACACTTGGTAAGTTTATGATTTTAATAATTTTGTTTTTCTTTTTAATATTTATCTTCTGTTTGTTTTAAATTCTATATTTATATTTTATATTTATTTTGTATCTTTTATTTATCCCATAATGGGATCACGAAGTCGATCAACTATATGTTTAACGGAATGGTACAGCGTTCGTATGCCACGTACTAAACCATGTCGATGGCAGACCGTGATCTGTGGTTTCACCAATTTGCGGTAAGATTTAAGTTTTAAGTTATAATTTATTTTACTTTATTTTTAATTATTTATTTTAATATACATTTTTTTTTGCAGCAAGATTTCACTTGGAGATGTCTATCGGTTAGACGTGAGTTCAATATTAAAGCATCGAAAGTGTACTCTAGAAAGTTAAACGAGTGGAATGACAAGTGGACTCGGAATGATGTCCCTAGGGAATTACTTGCGAACCTGAACCTATAGAACGGGTTCGTTGAGTATTGGAGGATGAAGGAAATGTGGACAACCTCGGCAACTCAATCTACTAACCGGAAGAGCGACCAGAAGGGAAAAATAGTTACTATGCACAATTTGGGAGCAACGACCAAGGTTTCTTGGGAACAATAACTAGTAAGTTAATTTTTTTTCTTAATTTTTATTTCAATTCGTTAACATTTTATGACTTTTTCATTTTTTTTAGTTTCTGAAAGATGGTGTGCGGCTTTCACATCTTATATTGCTACAAGATGCGCACACCAACCGAAAGACGGGTCAAATACAAGATCTAATAGCTTGGGAGATCGTCGAGAACGTGACGAGTTTCTCCAATCCTAAACGATTGTTGAAAGAACTCTTTCGTGCACCAAAGTGAATTTTATTAGTCGTATCCATAAAATGTGTATCCATAAGTGTTTTGTACATCGTCGCGAATCCAATAAAAAATGCTTCTTTTTATTTGCGTCTAACCGGTAGGCAAACATAGGACATAGGACATCTACCATTCTGCAAAAGTTTAAGAAAATCTCAAGAACAAATTAGTGGCAAGTCTAATATATACTTCATATTGTCTTTTTTTCTTCTCTTGAACGTTTAAAACATTGTTCATGATGTTGTCAAAAAGTTATTCTCAACGTGCATAACATATAGATTGTGACTCAATAAATGTTCTTTCCAATAAGCTAAATCCCCAAAAAATATTTTTTTCTGCCAATTATGAATTTCACTAACATCGTCAACAGAATCATGCACATTACCCCCCCCCCCCCACAATAAGGAGTCCTCTCAGCACCAAAATCTTTTAACTACTCCAGTATACAACTTCCATCAACCTCAAGAGGTGCACAATCAAATACTTGCTTGTTTTTCGTAAACAATGTTCTAGACCGACGATAAGAATGATCACTTGGTAGAAACCTTTTATGACAATTAAACCAACATTTGTTTCTTCCGTGTTGTAGTTGAAATGCATCAGTGTTGTCTTTGCAATACGGGCACGATAATTTTTCATGAATTGTCCATCCATATAACATAACATATGCTGAGAAATCGTTTATGGTCCACATAAGAACCAAACACATCTTAAAATTCTACTGCAATGAAACATCAGATGCTTCAACACCATGCTTCCATAGCATTTATAACTCATAGATCAATGGCTGTAGAAATACATCGAGTGACCTCCTTGGATGCTCTGGTCCGGGAATTAGAACGGAAAGAAACAAAAACTCTCTATGCATGCACAAAGATAAAGGGAAACTGTAAGAAGTTACAATTACCGGCCACAACGAATATTGTCTTTCATGTTTTCTAAATGGGTTGAAACCATCTGTACCCGAGGTATACATTTCGTCGCTCATATAGAAAATCTGGATACAATGATTGGAAACAATTCCACGCTTCTGCGTTTGAAAGATGTGTAATCTCTCCATCTTGACGATGCTCTGCATGCCAACTCATTGCATCTTATGTGCGTTGAGATTGATATAGCCTCTTCAACCTCTCCGTTAATGGTAAATACCACATCTTTTTAAATGGAACTGAAACTCTACCACTCGTTTCCTGAAACCACGGTTTATGACATAATCGACATTTTTGTGATTTTCATCTTATCTCCAATATATCATAAAGTTTTCGATGTACACATCTATCATCTAATATGACAAACCAAGACCAGCTACAAGTTTATGTACCTCGTAGTATGTTACTGGTGAAAGATTACCTTCATGCAAAATATCGTTTACAAAATCTGCCATCGCATCTATTCATTCCTCCGCCAAATTATAGTTCGTCTTAATGGTCATCATTCTACTAGCAGATGATAACGGTGAATGACCTTTTCTACAACCGCTATATAGCAGCTATTTTGTTCATCTAACATATCAAAAAACCTTTGCGCTTCTGTATTTGAATGAATGAAGAAGTGTGGAAACATATATATTGAAGTCGTCACCGTCGGAAATCCGTCGGTATGTACAAAATTCAAACGGCTATAGCAACGATTATATTAATGTTCATATTTACTAACATGTTTCCGACGGATTTCTGACGCATACCTATTAAACATTTTCAACGAAATGAAAATCTGTCAAAAATACCGTCGATTTTACGGTAGTTTTCTTGTAGTGTATCTACGATAAGGTTAATAAGTACTATATATTTTAGTACTGATAACATGTATATTGAGTTGTGAGTTTCCCTCGCATGTTTCTTCATGTACAGATCCGTCAAAGAAGTTCTGTATGAGAGAATCAGCCCTAAGTAGAGATAAAAAATTTAGACCAAATTTCTTGATTTCAATAAATTTAGATCTGAAATTTTCTATCACTTGATCATCATTCAAGATTTGCCAGAAAATGACGCTGCATCTACAATATAAAGAAATACGAAATCAAGAAGCACGTTTATATTTACTTAATAAATTCTTCTAAGTTCTACGTATCATTAATGGCTCATGACTCATGATAAACATAGGTAAAGTAATATTGTGTATACGAATGTTTACGCCTTGTGATTCACATTTTGTCTAAACGACAGCTTATTTTAATCTAATCCATATAAATCCAGTTTTGAATGGGCTGGTCTGTCATGAGGAACCCATCCCTATAATACAATTATTGTTTATAAACAAATTCTTAGCTTGACCTCTCCCCAGCCAAAGTGGCGGTCGCAAATCTCGTCTCCCAAACTGGCACACACATGACTTCCTTCCACTTGTTTTCCCTATCGGCCCAGCTAACACAATCCAAACCGGCTGACTAGATTATGTGAAAAAATGTTAGATTAGGTGAAAGTTTTTTGGGAAATTTTTTAAAAATGGATTATTTCACAAATGAAGACGAATAGTTATAAAAGATCTGTCTGTATAGCTGAGTGGCGCCCAATGTGCGGTCTGGCTCAGGACAAGGCGGATAACAATGACAGAGCATCAATAAACCTTTTGCGCAGTCCATTTCTTTGAGGTGGTTGGGGCTCAATCCATTTCTTTGTGTGCACTTAATTTTTATTGTAAACTCAAAAACCCCTCGGAGATTTGTATAGGTAGGCTTTCACCATAATAATTGCAAAGTTTTTTTTTTGATGAAGTAATAATTGCAAGGTTGCTCATAAATTAGTGCTATCTTCTTTTGTAGCTGTTAGTGGACCTCTACAATACATATAGAAGAGCAAACAAACAAATTTTATTATTTTCGATTACTTTAAAGTTAAAAGTCCCAAATTTTTTGCGTGTATGACCTATTGGTACGTAATTGGATCTGGAGCAAGGTGTAAGTTCTCTATTAATCTTACTTTGGAGTCTTTGCAGCCACGGTAGAGTATTGAACCTTGTATTGATGCTATTTACACAACAGAAAAATATATTGTAAAAGTTAAATTACATCTATCAAATAAATAATATTAATTTGAGTTAATATTAATTTGAGTTACTTACTAATAACGTATACAAGATTTATGAATTAACATCAATTATAATAAATGATGTTATTACTAGTTATTTGATATAAATTGATATTAATTTATCTTAATTTGCATCAATTAAAAAAATATAAAATATTTCTTTTTAATGTGTGCAAACTAGTATGAAAAAAACAAATGATATAAACAAGTAGGATTGGACAAAAAAACCGAAACCAAGCATCCGACCGAATCTGACTCGAAATTTTTTATCTTAAACCAAATTCAGTAAATTATTCTATCGGAGAGTGTTTAGTCATACCCGCGGATATTGGATAAAATCCAAACCGAACCTGATATTCTAGGGTATCCAAAAATCTGAAAACACCTAACTACTTATGGGGAAAATACCTAATTCAAGGATCGTATCCTATAAATGTGAGTTTTGTATGTGTAACATACACAAACCCAATTCGAATCTGAACTGGAAAACCCGAAAAAAAAAAATCCGATCCAAACCCAAACTTTTCGGGGTTTTATGGGTCTTTAAATCTAAAACCCGAACCTTACAAGACCTAAAGTGAATCCGATTCAAATTTTCAAAAGTATTTTATTAGAGAGTAAATACATAAAGCCGTTAGACCCAAACCCGATCGGATTTGATCCAAATCCAAATCCGAAAACCGAATGCCCAGTCCTAAAACAAGCATATAAAAAACAATCTAAAATTTTTAAAAAGCTGTGAGAATGAATATGATATTAACTGCGGGGAAACAATAAATAATATTAACTATTTTTTTGTCAGAATATAATAAGTGGGAATTTACTGTAGGGGTGGACAATTTTGGTTTTGGATCAGTTTTGGTTGGGTTTTTTAGAGGAAAATTTATTTACATAATTTTGTTTTTATGAATAAATTAATTTAAAATTATATATTACAATTTTATTATTAACATATTAAAAATTAGACGACATCTACTAGATTTTTGTTTCATTTTGTGTTTTGTTTATCCGACCACCATATGAAATTTGGAAAAACAGATATGGTGACCGGCGGCTATGCTCTCGCCCATATTTGGGTGAGATGTTTTTTCGGCAAGATCTTCGTCTTTGGAAACGATGCAAACTCCTCACCGCTTATTGTTTATGTATTTGTTTCATTGGCGGAAGTTTATGGATCTCACTATAATTTATCATAGATGGCTATACAGTTTCGGTCAAGTTCTATTTATGTCTTTACCTTCGTCTCACGATAATATCTAGATCATTCTGGTTCTTGTATTGCGTTGTTTCGTTTATGAGATTGTATTGCTACTATGTCAATTATATTTTCTTGGTGTTTCTCATTGTCTTAGTCGGATCATATCGATCATATTCTATTTTTTTTGGAGTTTTCGTAAGTTGATTAAGCGATTTTTAACCTCCTCCACTTAAAGTCGAGATCAAGTTTGATTGATATCGTTATAATATTGTCTTCGAAAATTTTGATGGTCATTTCTATTCATTAAATATCATCAAAAATTTTAACATGAATCCGGCCATTATTTTATTTATTTTTTCCACTTATCAATAAGATATATTACCGTTTTTTGATAAACATGATTATTATCAATTCATCTAATGTTAAAAGTAAATATTATTATTTTATTGATATTTATCCTGAAATATTAAAAAAATTATTGCAAAGAAAACTTGGGAATTTGATTTAGTTTTTGTATGTCGATAAAAAAATTAAATATGAATATGAGAAATAATTTATCAAAGTTTTGGTGAAAATAAAAATATTATAAATCTTTGAGCTAAACACAATTCCAATAAAAATAGGAGAAGATTTCGTAAAATATAAACAGACGCTTGATTTCCTTTTTTCTGATAGGATAGTTAACTTTTTTTCTAAAAATATATTAACAAATTATAGATTTGATATGTCACAATATCTAAATTTTTAACTGGCACATGTTTCAATCATATCTCTATACTATTAAAATTAAAGTACAAATAAGTTTTTATCCTTAGTTTTAAAGTATATTAGATTAAGTATCATTATGTTTACTAAGAAAAAATAGATTCATTAAGTGTAATTTTGGATTAACATTAATACATTTATTCATGTATCCAAACAACCCCTAATTAATTCTCTACAATCATTACAACCAAACACAATTACTTTCTAATCTAATATTGCGATTTTAATAGTATGAATTATGATTATCCTATTATCTTTATTTATTTTATTTTAAATTATTATATAATACATATAATTAATAAAATTTTAATTTTTTCTGCATATGTTGTGATTGAATTAAAACAGACATGTACTCAATCGATGAAAAAAAAATTGTGTGTTCAATGTGATATATCGGCTAAAAAAATTGGACAATGATTCAGAGTCATATTATAAAAATAACCAAAATGATTCTAAATACAATCAGTAGGAAATTTGATGTATCATGCATCCAAATTTAAAAGTTATATTCGTTTTAATCCAGTTTTTTAGTTGAAAAAATTTAAAATTTTAAAAAATTTCAAAATATTATAAATATTTAGAATTTATAAAAAAATTCAAATATTATAAAATAGAGACTTTAAAAAAGTTTAAAATATCATAAATATTCAATTGGAAATGATTTTCATAAAATCCAAAAAGAATAGATTAAAGTAAATATCAAATGTTAAAAACTGCAAATATAAAACATTGAAGTAAGATTTTGATAGAAGTAAGCTGAAAAAATAATCTAAAACATTGAAGAAGGATAGAACTAAGAGTAAAAATAATCTAAAAGGATTGAAGTAAGATTAAAAATAATTTAAAACATTGATTGGATTTTAATGATCAACAGATTGGTAAAATCTCTATACGGATATCATATTTTAATCTCTTACTCTATCCTTTACCCGTTGAACAAAAATAAGCAATCCAAAACATGTAATTATATTTAAAAAATCGGTAACAAGACGTAAAATTTTCGATGGATACGAAACATGAAGGGTTATTGTTCCAAAATAGGCAGATTTAAAACAAATGTTGGATAACTAATTTTATAATTTATACTAAGAAATCTAATATATATATATATATATATCTTTAATATTAGAACTACTTATTTATAATAATTAAATTTGAACTATTAAAATTGATTTATAATACAAATTGACTAAAATAATCAATCCGAAATGGATAATTATATAACAGATATCGGTTATAGGATGAGAAATTTTCATCCTATAATTTATAATTTAATGAAGTTTAAATTACATATAACTAAAAGAAAAATAATTATAAAAATAACGAACAAAATCTAAAAATCTATAAACCTTTAAATTATCTGGAAAAGTGAACACAAAATATTAAACTGTAAAATATAAATATTTACTACAATGATTAAAAAAATATTGTTCTACAGAATATTACGGGTTTGACTCTAATTAATTATAATTTTGACATGTGTCGATCTCGTGTGAGAGATATAAATATTTATATAATAAGGTATTTTAGGTTTAATTTAGGTTTTTAGTTATCTAAAAACCAATCCAAATAATCCAAACTCAAATTGATATATATATTTTTGAACTCAAATGAGGTTTTATAGAAATTCATATCCAAAAATATCCAAGTTTTTTGGGTGGGTTTGGTTTAGTTTGGATTGCCTAATTTGTCCACTCTCTTATTTACAATAATGCATATATAAGCTTTTGAAGTTTATAACCTGAAAAGGTTTGTACCTTAACTCTAAACGCACATAAACGCCTTGAGATATTTTTCTTATTTAGTTGGGTGAACTGGCAAGAATTTGTTTACATATATCAGCGTCGTGTATACAATTGTTTACACGTTGGGACGCTTAATATATATATATATATATTGTTATTTACGTGCTGCGATTAACATTTTAAATTGACTAAAATACTATTAAGTTTATTGGGGTAATATCATTTTAACTGACTCATGATACGTAGAAGAGTTTATGTAGTAACTATAGACGGTGGTTCATGATTTTGTATTTCCTTCCATTATATATGCAGTCATTTTTTTGAAAATCTTGAATGATGATCACGTGATAGCCAATTTAAGAGATTAATATTGTTCAACTCCAAAGGCTCGAACTCTGAACTAATAGTGGATAGAACTATAACACATGTATTCCGCAAATCTTATCGAATGAATACGGTTAAGATTTGGGAAGAATCCATAAGACGTGGGTGAGATGAAATCCAAGGACGTCAAGAACATGAATTCCAAAACAAAATTTGGAGGTGATGCAAAATGTCTTATATCATAATTTTTTAAAGGTTTTCTGTACTTTTTAACTTAAAATGCAAAAAAAAAAAAAATAGTTATAACCACACATGTCTCCATTTACAATTTAAAGCCTTTACCATGTAAGAGTTTTATATGCTTTTTCTTTTCTTTTTTTGAAGTAGGTTGGAGTTAAATTTATAAGGACATGCTAAATGGATAAACAATTCGAGCATTAAGAGAATTTTAGAGAGAAACCCCAATAATTTTAGTAAAAAACTTAGAAATATTGATTGAAAGACACTTGAACAGTAGTAACATGTGGTTAATTTCCATTTGCGGTTTCATCCCTGCACACAAATACCAATAACAACTAAAATAGTTAAGATCAAGTATTAAACCTCCCATGATATACGAGAAATCGAAATGAACCAAACAGATCATTCGATAACTTGTTTTGGTCAACAAACACTATTAGGGGGTTTGATAAGTTGATTTGTGTAGATTTTAAAGATATTTAAAGTTAGGAAGATTTTAAGAATTTTAAAGATTCTTGTAGATTCTTGATAGTGACTTCTATGAATTCTCATTGATTATCAAAGATTGTTGTTAACTTTTTCCTAAACCTTTTTGTAAAGTAAAAATAGTTTAATGCTTTAACAGAAAATTTTCAAATATTCTCTCTTTCGAATATACACATGTTTAGTTCGTTTTCAAAGAAAGTCTTTTTATGTGAATAGATAATAACTATTTATTTTTAGTGTGATCATCTATCTAACATGAATAGATATAAGCATCTCAATTTATTTGTTCTTCCATTCTTTTTATATCAGACATACATAGGTAATAAATATTTACGTTTAGTGTGATCCACATTTTTTGTTTGTCTTCCACATTTTTGTAACTTTTGCATAAATGTACTATATATTGATTTCTTTTTACTATCAAAGTGATGAAATTGTGTGTGTGTGTTTTTTCTTTTACATACAATTTTAAGAATCTCATGTATATCCATAAGATTTTGAAAGTTGTGTTGTATGAGTAAAAATGTAGAGAATCCATGTCCCAATAACATTAAATTTTATAGAATTTTAGAATTAATGATAGCTTACCTTTTTGAATAGAATTTAAAAGTTATTAAACCAATAACACAATATTCCAATAAGAATATTAGAGTCCATGAACCAATAACAATGGAATCAACCAAACCGAAGTAGATGAGTTTATAAAACTTAATTCACAAAATCGGAATTTAGCACTATATGCAAGACAATATACTTTACATTCAACACAAGATGGAGAAAAAAACTAAATCGGACCTTCAGAAAATGAATTCTACTAGTTGATTCGAGAACGGCGGCAAATCCGTTAGATCTGTCGACAATGACGAACCATCAATCTGACATATTTCGCCATAAATCAAATTAGACACTGTCTATTCTAGTTTCTCTTGTGTCTTTCACCATGCTACATCCTCATGCATCACATGTTTTAAAATATTTGGAGGGTACCGATTAATATCATTGTAAACTTTTGTCATTTCTCTCTTTCATAAAGCCCACAGAATCCACATAAACGAATTCTGCTTTATCTTGCATCGTCCCATCGAGCATTCTCCAGAACACATAATTTTAGTCTTTCCAAAAGAAGAAAACCCATACAAATCTACAATGGTCCAATGGGCCGCTCTATTTGAAGCCATCATCTTTAAGCAAGCGAAACTTATGTGATCATTTGTGCATGTTTTATTTATGGAACTGAATATTCGATACTACATCTGATATTAGATTTTTACTTCTATCAATTAAACTAATCGTGCTTAGGATCGAATCCACGAGAAAATAGCATTAAAATTGAGAAAATAATCATTTGATGTATTTTGTAAATAAAATTCAAAATTGAATAAAAGAGAGACGAGAGTTTAAAATCGATTTAAATTCGAATAAGAAAAATCAAACCCTTGAAAAAGAGGTAGTTGAGTAGGATGATAAATTACTAATTAATAGAGTTTAATCTATTTCTATTGGTTAATTCTTTGGTATTAGATCACTAATTTAGAGTAATTCATTTTCATGATATTTATCTCTTCATTAATCATCTAATATTCAATAACTTCTGTTAGCATAGCAACTAAATGATCAGTGAGCATGATTATCAAGTTTAAATAACCACTAAACATCATAATCAACTATTTTTATAGGGTATAAAAATAAAACACTTAGTAATTTTGATTCCACATTTCATCAACACCTTCCGGGCATGAAATTGTCTAAGTCATAAATCAACAAGATCAATGCTAATTAGCCTTAGTAACACATACTAAGAAAGGATATAACATGTTCCAAGCCTAAACTCTACTAATTAACCACTCTAGATCTACCATTTATCAAGTGTATAAAAAGACTACTCACTAATTTTCATGCTAACACAAAACAACAAAAGATTGATCCTTGGTTAATCATGAATCTTAAGAGAATAGTTAAAGTATTTAAGAAGAAAAATCAAATAGATTATTTGAAAGATTCAAAACCATACAATGTTCTTGAGAAAAGCTTAAAAGTGGCTAAGACAATCTCTCATACAAAGAATAAACTCTCCCAAAATGAGGTTTAAAGTATTTATAGGGAGAAATGACTGGTTTAACATATAACCAAATGGGTCAAACCCGGTTTAGAAATTAAATCAAAATAATCAATCCGGTCCCGCGGTGTGACGAGGCCGCTCAAAACGGTCGCTGGAAGCTAGCGGTTTGCTTCTGGCCGCTGAACTTGGCCGATGCGTCATAGCGGTGACATCTCCCCGCTGGAAGCTTGCTACATAGTCATCCCGTGCTCACAACCCCTCTAGATCCCCATGTGGATTTGTTGATTTGCCATCGGTGTCGCCACACTGCGTAGAGAGCCAGCTGAGACCCCACGACGTCTCTGGCCGTTGGGCTTGGCCGATATACTCTCTTCTCTTTATCAATATCACTTTTGGATTCTCTTCTGAACTCTTTTGGATTTCTATTATCATGAGTTCTTTTTCATCTGCTTGTTGTTTCTTTACATCCATCTCTGAGTAGTTTCATAATTAGGTTTAGGGTTTTCGAAAGCATTTATGAATCATTGAATTATAAATAGACTGAGAGTTATCTTATTATATTTTCATCTATTGTTAATCTCATTGTTAAAACTTGATTAACTACCTAATTTCTGATTTTATGTTGTTCAACATATCAAAAGTGTTTATTTAAAAATCTATAGAACATTAAATGAATATATTGTCTTTAGACTATGTAAGTCCATAATGATAAGGTGATCGTGAACGATATCATCATGTGTCACAATTAAAGATTTTGGATAGGCCATTATGGAAGACAATATCATCATTATCTGCCTGCCCCATCAGTTATGTCTCTCCATCTATGTCCACGGCATTAATTATTTACAAACAACTTAATTACTAACATTGGAGCACAAACACATCATTGGATCACATACGATGTTAGATACACCAATAACAATTTAAACGGATAGGATGGAGGAAAGAAAAAATGCAAGCCCATTGCCTATGAATATAGCGTATAATAATGGAAGTTAATGTTAGTTGACCATTAATATATCTGTATGTTCTAGTTTATTTGTGCATATATATATATATATATATATATATTGACGCATGTTCTATCTCGCCGTAAATATAGGAAATTGTTTAGTTTCCTCTAAAATCATTGATGAATATGTATGCATCTTTTACAAAACTTACTTTTCAAATAATAAACAGAATATTGTTTTTTAAGTTTTACTAAACAGAAAGTACAAACTTCCAGTTCATCATGAAACTTCCTTGCATACATCAACCTTTAAACTGATACTATTTCTTTGCATAGTAAATCGTAAACCGACCTTAACACTAAGATCGTGTGAAGTCTTATCCTGTTCGCTATAGTTCGCTGAACAGTGGAGCATGCACCGACCATGACAATATAGGGGGCTTTGTTTATTTTTTATTTATTTTTTTCAAATTACAGCAGAAACATTAAAAGAACAATTTTTGAAATAACATTTGAACAAGAATCTAAGTATGGCTCAAACGGTTAAAAAGATTCTAAAAGTTTACTATACCCGAGTTTAAAAACCAAGTGTTACATTTGAAAAAGAGATGATTTCTTGTGAATCTGCCACAAATATTATCAAATGCCAATGGCTTGACACTGTCTTGTTACAGAAAAAAATTATTCGGACGAGAACTTTCCATCGACACTGTTGTTTGGAGTTCGGTGGAGAAAGCATGTCTTTACTCTTTAGTGGTACATATGGAATAATTTATTTCTATATACATATGTACATATATAGCGCATTTCATGACATGTGTCTATTTTTGGAAACCTTAGTTCAAGCTTTTGGATTGATTATTTAAAAGAAATAGTCTCGTTTTAAAAAAAATACTTATTTATCAAGAATTGGAGATAAATCGACACATCATAGAATTCACAGTACTATGCTGACAAAAATTCAATATTGAAATAAACGCGTGCGATCGCTAGAATATTCACGGTGGAAAATTCAGATATTCCCATCGCTTTAATAATTTATGTTTCTAAAGTATAATTTATCAGGAATGGCAATGAAAAACAAGATTAATGGGAAATTACTGAGAGTGTATTTGATTCGACAAAATAAGACTGCAAGGTTGCTACGGTATGAGAGTTTGTAGCTACCACTATTGAATGAAAAAAGATTATAGTAATTTTAGAATTGGTGATCTAATAATAGATAAGTTTTCATAATAGCAAATGAAGACAAACACAAAGAAAATAAATTGTAAGTAATCAAGAGGACTAATTAACAAATCTTATGAACTTTTTTCCTCCCTTATACTGCATATTATGAACTTTGAGTATAGCAAATTTGAGTATCAAACGTATATTTATCACAAACCAGTTTTACCAATTGGCATCCCCTTGTAGTTTATACAACACACGATATTTTAACTAATTAAACATTGAATATTTGGAAAATCTTTCAATATTTTCATGTCTTCTTTTATATTTATCTCTTAAAATTTCTAACTAGTATGCTATAATTTTTTTGCCCCACTAAGAATAATTTTACCATTTTGTATTATTAATTAAACTCTATGATTTCTATAGAATTACTATTCTTTATATATTATCTGTAGAAAAGTTTGAAAAAAAGAACTGAGTGAGGCATTTAAAAGAACTAAGTGAGGCATGAAAGTCTTCTCATTCCATGATTAACTAACTTGGACCGAGCTCTCTCATTCCACACAAACAAATACATACTCCTAAGTCGCCTTTTCTACCAACCACTCACTTTTTCTATCTATTTTATAAGGATCTTTTTCTTTTCCCAATTATAAGTGACCAATTATAAATTATTGCTGTTAATTCTCTCAAACAGTTAGGTTTCAACATTCTCAAAGCTCATTTTTAGTGAAATCAGACTAATCAAGTATCAAATATCCACTAAATCAATAGGATCTACTCATCTACCAAATCAACTTCAAAACTAAAAATTCATATTCACAATAATATATATCACTATAACTATAACGTTGTCAATTATTTTTGACTGTTTTAGGATGACGCGTTTCCTAGAACAAGCGCTTGATTGAAAAGGAAACATATTTCTAAAAATCACATCAAGTTTGACCAAGGGAAAGAAAAAACACCATCGTCAATTCTTACTCTAAAATAATTGAATTATTAGGTCAGCATGACGCTGAGGCTGAGTAATATCACCAAATGATGTAGACATGTGTATTTTCTGCCAAGGTATTTGATTTGGACATTCGGTGTCGATTTGGCTATTATGGTTTTATATCATTCCGAATTCATAATGAGTCATCCACTCATAATCCTTACAAAGATCAGTTTATGTCTAGTTTATTCTGAGAGATTTTTTTAAACACCATATCTACAATAATATATAGGGTGAACTGGCTAGATAAGTATATGCTTTCATTTGTAAAAAAAAAACGGTGACAAAACTGTAAAAAAAAAAGTTTATATAAGTAACATATTATCATGCTAATCCAAATTGTCCGACGTGTTGTGTTCAAGTTGAAAATTGACTTACAAAGAAGTGAGGACCCTTATACCATGATTTCGACTTCTGCTTTGAACAAAGTCATGATCTTGTAGAAGTCGACGGGATTTATTGGCGTATCACTCGGTACTAGCGTTGCAAGATGAACGTTGATCCCTCAGTTGAATATCCGTGGACTAAGTTTTCCGATCAAGATATCCAATTTTTGCGATTTGTTAGACAACTTATATAGGTTGTGGTTGGACCATATGATTTAGCCATGGACCACAGCCTGATGCTGATCCGGATCATCAAAATTACAGAAAGAAATTCCAAATTTTTTTTTACGATATTGATATAGGTATTTTCGCAAATATATCACCGATCTATAGTTTATTAGCGTTAATAATTTAATAAATACATATGCGTAACTAAAATTAGACAAAGTTTTTACGACTCGTAATAAATAAAAAGTAATATTTTAAACTAAAATTCAAAATATTCTTATCTAAATAATAAATTAATTTAGATTTTACAGAAATTTAAAATAAAACAATTAGGATTGAGAGTTCTTTCTTGATCTTGAATTGGAATATCGAAACTGAAAAAAAAATATTGGGCTTGCATATGTCGATAAAAATTCTCCTTTAATGTTTTGGTTAAGGTTAATTTATATTACATTTCTCCCTTATTAGTTAGTATTTTTTGTTAAAATATTAGTTATTATTAATTAGCGTGTATATGTAACTTTATTTACTTTACGTTAGCTAATTATGAATATGTAGTATCTAAACCTAAGTCTCTGTTACTCGTATTCTACGGTTTTAGAGTAGAAGCGAAAACAACCTTTTAGATTTTGCTAAGTGAAGACAAAAGGGAAAAAATCCTAAAATGATAACGTAAAACTTGAAATTTTCTCCCTTTTCTTCTTTATTAATCAAAACTTAAATTTCTTGTCTAAAATATGATACTTATCTATCAATATTAAAACGAAAACATAATGGGTTTTTTTTTGGGGGTTAAAATGTATTATATTCCTTTTAACTGTTTTCCTTTACAACGATACCATTTGGAGATTAATTTGAGTTAAAGCAACATATAATCTCAATGGAGAAACGAAGACCAAAACATAATGTTGCTTTGTTAGGGTAAAATTTTCGTCACCTAATTTGTACCCCAAGTTTAAATTCATCACTATCTTTTCACAAAGCCAATGTTCATATTTTGTTACAGAATTATTCATCAATAATTAAAGGACCTGACTTTTTCGAACGCCAATAATTATAATTTGACTGGCTTGAAAACGCCAGGTGTGATGGCAAGTGTATGAGTTTACGGATACAGACAGTTATGATTTTAACTTTTAAGTGTTAATAAACGATTTATATAATTAGTATAAGGGTCAACTATTGTAATAGACAATTTAGAGATTTTATTGTGACAGAGATTTTTAAAATATAAAAGTAGAACATAAAAATCCATTTGACTATAAAATTAGAACTGTGCGACAATAAAATTTCTAAAGTTCTAATTTTTGAAAATTTATCTTAGTATAATGGTCGAAAACAAGTAAGTTTATGAAAACAAAAATTATTGAGTAGCTCCACAAAGCCAGGGTATTTCCTTCTTTTAAAAGACTTGGTTTTATTGTTTAGTTGGTTATAAGATTTTTCTCGATACATTTTCAAAACAAGTTTATTTATTTATTTTTGTCGTCAAACAAGTTTATCTTACTTGGTTTTCAATAAAGAAAGATTTCTTGAAATCTATGATTGGTAGCCGACTTTTACAGAGCAAGTAAATAAGAAAAAAAAAAACTTGTAAAACAAGTGGCAAGTGGCATATCTTAAAAGATAGGAAGATCGGTATTATATCCCAAATTGCGGTATACTTTAAAAAAATAAAACATTCATTTGTATTCTAATATAATAGAAAAGATTATCTTTATATGAGTATTAGTTTGTGGTTGGGACAAAACGTCCTAACTTCGTGTTTGCTTTCTATTAACCGGGTTTTTAGATCTTCCAACACTTGGCATGCTATAAATAAGAAGAAAAGACCTCGTATAATCTTCCAACACTTTACCGAATTTTACATACCAAGTAAATAAAAAGGAAGACCTCGTAAAATAAGTGACATGCTGTCTCAAAAAAGATAAAAAGATCAGTGGTATATCCCAAATCGCGGATAACAACTTTTTAAAAATAAGACATGCATTCGTATTCTAATATAATAGAAAAGATTCTATACTATCTTTATATGTATATTAGTTTGTGACTAAGAAAAAAATGTCCTAACTTAAGGTTGTCGTTCAATTTACTGAGTTTTTAGATCTTCCAACACTTTTCTTATGATCTTACTTAGAATTACTTTTACCACTTACTCAAGAACCACCTATTTTTGGCTCGGTAAACCAAGACTTTAGTGAAAGTCATGGTCTAAGCGGGTCCCTACAGTTCATCTCTCTTACCCAAATTTAATCATGTGGATCGGAACAAAAATGTTTTCGAATATACTTTTATATTAGATAGTGCTTTGTACTGTGTAACACAGAGAAATATATGTTTTATATTTTGATAGTTTACATAATTATATATATTATTATTAGTATTTTATCTTAAATTTATAAGATGTTTTTAACATTATATTTGTCTTATTTATTAGTTTGTGTTGTTAGTTAATATTAGCATGTTATATTATTATGTATTAATATTTTTTACAGAATCCGAGTTCTCAGGATTCACACATTTTGACGTGTTTTCTATATTTAAAAAATCATATAAATATATTCTTCATTTTTGTCAGATGGTGGTTAGTCACCTAATTAACTCCAAAATTTTTAATGATTAATACATAGATATATATGATTTTTCAATTCAAAACATTTTGTTCTCATGATATCATCGGCCAAATGAACAAATTGGATAAAGAATTAACGTTAATCACTAAATCAGCAAACCATTTTGCTGACAGTGGCAACAAAAATATTTATTCGCGTTTACAAACTATTTTATCCTTACACGCGCTCTCAATACTCATGTGGCAAATGCATTTAAATTGGTAGGTCCAGTAAATGAAATGAGTAATGAAATACCTCATTCACGTCTCTTGCAATGTGCAGATGTCATATAACCTATCTCCTATTTATAGAGTAATTATAATTTTTTATTGTATATAAAAATATAAAGAATATGTTGTTTTGATTCTAAATTGATTAATAACACTAAAATAATAAATTAAAATTCTTTTTAAAAAGGGAAAGATATTGAGACGTAGTAATGTATTGACCAGATTTAAAAGACCCGCTCGCGTGCTTTCAACCGGATTAGAAATTTCATCCGATCAAATTTTTTAGATCAACGTGTTTTTCCAATTGCTTCATATTTTCTGGAATCTTTTACCCTTTACTCAATTTTTTATTTTATCTTGAAATTAATTTATTCTTATGGCATTTTATGTAATATAACACATGAAAGTTAGTTATTTTCTATTCAACATTGCTCAAATAATAGTATATATATTATAATTTGTATTAACAGTACTATGATACAAATTCAAAATCTTTAACATTATGACACTACCAACTAAATCATCTATGTATTCTTGATCATCTTCTAACAAACGCAAAGCATAAACTGCATATTTGTTATATTTTATATGTTACCACATATTAGAAAATAATATTAATGTATAAGCATATAATATAAATATGAGATATTTGTTCAAAATACCACAAAAAGAGTTTTAAAAGTGTCATTTATTTGAATTTCCATTAAAATTGTGGATCATAAAAATCAAATTTTATACATAAAAATTAAAGAGTTTTCCATAAAAAATAGATATATAAAACTTTTCCATTTAAAAATTACTCTTTTATCTCGAGTAGAGATTTTTCTCTCTCTGCGTTTTCACCATTATCAAATCTGTTAAATTTCGATCAGCATCACCAAACTCTTTTTTCAATAATATGAATTTTTTGAATGAGGTTAAGCTATTTTGTCTACTTGTAAAAATTACTCAAACAATTGTTTTTTTTTTAAATCTCTTTGATGTGTGCTCTTGGTGGAGAAGAGAAGGACAACGAAGGGTCAAGAAAACAAATGTTGGAGATGAATCAAGTTTTTTCGTGGGAGAATTTTTATCAATTTTTCTTATATTAAACATGTTATTATTTTTTTTTATCATTTAACATGTCATTAAAAATTATAAACCTCTATATAATATATGGTACTTAGTACTAATATATACTAAGGTACTGTAACTATGAAATAAAATTAATTTAATTAGAAATTAAGTGTATATAAAAATAAATTTATATTCAGAACATAGTATGTATCATAATTTTATGTAGTTGATGTATATAAAATATAAAGGTGACATTTGGTTAATAAAAGTTTAAGTTATCAAATTATAAATATGAATTAATCATAATGATTTTATTTATATAATACATTAGGTTTTTAGGATAAAACATATAAATTTATAATACATTAGGTGAATGTGATATCAAATTAGGAAATTTAAATAAAAATCTATTAAATATATATAAACATAAATTATTGGTAATAAATTATAAAATTATTAATTTGTATATAATTAAATATAATTAAATATAAAAATATATTTAATATATAATTAATTTACTTATTCTTGTATTTAAAAATAATAATTGATTTTACTATGCTAAATAATTAACCACACAAATATAATGAACATTTTATAATAATTTAACTTCTATATCACTATTTTTAACCTAAAACTTTATATGCACATATCCATTAAAATCTTAAATATGAAAAAATATTTTTATTTTGCATATTTAATAAAATTATTATAATAAATATAGAGAATATATATATATATATCATAATCTTTAAATTAAAGAAACAGATTTTGTTAGTTGTGTGAATCTTATATTATTAATTGAATTTTAATGTGAATTATGAAAAGTTTCTAATTTAATGGAGAAAATAAATTGAGTACGATCCACATGTTTTTTTTAATCAATCACATGTTTATTTCTAGTGACATTTTCTATAATACATCACATTAAAATTTGTTAATTTGCTATTGAAACGACTGCACCCGATTTTTTTTTATTTTTGCACCGAATAATTACTATTTCCATAAATAATAATTATTCTAACCGATCAATTAAAATTCAACTAATCCTGAATAATAATTAACTTTCCCAAACAATTCTAAATTTTAATTCGGTATTAAACAATAAATTATCCAATTTATTCCACCAGAAAATTAACCAATAACTCCTAAACCCAATAATTCCTGAAAAATAATTAGATCCAACTAGCGAGTCTGGATAATCTCCTCTTCCTCGCCTCGATCCCACGGTCACTCTTTTTCTTTTCCTGCATCAAATAAACGAGATGCATAAGTATTTCGACAAATACTTAGTGAGGCAATCCTCCCATCTACATTTTATACACACAAACAAATAAATTTATTAAACGTAATTAAACACGAAAATATCGAAATAAATCAATCATCTCATGAAACACTCGATCTAGATCCACCCGAGATCATACTCGGCCTATAATCATGTAAAACACATCAACAAACTATTTGCTCAGATAAACCTATGGTCCTGCACTCACCTTAGCCAAACAGTTGACTCCTCGATATAAACTCGCAACCGCAGAAAACCGGCTCAACAACAAACTCGAACGTTAGAATTACGATCCAACCGTTGAATCCTTAGTCTGAAGCACCTTCAATAACTCCACCAATTTTCAGCAAGATCAGACAACGTTTGGACTTCCAAACGATACCTTAAAACAACCAAGTCGGACTGAAGTTTCTTGCACCAATCAGGTCTAAAAAGACTCACGTAAATCATAAACGAACCGTTAAAAATTCAATCTGTCCGTTGAATCTGGAACCTGCAGTTCCAGAAAGCTCCCCACCAAATTTCACCCTAATCAGACTCCGTTTCGTCCTCCAAACGCGGCCTTGAATGAACCATCCCGGAGCTGACCCCTTTCTCATACTTAGCATAAAAACATTTGCTCAAGTCCACCAATTACTTGTCATCCAACTCACCATCATGTCACCATCACCGGAGTACACACACCGTGACTCACAACACCAACGATCCCAACACCGATCGACGTCACCGGCGATCTCGACATTGCGTGAGACACACGCCACCGCTCACATGTACAACCCGCCATCACCGACCTCCACATCGCTCTAACGCTCACACGAGCAACAAAAAGGAAAAGGAAGAGCTCGTTACCTTAGTGAAGAGAGATGGCGGCTGCAACTTCCTCCTCACGGCACTTCGACGACGACACACAACAACGATCACTACTCTGCTTCCTTGATCCTCACGTTCCCAAGCCTATGTCTCTCTCACGCCACAAGGTTCCTCTCTCACGCCACAAGGTTCCTCTCTCACGCCACAAGATTCCTCTCTCACGCCACAAGGTTCCTCTCTCACAATCACACCTCTGTAAGAGCTTCTCTCTCACGATCATGGCGGCTTCGCTTTTAAAGAGGAGGAATGTAGGGTTTTTTTTCACATTCCTTTTTATTTGCAGCTTGGTTCTTGAATTTTCCAAAATTCACAAATAAACCTTAAACTTCCAAATTGATCAAAAATCAACCTCCAAAACAACTTCCAATTTGATCAATTTAACCCATAATTTTCGAATTCTCAATTGGACCCAAACTTTTAAATTGATCAAAATCAAGTTCCCAAATCGGCTCAAAACTCTCTAATTGATCAATTTAATCCAATCCTCTTGCGATTTATTTTATGGTTAATTTAATCCAATTCCGGATTAAAAATTAACCCAAAATAATTAAATTCTTCTTAATTTAATTATTTAAATTTTTCAACCCAAAAACCGGAGTTAACCGACTCCGCTCCGTAACTCAGTAACCTTCACAGTTTCAATTTCCGAAACACGGGCGTTACAGCTATCAACATTACTCAAATAATAGTATATAGGTAGACAAAATCGATCAAAAATAGTTTTATATCGAATATCCTTCGATACAGAGTTATCCTAAGCGGAATTTCTAAAGAGTAAAATATATTTTAGCAGGAATTGCTAAATTAGTTATTTTACATTGTTAAACATGCATGCAGCTCGTAAAACCTTAATACTCCATCTGTTTTAAAATATAAAATGTTTTAGCAAATATCGTGGATATTAAAAATTTATTTTTATTTAAAAATATCATTGAATAAATAAATAAAATTCAACCAGTTATAAAAAATTACAAAATACTATTGGTCACATAAAATTTAATAAAAATTAAAGTTATATATAAATATAAAAAAATTTTATATTTTAAAATAAGAAAAAAACTTTAAAACATCTTATAATTTAGAAAGGAGGAAAT
Organism: Cardamine chenopodiifolia; assembly: GCA_963922655.1. Classification (NCBI taxonomy): domain Eukaryota; kingdom Viridiplantae; phylum Streptophyta; class Magnoliopsida; order Brassicales; family Brassicaceae; genus Cardamine; species Cardamine chenopodiifolia. The sequence continues at coordinate 11,691,405 of OZ000476.1, read as the reverse complement.
ACATTGTAGCGCTTGCTAAAATTGCAAAATTTTCTTTAAAATAGTTGGTAATGCGTTATATATTCCAAAGTTTTGAGTTTAGTGTTTGATTTTTGTACTATACATTTTGCTTATTGTTTTCTTAAAAAAATTAGTGGCCCCAAATTTTTGTTTGCTGGAGGCTTTCAAATTTTCGTAACCGCTTTGCTTGCATGCACTATCATATTCTTGAAAATTGTGATATTATAAATTTATAGTAATTTAGTAATAATGATTAAAAAAAGTATATACCTTAAAAATTAATATTGATGAAACCAAAAGGTATTATTTCTATTCTCAAGTGATAGTAAGCTTGAACACGTGGAAGTGTATGGAACAAAAAATACAAAGCATAAATTGACCAACACTATTGTAACTGTACAAACTATAAAAATACATAATTCTCTCTAACTCTTTTTCGTCTGTACAAAATAACTATATTTAAGCGTTTCTAAATGCCTCTCAAGTAAGAAAAACTAGAGTAAAGAAACGTATTTTAGGTTCTTTTTTTTTGTCCACCCATTATTTCCATTTTGTACGAAAGAGAACATATACATTAACGGGATTTCAAAAGTTGAAGAACTCTAATCATTTAGCAACAAATCCCAACTGCTAAAGTCATCAGCATCCCACAAGCTCATCATATTGTTCTCTATAATGTTGTCAACACTATTATTATTACCACAATGATCGGACCAATCGAAATCCGAAAACTGAAAATCCTTCAAGAAACTCGAATCATTTGACGAATTCGAAGACGTAGACGTGGATGAAGGCAATGAAGACATTTCAGACTTGTTGCAAAAAATCCCTAAACACTCTGGATCGATCAGAGGGACTTCTTCCACACCGTACTCAAGATTTATCGCCATGAACTGATCAGCATCGTTCATGTTCTTGATGTTGCTGTCTTTGGTAAGACGATAGCTAGTTGGTTCCACAAGAGGCTTCTCTTTTGGTTCTTGTAAAGGCATTTGATTGTTCTGAACCTTCTTTAAGGGTTCTTCGTCTTCTTGTTCGACGATAGAGAATGGTTTATGAGTAAGAGGATCAATCCCCATTTTTCTCAACTTCTTCTTGATGTAAGTGTTCCAATGGTTCTTGATTTCGTTGTCTGTTCGTCCTGGTAAATGAGAAGCTATCTTTGACCACCTTCACATACACAAAAAAAATCTCAAAAACAGAGCACATCAGTAACAGGCATATCGAACGAAACTTAGATATCAAGTAATTAAAATTTTGATTTTTGTAACCTGTTTCCGAGTTGAGAATGAAGATCAATGACCATATTCTCCTCATAATCAGAGAGAAGACCTCTTTTAAGGTCTGGTCGGAGATAATTAGTCCACCGAAGTCTACAACTCTTGCCACATCTGAGAAGACCAGCAACCTTAGGAACAGCTCTCCAACAACATTGTCCATTGGTAAGGATGAAGTTTATGAGCTTCCTGTCTTCTTCTGCAGTCCATGGTCCTTTCTTCAACCCTAATTTGTCACAGCATGGCTGTCTCCCCATTTCTCTATCTCCCTCTCTCTTTGTGTTCTCTATGAATCCGTTTTGATCAATGAGTAAAAACAAAGGAGATATACTCTGTTTTTTCTCTATCTTTCTCTATCTGTCTTTGTCTCTCTCTCTCTGACAGAGTAAATGTCATTGCAAGTTGAAGATAGAAGAGTCGTGTAAGCTTGGCAACCACCTATATATATGCATAGATATGTTTATGTGTGTGTGTATCTATAGGTTATCTTTAAAGAGAGCAAAAAGAATGTAAGGATAAATTTTGAGCACTACGATTTTATAATTCAACCTTTTCATATACTGGTTCACACACAGGTAGTCCATTTTCCCTTTTCTTTTCTGGCATTTTCTTTAATTAAATCCATGTATATGTTAGTAACGCTTCATTTCTTTATTGTTATTTATAATTAATAATTTTCAATCTCCAGAATTTTAAGTTTGAATATTTTGTGTGTACAAAAAACAAACACATGCGCACCAAGCATGCTTCTTGTAACGCCCGGCCAAGGACTCTCTCATTCGGCCACTTTTCGAATTTTAACCGGTTCACTCGAAGAACTACGAAAAAAAACAGATTAAAAGATTTTATTTTATTGATCGAGTAAAATTATAACAAAGAGAGAATAAAACACTTAGCATTTGTAATCGTAGAAGAACGAAGAAATAGATCGTTGCCACTTTAGAATTAGGTTGTTGCACTTTAGAATTAGATCGTTGTCAGTTTAAATTATGTTGAGTATCTTTTTAATAAGTTTTTTCTCAATCTCTTTTTTGTTTGCTCTGTCTTTCTTAAATATAGAGCATGATCTTTTGGTTTTTCTCCTTTTTAGATAAGAAAATCTTTTTGTATATTCTTTTGAAATTTACTCACTCCGTTAATTTTGGAGTGGTATGAGATTCGATCTATTTCTATAAAAGATAGAAGTGTTAAAATGGGCTGTTTATATTTATTTTGACTCGTTGAACTATTTTGATCTCAAAATTTTGAGTGTATCCACTAACATCCGTGTCCGTTAATGATCAAAGTCATTAACACATACTCTAAATGGTTTGTGTATGGATCGACCATGACCGCATTTATGTGTTAGCCTTTTTTAAGATTAAACCATTAGAAATCACCAAAAATCATTAGAAATTGCTGGAAATTACCAGTAATTACCGAAATCATTGAAAACCGCTAGAAATCGCAAATTTCAATTTGGAAAATTTTGATTTGACCTACATTTTTATGAACCATGGATCGTCTATTGTCCAATAGTGCCAAAAATCATTGGAAATTGCCAGTAATTGCCGAAAATTGTTGGAAACCACCAGAAATCGCAAATTTCAATTTGAAAAAATTTGATTTGACCTCTATTTTTATGAATCATGGATCGTCTATTGGCCAACAATGTCCAACCCATTTTGTCAGTAGACGAAATTGGACTTAAACCATCTTAACATGTTCTGTAATTGAGTTTGTCCATAAACCACCCATTAAGTATTAGACTTTGACAGACCATAGACCACCCACTCATATTAAAATCTCTACTAATAACTTGAGTGTTTTGATATTTTTTTGAAATATATTATATCATTTAAAATTTATCCATTCCGCCAATATCGGAGTAGGAAAGGATTCCGTCCATTCCTCAAATTTTGAAAATCATTATCACTTTCTTTAAATATTTTTATCATTGGAAATAATTACGGATTTGGACCGTGATTAAATTATGTCCGACACGGATAGATGTGGACATAAAATGAAACTGACAAAAATTGAACTAAATTAAATAATTGTATTTATACCGAACCAAATTATTTTGTAGAACCAGACTGAGTGATCCGAATTAACCAAAATTTATTAAAAAGTAATATATTATATACTTAAAATATTTAATATAAATAAAATAAATAAATACTTTTTAGTAGTTTTTTCAAATCCCGACCAAATCAGGATCTAACAAAAAAATTTCATGCTAAACCAAATAATATTCGGTTCTATTTAGAATCTACTTTCAAAAACCTAAAATATGCAAATCAAACCAATTTAAATAGATGTATGTCCAAACCTACTTTTGCATATCGTTTTGAATCTTCCATGAAGACTCTTCGACGCTGTAGTCAAAAGGAACAGATGTGACTGAATGACCAAAGTTCAATCTGTTGTTTGGGTAACCTTAGGGGTGTGTGGCTACCAAAGTGAGTTGAAAATTTCTTGAAGGCAGATATGAACAAAAGAACTGCCTTAAATCAAAGGTGTTTAGAAAGAGATGGATAAATGGGGAAGAGATTTCTGATGGATCACTGGAGATATCATTTTAAATTATGACTAATGGTTCTTAGGAAACTTCTCAAATGAGTCGTTCTTTCTGCCAATCGGTTTTCTTATAAGCAATAAGGAGGGAATATTTAGGAAGATACATGATATGAATCTCGATACCAACCAAGCTTTACATAGGCGAGTTGGGTCTGTCTAATTGTTTTATCTAGGCATTAGGAATAGACATAGGGGTACCAGTTTGGGTTTTGGGTTTTAGTATTGGAGTATCGGGTAGTTTGATTATTGTATTTAGGCTCCATTTAAATATATAAAACAATCAGTTTCGTTTGATTTAGTTCAGATATGGATATTTGTTGTTGAACCAGTTTTGAATCGGGTAATTTTCAGTTCAGATTAATTATTTTTATATTTATAATATCTGTTTAATTCAAAATTATCCGAAATTATTCAAAGTTATCTAATTTACCTGTAGTTATCTAAAATTATCCATAATTAACCGATTAGCATTTTTATTTTCTTCGATGAGGAAGACACACAGATTACAGGGGAAGTCAAGCATCAACATATAAGTATTATTTCATTTAAGTGTGTTTTATTCGGACCGTGTATTATCCAATACCCAAACAAAAAACTATAGCTGGATCCATTTGATTATTTAATCTTATCCAAATATTATCTGAACTCATATTTTTTATTTGGTTCGATTTGTGTTTTTGGATTTTGGTTTTTTTTTTTCAGATTTATGTTCAATTATGAATTTTAGCTAGTAATGGTAAGTCTAGTGGTCATGATGGGAATGAAAAATCTAGATGGTTAGATTAGGTAGTTGGTATGGGTGTTGGGAAATCAAGAAAATAAAAAGTGAAAAGCTTGATAAATGTTAAGAAAAAATAGTCCCTAGGAAAACTAAGTGATAGGCCAAAAAGCTCTAAGTCTCAAGTATAAATAAGAAAAGAAAAATGTAGGCACCCTAAAATTATACAAAAAAATAAGTGTTGGGAGCAAAAGAAAGAAAAGAAAAAAGATAGAAAAGAACTAAGTGCGAATGAAAAGGATTTTCCTAAGAGACTAATATAAGAGATTGATCATGAGGTTAAAGATCAAAGAGACCAAAGAGTCTACTGATATAGGGATTGAAAAGAGGATGAGAAGAATGTGAAAAAGGTATAATCTATTATGCATTTCATTAGATGGGGTAGAATAACGAGAGTTGAACTTTGTATGCATCAATTGTTCCTCTTCTTAGATGAATTTTACATTTGACTAGTATTCATATGTTTTGAGAACAACCACCCAAAGAAAAAACTCTTTTGAAACCACCTTAAAAAGGTTTCACCCAAAACCGATTGAGAATTATTTGATTTTCTGAGCAAGGTCACACTAAACACTTTAATGAATGTTAAAGAGATTTTTTAATTTGATAGTGAGTTTTTGCTTAAGTTTAGGGTTTGCATATAAATTTTTATTGAGATGAGCATGGAGAAGTACAAAGGAATAAAATGTGTGTTTTTACACCATCTAAGTACCTTTGAGGACAATACGTTTAATCCTATTTTGATATTTTTTGGCTTTGGATCCCCATTTTTACACCTCTTTCTCGACTTGGTTCTTATTGTTTGTTTGTGGACAAACAAAAATTAAGTTTGTGGAAGTTGATATATTGTGTTTTTAAACATTGATTTAGCATTAAAATATTGCATTTACATCCCACATTTAGGACCTTAGGTATACATTTGCATATACATTCTTGTTTTGTAGGTGTTTCAAGTTTAGTATGCATCAGTGGAGAGAAAATGAAGTTAAAAGGATCAAAAGTGAGTTTTCGATGAAGAACTTTAAATTTGGCAGGCAAGCCTAGACGCCAATGGAAGTTTGACGAAATTTACCCGAAGAACTAGCGAGCATCATATAGCGGCTTAATGTGATTATTGGGTTTCAGCGAGCAAAGTCAACAGTCTTGATGCACCGATGGAGCTCAACAGCCATTTCTATTGGTTTCGTCACACTGTTGGACCTGTCCAAGATTTCAGATTTTGTTACTTAACCGAATTTTCCCGATTGGTTAAATGTTAAACCATGCTTTTTTTATTTCTCATTATCAATAGCCCCTAAACCTAATTAGAGAGGCCATGATTTGTTTTATGGATTCTTTTTTGCCTCTTAAAGCTTTTGCTAAGAGTTCTATATGAATTTCTTGAATCTAGGTCATCAAATCTTCTTATCTCCTTAAACCTTTCACTACTTATATTTTTTATCATGATTAACCTAAGATCAAGCTTGTTGCTTTGTGTTTTCATGGTTTTTGGTGAGTAGTCTTTTAGAGTTTTTGGGAATGGTAGATTTAGGGTAATTGATAGTTGATTAGTGAAGTTTAGGCTTGTAACCACTTAGATTCATGCTTGATAGATGTTATTAATGTTAGATTAGCCAAGAAATTCATAGTTTATATCTTAAGCATTTTCATACTCACAAGATGTTTGATAAAATGGTTGAACAAAAATATCAAAGTGTTTAACATACCTAGCGAGCATAAGTTGTTAATTAGGGTGTTAGGTGGTTAGTTAGATTTGATAGTAATGCTAGTTGATCATTCGATAGCTAACCAAAGTTATTGATTATTAAGTGATTAGTGAAAAGATTAATACCACATAAGTGAATTAGTTAAGATTAGTGATCAAAAACCGATGGATTAGTTTTAAGAGATAGAATTAATCTCTAAATTAGCATTTGATCGCTCTATTCATCTATTATTTTCTGAGAATTCGTATTTTTTGTTATTTGATTTCAAACCGTTTTACTTTTTTCCGCTTTATTTTTTTTTATATTTTTTTTTTCAAAAACACTTTATCATCTTAAATTAATTTAATTTTCTATTAATTTTAATGTGTTGCTTCTATTTTTTCTTGTGAATTCAATCCTAAAATACATAACACATTTACGTCAATCGATAAACCTGTACCCTAAAAATTCTCAACTAGCATCTTGTCATGTACAATTATATGGTATAACAACAAATGTAATACGATTATTTTTTCGCTTAACGATTGATATTTCTTTTTATCTATAGTTCGAAGTTAAGTAGTCCAAGAAAAGAAAGTTGAACGGAAAAAGTGAAGAATTTCCACTAGTGTTGCATTTTTTGTATAGTATTTAACTAGATTAGAAATTAACTAATGTTTTAGATTGTTTTTTTTTTAAATGTCAAAGTGGTGCATTATGTGGTAGCTCGTTGGAAAAAAACAAAACGAAAAAAACTGGGAAAACGACACGTGAAATGAGTATAAGAGAGGAGTGGACACGGAACGTTTTTGTCGGAAAGGGCCACCTCATCAGCTTTTCTCTGCTTCCGTTTAAAGTCTGAGATTCTCTCTCGTGCGTCCCTAAAAGGCCAAAACTCGAAAACAGAAAAGCTTATTTATTTATTTTGATTAAAAAAACAAAGGATGGAAAATATTTGTTAGGGATGATTTTGTACTTACCAGTTTGGAGTTACATTTGGATAAATCACATTAGAAATACTCCAAAAAACCGATAAAAATTTCCGCCTACAAAAGAACATATACATGGCAGGTGGAGGTTGCTTGTGGGAATGACAATAAGAACTCGAGCTTTTTACAGGTGCGACAACAACATGAATGTCTGAGATTTGCAGTTTAGAATCGGGGTTTCTTTGTTTGAGCTTTTCTCAATAGTTTCGCATATGTATTTATCTTGTTGTGTATTTTTATCTGTTTTTACTTTTGTTATTTTCATAACCTTTGTTTATAGATTTTTGGTCTTTTCATGTTCTTTGTAACCTTTGTGATTGCTGTCAAAAATATTAAATCGATATAAAACTTATTTTTATAAAATAAAACAAAATATATGTACATGCCAATCCCTAAAATTGGATTCGCATAAAAGCATCCTGAAAAAAGAAAGAAAAGACTTATGATAAATTTTTGATCAAAAATCGAAATTCTTGATCAATGGAGGAATAATATCACCATTTTTGTTTTTGGATTGGTGGACAATTTTTCGAGCCACTCTAAAGTCGACAACTATTTTATGTAAGATATATATATATATCACACATGACCATGCATGAAGTCATTTCATCACAGGCAATTAGGCCGCATAAAGCTGCCGAAACATTTCATCTACGCCGAAGCACCAACGTTCGGCCTTATGTGTTATATATTCTACAATTAACCTAACTTTTTGGTAATACACATATTAGGAATAGACATGATTATTCGAATCCGTATCCGAAAAACAGATATGTGGATATTAAAAAAATTCGGTATGGATATCTGGATTCCAGATCCGGATATTCGGGGTCCAAATTCGGATATTCGTTTTTTTACGCCTAATTTTTATAAAAAAATTTTGTTCGGATCCGGATATCCTAAAACCTCGGATCCGGGTCCGTAACAGCCCTAACACATATCAATTACACGTGAACTCTCGATATTTTTTTAACATTTAAGGTAGGGTTGGGCAAAAAAAACAAACCCGAGCATCCGATCCAAAAATTTCAACCCCAATCCGAACTGATCCAAACTCAAATCCGATCCGAACTCGATACCCGTTAGGATACCCAAAAACCTGAAAACACATAACTATACATGGAAAATACCCTAATTCGATGACCCTACTTATAAATATGAGTTTTGTATGTGTAACATACACAAACCCGATCCGAATTTGAACTGGAAAACCTGAAAAAACCCATAAATCCAAAAAAATCCGAATCCGATCGAAACCCAATTTTTTTTTGTTTTATAGGATTTTAAATTTGAAAGCCGAACCGAATCCGATCCAGAATTTCAAAATTATTCCGTTGGAGAATAAATACCTAAACCCAAAAATGCGAATTTGATCGGGATTTACCCGAACCCGAATGTGCAACCCTAATTTAAACTCTTATATATATATGATCACATACCAAATAAGTACATCTCTCTTAATGATTGTGAGTATGTAAACTGGAGATTTTAAATATGGTTAAGCAGATGTCTAAATCTATATGAACGATAAGATACATAGTGATATGAAAGATCCGAAAAAGCTGTTATCATTTGAAGATTGTTTACAAACATTTTTGCTTTATAATAACCGAAAGTTGTTACGGAATTTTGATATGTGTGAAAACCAAAATGAACCTAATTTATCCAACAAAGAATCTCAAGATCCAAAATAAATCATTACCAAAAAAAATAGTAGCAAGTGAAGAACGATTAAACGTAATTCCTCAAGATCTTTGTTCTCACGGAAACAGGAATAGTGACGTTGTGAACTCCATCGGTCCAACCCAAGCTCCCAAAATAATAATCACTATTCACTCTATGACTCGTTCTCACTCTCACACTAAACGTAATCTTCGTGATATTGGAACCGAACACAAGAGTCTTGGGATTCACCTCAAGCTCTATACCAAGAGGAGGCTCAGTCACGGGTATGTATACCGAATCGGCCGGTCCAACGTTCGTCACCGTTCTAGTCACAGTAACCTCTCCAGTAAGACTTGGGATAGTGATTGAAGGCATGTTGAAATCAAGCATTGAAGGTTTTGGCGAAGGGCATTTGTGAGGTTTGCCTATTAGTTTGGAAATTGATTCGTCGTCGTATTCAGCAGAACATAAGTAATGAACATAGTCGTCGAAGCCCATGTCGTAGACAAGGCCCGGGTGTGATACTTTCTCCGGGTTGATCAGGCCTCCTCCATAGTCAAACGGGTCAGCAAGTTTACGTGTTGATCCCTCCGAAAATATTGGCTCTCCAAATGGATCGGTCCTCCATGCTAAAAAAGAACAGAAAAACTAAAGATGTTAAGTGCTGATGTATTTTCCCAAACCCAGTTGAGTTTTACTTTGAAAAAGTACCGTCGGTTAGAACGATTTTATTTTACTTTGCAGAATTTCATAAAATACCACATTTGATGAATCACTTTTCAAAAATTCTTAAAACAATAATAAAAATCCACCTAAAACATACTAATTCTCTACCATAATAATATTTATGTAACTTCATAATAAAATTTTTGAGTTTCTTTATTCTCAGAGTCGATAAAAACTAGTTTGTGACGTTTTTCTCTTTTCCAAAATAATTAAATAATGGTAATTTAATATATATATATATATATATATTAACTAGTGGTATTTTTAAAAATGTAAAAGGGAGTGATTGTATTTTTGCAAACTTTGCCTAAATTCATGGTATTTGCATATCCCCTTTGTATTTTTCTAAATCTGGAAAATCGAAACCTAACTAAAAAAGAATAAACTACTTAAACCGATCGATAATTATTTTCTTTCAAAGGAAGAGATATATTTAATCAAAAAAATAAAACCAATCCGCACCAAAACCACACCACAGTGATCTGTACTAATCGAATAACCCGAACAAAAATAGACATCTATTTTAAAAATGATTTTAGGGTAATAACCTGTTGTGACAAGAGCGGATCGGATTGCACCAGGAGACCAATCAGGGTGGGTTTGTCTCAATAGCCCAACGATTCCGGACACAACAGGAGTCGCCATTGACGTTCCCGACATGAACTCATACACACCAGATACTGCAGAAAGAATGTTAACACCCGGAGCTGCTATGTCTGGCTGCATTATTATCCAACGTAGTTCCAAATTACATCAATACATAGATCAAACTGCTTAAAGAAAAAAGAAACATAAAAGAGCTAATTACTACACAAACCTTGAGAATTGCTGGAGACAATGAATTAGGTCCTCTACAAGAGAAACGAGCCACTTTAGTTGCAATAGGTTGGCCAACGAGTGTCTCGGAAGAGCTTAGTTTTACTTTAGGCACACTACAAAATCAAAATTTCTCATACGTCAGATAAAAATAAAATCAAAAGATGATTAAAGAAAGGTGGTGAAGATTTATTACTCAGTGGTCTGGATATAGTATAAGATGTCAGTTCCGAATTCATAATCTACCACGGCGCAAGGAACATCAAAGCCACTACAAAATGTAGGATCAATTACAGATTGTGCATAGATCATGCCAGCACATCCAGCCTTCTTGATGCTATCTGCCTTTCTTATCGCCATATTATCTGGCGTAAACACAAGCACAATTTTATCTTTAGTTTGTCCTTGTGCGATAGAGGATTCGAGCAATTCATCTGATAATATAAGATCAGCAAATCCATCTTCTGGAAACTTGTTTAAACCTTCACCCTGAAAGATTCAAGAACAAACAAATAATCAGTGGATTTGGAGTTAAAAAAAACAATGCTCTAAGAGATTATGGGCCTAGGCTCGGAACTTCTTGTTTAACAAAATAGGTCTAGAGGGATGAGTCATACGAGAATAGTTAGATTGTTTCCAAGAGTGATAGGGATTGGGAAAGAACGGTCCATGGATGTAGCAGCGACGGTTATGATCCATGGAGCAACATTATCTATGGTTTGAGCATTAGGTCCCTCGTTTCCAGCAGCACATACAACAGGAATGCCTTTCATTACAGCTTGGAATGAACCAAATGCAATATCGCTTTGATCAATATCAAAACTCGCTGGCGCGTCTGTACCTATCGAAATGGATATAACATCAACTCCGTCACGTATACTATGATCCATTGCTTTAAGTATATCAGGTGTGACACATCCAACACCGCCCCAACACGCCTTGTACATAGCTATGCGTCCATGAGGAGCTGCGCCTCTTGCGGTTCCTCCAGCAAGTCCATTGTAGCCTACATTTGCCACAAAAGAACCAGCTGCGATTGCAGCCACGTGTGTCCCATGTCCTACACCATCTCTGGAAGATCTAAACTCATCTTCTGAAGTGAAATCGTATTGACCATTTCTTGCATCGGTAAGACCTTCGGTGAAGAACTCGGCTCCTATAAGCTTTTTGTTACAATGTATTGTGGCGTTAAATCCATCACCAGACACACATTGTCCCTTCCAACGCTTTGGGATTGGTCCTAAACCTGTATCATTAAATGATTGTGACTCTGGCCATATCCCTGAGTCTATGACACCAATAATAGCTTCACTGCCCATGTTGGTATCATGTAGAACACCCTTTGGAGAACTAGGCAAAAGTCCCAAATAATCAAAAGTCCTTGTTGTTTTCAATCTTAGTATTCGACTTGGTACAACAGAAAGAACCTCGCGATGCGCTGAAAAAAATATCAGACTGTGATTTCATATTTTCTTTTGAGTTTGAATCGGAAAATATGTAAGTTTAAGTACCTGAAAGGTTCTTTGCCTGGGATGCGGTAAGTTTTGCTGCAAAGCCAGAAAACCCATGCTTGTAACTGTATACTATAGAATTCTTGGCAGCTTCGTTGCTATTACACGAAATATATAACAAGATATTTTAAATATTTCGCTGACATCGACATTGTAGAAATAACAATATATATGTGTACCTTCCAAGAATTGGTTCAAGAATTTGGTAATGAGATTTAGTAACAAGCTCAGGGGTATTATGTTTCTTTGCTCCCAAGTGTACAATGTGAATCTGGTATTTTCGGGAAAACAAAGATTGTTCATATGATATTTCTACGATCGTTACGTAAAAATTAAAATTAAAAACGCCAACTACCTTATAATTCAGGTCATTGAGTTGTGCTGCAAAGATCAAGACTCCGTTCAAGAATAACACGAGAATGATGATTAGAGGACATGCCTTAGAACTTGTATCTGTAATCAGAAAAGATTTGCCCATTTTCTAGCTCTAGAAGGGTAATAACAATCTTGCCCCTCAACAATGATTCGCTGATTGCATTACAAGCGGCTTGGATAGGTCTTTGTTTTGTCTCATATATAAGAAATATAGGCTGAAGCTATAAAACTAATTAACTAGATTCTAAAAATACACATACAAAAGTATGAGAGACAGTTAAGAAATAAACAAAATTACCATTAAAAGAAAATTGAAAGACCATATACGTTGACTTATTATATGCTTAATTTGGGATTTTTTTCTTTTGGCATTCAACCTAACTTGTTTGCCAGAGGATTTACAGTTAAGAGTCAATGTTAGAGAATAATTATAACAGCAACAACTATTCAAAAACATTACCTGAAATAATCTCACAAAACCTTCTTCCTGAGGATATTTTTCTAATCCGAGGATGTTTCTTGCTACCTTGCCCATCTTCTTTAATGGAATGACCTGGTTGTCTAGGTTGGAGTTTATATACCTTCTATATTTTCAGAAAATGAGAGTTTGTATATGATCTATGCGAAGTTGCCATGAAATAAAAATAATAGAAAATTGTCAGCGAGATATGAGTTTGAAAAGGATTCAAAAATCATTTTCCTTTTCCTTTATATATCTATGAATAGAAGTAATATATATATATGGTTTAAAAAAGAAGAAGTAAATATATATATATATATATATATATATAAAAGGACTGATAATCACGTTTTGCAATGTTACAATTATTCTATCGTGCATTGTAACAATTTAGGTATAGAACCATAAAGATGATCACATGCTAAAAATTCGAGATACAAACAAACGTAAAGCAAATAATTTTAGTTTTTAAGAAATTTATAAACAAATGAATGAAAAAAGTAAAATGAAAAGAGTAAAATGCAAAAAGGAAAACAAGATTTTTATATTGGACCATGGATCTTACTATTATAAGAGTGAATAGACATTAAAAAAATGATACAAGAGATTGAATTAAAGACCATCCTAAAACATGAAATTCACAATAGTCTAATCACTTCCGTGGCACTAATCATTTTACTAATTAAATATTAACAAAAAATTTGTTCGTAATCTCATAATCAATGAGCATTAAGAAACAATTTCAATAATTTCACTAATCACCCTAATCATCAATTCTCACTAATCATTTTACTAATTAACAAAACTTTCGTTCGTAATCTCATAATCAATGAGCATTAGGAAAAATTCCAATAAGTTCACTAAGCACCCCTAATCATCAATTTTCATTGGTTAGATATGTAAAACTCATAAAAGGTTTGATTCAAACATTTTATCAAACACCTTCTGGACATAAAATTGCGTAAGCTCTAGATTTAAGTGATCAAGTTAAATATACTATTATGAACAACCTAAATGAATGATCTAACAATAATCAATCTAAAAAATCATCATCTAACCATCAAGTTATCATAATCTAGCATAACTTATGATCCAACTAAAAGACTAATAACTAAAATAATATTAAAAAAAGATAAAGGAAAAGACATAAACATGAGTATACAAAGATAGAGATGAATAAATCTTTCAATAAAATGGAATAATAAAATGAATATCAATCCAAAACATGTAGAGAGAGTTTGAATCAAAAAACTAACTCTAAAGAGAAAAAAACTTAGGTTAAAAATGTCTAAAAATTACTTAAATATAAATTGGGTTCAGACCGGATTGATCCAAGATAAAACGGGTTGGTTCTTTGATAATTGGGTCATGAAGAAGTTTTCAGCAGTGTATTGATGATGTTGCATCAAGTTGCTATAACCTCTGGTCTTCAAGGGAAATTTTCGAATGAGTTTATTTTACGCGTCAAATTGATACATGTTCACTACATCAGTCATAAATCTGGAATCACAGCTCTGATTGGCTTGAAATCATATCCATTAAAAGGTAACTCAGTTTTCTATAAAACTTATCAAAGGTTCAGAAGCTAAATCTCAATAAAAAATCTTCATTCGAATCAATTTTTCAAACACTTTGTACTGATTTTGGATTATCATTTATCTTTTTTTCATCTAAATGTGTATCCTTCATTATTTTAATATGAAATGGCTAAAAAAACACAAACACCAAAACACACAAAGACACTATAGAACTATTAAAGTGCAAGAATACTCATTTGGACAGTAAATACAACAAAACACAATAAAATATCAATAAAACACGATAAGAGAATATTAACAATTTGATAAAGCAGTAAATATGGAGTATATTAAGGACGCACATATAAAAGGGGAAAACTTTTAAAATTCTCCAAAGCAAGGATAATAGAGAAACTCTAGGTTCGTTAGAAATCTAGTTTATGTGTAAAATATACGAAGATTTCTGAATTTGTATCATGATATCAACATACAACTAGATTTTCCCACAACGTTTAGAAAATTGTTAATTTTGCACATAATTTGATGTAATATATATATATATATGAACATTTCTTTATCTTGTGAAATCTCATTAATACTGGACAAGCATATATAGTGCTCAAAGAAGATAGATAAACACTGTTAAACTAAACATGCATGGTTAGTAGTAAAGAAGAACACACGTTACCAAAAGAAGTCAGTTATAAGAGCACTATGGAGAATCGATGGAGGAACGGTGACTCACCGGATTCATACAGGGACAATAATCTCAATGAGTCATCATTCAGAATCCTTCTAGTCATTTTCTCTCGAGCATGAAGGTGGAAAACAACATTTTACTCGATCAGTCGCTCGTGCAAATCTGAAAAGAACATCTACTAATCGCCACAAAAAATACATTTTATTATGATAGACAAAAACCTTGATCTCACAATTCCAATGTGAATTTAGATTCAACAGTTTGAAAATTTTAACGAAAACTTTGAATTTGATATAAAATGCGGCATCTAATTCATCATAACCCCATGAATTCCACATATTATGATGTGGAACTATCTTTATTTTGTAAAAGAATGAAGTAATCCGACTAAACACATAGCCAACTCATTATGCACCTTTTGAGTATTAATTTTAATTTTCCTTTTACAAATAAGTATTATTTTTCTTAACCATGAAACAATGTTTAGAAAATTTTGAATATTTTTTTCTCAATTGCAAGTCTAAAACTTTTCTATATAATAGATATCTGTTTTATGCTTCAAACCTCTATATTTACTAAACACTTTACTTGCAGGTTCATTACTAAAGGATTACTCCCTTCGTTTAATAAAGAGAGTCAATTTGATACATCTCACATAAATTAAAAAAAAAAACAGTTAACTAATTAGGTGATCATAATTAAATTCAAAGAACTAGTTTCAAGTTAAAGATAAATTAGAAATTTGGTTTCAGAAGTCACACTGAAAATGTAAAACTATTTGAAACAAAAATGAAAATCCAAAACGAGTGTGCTGTTTTCTTGAATATCTATAACAGATTTCCTTACAATTAAAATTTACTGAAATTCCTATTTAAAACCTTATTATACCCGGGTTATATTGATATTTTCATGGTTCTGACTTTTGACAAGTCAAGATAATAAAACAACAGTTTTAAGTTAAACTCGTTTTAATTTTACACCGATAATTATATAAAAAAGAAACAAATCGTAAACCATAAACCAGAGTAGTCCCAGATTAACCAAATTAGCTTTGGTGTTATGTATTGATCAAGATCATCTTGATCGGTCAATTCAATATCACATCGATCGATCTGATTTTCTTTGGAACAACAGTAAGTTTTTGGATCGATCGATCTGCATATCTTCTATTTTGTCGTAAGTTTTGGGATCGATCGATGCAGCCTCAGATCGATCGATCCGCCTCGCCATCATCTTGTCGTAAGTTTCAGGATCGATCCATCAATCCTTAGATCAATCTATCCGGCTCGACTCAGTATGTGCGTAAGTTTCAAGATCAATCGATCCCAACCCAAATCAACCTTGCCGCCCATAATTCAATTTTTTTCCTCTTTCTCTCCTTCATGCAACCACATGCAGCTCATCTATGAGTTTCTATGTTGTTCATGCAACACATCTATATTTTAAACTTGTAATTTATATATTTGGATGTTTTGTTTGAACAAAATTAATAAGAAGATTTTTTCTTCTATTCCTCATTCTCTCTACAACTATTCTCTTATTCTTATAAGTAGTTCCACAAATTCTAACATGGTATCAGATCATTAGTTTGATTCTCTCACTCTCTTAAATTTTCTTGCTACTATTCTTAATCAAACCTTTCGTCTATACGGTATATACGGCTGGAAAACCAACACGGTTACGAGGAGACCTAAGATACTACTCCTACGAGGAGAAATACATTCTTGGATCACAACGCCACATACCATATAACCCTTTACTGAACTCTCTTACTCTTTTCTCATTTTAAAGTATGGAAAACTCCAAATATGTGATAACACAAGCGACTATAATATTCAGCGACAATATGCCCATCTTGTCGACACGAAGAAAGTTGTGATTTGATTTCATATATTCGGACCTTGTTGCAGACAGAGAACCGCTGCTTTAGCTTGACCAACAATTGATATGGCCTCATCGGTGAATGTTACTATAGTTTTGACTTTGGATTCGATGGAAGCTCTTATACAACTTATGATCATCGATTGACTATTTGCCAATTTTCGAAGTCAGGGTCTGTACTTGATGGTTTCACCAAAGAACCATTGATAAAACATGTTTTTTTGTTTAGCTTGGAGTGCGTTTTGCATCTCTTTACCCCACTCAACATAATTATTTTTGGTTAACATGATTGGAGAGATCATAGCTCCTGGATTATCGGAACTAGATGGCTCTGTAAATTAGTACTATATAAATTAATAAATACTAGAAAATAATAAAATTAGTTGGTTTTTAATTGGACCAATATATAAATCAGTAAAATTCGATAAGATATTAAGATAATAAATTTTTAAAAAATTTATGTGAATATATGTTCTTTCTTTCTATTTTTCCTCATAGCTTTTTTTTCTCGAATTTATGGGTGTGTGGTTTTAGACAAGATGCTTGATTTTCTTAGATCTGATAAGAGTTGGAGGATGATGTGAAGTGGGAAGTGCCGGATCAGAAGATCGACGGAGCAGTGCCGGATCAGAAGGTCGATGGTGTGATTCCTTTATCAGAGACTATACAAATGCTTCTTTCTTTACATTGTTTTCCTTTGTTTTTCTTTTGTTAGTTGGCTCGTTGATAGAACATACGTTGTTTTGGGTGCGGATCTTTTTGGTGTAGTTGCTTTGGTTTCATATTGTTTTTTTATCTCTATTTATCAGATCGATTTGAGATATGTTATGTTCGTTGGTTTGAGACCGGTTCTGCATTTATGAGTTTGATTATGGTATTTTTTAGTTTCTTATCATTAGGTTTTGTTGGGAGTCTATGATTTTTTATGAACCTTGATGGTAACAAAAATCTAGATGTATGCTTTGTTCTTTTTTAAAATCGTTTTCGTTGTTTGATTCATTAACATAACCCCTATTGTTGTGCGTAGATATGTTTCCTCCTATAGGGCCTTCATTACTAAATAAGTTTATCATTGTCGAGTCAAGCGTGGATCCATGATATATACGAATTTTACATGTTTGACATCTTTGTTTTGATCACTTTTTAATTCATTTTGTATTATCTAAATATATATATATATATGTGTGTCTCATTTTATATTATATTATATTATAGAGTCTTACATTGTATATATTATATTTTGTAATGGTTTTAAGTCTTTTTTAGGTAAATGAGAAACTTTGGAGTATTTTGAAACCTGATAACCTATGTCTAATTTATAATTTGGTAGTTTTTAGTGTATGTATACGATATTAGTTTTTCTTTGAGCTTTATATGTTGTTGAGTTTTCCTTTTTAAATATCTATTGATATCATATCTTGGTGAATTGTTTCAAATCTGTGTACTCTTTTGTCTTTGATTAATTAGAATATCTGTGGAAAAAAGTACGCTTCCAGTATCATAAATTAATAGCTTTATGAATATACACAAATATATCTAATATACTAAATACTTTTTCTTATATTTAGATTTTTTACATTTAAAAATATTATTTATTTTATGAATATTCTTTTCTAAATATTATTTTTCCAAAATAAAATTTCAAGAATGATAGTTTATAAAATATTGTTATTATGTACATTGTTCAGTTTGAAAAAAAATGTAATTTCTATTGTCAATTTGAAAAAAAAATGTAATTTCTATTGTCAATTTGAAAAAAAATGTAATTTCTATTGTTTAAACTTATGCGTTTTCAAAATTTTATGGTAAATTATCATATCATATGTTTTTAAAAAATCAGCTTCTTTAAATTAATATTTATTAGTTTATAAATAACTTAATATCACAATATATTAATAAAATATCAAAATCTAGATATTTTAAAAGCTTTACTGTATAGATACTAATGGATCTTTTGTACTTGGTGCTCAAACTTATCGAATATTTTTATAAAAGTTTAGCTCTCTCTTTTTGTTAAAGAAAAGCTTTAACTTTATAAATGCCTATAAGTACTTAATTCTAATGGTGGGGAATAATTTTATATTGATTACACAACTTAATTACAATGGTTGGGCATAAATTGCCTGTAAGTTAACTCTAAAAAATTATCAAACTACGTGACATAGTATATGTTATAATGGTTGATTAGAACTTTAAGAACTTTACAAATTTTCTTACCTTCAAGTGGATACAAGATTCCAAAAAAACTCAAACTATTAAAAATTTGATAAAATATATAGTTTAACTGTATATGCTAACGTTATCGTTTTGGTATTATTTGGATTTAAATTTGCATGTTATTGATAAAAAAAAACTATTAAAACAATATCCAATCTATCATTTGTTAAAAATCACTGTTTGACATACAAATGTTTAAGCAATAATCCAACCTATTAAATTATTAATTTTACGAAGGCTTGTAGAGGGGCATGTAGCTTTACCATTGTCGATCACCGTCGTCCGTAAATTGCAGCTCTTCTAAATTGATTATACTAAATTCAAGTAAAATATTTAGGAAAAATGACGAAGTTACTTCCTTTTTTTTCATTAAAAAGTTACTCTTTAAAAACACTTGTAAACGATCAAAAATAGATGTCCAACTTTTGCAACTAAAACTGCTTTTCGTCACAGACTCACAGCAGTAGAGAGCTCTCGGTTTCTAAATTGTTTATACGAATTTCAAGTAAAATATTTAGGAAAATGGCGAAGTTACTTTTTTTTTCCATAAAAAATGTAAGCGATTAAAATAGATGTCCAACTTTTGCAACTAAAACTAAATTTCGTCACAGAGCACAATAAAACCTAGAGTTTCTGCTACTATATATATTTAATTATGTTTTATACACACATATATATATATATATCAATATAGTCTATAAGATATATATATATATATATACACACTATAAATGAGAGTTTGAGTCCTTTGAAATACAGTTTCAACTGTCGATAAAAAAAAAAGTACTTATAAGTGCCCCATGTAGAAAATACTGCTGGATCCGCCACTGCAGTTATAACTAACAACTTACAATTTACAAGTGATCCTAATACTTCCAATACCCATTATTAATGTGTTCAAAAATTTTATTTTGACTAGAGCGTCGTATCGTATGTGAAAAAGGGTACAAATTAACTATTAGAACAAAGAGGCAATATTATAGTTTTTTTCTTGAATGATGGATTTAGCAATCTAAATAGGCTAAGTTTTATGATGATGTCAAAAAAAAAAAAAATTCTGATGATGTCAAATTTCGAATTACTACAGTTATTGATAGAGAAATTTAGTATACACAAAAAATGTTCTCGCTGTCGTTTCTTGATGATGTGATTTAGACAAAGCATAGTTTCAAAAAGTTAGAAAAAAGATTTAACATATCGATGTTGACTGTGGTAAGCCAAATTACCTTTTTAATCTTAATGTTCATAAATTATATAGATGCATGCGATTTATACAAAACAAAGCATATATATTGTATAAAAAAGAACTAACGCATATTAAAAAGTAAAGTTAGCTTAGCTAGTTTTTATTTTTCAAATATTTACTATTAACTAGTTATGACTTAAGCTATCTTTCAAGAATAAGAAAAAACTAAAAACTGACAAATGCTTTTTCTGTCAACCGAATTAGACGTGGGGATTTTTTTGCGAAATGGAGATTTCTTTTTATAAAAAAAACGAAGAAGATAAAATTAATTAAATCAAGTTCCGTGTATAAATTGTGAAATTACGTCAAAATTTCCGATTAAATTCAAATGATATATGATTATGATCTTTTTTTGGCAGCCAATCTTTTCATTCTTCCACCAATATAAATTACAAATAATAGGATCCTTACGGATCAGTATCTGGGATTTTGGGATTTTGGGTTGATCCAGATCCAGAAAAATAATGTTGTGGATATTCGAATTTGGATTCTGGATATTCATTTCAAAAAATTTTAATATTCATATCCAAATCCGTTTTATCTGACTTTCCATTTTTTGGATATGGATCCCGGATAATTATCTCTACCCCTAATAAATACATATTTTAATCCATGGAACCCACTTCTACATGGTTCACTTAACTCTCCTACACTATAAAACCCTTCTCCTACTTCCTCCTCTTACTAATTCTTCACACAAATACGAATTTCCAAACTCTTTCATATTCACATCAACCAAATTAAAACAATGATTCCGGCGGAAATCACCGGATATTTCCAATATCTATCCCCGGAATTCAATATAGTAAACATGCCTTCATCTCCAACCTCTTCATCTTCCTTAAACTATCTAAACGATCTCAGCAACAACAACAACTATTCTTCATCATCCAACGGTCAATATTTCATGATAAGCAACAACTCAACTTCCGACGAAGATCATCATTATCAAAGCATCATTATACTCGATGAGAGGAAACAGAGAAGGATGCTTTCAAACAGAGAGTCCGCAAGGAGATCGAGGATGAGGAAACAGAGACATCTAGACGAACTCTGGTCTCAGGTGATAAGGCTTCGCAACGAGAACAACTGTCTTATCGATAAGCTAAACCGTGAATCAGAGACTCAAGATAGCGTATTGAAGGAGAACTCTAAACTCAAAGAAGAAGCTTCTGATCTCCGACAGCTTGTTTGTGAACTGCAATCTAAAAAGAACAAAAGCAACAATAACATCAGTTTTCTAAGTGAGTTCGAAGATATTTAGTTCTTCTTCGAATTGCATCGGAGAGGCAGAGATTTTGGGTTTGTGTTATTCTCTGTATATCAACATGAAAAAGATAAAGGGATTTTGGGTTTTAGTTGTTTCTCGAATATATAATTTTGGTATCGATCATATATTATATTATCTACATATATATTGAAGCTAATTAATCTAACATATATTGTATAGTTCTTGAGCATATTGATGTTCTCTAATCTATCCTTTTATGTATATAATATAATTTAATGTAAATGATCATAATCATAGACATACCGGTAATATATTAAAACATTACATATCTGAATCAGATGTCTGATTGGTAATATACATATATAATGGTAATTATTCCATTGTTTCACCGGATTTTTATATTATCTGTTCCACAAATTCCTTGACTTTTTCAGTTTTTTTACTTTTTTTTGGGGGGCCAATTCTCTCTTTTAATTGATTTCACCTTACTGTTTTTATTTTCGGATAAAATTTCACCTTACTGTTCTATCTGTAAATATTTTCAGCTTTCTTCTATTATATTATGACGACATGTTACCAAATCAGAATCTATGTTAATCGTACTTAGAAAACCTATATCAACTTGTGTAGATTCCCCGTAAAATATTGTTTGAAGTATAGAACTTCGAACACGTAATATATTCCTAAAAATGAATAATGAAAGACAAAAAGTGACCGGATTTTTTTTTTTTGTTTTTGTATCCACTTAAAACATCACTCCGAGTATGACAAACCCACCAAGAATGTTTTCTTGAATTTCACCTGGCGCATTATTATTATGTAAAATTTGAGCACGCAATAACTCGTTATCGTGATTTTTTTAAAAATTTAATTCTTTATTATTATTTTCCAAAATTTTACGCTTTATTATAACTTTTGACCTAATTTAACGCAGATGTGTAGTAAAAGTCTGTTGATTTTTATTTTTTGTTAAAGATAATAGTCTTTGTTTAGAAACTGCATCTATTTTCATCCACGAGCTTCACATAGATATAGATTAATGCTTCTACTGACAGATATTAACCACATATAACAATATCATCGTCGGAATCACAGCTTAGGATTTGGTCGAATTATCAACAGAAAAATATTATAAAAATATATAAGAGTAATATTTTACGTATCGGTTTTGGACCTAGACACAGTACTACAGTAGACACCATGATCCTTCTATTCAAAACGTTAATCAATATTAAAAATGATTCCAATGAACTATTCGTGTTATGCAAAAATTGAATTGTAGAACTTTTCTATACCCTCAATGATTTTTACTGGGTATGAACCAAATTTGTTGACCGACCCATTACGTTGTCTAAAATCAAGATTTTTTTCAATTAAACATTAGAAATTGCTGAATTTGAAAAAAAAAATATGATTGATGAGTGAAGTTGGAAATGAAATAAAGAAGTCAAAGTTTACAAAAGGGAAACACAAGAAGACAAAGAATGGTGGAGACTCTGGCGATAGTACTTGCCAACAACAATCTCAAAGCCCAATCAGCCTACCTCTCAGTCAAACACAACTTGATTGTTGTTCTTTGTCTGTAAGCTCTTTTGTTTTTTTCTTTTGCTATGTAGACAAAAAAGAGGTTACAGATTGTGGTATGAACTCTTTGTATTTGTTTGTAAAAGGGAACCGAGTTTCTTCAAACACAATGTGTTTACTGATGTAAACACGACCCGATGGTGGATGGAAACATATGTATCCTTTGAACTTTTCATTATACCCCAAGAACACAACGAAGAGACTTATGATCAAACTTATTTTGTTGACCAAGTCTAAGATATGGATAAGATGAGCAACCAAATACTCTGAGAGCTAGGTCCTCCAGAGCATAGCCGTGAATTTGTTGAAATAGACTGATCATATCCTCATGCACTGATGTTGGTAGAAGATTACTGAGGAAGTTTGAACTGAATAGAGCTTCTACCCATAGATTATGAGGAACATGAATTTGAAAGAGCATAGATATTCCAAGTTCTGTAAGATGCATGTCTTTTCTCTCAGCAAATCCATTTTGCTAAATTGTATCAGGAGAAGAAATATGCTGGTTAATTCCACAATTTGCAAATTGTTGTTGAAACTGACTGTTAACAAATTCTCCACCTCCATCACTTTGAAATACACTGATTTTCTAATTGAACTGAGTCTCTACCAGTCGTTGAAATTTTTTAAATATTGCAAACACATCAAATTTTAACTTAAGTGGAAAAACCAATTGAATTTTAAGTAATTGTCGATGAATACAACAATATATCGAAAACCCTGAAATAAATAAACCAACAAGAGTAGGGCCCAAAAAATCATTATGTATTCTTTCAAGAGGGCATTGAAAAATCAGAACTCAAGAAGGGAAGTTTGCCGCTCTTCCCTGACTTACATGGCTCACACATAAAGAGTGTTGTCTTATTGAATGAAATTTCTTTGATAGAAATAAATGGATGAGAACTTGATGATGAGGATGTCATAATCTCTTGTGCCAAACTTCATCACTCACCACTTGTTTTCTTAAGGAGTAGAAGGCCATAAATTATGGATTCTCTAATCGATAAAGTCTTTCACGATTGCTTCCTTGACTGAGAAACTAGTTTGTCCTTTATACACAATGTGAGAATCAAACGTGAATGAGCATTAATAATCATATGTTAACTTAGAGACAAACATCAAAGACTTATAAAATTTATGGACAAACCAACACACTATTGAGTGATAAGTTACATGTTACTGTGGGAAGAGGCACTGACTCAACATGAGTGATAAGCAGAAAACCTATATTTCTAACCATGCCCAGATAATATCCATAATAAGGCTCAGAAAACTGAAGGTTCTGTTGTGAGTTTGTGACATGATGAGTAGCACCGGTGTCTAGATACCATTCATCTTATGAGTTATCATTGTTGTCAAAGATCCTCATTGCAACTATAGTTTATGGAAGTTCTCCTAGATAAAAGGCATGATCAAACCTTTTGTAACATTTGAAGGCAACATGACCATACTTTCTGCATATTTGGCATGTGGGTCAATAACCATTGTCGGAGAAGGATTCACGTCCAGAATTGTGACCTATCTGTTGATGAAAGCCATGACCTTGAGTGGAGTATGATCCTCTACCTCTGTAACCACCTCTATTATGACCTCAACCATGGTTAGAGTAACCACATCTTTCAGTGTAAAAATCTTGATGTTGTGTAACTTTAGTAGAAGCATCATAGACTTGGATTTTGTCATCAAACCTTGTAAGCTTAAAGATTTCATCTTCAAGACAGATTCCAGGAAAAGAGTCCATTGAGTTCTCAATCACAGTACAAGTAGCCTCATACTCTCTTCCTAGACCATTTAACACTCTATATCTTCTCTTGTTTAGTAATAAGAGCACCAGTAAAGTGTAATTGGTCGTAGTTTAGTTGACACATACTCAGCCAAGATTATGTTTCCTTTAGTACTAGTTTGTAGTTTCCTCTGAAGATCTAGCCTCCTAGTTGCATAAACCATATTGTACTTTTTGGCCAAAGAGAAACATACCTAGTGAGATGACCTGAGATTGTAAACGGTTTTAAGGCATTTTCTGACAGAGATCCAAATAGCCACACCATCACAAGTTGATATGACTGCATCCATTTGAAAAAATCTAGGTTACCCGTCTCTATGATTTGGTCACCGTTACAAACTGAGATAATTGGAGGAAGTCTCGAAGTCTCAAAGCTGCACCGATTATAAATCCCAGTAAAGACTGACTTGAAATAAATTGTTCAAACTGAAGTTTCTCAAAGAGATAATTTTTATCATTTAGTTTGAGAGTAACACATTGAGAAATGGTCACTGTAGGTGTAGAATAAGAGTTGCCTTCCATTGCTCATTATACAATGTGAGTAGAATGAAATCGTAATATTGAAGAAGACAACTCAAATCTTATTGATTGCTTAAAAACGTTGATTACAAGTTTTAAATTTTATATAAATAATAAACGAATGATATAGACTTGAGGCATATGGCATCTGACAGTTCATGACTGAGGATCAGAGAGAATATATGAATATGTTTGTGAGCTTAATTTGGTGAGGTGAAGGAGCCGTAGAAGAGGACGATAGGGTTGCATGCTCTATGTTCTGTTTTCAGGCAACATGACCATTGTTGTTTTTGATTGAGAGGTGGGCCGATTGGGCTTACTTTGTTGTTGAGTGAGAAGATGGGTAAACGGCCGATTCCCCCACGAACTATGTTACTTTATCGTAGGCATACACCAAACTTTTAGTCATGTTTAAAACTACATAAACTTATAATATTTGAATTTCATACATGAACTAACTCAATCTGTTTTAAATCATCAAATTGTTAGATACTGATAGTCTTCTATTAACAGACGCTGACTACGATGACACGCAATCGATTAAACGACATCATTTTGGCAAAAAAAATCCAGTAATTTTAGTGATTAAACGATGTTGTTTTTGGCAGATAGGCTGTTTAAATTCTGAATTTTCTTCATTTATGATGCAAAAAAATTAAAATTACAACCCAAGTTGGGCATGGTTAGGAGCGGTTAGGGTTGAACCAAGTTACAAAAAAGCTAGTGAACCAATTGAGACACCAATGAGATTAAACCGGTAAATAACCAGACTAAACCTACAACCCTAATGGATCCCTCTACGAATCCAACTTTTGCCAGTGAGTTCGAGCCACATCCGCCGCCGAGGAACCATCTCCGGCGTGTGGATCAAAACCAGTTAATCGCACCGCCACTATTGACTCCCGAAGAGAGAACGATAATCACGAATCGCTTCCAACGGTAGCCTCAGTGGCCTTTTTCCATCTTATCCTAAAGGCCCTAACAAAATCACTAGATGTTTTTGGTTCTCTTCCATCCGGCCAAAGGCGGATCTAAGTTACCGGATGAAGCTTAGCTGACACACTCAAAAGGATCCGTCGTTGAACACCTCGACTATGCCAATATGCTGCTTGATTTCCGCCACAAAGGAAGCAAGAACAAAAAATTACACTAACCGAGATGGTCTTCACCCAGAGCCACCATCCTCGAGCATGTCGATTCGACGAAGAAATTTTCTCTAGCCATCGTGAAGCTCTAGCTACCTCCGCCTCGAGCCAAAGAAGAAACAAGCGATGGAATCCACAACCAACAACCTCAGCGGAATCCACAGACGGCAACATCTGAACCGGTGATGAAACAGACGGCGAAAGGGTTAACCCTAATCCATAAAGCATCCTCCGTCCTAGACCCATCGCTTTATCTCCCCAAATGGTACCGCAGCTCGCCCCCGCCTGCTCCGATGCGATGCCACAACCTCCATCAATGTTTTTCTCATGTCCGATAATCAACTCGTTGCCGTTAAGCCGCAACAAGCAGATTTGGGATAACCAATTTGGTTTAGTCAAACCAGATACTAACCAAAATGCAATTTCAGATGTAAATTTATTTTAATGAAATTGCACGACTTAGGCTCGAACACGAGACGTGGTGGCTTAAGTGAGAGAAGTTGACTGCTAGAGTACTACATAATTCTCAAATTTTTATTGTACAAAAATATATATCTTTAAAATTTCATTATACCAACAAAACATCAAAATGACGTCGATTGATTGAGTATATGTCGTCCTAAGCATCATTCGTTAACGGAAGACTAATAGTGTCTGACGATTTGATGGTTTTAAACGGATTGAGTTAGTTCATATATAAAATTCAAATTTTATATAAATTTATGTAGCTTTAAACACGACAAAAATTTTGGTGTATGCTTGCGATAAAATAAGATAGTTGGTAGAGGAACTTGCCGTTTACCCGTGAGAAGGCGCTTACTTGTTTATTCTCTCCTATAGAGCACTATGTTCCAATTTTCTGTTTTGTTCCTGTGATGTTTACAATAAGCTATTTGATTTCTCAGATTTGTTGAATATTTTATCGAAGATGAGTGCAACCGGCTTTGACGACCACAAAAATGCCTAAATTATTTAGAAAATTAGTTAAACAATGTTATAAGTAAACGATTCGACTCGGGAATTTGACGGATCGGGAATGGAGGTGGTTCTTGCTGGAGCTTTTCGTGCTTGACTCTCTCTGCTTCGGGAGAACCATCAGGGTCTAGGTTCGTAGTAGAGTTTGGTTTAAAGTTGGGAAACAGTTCTTCCGAACTTCGTGACTAATTCCGGCGACAGATCTGAGGCGTGGCTGACTTTGCAACCGCCAGTAGCTTGAGGGATTTCTCTCACAATCTACTCGGGTTTCCTACTCCGTCCGATTTTTTCTCTTTATCCAGCTGATTTTTGTCATGATTGGTCAGTTTTTCACTTTTCTGGGTCGTTGGCGACAGTTTCTGATGACAGAAAATTGCATTATTTATTTTGTTTTTCTGTCGCTAAGCTTTTGTTGTGAAAGAATTTCTTCTGCAAATTCTCCATCTCCAGCGTCCAATTTAACATATCCAGCAACTGAATAATTCCTCTTTTCTCATCTGTAACTGTCGTTGGTTTTCAGATCTAATTGAAGATCAAGTGATAGTTTCAGAAAAGAACAAGGCCATTCTAAATCAACATTGCAGTGAAGACAAACGGTCTGGACTAAGAATCCCCAACGACGAAGTCGGTCTCGAGTAACGAACCTATCTCTTATTATTATCCACATGAAGAAAATGCTTGCTTTGGGATATTTGAGTGATAAAGAGAGACAAAACAGCAACTCTCACACTTCAAGTTCCTGCAATTTCAGTACACAAAGTGAAAAAAACGGAACATCAGTTTACAAATTGATTCATCAACTAATTGTAAACGATAGGACAAAGACAGTCAGCCAACATTGAAAACACAAGAAAAAGTTATCGAAAGAAAACACATGATTACTTAATGACTCATGAAAATCCAATTCTTCAAACATCTAAACCAAGCTTGCAAACTTATCAGCCTGAATGGTATTCTGAAGCCATTGTTGTGTGCAGATGAGAGCTTCAATCATATATGGCGTGAGACAACTACGGAAAGGATCTAAACTCCTACCACTAGTATTAAATACAGACTCTGAAGCAACATAAGAGACTTGAATGGCTAGCACATCCTTAGCTAGTTCTGACAAAATTAGAAACTTAACAGAATTGCGCCTCCACCATGATAACACATCATAGTCCAATCCCAAGCTATTTTTGCCTTTTTGGCACAGGTTTTTCCAGCAAGTATATGTCAAGTTCACTAGTAGCTTCTTCATTTGCCGTCTCTGAAACCTTCTCTGAGTACAAAGAATCCATGCTCTCATACTCCTCACCCACATTATCTAACATATCATCAAACATTTTTGCAACCTTAGATTTCCCATACTCACTCCTGTTTCCGACACTATCACCTTGAGATGATGTACTCAGCTTCATCACATACTCATCATACAACTTTTTCATCAAGGCCCATATTGAGCTTCTAAGATGACCACTCTCTATATTATCCTTACCATAGAGCTTGTCAAAACAAATAGAAGCAACTTGCATCTTGTTTTTAGGATAAAAAAAACTTGCAATGATGACAAGTGGATTCATATTGATAAGTCCATCCCAGTACTTCTCAAATTTGTTCCTCATATCTTTTGCTTGAATCCGTAGAAGCCTATCCTTGTTGTTGCTCAATGATATCATATTCCTTTCAATGATCACAATTTTACAGTAAAAAATAGTAGAGGTCACTGTCTTGGATGCTGAAAATGCCAAAGGAACTTAACTAACCTCTGCACTTCATCCCAACCATGAGAAGTTGGACGTTTGACTCTTTTTGTTCCATTCTCTTCTGGAGGTCCAACCCTTTTTGTTCCATTCTCTTTTGATTCCATTAAGTATACAACTTATCTTCTGCCAATAACTTCTCAAATGCAACCCTGAATTTCAATGTAGCAAACAACATGAGATAGGTGGAGTTCCAGCGAGTAACACAGTCCAAAGACAAGCTCACTCTACTAACCGTTCCTGTCATAACTCTAAACTCAAATGACCACAGACTTGTACCTGATGCTCTCACATACTTGACAACATTCCTAATAGCCACTACACTCTCATTTACCTCTGTTATACCCTAGGTTGCACTGAAACGGGTACGGAGTCAAGAAATGGTGATGGGAACGGAGACGAAAAACGGGAACGGAGACGGAAAACGAAAACTTTAAAATGTAGAGAGACGGGTACCGTATGGGTACAACAATAATAATATAAAAGAAATATCCATAATTTAAGATATAAAAAATACCACACATAAGTCTTAATACTTAAAACACTTAGTTTAATATCTTAACAAAAATATCAAAAACTAACTAATCAACGAGTAAGTCATTTTCAACGTCTGAGTCATCCAATGAAAAGTTCGCAAACTCCAAAAATCCAACTTCCTCCAAATCAAATTTATCTCAACCAACATCCCACTTTTTGGTCTTCTCAGCTTCATATTCATTTGAATTCCTTGACAAAAGACGTAGATTGTTGTGGATATAAACCAAGTCTTGAGCACGACTTGGATTCAATATGTTCCTTCTAAGCGAATGAATGAATGAGTAAGTACTCCAATTGCGCTCAGCACAAGAAGAAGAAGTAGGCTGTCCAAGAAACTTAAAAGCTAGAGTTTGGAGGAGAGGAGTTGTGGCACCAAAGTTAGCCCACCAACTCTTGGATTCCATAGTAAACATCACTGAAATGCATATTAAATTCTCAAAAGGACCACTTCTCATCGAGAATAATGCATACTCCATAACTTTCTTGTGATCATCATCATTTGAAAAAAATCTCCAGAAACACTTTATCCTCTCATATGAAATTTCACCATCTCTATGTGGAGCACGTCTTGTGGGATCCTCATTTAGCCATTCATCACTATAGAATCTATAGCATACAAAACGTGTTATATATATGTCAAGGAAACAAAAATAATAATAAATCATATAGTTTAAAATCATATACCTTGGATTTAAAGTGTGAACTAGACAATGTAGAGGAGTATTATTCTTCGTCCAACGAGTCACTCAGATTTCATAAACAACATCATAGAAGAGACTAAATTCAGACATTAGACGGTTTTCTCTCTTGTATATCTCAAGTTTCACTTTCTCAATCATAGAATCCCACATCTCATATACCAAGTGAAGGCATGGCTTGTCAGTGTCACAAAACCTAATCATATCATATATATAGGTCTTGTGAAATCAAGAATATAAGATACTTTGTCCCACCAATCATCATTCAAGATCTTCTCTTTAACAAAGCTTGCTTTCCTAATGTCATCTTCTCTATAAGTAGACCATTCCTCACTTATAACCATGGCTTGAAAACCCTTTTTAATAAGCTTCAATCTTTTAAGCATCACAATGATTGATGCAAAACGAGTGTCAGCAACCGAAAGCAACCTAAGAAGAGAGAACTTACTGAAAATTGATACTCATATTATGATTCATGATGAAATGCTTTATAGAGAGTGCATCTCCATGAACATCAGTTATCCAATTACACTCCTCATAGGTTGTTGCATTCCCTTCTGTATTTTTTGTGGCACAAATTTTCTTCAACACAAGGTTAAGAGTATGAACAATGCATGGTGTCCAATAGATGTGGGGAAACAAACTCTCAATATGCTCTCCAGCCGCCTTACAATTTGATGCATTATCCGTGATTATTGCACAACAATTTGATGACCCACTTCATTGATAACTTCTTTCATCAAATCAGCGATGAAGAATTTATCTTTGACTTCGCCGAAACAATTGACAGCCTTGAGAAACACATGACCATTTCCAGAAGTAGCCATGAAATTTATTAGAGGTTTTCTTGTAGGATCACTCCAACCATCACTCACAATCGTCACCCCTCTTTCTTTCCACGTCCCTTTCAGTAGTACTAATAACTTCTCGACATGGTCTTTTTCTTTCTGCAATAAAGTTTTTTTGAGCTTATTGTAATTAGGAGGTGCATACCCATCAATTTTGTTAGCAGCAACAAATTGATACGACCTGTGGTAATGTGGATTTCTTGCAAGATTGAATGGCAAGCCTCTTGTGTAAAACATTCTTGCACTTTCTTGATCTAGTTGGTCTCTAGCTTGAATACCAAATGTTGCAACGATAGGTAAGAAGCAAGACTTTCTTTTCTTAAAGGTATAGTCTTTCTCACATGGCAAAGGAACTTCTTTACATCCATACTCTGTTTTCTTCTTCACAAATTCATCTTCCAATCTTTGCATTTCAAGATTCTCAGTCCTTATTACTTTTTTACAAATAGTAATCTCATGCCCTTTCATTCCAAGTAAATGCGCTTTAACTCTGTAGTAAGAGCTTTGACAAATGTCATTTCAAAGATTACACTTAAACTTCCAAATTTCTCCCGTTGCTCCTTGTTTCTCTAACTTAGTCACATAATTCCACAAGGAGGATCTTCACTTTGATTGGATAAATCAATAGATGCAGAAGGTTCAGAAAGACCATTGGTAGTACCAATATGATCGCTTCCACTTTGAGAATTCATCTTATCAACATGTACGTTATCATATTATATAAAAAATGAAACAAGAAATAAAGAAGAGAAACATGTCTAAACTATCGTTGACTACAAGCACCACTAAAATAACAAACAAAAAAATCAATAGAGAAGAAGAATAAGATGAAAGAGATAATTTAAACAATCACTATAATATACAAAACAAAAGTCAAATACTTGAATAAAATATACTTTGTTATGACGAAGAGAACTAAGAGGAGATGAAAAAAGTTAAAGAGGAGATCAAAAGTTTTTTTATGTGTTGAAAAAGATGAATGTTAGAGATAAGTGTGTGATTCAAAACCCTAATATTTATCATCACATTTTTAATTTCTTTTTCTTTTAATATGATAAAACTTTTAATTTCCTTTTCTTTCTTTAATATGTTAAGACTCACACGTTTTCTTTATTAACGACAAATGTCCCTTCTCTCATCTTCTTCCTCTGTTCTACTAGATGGATGCCATCTCTGTTTTCTTGAGACGTCGCGGGAATGTTTCGACGGTGTTCCCATGGTGTCTCCCGTACCCATGCCGTACCCGGGACGGGTTCTTAATCTATATTGAAGTACCCGTGCAATATAGGCCGTACCACCCCTTATTATCAAGTTTAATATATGCGCACAACAACGCATATGTAGTAATGCACCATCCTTGACTAATGCATTAGGTCCCAATTGCCTACAAGCTTATGTGAATAGCATTACTGCCTTGTCATTTGCCTTGTCATTTGCCTTAGCATTGGCCATTGTGACTGTGAACACCTTCCTAATTCCCCAATCCACTAGATATTCAGTCAGATGCTCCTTTATGATATGTCACAAGTTTGAAGCTGATTTCTATCAATCCAATGTGCAGTGACTACCATGTATCTGTAGGAGGTTGTAGGAGCTACCTATATTTCAGCGGTGAGAGAGACTCTATTCTTCTTACTGCTAAACAACTTCCTCAAACTAGCTTTCTCTCTCAGAAGCATAGCCAAGATGTCTTCTGTTGCTGTCCTCCTGTAGTGAATTGTGTACATGAGTATCACATTGGCACAAAACCTCATAAACCCTTCTGACTCCACAAAAGAAAACGGAAGCTCATTCAACACACCCATATCATTCACAGATCTCATAAATAGCTCTTTATCATATTTAATGGTTGTCACTACACCATTACTATCACCAGCTAACACCTTCTGAGTACCACTGCCTTGATACGCTTTGAACAACTTACATCGCTCAATATGATTCCTCATGGCATTTGCCACACCACTGCTCCATGAGCTTGCCTTTTCTTTGCTACCGGAGGAAGTTCATAACTTGATCTCTTTGTGGCTGTTCTTTTCTTTCTAGCAACACGTTAGGCTAGGGCGAAGAATGCACAAGGAAGAAGACAAGATTTTTCGAGTGGGATTGAGAGAAGTGAGACGGAGATTAGTCGAGAGATGAGATTAGGGTAATTTTAGCCTTATATACTTTGGTTCAATATCGGTTTTCCGATCGGTTATTATGAACCGAAGCAATAACCAAACAAAATTAAATTCTCTTCCGATCGGTTTGTCTCTGTAACTGATCAATAACCGAACACCCTAATCCTCGGTTTGGTTCGGTTATTAATCCCTGGGCTAACCCTAACCAACCGAAATATTCTATGTCCTTGACTGAAAAGTAAATTTTCCGCATAATTTAATATTTCTACATTCAAACTATTGATAAATTTTGATATGATTGGTAACTTTTTACCACTGATATAATATGTACCATTTTTGTTACAATTAATCATAAAAAAGGTTCTTAAAATTCTACCAAAATCAATATATTTAGTTTTTTTGTATTGCTATAAAACTTATAGTTATTTCTTATCACTTGTCACTATTTTTGTATTGTTTGTCATTTTGTTTTTTTGCAAAAAACTTGTACCGTCATAACTGTTTTTAAAAATAGTTCGAATTAAATAATAATAAAATATTATGGATCGTATTATTTCCTTCCTTAAATAATTGAAAGGCAGAGAAGAAAAGAAAGAGAGCCCAATGAAAAAAGGAATTCTCGAGTAAATTTCTCATAAACAACTGACATAAATTCTCGAGTAAATTTTGATCCAATCAAGAAACTCATTATTGTAATCAAATTTGTGAGATCACTACTAAATCTAACTTAAAGCATTCAACTTTATCTCATAATATCTTTGCGCTTCGCTTCTCTCGTCAACCCATACAAACTCGACGAGATTCCTCCAAATCCTTACGTAAAAAGAGAAAATTTCAGAGATGGGTCTCTTCGAATTTGTGAAATCTATCGATTGGGAATACGAATCGTTTCCAACTTATCAGGATTTTGGGTTTTTGCCTCTTTTTGCTGTCTTCTTCCCTTCAATTCGATTTCTACTCGATAGATTCGTCTTTGAGGTAAAATTTAATCTATTTTGTGTACCTTTGATTGTTAGATTTGTTGTTTCTACAATCGCATTTATTTCTGTTTCAGATTTCTACTTTTAGTAATGACCCTTCAGACCAATCATTACTCTTGACTTGTGTCTCTCTGTATGATTTTGCTGATCATCATTAAGTATAGATTTTGTCTGTAATTATCTTGTAACTGTAATTTAGATGAAGATTGGATATTTTGGTAGGAGAAAGTTAACACTTTGTTTTATTGGTGTTTGCAGATATTAGCAAAGATTTTGATTTATGGAAAGCAGAGTTCGAATAAGAGTGAAAACATGAAAGAGAGGAAGAAGAAAAGTAGAAAAGTTCGAAAATTTAAAGAATCAGCTTGGAAGTGTATTTACTATCTCTCAGCTGAGCTACTTGCTTTATCTGTGACATATAATGAACCTTGGTTTTCAAATACTCTCTACTTTTGGATTGGTCCTGGAGATCAAATTTGGCCTAATCAACAGATGAAGTAAGAGTTTTGTTTTTATGGTCAGATACGAATTTGTTAGGTATGATCACTATTTAATCTTTTTTTGTTGTTGTTGTTGTTGTTTATGTATAGGATGAAGTTGAAGTTTTTATATATGTTTACTGCTGGATTCTACACATACTCTATATTCGCTTTGATCTTTTGGGAAACAAGACGGTCTGATTTCGGAGTTTCGATGGGTCATCATATCACAACTCTTATTCTTATCATCCTCTCCTACATCTGCAGGTACATATAAATGTATGTTTATATACTCTGTTCTGGAGGAAAGGATCCATCTTTAGTTTGATCTTTGATGTTTGTTTTCTCGATGTTGATAATTAGATTCTCTCGTGCTGGTTCTGTTATTCTTGCACTTCATGATGCGAGTGATGTGTTCCTTGAAGTTGGGAAAATGTCGAAGTATAGCGGAGCTGAAAGTATTGCAGCCTTTTCATTTGTTCTTTTCGCTATGTCTTGGGTCGTTCTTCGTCTCATTTACTATCCGTTTTGGATCCTATGGAGCACAAGGTTTGTTGAATGTATATATAATCATATCGGTACTTTTTTCTTGAATGTTTTAAGACTTTTTGATGTATGTATTGTTGTTTGTGATTTGCAGCTATCAGATTATTAGGACTGTGGATAAAGAGAAGCATCCGATCGAAGGACCAATCTATTACTACATGTTCAATAGTCTTCTGTTTTGCTTGCTTGTTCTTCATATTTTCTGGTGGGTTTTGATTTACCGGATGCTTGTGAAACAAGTACAGGATCGAGGCAAGCTTAGCGAAGATGTTAGATCGGGTATACAGTAAAATTTCCATCTATTGCAATGTTTTGAACCATCCAAGTAAAAAACTCTATAAAAATAATTTCATGTCTTTTGCAGATTCCGAAAGCGAAGATGAACACAAGGATTGATTGCGCGTGTTTAGGAATGTCTATGTTTGTGCTCTACTTCTCAACGAAACAGAGTTTGAGAACAGAGACTTCACATTTCAACATCAAGCATGATTCGTTTTAACAGTTGGTTCATCTTCCAGAGGATCGTAACCGGATCAAACCGTTTTAAATGGATCGGTTTCTCGATCGGATTTTTGAGTTTCGTCTGAAATCATTTCTATATTTAAAAATACATATTTATTCAGTCACTTAAAAAATTATTAAATTTAGTTATAATATAACGGTTACCGATGCTGCCAAGCAGATAATCTCAAAGGACAAATAGCATTTTAAAGCAAATTTAGAGCATTCGTTATTTGGTTGTGTAAACATGCATGCAAATTAAGGCGCACATGCTTCTTCTAACATCTACCACAAAATATCTATATATATATATATATATATATATATCAATTGCTCAAACATCATTCTCGTTTGAGAAATAGTTTTCAATATGTTTTTGAAATTTTTAATAATATAGATGCTTTTAAGATTTATACATAATTTATTAGAGAAATCAGATAATCTAATATGGCATCAAGATCAAGGTATTTTAACATTTGTAATTCTTACTAATTTTAAATCAAAATCAGTCTCTCCTACTACCAAGCAATAATAATAAACAATTAACCAAAAATTATAGGATACCAAGATTGACAATAATCTGACCAAGAAAATACTATAACCAAAAAATGACTTCTGCCCTTTTCTTCGGAGGATTTTAATTTTTTTTGGCTAATGTATACAGAAATTGCTTTGGTGGGATAAAAAGCAAGTTTGGAAAACTTTACCCTGCTTTTCTAATTATTAATCAGTATAGATAATCATTCTCTTACTCTAATTCGTTAAAAATCTCTCAAAACAGCATACAGTTCTACGTATTTTCTTTTCAGATTTTAGATTTATTGCATTTATAAGAGATTTGTGATGTGTATTTATTTTATCATCATCTATTTATGCATCACATATTTTTTTCATCATCTATTTATGCATCATACACAAGTCAGCCTTATTTTCTCTATTTATGCATCACAGACTCTTTTTTTGCTTGTTTTTTTGTAAAAATGTATTAGACCAACAAAGCAATTGCTTTTACAAACTGAGTTTGAAATTTTTTTGTGGATGATTTGAACTAGGCATAGACGTTCGGGTATTGGTTTGGGTTCGGTTTGGGTTTTTCGGATTTTTGGATTTTCGGATTTAGAGATTTAAAATTCATTAGGGTATTTATAATTTTTGGTTTGGGTTCGGTTCGGTTTCATACAGATTCGGATAGCCAAAATATTGAAAAAACTTAAAAATTGGTTAAATTTGAATAAATTTTTAATAAATTATCACAAATATAACTAAAATTTTGAGATATTTTGATTTATTTTGGATATTTTAGCTATTTTAATCTTAAAATCATTGACATTTTGATTTTATAATTATCATTTTGGGTAACTGAATCTACATATAATTAATATTTTTATATGTAATTATATTTTGGGCATTTCGGATACTTTTTTGGTTTTCGATTTGGTTCAGATTCATTTATTCGAATATAGAAATTTAAAATCTATACGGATATTTTATCGTTCGGATTTGGGTTTAGTTTAATCCAAACCCAGTTTCGCATCGTAAGTCGACCTTGTATCCATAAAAGCATAGAGTCGAGCTTAGCCTCACATCAAGTTTAAGCCGAGTTTATCCTCGCATCAATTTTCTACGTCGCCTTTATCCTCGCATAGTCAATTAAGAGGATTTAACAAGTCATTCTCGATTTACGTTAAATCATTTTTAAAAAAAAATTCACTGAACTCAAGTAAACACTCATTTGATGAATTGGGGAAATTATTGTTGGTATTAGGTTTAGCACCCTCACCATAAACCCGACCTAAATCAAGAATTGACATGTTAAAGCCCAGTCAGCTCAGCCCATGAAGATCAACATCGACTTAACTGCAAAACTCTGAAAAAAGAAAATCAATTAGGAAAAGGAAATCAAATGGGGAATGGAAAGATTGGACGAAAAGGTAGCATCAATTCGGAAAGAAAAAGGAAACTGCAAGCATCCTCAAACCACTATAAATAAAGAACTACCTCTTATTCACAAATCATCCAGAAATCTCTTTAAAAGACCTAATAGTTAGATTCATTGTTCTCTAAAATATTGTCTCTTTACTCAATAAAACCATAATTTTTCTCTTGTATTCGCCGATCTCAAAGCTTTAATAATATAAATAGTTCTCAAATCTCTAGTTCTTTCTTTGATCTAAACCTAGATACAACATTTATCCATCCTCTTTGGGGCCTTCAGAAGTTTCTTTCTCGTCATAAATGGTAAAAAGTAGTTTGGAGACCCAAACAGGTATGTCAGTGACCCGCGACCTGCAAACCCGCAGGATTTAAAGGAAAATCTAAGTGTTCAAATCCACTCCGCAAAACGGCAGGTATAAACTAGTAGACTCGCGACCACCTCACTAAGCCCTGCGAAACCCCCGGGTATACCGCAAACCAAAATTGAGTACGAAAAACCTGCAAATCCGCTAATCGGCAAAACAAAAACGAGTACCCAAAATCCCGTAAACCTGCAATTCCGCAAACCAGTTTTTATTGGGCCAAGTTTACTGTCAGTTTTGCAGATAAGACCAATTTTTATTGGGCCAAGATTAGAGCCTTATACCAGCTAACCCCCAAGGACTTATATCCGGTAACCCGCAATAATGTAAACTCCGCCTTGCCAAACCCACAAAAATATGGTTTTCATATTGCATATCTGAAATCGCCTCGCGATGGGTAACAACCCGCAGATCCGCGGGTTTTTGACCACTTTCTCAACTCTAGTTATGATGTGAGCAGATGAGCAATTGTAGTCTGTAAATCCAGATTAATTGCATCACCAAGTATCCCACCTGCAATATCAAACCAAATTGTGAGTGTTGGGGCACACAAAAAAAGATGGTTTCTTTTTTTTTTTTCTCATTTCCCCTGCAAAAAATGTTATATATATATATGATGACATGCTTAAAAATAAAATTAAAAATATAATATCGGCGGACCTAATTTATTTGGATCGGACTAATTATGGATTAGGTTTGAAAATATCTTATCAAACTCTGATATTATATTAGATTATGAGTTGTGTAGAGTTTTTGATTGAGTCTCTATATTTAATGTTTTTATTAGCTATTGAATATGAAGTGATTAGAAGTTTTGTGAAACCGAATTTCTAGCAATGGTTTGTAAGTAATTATTTGTAAAATAAAAAATTCAAATGCAAATGTTTGTAAGAAAATAGAAACGGGAAAACAACAATGATTTAAGTACTTTTCAATCTCTTGCTTTTCTTTCAACTGATAAAATGATGCAAAGCAAAATATTCGACCAATAATGGAAAATTTTAAGTGAACTATGGAAGTAAGTTTACTATTGGATTTTCTCCGTATATGTATACATTCAACCCAAACATTTTTTAGATTTGTATTTTTTTGTATTCTTTTAGACAATTTGTATTTGTTTATGTAGTTTTCTAGACAATTAGAATTCGAAGTTTTTAATTAATTTTTTTCTAATTAAAATTCAAATTTTAAAATTAATTTTTTTCTAGTTAAAAACAGTAATATTTATATAAATTAATAAAATAAATTTATTTGTCTCAAATCTATCACAAATATTTGTTATAAGTTTGAGACGATTAAGAAAATAGTAAACTCGTTATAGTTTCGTCACAAAAATTGCTACTAATTTGAGACGAATGTTGGTAACTAATTACTCTAACGTCACACAAATTTGCTATTAATTAAATACGAGCATAGAAGATGTTAATGCATCACACAAATTTGCTATTAATTAGAGACGATCATAGAAAATGTTATTTGTATGTAATAATCTCTGTTTTCTTTTAGCGAAGGATGAATTATATAACTCAAGAATTCTATGCCCATATAGACATCCAAAATATTACTCCAGCACCTAAAAGGTAAGAAACAAAAGCCCATGACTGAAGCTTCTTGTCCCTTTGCAATTTCGATTTGAATAACTCGTTATCCGAGAGATCAAAAAGTGTCATACAAATCAATAAAATCCATCAGAACACATATTCAAGACCCTGGCCATGACCAATGTGGTCAGGCTTGTCTAAAAAGTCTCAAACGGTATTGTGTCCGAGAAGAAGAACACCATTATGCTGCTCATGGCGCTTCCATATTTTGCCTATAATAATAAACAAAAATTAAAGATATGTTAAATCGATTGTTTGATATCAAATCAACACGTATATTGCCGTGGATTTCGTGACGAATTTACTTATAAAATGCTACCACCGAGTCCCATTCCTTCAAAGAATTGATGGAAACAAAGCGCTACGATCTGACGTATGGTACATTGGTTATCCGAAACCCCAATAGCAAGACCGATCACGACCGAGTGTAATACGGGACCTAGGATCTGATCATTTTAAGAGATTCATAAGACTACATTAAACATTATTTTTAAATTGATAACTGAACTTCTAAGTCAAAGTCCCTATTAACTTTTATATTCTAGCTACAACGAGGGCGTTTAGTGGAATCGATCTCTAGCTTCGATCACTTTTGACTAAGAAATGAGATAAATATACACATTTATTTTTCTTGATAAAGGGTTTGCTATTTAAATAACGCAAAAGTTTTTATTTTATTTTATATTCAGGAGTGATCCAAAGTTTTACTATTCTAGGATGAGTATAGCCGTTGAGTAGCATATTCTCTAGATTTTCTAATGGAGATAAAACATAACACAATTTCGACTTACTAAATAAGAGTGGTTTACACAGTGTTCTAAAAATCGAACAAGGCGACGATTAAGCGGTCGGAAAATCAATCGGTCGGATTGATTTCCCTCAATCCGGCGACTCAACTTGGTGACTCGAGTGAAGCACTTCAAATCGGAGTGAATTCGATCCAAATCGGAGAAATCGGTTACTTCGGACAAAAGCGTTGACTCCGATGAAGTGCTTCAAAGAGTTGTGGCTTTGTTTTTCTGTTTACTTTAAGAATTGGACAGTAATAGTGAGTTGGTGGTTTGAGTTTAGCTTGTTATGTCTTGACTTTATTATTTGCAGATTCAAGAATCCGTTTGAGAGCAGGCAAGACTTGTGTGTCTGCTATGTCTCTGCATTTGAGCTGTGGACATTTGATTGCAAATTTGCAATACGAGCTAGTAGCTCTTTGACTTCTTTGACTTATGTCACTTATCCATAATCCATCTAACATAAAGCTGATATTATCACGATAAATTTTTGATAACATCTCGATATACTATCTTCTTTGACTGATATTAATCTTTTTTGCTTTATATAAATTACTTTTCTTTCAAAATGTAAATAAATAAAACTAAATGTATAAAATATAATTATATAAGTATAAAAATATTTATAAATTATGTAATAATCTATTACTATTTAGACCCCGCCTAGGTTCCGGTTAATTTTTTTAGGCGTTAGACCCCTAATGAACGCCTTAGTACCGCCTAGCGAGTTTTAGAACCTTAGATTTACATAATTCCACACTTGAAAGAAATCGATCCCTAGTGTAGACCAACATGACAACTCTTTCTTCAAGTTGAACCATCACCGCACCACCACTTGATTAAATAATACAAAAGTTAAAGCTGCAAATTTCTTTTTTTTTTTGTACCTGAACAATGACTTTATTCCTAGGAAGTTGACTTGTCTTATCATAGTTGGTCTCATCTTGTTTATCAATAGAACTGGATCCATTTTCTAGCGTTTATACTTTTCCTTCACGCTTACTTGTTCTCTTATTAGACGCACTCATCACATACGACTCAATCATTAAAATAAGCAAAGCCGAGAGACCATCCCGATGGTTAAGTCAAAAAAGAAAAAAAAAAAACTTCCTCCAACGGATCTTTGGGCAAACATTTGGACTTGAGATCGACGAAAGAGTACGGTAACACCGCATGTGTATAACCTGTTGTCATAATTACACCCGAGGCAAAAGCCTTAACGATAAAAAAAACATATCTCGTCCTAAAGCATGAACAGAACGAGTTAACAACGGTAAGCAAACACCGCTCATGCTCGCCGCAAAGATTGATGTCATTGCTATGTTTTTAAGCTTTTGTGTTTCTTTTTTGTAGTTGTGGCTTTGCTTTCGCTTACGTCTGCGTTATCGGCAAGAGAGGTTAATATGATGGAGAGAAGAAGCCATTGAAGAGTTAGAAAGACATTGAAGAAAGTGAAAAGAAACTCTCTTAAGGGTTTGTTTCTTTCTTTCGATGAAGGCTTTAGGAGAAAATGATTTCGATTCTATTTATAAGATTTAAGCATGTTTGTCCGCACGTACTTTTCTTTACAACGAAGCTGAGGTTAAAGCCACTTTTGGTGACATGGTAATGAAGTGCCATTTGGAAATATTATCTGTGAAATTTTTTTATTTGGTGAAATCTTTGATTTAAGATCTGTTTCAGAAAAAAACATTTATCATCTTGTCAAACTCTTTATAAATTTCCAAAGAAAACAAAAGAGGCTTTAGATTTTCTCAGATATAATATTAAAAGATTTTAAATAGAAGATGCGTTACTTATCCCGATGTTCTCTGATTAGACGCCCTCATCACATACGACTCAATCATTAAAATGAGCAAAGCCGAGAGACCAT
This sequence comes from Cardamine chenopodiifolia, assembly GCA_963922655.1. Taxonomy (NCBI): domain Eukaryota; kingdom Viridiplantae; phylum Streptophyta; class Magnoliopsida; order Brassicales; family Brassicaceae; genus Cardamine; species Cardamine chenopodiifolia. Next base: position 11,648,756 of record OZ000476.1, on the reverse strand, counting down.
CCCGATGGTTAAGTCAAAAAAGAAAAAAAAAACTTTAGAAAGTTCATCTAAAAATATGCTTTAATTCAGAAGATGCGTTAAAGAGAATAAAACATTACTTTAAAAATAACAGTAGATGCTTTAATTCATTTATTTTTACTATATTTCATAATTATTATTAGATAAGGACATTTTTTGTCAACAGACAAGGACTATTATGTATGAATTTAATATTTTGAAAGTATTATGCAGATTGGTAATAGTAATTTACTAAAAAAAAAGAAAAGAGCATAAATTCTTGATTTTAATAAACCAGATGCAATATCTTCTCGTAAAATGCAAGTATTTGAAAGGAAATTGGGTGGAATTGCTCTAAATTGTAAAATCATTTTAATTATAAATAAAAATGGGCTTTCATTTTAATTCTATTATTGGATACATTCTCGATCCACACTGATTCAATAATGAGCGTAAAGACAGGCATTTTGTGTCAAAAATTCACTGCAAACAAATACTTTAAAAAAAAGGATCAATCTTGCCAAGGATCACTCTCCGCCCTAACTTCAGATGGTTCAATTACTTCTGCTTCTCCATCATTGTCATCTCCTTCATCCACAGTTGAGCTTTCTTCTTCTTCAACTCGGCCCCATCTTCCTCCAACGGCCATTGCCATCATCTCGTATATCTTGTTTCCGAGCTCAGCCGGGCTATCAGGCTGGTCAACAAAACACATCATAAGTGAGTGAAAAGATCAAAACTTTTACTAAGACATAGGCCAGTTAGAGCTTTTAGATTACTTACAGTGAATCCACTTGAAATTATAGCAGTGTCATATAAGAGATCAACCACTCTTGTTGCTTCACTGCTCTCTGGTGCATTCTTACAAGCAGCCTAATACAAAATCCCAATAAAAATCATAAGGCTTTGTTTTCAAGATCTCCGATATTTCGAAAGTAAATATCACACTTACATTCAAGTCTTTAATGATGGGATGATCTGGATTGATCTCTAGAATTCTTCTACCTCTCATAAACTCCAAGCTTGAAGTGTCTCCAAGAGCTTGTGCCTTCATTAGCCTTTCACCATAAACAACCACATTTAAGTTATAGAATGTCAAATTTCAGATTCTGTAAAGTTTTTGCTAAAGTACTAACCTTTCCATATTAGCTGACCACCCGAATTTTCCTGAGACAAGCACACAAGGAGAAGAGCTCAGACGATTTGAGACTTGGACTTTGGCAACTTTTTCACCGAGCTGCTGTTTTATCCAGTCACAAAGAAGATTAAACTCTTGTTTAGCTTCCCTATCCTTTACTTCATCTTCATCTCCTGTGAGAATGAATATACACAATTTGTTACATACAAATATAGGAAGGAAAGTGCGGGAATTGCTAAACAATACTTACCGAGCTCCAAATCTTCTTTACTGATATCAACGAACTTCTTTTCTTTGTAGGTTTGTAAATTTTGAATCGCAACTTCATCGATTGGTTCAACCAAGTATAGAACCTATAATTCAAGAAAGAAAAAAAAACGGTTGTAAGCAAGCAAATCAAACCAGAGCAAGTACCAAGACTATTTTTTTGAAGTTGAAAAACTAATCTTGAAGCATCATATACCTCAATATCTTTTTGGATTAGTTTCTCCAAGAAAGGAGCGGACTTAGCACTTTTTAGACTATCGGTTGCAAGGTAATAGATTGCCTTTTGGTTCTCTTCCATGTTCTCAATATATTCATCCAAGCTCGTCAAGTCTTCTTCATTCTTGGAAGAGTAGAATCTAAGCAGCGGTGTGATACGCTTGTGGTTACCAGTGTCTTCAATACAACCCAATTTAAGGAATCTACCAAAGTTCTCCCAGAATTTCTTGTAATCCTACAAGCAGTTGAGCTACATTAATATTCTAGGCCTTCAAATGAGCTTAAGAGCACAAAATTGGTTTAATGAAATACAAGCCTCTTTGTTTTCACTTTCAGAGATATCCTGTATCATGTCAAAGGTTTTCCTAATGAGCCTCTTTCTCATGATTCTTACCTGAACAGTATCAAACATGTAGTATAGTTAGGACGTGACATTCATAAATAATAAACATTTATATCATTAACTGTTGCACTACTTACAATTCTGCTTTCTTGGAGAATTTCACGAGAAACATTAAGAGGAAGATCATCTGAGTCAACCACACCCTTAACAAAGCTCAAGTATCTCGGGAACTGCAAACAGATTACAAAACATGGTCAGTCAAAAGTGGAACAAAAGCTAATCTTCAGAGAGACCACACAGTTCAATGCTTAAGAAGGATTTCTACAATATGAACATAGATTCACCAGCTCTCCATCAAAGTCATCAGAGATAAACACCCGCTTCACATAGAGACGAATGTTCTTTGTTTTTGGGTTTGTAACGTCCTCATTATTAAGAGGACCCATCCCAGGGATGTAAAGAATGCTCCTGAACTCAACCTCGCCCTTTACAGAAACAATAAATTACAAATAATAAGCATCCAGTCAAAGGAATAATAAGGTGATATATATCCACACATAAAACTAAAAGTATAAGCACCTCAGTTGTGAAGTGTGTGTGAGCAAGTGGATCCAAGAAATCATTGAAAGCCTTTTTGTAAAACTCATTGTACTCCTCCTTTTCCACTTCCTTTGAATTGCGCATCTATTCAGAAACAATAAAACAATAATCAAGTCACCATGTCGAACATCATAAATGAGAAAGATAAAATACATGTTCAAATCTCATTGCTCACCCATAATGGTTTTGTTTCATTAGCTAGTTCCCAATCCCAGTACTTCTCAGTTTTAGTAGTCTTCTTCTTCTTCGGCTCACCCTAGAATCAAATAAGTAACAAGGTCATGTCAGTAAATAACAGAAGTAAAGGACAGTGTTTCGTTTCAGACAACTTATGCACAAAACTGAATCATGAAATTTTTTACCTCTTCTCCTTCCTTAACTGGTTCTTCCTCTTCAACCTATCACAAGTAACAAATATTCAACCCACATTAGCAATGTGAATACACTCTTCAAATTGTAAAAAAGGAAAAAAAACTATCATCACCTCTATAGTCCTTGATTTCTCCTGCCATGTATAGATGGGAAACCCAACGAACTGAGAGTAATTCTTGACAAGGTTCTTGATTCTCGTGGACTCTGCAAATTCGTATTTATCATCCTCCTGCAATCACAAATAAGCTGTCAATAAACTATAACAGATCTCCATATTCGACACATCAAATGAACATAAGATTGTATAGTGAAACGTACCCTTAGATATAAGGTTATTTGCGTTCCACGGCGTAGAATGTTATCAGGGTCTGTTTCTTCTCTGATCACATACGAACTGCTATCAGCTACCGATTCCCAAACATATTGCTTGTCAGATTTGGGGCTTTTGGTAGACACAACAATCTGAAAGCAGAGACAAATATAAGTCCACTCCTCATAAGAAAATACATTAACCAGAAAAACAATAAGTAACAAAGTCTTCACCTTTTCAGCAACTAAGAAAGCAGAGTAAAACCCAACACCAAACTGCCCAATCAAACCGTTGTCAGCACCGAGGTCCTTATTTTCCTAGAAAAAGAGAGAGATGTTAAACGATGAGTCTGAAAATTTTATTGCTAACTAATAATTTTCAAAGAGTTTGAAAATAAACCTTTAGGGCCTTCAAGAATTTTGAAGTACCACTTTGAGCAATAGTTCCAAGGCAGTCAATAAGTTCTTCCTTTGTCATACCAATACCAGTATCACTGCATATTCACATTAAATCTCTTTAACTAAACAGCTTTATGTAATTGTCAATACTCAAATAACAAAACAAAAATGAGAATTATCTCATACGTTATGGTGATAGTGCCGTTATCAGGATCAGGCTTGATCCTAATCTCAAGCTCTCCACCATCTCCAAGCAAAGAAGGCTCTGTTACACTCAAGAACCTCAACTTATCCAAAGCATCACTTGCGTTACTGGATATATAAAACAAACACATTCAAAATCAGAATTAACACATCAACACACTCAAATCAATTCTAAAACAATCACAAAATTTGACTCACCTTACAAGTTCCCTGAGAAACACCTCCTTATGACTGTATAAGCTATGAACTATCAAATCCAACAATCTACTAACCTGCAAAATAAGATTTTTAACAATCATTTAAATTCAATTCACAAATCGAGAGATGCCCAACAGAAAAAGTTTGAAACTTTAGGGAAATGAAAGAGAAGCTAACCTCAGCTTGGTACTCAAACTTCTCACCGGACCCTTCTTCAGTAGTCTCCTTTTCCGCCACGGCGGCGTCACACTTCACCGCAAAACGATTACATCTCTTGTCGAGATTCCAGCTACAGGAAACACCGGTTCTCAAACCACCGCCGCCACGAGGCAGAAACGTGCTTCTCAGATGAGAGAGACGAAAAGAAATCGGAGTAATTGGAACTGAAGTCAAAGGAGTCGTGTATAGGCTTCTACTCAAAGCCGGAGCCATTTTTGATACAGAGAGATTGAAATTGTGAAGACGATTAGAAAACAAACTCTTATCTCTGTTTCTAGAGAGGAGTGTAGTTGAACAACGAGTAACCTAAAAACCCTATTCAAAGGTTTAAGCTTTAAGACGAGAGTAGAGACTTGTAGAACTGTAAGACGCTGAGAGCCTGAGACAGGTTTGGTTTGGTTTTAGGATTGTGAGGTCTACGAGAAGCCATTTCATCGCACCCGTAGGATTATCCGTTTGTATCACACGCGCCTAAGCTCGAGAAATTTGAGGGTGGAAACAAAAAAAACACTAAACTAAAGTGTTGGTACCAAACTGAAGTGTTTGGATTTATAAAACTGAATTGATTTTATTAAATCAAAAAATCAAAATTTTATTTAAGGTAATTGAATTTTTGAACCAACTTGAATCGATTAAAATTTATGTTTTAAATTATATATAAATATGTAAAATAATATTATTAATTATAATCAGTGTTTTATTATATATTTCAATTATTTTTCTGTTAAACTAAAACGAACCAAAGTTTTATTAAACTGAATTACAAATAATCTACGTTTTTTGTCAAACTTATAGCATAGTTAGTGGAAGTCTCTAAGAATGAGTTTACCATAAATAAAAAAAATTGAGATAAAATTTTCAAATAAGAACCTTTGAGAGATATATGAAAAACCTCTTTCAACACTTATCAATTATTAATTGGTTTAATTCTTTTTTAAAAAATTTAAAATTTAATTATATAATTAATTAATATTAAAATATTAATAAATTTTTATTTGAAACTCAATTAATATTAAAAATATTTTATAAATATTAATATTAATATTTTTTTTATTTGAAACTCAATTAAACCAATGCATATGCTCTTGATAGTTTAGTTAAATTCAACTTCCGAAAAAAATAAAATCAATAAAACCAAACCTCGAGAAGCTGAACTATCAAGAGTATGGGGTGTTAGTATGTTTCCAAACCGAGACCACTGGCAACCTACTTGTAGTTGTATTCCATATCAAAAAGAAACGTCGGCTGCAGTGGTACTCACGCGCTCAAGAGTGCGAGTATATGTAATTGCTTGAAATTCACACGTAAAAGTCTATTGGGCCTATATATTAAACCATTACGGTCCATAAAAGTCAAATTGAAGATTATGATTAGGGAATGTTCGCATGAAGTAGGCCCATATCAAGAAACTGAGGTTGAACAATAGGGTTTATTGTTTGCCCAGAAAAAGAACAATAGGGTTTAATGTATATGGATTAAATATTTACAAGTGAATTAACTTACATGTAAACCAGATGTAAACCAAAAAAAACAAAAGTAAATCAACTCACATGCATACCAAGGTCTTGGTGGAAGGGGTCATGTGAACGAAATAAAATACGACAATGTTGATTCTAAAGAAGATACACGATTGTCAATTATTGGAAATATACTAACACCCCTCAACTAATTTAATAAAAACATAATATAGTTACCGTCTTCTACCTTATTTTGCAATTTTCCATTTTTACGACTATAATATGTGGCTTTTTCGTATAAACAGTAAAACAAAACCAATGCAAAAGCCAAAAGATTTAATTTTTTCTTATTTTTCAATCCAAACTTGCAACTTATGGATGGTCAATTGATCAAAACTAATTAGGAAAAAAATTGAAAACTTGTATTTTCAAATTATTTGAAATTTTGTTGGCAGTGTTTGAATAATGATCAATAACAGAAATTTACCCCCAAAAAATGATCAATAACAGAAAGAAAAAAAAACTATGTAAAATATATAAAGAACTTAAATTGGTGAATCATAACCACTTAATTTAGATAATTCTATGGGCTTGTATTGGGTAATAATATAATATCTATATATAGTAAGTTAGTAACACAAAAATTAATATACATATTGGTATATATTAGTTTTGAATGGTAAAAATAGTGGTACATCGTAAGCCGGTGTGCTGGTAGACAAGCACAAAGCACGTAAATTTATGAATTACAATTTACGTAATGTTGTTTTGTTTACAAATCCCAATCTTTTATGGACCACATTTGAGTCTCCTTTCTTCGATGTTTAGAGATTTTTCAAAGCCAAAACTTGTTTACCAAACTTCAGATTTGTGTATATTTTTATATATATTCAATTGATAATCAACTTGTATTTCCCGTCTTACTAATTATCCATATGTATAACTGTTACCAAAATTGTATATTCGCTATGAAATTTTTTTCTCACCGGTAAGAGTAAGTTCGTATAACCATATGCAGGCCCGGTCCAACATATTTTGCTTCCTAAAGAAAAAAAAATTCTATATATATATATTAAATCATGTATTTCATAAACTAAATCGCCGTATTATTAAATGGCAAGTCATAAAAATGACATTTGAGATTCTAACCACTGCCCACGAAATCAAAAATTCTAGTAATAGCCATTGTGCCGCAATAAGTTTTCGTAATTTGATGTCCCTCAACTGTATATATATTATTTGATGTCTATATTGAATCTAAGTATAGAACACGAACTCGAATTATAAAAGACCACGTTTTTAATTGCTATAGTATACTCGCTTAAACTCTAAAGCTCTCAAGTTCTCTCTTAAAGAATATCACATCTCGATACCTCTTTATATAGAACACATAATCCTAATTCTAATAGGAAACACCCCTAATAGATAAATCCAAACTCTAACTAGATAAGTCTTATCCTAACTACTCTTAGAGATAAGATATAATCCCAACTTCTCTTAGAATTAGGTTTAATCTAGAACCTTCTAGACCAAGTTACCTTTCAAGCTTATCTCAACATTGTCCTCCTTAAGCTTGAAATCACCATTAGTCACTCTCTTGACTCCAATTAGATTCCTCATTTCTTGAAACTTGATTTGTCCTAGCGCTTTTGTCAATATGTCTGCCTTTTGTTCGGTTCCCGGTACATACTCAACTTCTACTTGCTCATTCTCTATACACTTCCGTATAAAGTGATACCTCGTATGAATATGTTTGCTCCTCCCGTGAAAGACCGGGTTCTTTGTAAGTGCTATGGCTGACTTATTGTCGATTCGAATTGTCACCTTTTCTCTTATCTTTCCTGCGACCTCACCAAGGATTTCTTGAAGTCATATCGCCTGTTTTGCTGCTTCGGTGGCTGCCATAAACTCGGCTTCACAGGATGATAGTGCCACTGTATCCTGCTTTTGCGAGCACCAAGTGATCGGACAACCATTTAGATAAAATATGTGACCTGTCGTGCTTTTACCATCATCTATGTCGACATTAGGTGAGCTTTCACTATATCCGACCAGTTCGGGTTCACTTGAAATTTTAAAATCCAAACCATAGCCGGTTTTTCCTCGTAGGTATCTCAAAACATACTTCAATGCTATTCCATGAGACTCCTTTGGTTCATGCATGTAGCGACTTAAGACACTTACAATATAGGAAAGGTCCGGCCGAGTGTGAAGAAGGTACCTAAGACAACCGATCATCCTTCTATACTCTTTCTCGTCAATATTTTTCTCCTCCGAAGCTTTTGATAACTTTAACCCTGAATCCATAGGTATGTGAACAGCATTACACTCCTCCATCCTAGCTTCTCCTAGAATTCTTTTCGTGTAACGTTCTTGGCTCAATGTAATTCCTTTTTCATATTGTGACACTTCGATGCCGAGGAAGTAAGTCAACTTCCCGAGTTCACTCATTTCAAACTTAGTTGACATACCTTTCTTGAATTCAAGTATTAGCTTTAAGCAAGATTTTGTGACAAGTAAATCATCAACATAGACCACTACAAGAAGAAGCTCCTCCCTTTCTTGTTTGCGATATAACAAAGGTTCCTTTAAGCACTTGATAAAATTTAACTCCTTAAGAACTCTATTTAGCTTGTTGTTCCATGTTCTTGGAGCTTGCCTTAACCCGTATAAGGCTTTGTTTAGCTTATATACCTTGTTTTCGCTTCCTTTGATCACATACCCGTCCGGTTGAGATACATATACCTCTTCTTTTAATTCTCCGTGAAGGAAGGCGGTTTAGAAGTCTAGGTGATGTACTTCCCAACCGTTAGTCACCGCCTTTGATATGAGGAGCCTTATTGTCTCTATGCGTGCCACAAGAGCAAATACTTCATCAAATTCTATGCCATGTCTTTGAACGTAACCTTTTGCCACAAGTCTCGCTTTATACTTGTTAATACTTCCATCCGAGTTTCGTTTGATCTTAAATACCCATTTTAGACCGATGGCCTTAGCTCCAAGTGGAAGATCGACCAATTTCCAAGTGTTAGTCTTTGTTATTGACGCTATATCCTCCTTGCATGCGTCTGTCCATTCTCGTGACTCCTTTGCTTCGTCAAAGTTCCATGGTTCTTCATTTATTGATAACAAAAGCTTCTCACTCTCCGTTTGAGCGATTAAGCTATAATCATCTAAGTAACCGGCTGTATTTCTCAGCCTCGTAGTTCTTCTCAACTGGCGCTGATTCACCTCTTGCTCCTCATTATTTCTTGTCTCGTCCTCGTGAGACCTATTGCTGGAGGCCTCCTCGTCTCCATTGCTTTCATCGCCATTATTTTCTTCATCGCGTCTCTCTTCCTCTTCATGACACTCCTCTCTAATGCCATTGTTACCATATTCTCCAAACGAAATGCAAATCTTCCGGGTTCAATAATTTTTTCTTGTTCTATGCTATTCCATCTCCAGCCTTTATTTTCATCGAAAATTACATCTCTTCTCACCGTAATTTTCCGACTTGACTGGTCTAACAACCAGTAAGCTTTAGATCCTGGTTCCGTGCCTAGATGGACTAGAGGACGTGATCTATCATCTAATTTCTTTAGATGTGGCGTATCAACTTTAACATATCTGATGCATCCAAAAACCTTCAGGTGCTCTACGTTCGGTTTCTTGTTTTTCAGGACTTCATATGGGGTTTGTTTCACCAAGGCTTTTGTGACTACTCTATTAATTAGGTATGTAGCATGTCTCACAGCTTCTCCCCATAGATAATTTGGAACCTTCATGTGCTTCATAATGCTTCTTGTCATTTCCATTAGAGTCCTATTACGTCGTTCTACCACTCCGTTTTGTTGTGGCGAGTATGGAGCTGTTGGGTGTCGTTTAATTCCGCTATTCTCGCAAAAACTCTGAAATTCATTGGACACAAACTCTCCTCCTCTGTCTGTTCGAAAGATTTTAATGGTGATTCCAGTTTCTTGCTCCACTATTGCCTTGATTTTTTAAAAACTTTCGAATGCCTCATTTTTTTTCTTTTAAGAGTAGTGACCACATGTAGCGTGAATGATCATCAATTAGGACAAAGATGTATCGTGTATGTCCAACAGTAGGTGGTGTAATGGGGCCGCAGAGATCTCCGTGAATGAGTTTGAGTGCTTGGGTCGCACGGTATGATGTAGCCGGAGGAAAAGCCTGCCTTGCTTGTTTCCCAAGTAAGCATGATTCGCAAGTTTCTTTCTCCACTGTCATGCTTGGGATTCCTCTTACTAGTTCCTTCTGCATCATCAAATTCATTGTCTCTAAGCCAATATGTCCCAACCTTGCATGCCATCTTGATGAGTCACTTACCGTCATTAGTTGTAGACACCTAGTTACTTCGACATCCAAAAAGACTTTGTATAGGCGATTTCTTGACCTTGTGGCTTTGATCAATAATCTCCCATTACGATCCAAGTGTTAGGTGCTCCTTCCTCATGTTTATCTCGCAACCTGCCTCCGTAGCTTGTCCCAAGCTTAGAATATTGCTTCTCAAGTCCGGTATGTAATACACGTCTGCTAGAACTTTTCTCTCGCTGCCCTTGCTCAAGAAGACTATCGAACCTTTTCCTTTTATGTCTATGTGTGAATCGTCTCCAAATCTTACTTTTCCCATGATTCTCTCATCAATCTTATGGAAATAGTTTCGATTCCCAGTCATATGGTTGATAGCCCCGTTATCCAAATACCAAACATAATCTTTGTCCGAGTTTGCTTCAAAGATATTTGGTTTTACATTCTTCTTGTTGAGATACACCACCTTGTGCATCATTAATTCGTCAGCTTCAAGAGTATCGTCAACCATGTTTTTGTGTGTTTCTTGAAGTTTAAGTAACCTATGAGGACAATCCACTGCATAGTGACCCGGCTTGTCACACCGCCAGCAGATTACACTCGTTTTGTCCCTCCCTTGTCTGTTGCTTCTATATGTTTGTTGTTGTTGGTTCCCGAAACGTTTGCATCCTCTTCCTCGTCCAAATCTTCCGCCTTTTCCCCTACTTCTATTTTCTTCATGGTTTTCTTGATAGATTTGTGGTCCAGAGTTTGCATACAAAAGTTTTCCTTGACTATCTTGTTGATCTTCTTCTTCTTCGCTAATTCTTTCTTCGTATGCTTTTAATCTGCCCACAATATCTTTGAAAGTGGTATTATTGAGATCAAGAACCTGTTCAAGTGCTGCAACCATGTGTATATATTTTTTCCGAGGTAAGCTTTTGAGAATTTTCTTTACAAGCTTCGGCTCCTCCATGTTTCCTCCTAGTGTTGCCGCCTTTGATGAGATTTCAGAGAGCTTTCCTGCAAGTTGATCGATTGTATCTGTGTCTTTCATCTTGATTCTATCAATCTCAGCCATAAGGGTTTGCAGTCTAACTTCTTTTACCCTCTCCGCACCAAGATGTCTTGATTTTATTGCATCCCAAACTGCTTTCGAAGTCTTGTGTTCGCCGACTTGTAGGGTTAATGCTTCTGGTATGGATTGCACAAGAAGAGCTATAGTGAAATCGTTTTTGTGTTCATCATCAATTCCTGGTTCAATGGTTTCCTATACCTTGTGGACTCTAAGTGCTATTCTCATATTCATTGCCCATACCGTGTAGTTGGTGGGGTTGAGCATCGGACATTGGATTGCCGAGGAGCCACCTTCCTTTTCTTTCGCAACAACTATGTCTCCCATATTTACCTTTCGAACCTTCTCGCTGAAAAGCTTTGTCTCTCTCGCTTAGATTCAACTTTTCTCTGATACCAATTATTGAATCTAAGTATAGAACACGAACTCGAATTATAAAAGACCACATTCTTTTATTGATTTAGTAAACTCACTCAAACTCTAAAGCTCTCAAGTTCTCTCTTAAAAAATATCACACCTCGGTACCTCCTTATATAGAACACATAATCCTAATTCTAATAGGAAACACCCCTAATAGATAAATCCAAACTATAACTAGATAAGTTTTATCCTAACTACTCTTAGAGATAAGATCTAATCCCAACTTCTCTTAGGATTAGGTTTAATCTAAAACCTTCTAGACCAAGTTACCTTTCAAGCTTATATCAACAGTCTAAACCATGGGTTTCATCTGTTTTAGCCCAGGCCTTGACCACATGCATGGATCGTTTTGATACTTTTCAATGTAAATTATAAGCAAATTAAATCAAAATTTTCATTATTAGAATTTTTAAAATTGTACTTTTTCTATTTTTTAACTTGTGTATTTTTTAAACAATAAAAATATAAAATGATACTTTGAAAATGGATGTAATAATTTTGGAAATTTATGAGAAATAATTAGTGTTTTATTATACTTCAAAAAGCTTATTTTTTTGTTAAAGGGTTTTATACTTCAAAAAGTTTATATTTTGTCAGCGACAAAAAAAAAAAGGGAATTAATTTCAGGGTCTTCTACGTTCTCCAAACAATAATTTGCAGTGATTTTTTCAAAACAAAACTGATTGAGATATCTACAGCATAAATAGAAATTAAGGCATTGAGATTGACAAAATGCTTTCCACAAAATAGAGAAACATGTGCTGACTCGAGCATTTATGTAGACTCGTCGTCCTTTGTTATTTATCAATTTGTAAGGATATTTGAATATAATTAACAAGAACTTCATGGCAAAAAAAGATTTGTTGTTGACAAAGTTTTGAACTCCTAGGTCCTAACAGTTAAAAATGCTACTTTATAACGACTATTTGAACAATATGGTATGTTGAAGTATGCTTTTTTTTATTAGAGAATTCTTTCTTTTTTTTGGAAAAATTGATATAATTCAATTTTATCTTTAATTACTAGAAAAGGCTCTGATCACACTATATTATAAACAGTAGTAGTCTGATGATTATTATATTGCATTGTAGTTATTATGATTACCATTCAATTTTGTTTCACATTTTGTATTTTATCTACTATGCAATAATTACAATTATTCCAGTGTTCCCTCCCATCTACTTGTTTCTATCACTCGTTATGCTATTACTATTCAAATCTATAAAAAAAAGTTTTGTTTAGTCCTATGTTAGATATTAGGGAATTTTTTAAAAATAAAATCTTTCACAATTTTATTATCAAATAAAGATCATTTGTATTCTAATTTCACATTTTAGGGCTCTCTTTTCACAATAAATTTTCAAAGACTTCATTTCAAGAATTTGCTCTAGAAATTATTCACACCATTTATTTATCTATTATGATTCTCGGCTCGAAGAAAGTAGTATAAATAAAATAAAACACTACATGAAAACATTTATTTGGCGATAACATAACGCGACAACAATACGCTGTATCAAATAAAAGAAGACAAAATTGCGACGTATTTATAACTTACATGCAACTTTACAATATTGTCGCACATTGATCGCTAAAAAATGGGACAGCATACGCTGTCGCAAAAACATTGGAAATATATGCTATGAAAGTGCAACAAATATGCGAGATCTATAGATTTTGTTACTAAATTTAAGGTAGTCGCAATTCAGTATTAACTCGATACCATTGATGCGACATCGGTAGGAAACTGTTAATTGTTGTAGCATATTGGTTGCAAAAAATGCTACTTATTAGCGACTGCTATATGCCCGTACACTTAGAAAATTTTGCGGTTTAGTTTATGCAAAAATGCTACTTATTAGCGACTGCTATATGCCCTTTAGCGACTTTTGGGTTATAAAAATTGATTTATTTTAAATGTATACTTAATTAACATTATAATTTATAAAATTATTTTATAAATCAAAATATCTTATACGGTAGTAGCAAATGCGTAGCAAATATTGCTACTCTTTTGCGACTAAATATGAAACATACTTAGGCATTTTCGACCAAACACTTAAGTTCTCCTTTCATTCAATCGAAAAAATCCTCTTTGAACCCTAATCGCCTTAATCCCCTTGTCGCCTTACTTCGAGTTGATTCGATTTCTTCTTGCTTCGATTTCGTCTTGCTTTGTCTTCGATTTTGTCTTGCTTCGTCTTCCATCGTCTTCGATTCGTCGTCGTTTTTCTCTTCCTTCGTCTTCCATCGTCTTTGATTCCTCTTCGTTTTTCTCTTCCTTCGAGTTTGTTCTTTGATTTTTCAACGGTGTTAATGATATGAGAACATATATTTGTATGCTATTGTGGTGAAACTAGTTATAATCAGATTTATTGGTTAAGATGCACATCATAGTTTTGTTTAGTATCTATGCAAATCTGAGACTTGACATTGTTTATCAATCTTTTTGGTCCAGGCTATCAACGAGCAATTCGTTTCTTCTGACTGAGAATACGACATTTGATGTGCTGAGTGTTGATTCTCAAAGTTCCTTGGAAGCTGGGATATTTATCATGGTTATTGGTCTCTTTATTGGAAAAGACAACCTTAAGAAGAAATTTTCTCAAATGTTCTATCTAGCACGTCAAAACACCACCTATGTCGTCCTCAAAGACATCTTTCATTACGTTGATGAAGAGCCTTCCGCGCCAAAAACTCTGCCAGTTGCTGAATCTGGTAAGTTGGCTAAGTTAAGTTTGTAGTTATACAAGGAGAGTATGTTCATATCAATCTATATTGAGAACTCTTTTGTGGACTATTGTTGTAGTGCCAGCAACTGAGATGGTTAAGCCAGCTAATGTGCTAAACAAGACCAAGCTGATTTACATGATCGATGCTTCTGTTGAGAACTCGGTTAATGCTGCTGAAGTTAAGAACGTTGTTACTGGAGCTACTCCTCCATTGGACAACGAAAAGAAGCATTCTGATGACAAAGCTGTTACTGCTAAAAAACCAACAGCTCCAGTTGTTGAAACAGTTGCTCCTCAGCTTGATGGAGCCAAGAGATCTTATCTTGCTATAGTGAGTTTTTGTTCTTGCAAATTTTGCTTTACATGTGTCATCTATGTATACTTGATAATTAATGTGATACAGGCTCAATCAATGGCAAACAATGCTGCTTCGTTTCAAGCTAAATTCCCCGTTCAGAAACCTAAATACATAGGACAACCCCGTCCAACTGCAGCACCTAAAGCACCTGCATCTGTTAGTAACTCTGAGAAAAAAAGATCAGAAGATCATTGATGAACCAGGTTAGAAGACAGAGATGGCCATTACCGTTGGATTGAAATCACTCTTTTCTGTTCTTGTCTATTTTGGATAATCTGATGGGAATTGTTTGGTTTCAGGCACTTCAATATTTGTGGCAAATCTAACAAAATCCTCCTATGAACCCAACCGATTAACCGAAGAGTACTTAGTTTTTTTTTTAATTACAATTAAATATTATTTTTTCTATGTTTTGAATTTATATTTTTTGAATTTAAACATATTTATTTATTGCAATTTGAATTTTTTTTATTTTTGATTCCAGGTTTTTTTTATTTAGACAAATTCATCCATAGTCGCTTTTCAGTAACTATTACCAAATCCAATATTGTCGCTTTTTTGTTGCTTACTGTATTTAATTATAAATGATTTATTACTGTTGGTGCGTATTAATTTATACTTTTGCGACTAAAAATTTTGTTGTCGCCAATTAGACGAAAGATATTTACTACAGATTTGCTACTACAAAGTGTGGTCGATGATTAAATTTCCTACTCCAAAAATTGTTGTTGCATTTTCGTTGCTGATATGAAGTTGGCAAAGCGTAGCAAGTTGATGTCGCAATATTTCCGATGTTTTATTTCAGTCGCTAAATTGACGTATTTTTATCTACTAAAAAGTGACTACTTAATTTAGCGACGCACAATTTTCGACACATATTATCAGTCGCATTTTTGTCTCCTATTTAATATAAACGACTGTGTTGCGACTAAATGTGCAGTAACTAATTAATTGTTTTCGTATAGTGAAATAAAATCTAAAAGCAATTTGAAATATATTTTTTCCTTAAAACAATATGCAATAGAAAATATATATTTGTATCAATATATATATTCGGGTGGTTTGAGTATGGACGTTATGGCAGAAACCGTAAATATTTACGAGTACAACTTTTTATCGTAAGAATCCATACATTACTATAACAAAAAAAAATAAAAGAATCCATACACTACACGTTAATAGAGACACATGGTTATGGACTAATTATGGATACACGAACCCAAAAGGCCAAAACATATGGTCAATGATCTCATATATAGAAACTCATCTCTTTATACATACAAACTCATCTCTTTCTTAATTTAATAATTAGCCCTCCTGCTTAAATTGTAAGGAAATATAATCAGAGAAATAAAGGAAGATATCAAGTTCTGAAGAAGGTGAAGGAGAATAAAAAGGTGTCATGCCTACTTTGTCAAAGATTCTATGTGTGTTGATCATTCTTCTTTTGTGTTTCTCCTTTCGATATTCACTTCATGGTTTGTCTCTCGCTCTCTCCTCAATCTTCTATACATCCAAAAGAGCAAAATCTTAAAGTCTATATAGTGAACACAATTTCTTTAAGATTTGTGTTACTCTTAGGCGCATAATTATATACACATGCTTGCATGAGAAATGTAGTCTTACTAGAATCACCGCTCCAATACATATAATAACCTAACTGTTTGTTCTTTGTTTTCTTCATCATTAGAAAATGGGAATCAACAATCAAGTGGTGACTTCGTTTCAGCTGCTAAGGATCACAAATTATTGTTCAAATCGATAACTTAAGAAACGACATAATGGTAGAGTACTTTCACAATTTTTATATTTTCCTTATCAATCATTCACCTCTACAGAAGTGTTGTTTAAGTTTTTCCATCGTCACGAAGTTAAGTCTTTTTCTTAAGTATCATTTTTTAATTTTCACTATTTCTCAAGTTAGTAGTGAAAATATTCCGGTTATTTTTCCCGATAGACAAACATTTTATTGACTAAAACCGTTGTATAACTGTTAAAGCTGGCGATCGAACATGGCGGTGTGATGAAGAAGATGATACGAGGAAGAAAACTGATGAGGACAAGTGGAGAAGAAGAAGAAGAAACAACAATGAAGAAAAGAAACAGAGAGACAGAGAGAAAATCAAGCAAAAGTGTTGAAGAGGATGGACTCGTTGCTTATACTGCTGATTATTGGAGAGCTAAGCACCATCCTCCCAAGAACAACTAATTTTAAATTAATAATAAACATACCAACTTTTACATAGGAATCTGTAGCTATATAACTTCAAGAAATTACTTCATGAAGCTATGAATAATAAACATGCCAACTTTTGCTCAACTGTCTCAAAGATATTACTTCAAAAAATATCAGAGGCTGGTCTGCTTATAGCAAGATAAACAATTTCATCTCTAAGATGGAATATGCAAATGGAAAGAGATCCTAGAAATAAAGCAAATGTAGAAGTTTCAAAGTGCATTTGAAGGGAAACAATTGATGAGTCATTAGTTGTTTGTTAGCATTATGAGTAATTTTCCCAGTGAAAAGCATATGCTGAAGTAAAATTGACGAGCAAATAAAGATTGTGGTTGTTTTATGAGAAGAATTATTATGCATATACCAAATTTGGTGGAGTCTGCATACAAGTAAAATTATTGAAGGGGTTTTCTATAACAGTGATTCTAGATTTGATGTGCAAATGGCTGTAAAGAAGAGTCTCAAGCATGTCACAAGAGACTGAATGGGAGACAAGTTTAAAGAAGTTAACAGCGGTTCAGATCTGTTGGTTGAAAGATTCTGCTTATACAGAGAGGGTTTGAATAAGGATGAACAGCGATATTTGTTTTTCAAAGACTTCATAATCAAGTAGAGTCAGTGTAAAAGTTAGAAGACCTCAATGCACAAGAATATTACGTTGAAACAAAAAAAAATTTGTTTGAGTTTTTTGTTTCACACTTCATTAGAAATCTTTCAAGATGTTCACTCACTCTTGATGGCTTTACACACTTTAAAACCATCCTTCTTAATGTAAGACCTATGATTTCTAACCCGAACTAGAGTAACCACTATACTTTCCCATACTCGAAAAACTAATTATTTTGCTTATTTGATTCTGCAAGACAGTTAACTTTTCAACACAGACTTTGACTCCTATTTATCTTGAAGGATCAAGTCTGATTCGAGGTTATCCTAATTAGATTTAGATACACCTAAATCTCCTAGATTTCTCATGAATATCTTTTCTTCCCGTCTTACTCGATCTTCTGTAAATCGAGTATCTTCCTGTTGTTAGCCAATCCACATTAGCTCATTATTGCGTCAAGTCCATGTCATCATCTCGATGACTCGTTGTTCATCTTCTGAAGCAGACAGATTCTTCTTTGTTCCCACAGTTTTAACTTCATCCAACATACACTTTTAATCTCCCCCTTTCTATTGTATTTGTCAACTCCAGCAATCCCTATCAACAAAATACAAACAAGACTCCAAGCATGCACAGATTATTACAACATAGCCAATAATCATTCACACGAAGATAATGGATCCATTCACTAAATTTAAAACTTAAACAAGAAATTCAAATCAAGTACATCTTAATCAAACTAAAAATCGAATGCATTGTCTTGGCAAAAACGTTTATTAACTCCCCTAGAATTCATACTCCCACATAATCCTAACTTCCCATGAACAATAACTTTATTTCAAGACTCTGACTTTGACTTAAAATCAGAACCACTTTCTTCAATGCCTTCAGAACCATATTCAGGTTCTAAATCCTCATCAGATGTGACTTCTTCATCAGCAGGTGCAGGTCCCTCCTTATACCCAGGTTTAGGTTCTGCTACAACATTAGTCTCAGCTTCGGGTACAATACCATCAGCTTTAATATCAGCATTCACATCTTCACGAGGTTGTACATTAGGAACCACTTGATCATACTCTCCCCTTGCTCGAGTGACATAATCAATCAAAAACCAGCTACAAAAACAATTATCTACAAGAATTAGCAATGTCGGTGATCAAAGAGGCAACAAATTTGATATCCAGAGCCAAAAAAACACCAAATTTGTGATCCTTATATGTACACCTGACCATTCCTTGACCAACACGATCTGTGGGGACAAACTTCTTTGGTTATGGCCCAAGCATCTCATATGGCTCTAACTAAATTTCCCTATGAAATTTGAGTACTCGATAGATCAAGTTAGGAAAAAGAGACACCGATCCTTAGATTCTTGAGTTAGGGCAGCCTTCTTGACTTGATCATACACAAGCTTCCCAAAATTGACGGGAATTTGTTCTAACATGTACACCAGCTTGTATTTGTCAATTGTATTTGTAGTGTTGTTGGTAGAAAGAATCCAGTTCAAGCAGCAGATGAGATACAAATTCCCAAAAAGATTGGACATCAAATAGGGAAAATCCTTCCATCTAGACATTCTCCCATTTGACAAATGCTTTACCACTGTGTGACTAGTCAGAGTAACCCGATCAACTTCAGACTTCTTATGCCATGCCATTGGTAATATACGAAAAACCTTATTGATCATCATGGGAGAAAAATCGTACATCTTAACTCGCACAAAGATTGTTGTTTTCTAGGTCTCCTCCGGAAAGATGTGTATGTTTGCATAGAACTTTAACATAATCTCTCGGATATATGGATCAATGTTCGTAATAGTCTCAAACAAACAATTGTACTCGATGATCTTCATCACATCAGTTGTTTCTGGACCTCTACGAACCACTCGTTGATCATGAAGCAAATTTTTCTCGACCTATTTGTAACGAATCTCAGTAGGTGTAGTAAGGAATTGCCAAGATATGGGTTCAAATGGGGGTTACCACAATGTCGAATCCGCTTTGTCACGTATCGACTACTTATGATGATGTATGCTTGCTTGATGGGAGGGATCGTACGACAATTGATCTTGGGGTTTGAATGCTCGCTGAAACAAATCTGGAGCCAAATTATTGATCAGTGGTTGATGATATCGTGGAGAACCTGGTGCCGCAAAGCTAAGGCTTGCAGAAGCAGAAGCAAGAGCAGGCGGTGGTGTTAGATCTTTTAGAGCATGGGCAAATGAATCGGCGACTGGATCACTTAGCAGAGCATGCGGCTGAGTAGACAAATCGGTGACCGGGTTAGTTGGCAAAGTATGCGATGGATCAGACGAATCAGCGACCAGGTCAGTTGGCAGGCATCCGATTTAGGTGCTTTTTGGCCTTTTGGACTTCAACGATGTTGTTGGAACAGATCGTGATTTCGATTTTGCGATTTTTTTTCTTTGATTGAACTATTAGAGTTGATAAACTCAAAGTGATCTAATGCTGCCTTCCACTTAGATGCGCGAGTATGCGTTCTCACCGGTGATGTAGTGGCCGAGGTGGCATGAGTGCGAAAAGAGGACGAAGCTTGCTTGCCTCCGCGAGTTCTCACCATTGTGCTAGGGTTTGGGGTTGAGAGAAATTGGGGATAACACTTCCTCGTGGCAAGGGTTTTTAGTTAACTTTTGAACCCATTACTTGGCAACGACACACAATTAAGTACTAAGATTTTCGTGGTTGAGTACTGTTGGCACAACAACTTTCATGTTTTGCACAATTAACTCAAAACCGAACATTAATGTACACAAATTAAGATCATTACTGAAATTTCACTCATTTTCAACATTAGCAAAACATCTACTACACATCATCATGTTTTAACAAGAAGATGAGTGACATGATGACTCAGTGGGATTTAAACACTTGTATCTTTAGAATTCAATTCAAATTTTCTGAACCCTCTTCTCAATTTTACCTGCTTTTCCTCAAAGATGAGCACCCACTTTTTTCCCATTTTGTCTCAGAGTTCAAACACATGAACCGAATTCAGAGTCAATGCATAGTTCCAACCACTGTAGCTATTTCTCTTTTGGGAGGAAGTTTCACACGTGTTGATTCACTGAGAGTAGTCTTTACACCTACATATCCTCAAGATCCAGTGAGTCCCAATAGTGTAGGATTGTCTCAAACTGTGAAAGAAAGACTTGGGCTTATGATCATCAAAGGTAGATGCACTCACACATGATCTTTTAACGTTGAATTCATGAGTGATTCCTTCTTTGTGAGATGATTCTTACTGCTTCTTACTGCTCCTTTATGCATCAAGGAGACATGGGGAAAGTGATATATTGATATTGTATCTCCTTTTTTTATATAGTTTCTTCCCCATACAAGATTTCTCCTTTATTTAGTTCTTAGATAAGCTTATGAGATAACATGTTTCTTACTGCTCATTTCTGCACCTTACCCCTTCGCTTCTCTTCTTTCAACCAATCTGACACACACGTTACTGTCTTAGCTGCGTAAAGGCGTGGAGGATATCTCTTTTTCCGAGTGAACTTAACAGCAAGAAGTTTTGATAAACTCATCTTTTCATCTATTTTGAGTTACAAACACATTTTGATAGAAAACATAGACCTGTGCATTGTACATTAACTCATGTCTCTGTGTTGTCACTCATTAACAAAGAACATTAGAGAGCACCCACACCCAAGGATTTTTGCAAGTTGATAAACGTGTTATGATCCAATGGTTTGGTAAAAATATCAGCAAGTTGAAATTCAGTATGTACATATTCTATCACCCCTTGGTTTTCCTCAACCAACTCTCTAACAAAATGATGTATAATTACAATGTGTTTTGTTTTAGAGTGTTGCACATGATTCTTTGAGATATCAATGGCACTTTTGCTATCACATTTAATGAGCATAGGATTAGAGGAATTCATACCATAATCCGATGCCATTGGTTTTATTCATAGCAATTATGTGCAACAACTTCTAAGTGCGATGTATCGTGGAAGAATATCATATGTCGACATGGCCTACCACACAGATCATCACTGACAATGGAACCAACCTAACATCTGCGAAGATTAAAGGGTTATGTGATAAATGGAAGATCAGATTGTACAAATCCACCCCTTGAAAATTTTTCTGGAGAAGGCTTGTAAATATGATGAAGCGCTGCAAAAAAAGAAGGATAATGCAGTTAGAATGGAAAAATTCTAAGTAAAATGAAATACCAAACTCATATCTACCATATTTCTCAGCCCATCGCCAATAAAAAGCAGTTGGAGGAAGATGAGAGGTCAGCTCGTCGATTTTTACAAAAAGTAAAATTTTTCCCAGCCTTTTATGTTCTCCCCTTTTTCATGCGTGATCAGGTCGAGTTTACTCTTCATATTCGTATAAAAGATCCTCTCACGACCACGAGACTTCTTGGTAGAGCAAAATTCTTCCAAAAATTGATAGTTTATGTCGATATTCTTCTCGGATCCCAACACAAGTAGTTAAGCTATATGGATGATTGACATACATGACAGCTGAAAAATTACTATCTCGCACTCACGATAGTAGGAGATAAGACCACGCAGTAGAGGAAATGAAAGTCGACCTGTGAGGAAGTAGTACTCATATAGACATACATACCCACGGGGGGAGTGCCATGGGCGAGCATGAGCTTCCAGAATTACTATTTCCACCTTGTCAGAAATCCCACAAGCCGATCTCATCAACCTGATCGACTCTTTAGCTCTCCAAATTCAAAAAATAGTGTAATCATTATCGCATTTGAAGTACTCATGTCCTTTCTTTGTCAATTTCCTCATTTTATTTCGAAGGAAGAAGTGAGGAGTGGGCAATGCGAGCCCACTATTTATAGAAGATTTATCTAACCAATTCACGGAGGACTTCTGACCTAAAATGGTGCTTCCAGAAGATTCATCTCCCGAAAATCACGGTAAAATAGTTAATAAATATTTTCTGGAGTATTTCATGTCATCTCGCAGATTAAACTGAACTAGATTTGCATCGTAAACCGATATAAGTTCCGCAGAGTAAGTCAAACTCAGTTTTGCATCGTAAGACGATATAAGCTTTGTATAGTAAGTCGGACCCAGATGTGCATCATAAATTGATCTAATACTTATAATAGCATAAGGCCTAGCTCAATCTTGCATTAAACATGCCATTCTCAATTTACATCTAGTCAGTTCTCTTAACTTCATCGAACTCAAGTAGACAATCATTCGACGAACTGGAAGGGACTAATTGTTGGTGTCAGGTTTAGCACTCTTACCATAAACCCGATCCAGATCAAGAATAAACATGTTAAACCCTAATTAACTCGGTCTCTGAAAATCGACGCCGGCTTAAAAGTTATCCTCTCATCACAAATTAATCAGAAATCTCTGAAAAAGATATAAAAACTCAGATTCATTACTATCTAAAATATTTTGTTAAAAATTCTAATTTTTTTTTGTAATCACCAATCTTAAACATAAATAAAACTAATTTTTTCTAAACTACAGTTATTTGTTTGATATAAACCATAAACCATAATTCTCTAAACCCTAGATATAACATCATATGAGGAACAAGACAAACAAATAGTCACTAAGTGTGATGATGATTTTGTCCGTCATACACCCAACGATGACCAAGTTGCTGACAAATCATATTCAAAGCCAACAAAAAAAAAAAAAGCATCATGATATTTTGTGTCCTTTTTTAATTGAATTGGTAGGACAAACTTTAGTTTTACTCATTTAAAATTTTAAAACAGTTTCCATAACTTTTATATATGAACGGTCACTAGACTCGCTACAAAATATCCAGAAATTTGTTTTATAGGCAAAACTATCTAACGATATGAGTCATACAAAAACTTATGTGATGCGATACATAGTGGAACAATAAAACGTCAAAAGTATTATAGTCCAATTATTCTTTACAGTTAGAGCACATAGTGAATATGTTTTGTTTTTTTTAATTTAACATCATTTACCAAGTTGTCTATATACATATGTCTTTGGTTTTGCATAGAACAAGTTGAATCTCCTCTAAGGTTGAGATTGTTCTTATACTTGTTAATTTAATAGAAAGATATTCTTTTTAAAGAAGGAAAGGGACTAAGGGAGTGAAATAATGATGATAAAGGAACTGCCAAAACATTCGAAGGGTTTGGTCAAGTGTTAAAACTCTATAGTATAGATTGTCAAAAAGAAGAAAACGATGTTTAAAACAGTAATATGTGAGCATTTACAAAAATAAGCGGGCTTAGACAACAATAGATCAATAAGATGAACGGTCAATATAAGGTAAAAATAAATCTGTCAACTAAAGCATTAAAAGTTTTAAATGCAAAAAGCTTGGAACATACCCTACATACATAAAACTCATAAAAGAAACAAAACGTTGAATTTAGAAGTTCAATCTAAAATAAAGTAAATTCTCTTAGTGTGGACCCCAATCATATGAATTTTATTGTAAACGAAACATTTATTTTTTTGTTCAAAATTTTAAACGAAACCTATACCCCATTTGAGTTCAATTAAACGATACGATTGTATATTTTGACAAATGGCTTCATATGTTGATCATATCTGGTAATAGATTTCTTCTAAATTTATATATTCTCTTTTATTTGCCTTGTTTTTTCCTTGTAATTTTAATTTAAATATGAAAATTGCATATGACTTAATAGAACATAGTATGGTCAATGACTGATTTAGAATATTAAAAAAAATCATAGATCGAAAATTTCATAACTTTTTTTTCTTAATTCAAAAACTTTATGAATATGCAAATAATATAGTATTGCGCCTATTCGTAGTATATATTGAAGTACCACATAAGAAAGTGGAATGTTAACCCTTTATCCAAAAAAGAAAAAAAAAAAAAAGTGGAATGTTACGTTAATTTGATGTTGTCTTATCGAAAGGACGGATATAAAAATGATAACCCCTACCCACAAATTGGGTCCCATTTCACTTTCATCGTTTTGTTGCGTCGAAATTTGGTATGATTCTTTGACAACTTTGGACATAACCTGATGGGATAAAATGGATAATGGAAAAAATGGGTCGATGTCCTCCAATATTTCACTTTCTGCGCAGCTGCCTTCTTACCAAAACCATCCTTTGGACTATCACGCTTACATTTTACCACTTTCGTTTGTCTATATCTAACACTCCTAATGCCTCATATATTTGGTGTAGAAGCGTGATTTATATGATACGACAAAACTGAATAATTACTACAAAACAGAATTAACATACAACAATCGACACCAAAACTTTTAACAAAAAAAAATCGAAACTAAATCTCGATGAACTAAAAACAGTTTGTGTGGACACAAACTTTAAAGCTATGAATGGTGAAATGCGGTTTGTGACGGTTAGGCGATGAAACCGCAATATATGTAAAACATCGTCTATGGCTTGATCATTAGTTTGATACTTTTAAGCGGATTGAACCATCAAACCACGAGATATATATGTGGTTTATTATAGTAACGATCAAAAAAAAAAATTGAAAGGACATTATTTATGAGACAAGGCCAAACCACAAGGACATACCAAAGAAAAAAACAAGAGAAGTGACATCAGAGGCTAGACTTATATTTTGATAGAATGAATTATTGTTTATGAATGATCGATTTGAATGTTCTGAAAAACTATTTTCTAGTTATGTCAATTTCAGAAAGTTTTGTTCTTGATTCTCAGTTTGCTATTTCTACTTTACCCGAAAACAAAAACCAAAATAAAAAATCGTTCTTCCTTTCTTAATATAAAATCTTTGTATGAAATAGAGTACGTTCCATGAGATCATAGACTCCTCGAAACTACTCTTCCTCTTGTAAATCCTTCCGAAATCTTATCTAAAAGGCCAAATGCTTTTTATGTAAACGGTGTTCGTCATCTCATACGGCCATCCTCACACAGGAAGTTTAGCAAATTCTCATCTTGCCAAGTTCTAGCAACAGAAGAAGAGCAATTCATAACGCTCAATCTTCCAGATAATCTACCACAACTATGGCAACACCAAGGCTATACGCATCTACACTTCGGAGTAGTTCGTATCGGTCTAACCTTACACGCTCGAAAAGGTCTACCAGTCTACGCGAGGATTGCTCTGCTCGATTCAAGATTAAAGTCTTACCAGCAAGCATGCATCAGAACGGTACAGACAACGTTAAATGCTGGAACAGTGTTTATAACATTGTTTCCCAACTTTAATGTTTCTTTACAAGATCCAAATCTGTTAAAGACTTTAAAGGTATAATTACAACTCACTGGACCAAAAATGAAAGAAGATAGTATAATGACGACTATTCATCATCAAATTTTCTATCGGGTTCAAGACCATGCTCTTGATATCATCTAGCCATCATCTCACGAAGCACTCTACCTTGAAGTCACGTCAGCCTCACAAGCTCTAAATGCTATTTAGATTCCTCAACAGATATCTCGAGAAAAAATCATCCAGAAGCTACCAGATAAATGGATAACAAGCTACGGAAAACTACATCAATCGACTAAAATTTTGATTCAACTATCTGAAGTCAGCTTTCATTCACGAGACGATGGTACAACCGAAATCAAGTTCAAACAACCAAGATCAACCTCGTTTCGTAAGCAGCTGTTGTTCACTCAATTCTCCATAAGAATTGATGAACACGAGTTCTACGGTTCATACAAAGAGTAGATGCCAAAACCAATTTCCTTTGGTCAAGACGGCTCTGTCCTATTCCAGTTCAAAGATGAAAACAGTCATCAATATTTTGATGTATGTTCATGTTCAGCCTGTATGGAAACCGAAAACGAATATAATGAAAAAATTTGCCGAAGACGAAGAAAGAGAAAGGATCCTCTTTATCAAATATATCTTGATGGAGATCCTACAGTCGGCACTTTAGACGATGGACCTAGAAAATACGAGTTCTTAGTCCAATATTCGGATAGGAAGAAGGAGCAAGAAATTATGATGATGAGTCCAGACGCCTTCCCTCCCTTTCCCCCCGCCTAAAAACTTCACTAGAAACAACATAGCGCATAGTCCAAAGATAGTATCAAAAGCTATCAATTCATCTAGACCAGAGCAACTAACTAAAGGTGAAAAGGTCCTCATTTGACAAACAGAAAACGCGATAGCTTAAAATCATATTCTGAGCAACATGAACCAGAAGTTTGACCAGATGAATAGAGATTACAAAAGAAGGATGACGTCTCTCACAAAGTCTATTGCAGAAATCCTTGTCCGACTTGAAACACTCCATCACGAGATGATGACGATGTCAAAACATATGATAGTGAATACATCATAGTTTCAAAGCAGAGAAGCCGAGATAAACAATCTCAAATTCTAGCTTAAAGATGTGCTAAAATACTTTGAGAGCATAGAGCAGCAAAGGCCATCAGAGACATATTACCCTTCATATGGAAATATGTTCTTAAACACTTCAATGCCTCAAGCATCCTATTCTCCAGTATTCCTTTTTGGAGGTCAAAGTCAAAGGCCAATGACATCTTTCGCAGGATTCTTTTCATCCGATGAAACGCTCATATCTCGATATGCCATGACAACGCCTTATCAATACAAACCAAGACCAAATAGAGAAAGAACAAGAAGATACAGAGAACTGGAAGTTCAAACTAAGCAGGAAAAAATCCCTGCACTTACTTCTTCTCATTCTAGTCAAGATATTGGAATCATCGAATTCTCGATGACCAATATGCTCAACAATATGGCAAATCAAGCTAAAACAACAGTACATGAACAATCCGCTAACGAGACAGTGCCAGGGCCTCAAACACAACACGCATATTCTTTGCAACCAACGGAGACGATAAAATCATCAACTCCGATGATATAGCACTACTCATATGATATAACACTACTCAGAGACGAATTCAAGTGATTCAAAAACAGAATCGGAAGAAGAAGAATCACTACTGAATCAAGTTTCCATAGGAGAAGGTTCATACACTCCAAAACGAAAGCCAAGCACAACCGAAATGTTCTCAAGCGATGAAGAAATAAAATATCAACCTTTTCAAGAACACAAAAAGCCAAAAAAACAGTTTGCATATAAAGTCATGACGTTTACGTTTGATGACATTCCGTTCGAGAAATGGAAAGAACGTTTTGACGAGTTTCACGCCTAGATAAATTCTGAAGCATTAACTTCCACAACGTATGCAGTCATCAAACAGTTTACAACAAAACTTTCAGGAACCCTCAAAGAATGGTGGAACTTACTCGGAGATTATAGACAAAATCAATTATATGAAACTACAATACCAATTTTACTCGGAGAAACAGAGAAATCCACCGAGAGTTTATCGGTACACCGAATCATATGAAGGAACAAATACAAGAAGAATACTTTACAGCAAAGCAAGCAAGAAGATTTTGTGCTCTAAATGATCTTACTAATCCAAGCTTGAAGCACGTGTATCTATACTTTATAGACGAGTATCTAAGCCAGCAAACAAAACTCTACATCAGAAATCAAGGTCAAACAGTTGAAAGAGATTTCAATTGGTCAAATTCAACAGTACATCAATTGAACCCTTGATAAGTTATGCAAGCAAAAAGAGTTTTCAACGTTGAATCAGACCAGATTTCAACATTCGAGATAATACCTTAACAATGCTCGACAAACGTTTCACATTCCGTTCAACCAAAACTGGTCTTACTATTCCATCGACTATCAAATGAGTTTCGACGAAGATCTACAATATTTCATGAAAAATGAAGAAAATGTCATTTCCAAGCCAAAAAGACAGAATCGTCACCACCAAATTATCCAGAAGAATTTTCCATGACGCTCAATTACCAGACGACGAACTTGTTATGGATCTTGACGAAGTCGGAAGAGATTTCAATATTAATATTAATATGAACTCACTTGAAGACTTCTCTGAGCCCGAACCAAGGTAGAAATGTCCAGGAACATAGTACAGATGTTGTTCAGTGCATAACGAAGAATTCGAGATGAATCATTAAGTACGCTTTATGATATATTATGTATAATTATTATGCTAAATAAATGATGTCAGCATGATATCAGCATGATGTCAACATGATATCAGCATGATATCAGCATGATGTCAGCATGATATCAGCATGATGTCAGCATGATGTCAGTGTGATGTAAGTGTGATGTCATCGTTGATGTAAGCGATGATGTAATATATAAGTATTATGATGTAAATATGACATCATGATTCTTTCTTTTCCGAACTTCAATAGATCTTCATAAGTTTTATTTTTTTCTTTCATCCATAAGTTGACGATCTGACTCCATGGCGTGATTTTCCGCAGAGACTATGGTGGTCTTTGTAAAAAATTTCCGATAGATCAACACGACGGTTTGGTCTTATGTTAATCAACATGTCTATCGTACGGTGTGTGGGTATGAATCCTAAAGAAACGGCTTGAGCCATGGATGAGTGTAGCACCTATGATGCTCGTTGTATCTGGAGCCCATAACCCCCATGATTTTTCAATACGATTATCGTGAGACACGACTTAGTCAATATGATTTATCATCGGGTTCTTGTTTAGATTATCGTCGTTCTCATACGTCTATGTCACTTCTGGTATTAAGTATACCAAAAGTAAGAGATATAGGAAAACCACGATAATCTAAGCAAGAACCCGACGATATATCGTATTGACTAAGTCGTGTCTCACAATGATCGTATTCACAAATCATGGGTCAAAGAACGCAATGACATGGATTAGTTATTCAGTATCTGTTGGATCAAATATCGTAACCGGCAAGTGTGTTCTTAAATAGAAATAAGGAATCCCAATCTTTGTTAATTTTATCATCATCTAATTGTTTTAGAATATTGGAATTATCATGACTTCTTTTTCTTGCGGTATTTGACAAATCTTGAAACAACAGTCATCAAAATCTTCTTCAGTTGATGTTTCTGAAGATGTTTAATAATCTGAAAATCCACAGATTGCTTTGTTGTCATCACTGTCGTAGGAGATGACTGATTCGAGATTATGATTCTCGAGATCGAATTCCGGTGCTATGCATGAAATTGAGCTTATAAGATACTGCTTTTTCTCTGTCGATTTGTTAGGACAGTTTTTAGCGTAATGTCCTTCTTTATGACAAAGAAAACATTTGTTTGACTATTTAAAGCTCCTCTTCTTTTTAAAGAACCTTCGGCGTCAGAATCTTTTGAAGTTATCTTTGCGCGTTGTCCTTTTTGATTTACGGTATTTGTGCCGAGTGTTGCACGAACATGTCTTCTTGGATTTTGAACATTTGATTGACAAATCTGATCGTGCAATATTCTCTTTTTTTCTTGCACAATTTATCAAGGGTTCGATTGATGTACTGTTGAATTTGACCAATCGAAATTTCTTCAACCGTTTGACCTTGATCATTGATGTAGAGTTTGGTTTGCTGGCTTAGATACTCGTATATATAGGATAGATAGACATGCTTCAAGTTTAGATTATTAAGACTGTTTAGAGCATAAAATCTTCTTGCTTGCTGCTTAAAATGTTTCGCCAGGTCTTCCTTCTTCAAGGAACAACACTTTGCTGTAAAGTATTCTTCTTGTATTTGTTCCTTCTGATGATTTGGTGTACCGATAAATTCTCGATGGATTTCTCCAAGTAACATCGGTATTGTAGTGTTATACACTTGATTTTGTCTATAATCTCCGAGTGATTTCCACCATTTTTTGAGGGTTCCTAAAAGCCTTACCGTAAACTGATGGATGACTCCATACGTTGTGGAAGTTAATGCTTCAGAATTCATCGAGACGTGAAACTTTTTAAGACATTCTTTCCATTTCTCAAACAGAATGTCATCGAACGTAAACGTATTAACTTTCGATGCAAACTGTTTTTCTGGCTTTTTGTGTTCTTGAAAATGTTGATATTTCATTTTTTATCGCTTAGAGAGCACTTCGTCTATGTTTCGCTCTCGCTTTGGAGTGTATGAACCTTCTCCTATGACAAAATTGATTCAGTAGTGATTCTTCTTCTTCCGATTTGGTTTTTGAATCACTTGAATTCGTCTCTGAGTAGTGCTCTATCATCAGAGTTGATATTTTTTCGTTTCCGTTAGTTGCGAAGAATATGTTTATTGTGTTTGAGGCCTTTGCACTGTCTCGTTAGCGGATTGGGCATGTACTGCTGTTTGAGCTTGATTTGCCATATTGTTGAGCAGATTAGTCATCGAGAATTCGATGATTCTATTATCTTTTATCTTTTCCTACCGATCTTCAAGGGAATCTTGACTAGAATGAGAAAAAGTTAGTGCAGGGATTTTTGTCTGCTTAGTTTGAACTTCTGGTTCTCTGTATATTCTCGTTCTTTCTCTATTTGTCCTTGATTCATACTGATAAGGCGTTGTCATGGCATATCTAGATATGAGCGTTTTATCGGATGATAAGAATCTTGGGGAGGATGTCTTTGGCCTTTGACCTCCAAAAAGGAATCATGGAGGAAATGAGGCTTAAGGCATTGCATGTTCTCAAAGTATTTTAGCAGATCTTTGAGCTAGAATTTGAGATTGTTCATCTCGGCTTTTCTCCTTTGAAACTGTGATGTATTCACCATCATATGTTTTGACATCGTCATCATCTCATGATGGAGTGTTTCAAGTCAAACAATGATTTCTGCAATAGACTCTGTGAGAGACGCCATCCTTCTTTTGTAGTCTCTATTCATCTGGTCAAACTTCTGGATCATGATGCTCAAAATATGATTTTGAGCTATCACGTTTTCTGTTTGCCAATTGAGGACCTTTTCACTTTGACTTAGTTGCTATGTTCCGGATGAATTGATATCTTTTGATATTATCTTTGGACTATGCACTATGTTGTTTCTAGTGAAGTTTTCAGGCGGGGGAAAATGAGGGAAGTCGTTTGGACTCATCATCATAATTTCTTGCTCATTCCTATCCGAATATTGGACTAAAAACTTGTATCTTCCGGATCCATCGCCTAGATTGCCGACTGTAGGATCTCCATCAAGATATCTTTCATAAAGAGGATCATTTTTCTTTCTTCGTCTTCGACGAATTTCTTCATCAGATTCGTATTCGGTTTCCATACATGCTGAACATGAACATACATCAAAGTATTGATGATCGTTTTCATCTTTGAACGGGAATAAGACAGAGCTGTCCTGACCAAAGGATATTGGTTTTGGCATCTACTCTTTGTATGGATTGTAAAACTCGTGTTCATCAATTATTACGAAGAACTGAGTGAACAACAGCTGCTTACGAAACAAAGTTGATCTTGGTTTTTTGAACTTGATTTCGGTTGTACTATTATCTCGTGAATGAAAGTTAATTTCAGATAGTTAAATCAGAGTTTGAGCCGATTGATGTAGCTTTGCGTAGCTTATTATCTATTTATCTGGTAGCTTCTGGATTATTTTTTCTCGAGATATCTGTCGAAATCTGAATAGTATAGCTTTTGGAGTTTGTGAGACTGACGTGACTTCAAGGTAGAGTGCTTCGTCAGATGATGGCTAGATGATATCAAAAGCATGCTCTTGAACCTGATAGACTATTTGATGATGAATACTCACCATTATACTATCTTCTTTCATTTTTGCTCCAGTGAGTTGTAATTGTACCTTTAAAGTCTTTAATAGATATGGATCTTGTAAAGAAACATTAAAGTTGGGAAACAATGTTATTAACACTATTCCGGCGTTTAACGTTGTGTGTACCGTTCTGATGCATGCTTGCTGGTAAGACTTTAATCTTGAATCGAGCAGAACAATCCTCGCGTAGACTGGTAGACCTTTTCGAGCATGTAAGGTTATACCGATACGAACTACTCCGAAGTGTAGATGCGTATAACTTTGGTGTTAACCATAGTTATGGTAGATTATCTGGAAGATTGAGCGATATGAATTGTTTTTCTTCTGTTGCTGGAACTTGGCAAGATGAGAATTTGCTAGACTACACGTATTCTCGAACCTTCCTGTGTGAGGATGGTCGTATGAGCTGACGAACACCGTATACTGAAAAAACACTAAGCTTTTGGGAAAAGATTTCATAAGCATTTACAAGAGGAAAAGTATTCAGGAAGTCTCAGATCTTCTAGAACGTACTTCATTTCGTACAAAGAGTTTATATTAAGAAAAAATTGATTTTTATTTTGGTTTTTGTTTTTGGGTAAAGTAGAAATAGCAAACTGAGAATCAAGAACAGAACTTTCTGAAATAGACATGACTAGAAAATAATTTTCCAGAACATTCAAATCGATCATTCATAAACAATTATTCACTCTATCAAAACATAAGTATAAACTCTGATACCAAAAGTATGATAGACAAAGCGACGATAATCTAATAAAAACTTCTCTCTAGTTTTCTCTTTCTAAGCATGTTCTAAATTTTCTTATGTTTTCCGAATTTCAATAGCTCTTCATAAGGTTTGTTTCTTTCTTTCATTCATAAGTTGACGATCTGCCTCCGAGCGTGATTTTCCGCAGAGACTACGGCGATCATTGTAAGAATTTTCTAGTAGATCAACATGACAATTTGGTCTTACGGTAATCAACACGATCTGTGGGGTGTGTGGGTATTGATCCAAAAGAAATGGTTTGAGCCATGGCGGAGTGTAACGCCTACGATGGTTGATGTACCTTGAGACAATAACCCCCACGATTTGTTAATAAGATTATCGTGAGACATGACTTAGTTAATACGATCTATCATCGGGTTCTTACTTAGATTATCGCCATTCTCCTACATCTCTCACTTTTTGTATAAGAGGCTAGACTTATGTTTTGATAGAGTGAATCATTGTTTACAAATGATCGATTTGAATGTTCTGGAAAACTATTTTCTAGTTATGTCTATTTCAGAAAATTTCGTTCTTGATTCTTAGTTTTTTATTTATACTTTACCCAAAAACAAAAGATAAAATAAAAAATTGTTCTTCATTTCCTAATATAAACTCTTTGTACGAAATAGAGTACGTTCCAGGAGATCAGAGACTCCCCGAAACTACTCTTCCTCTTGTAAATCTTTACGAAATCTTTTCCAAAAGCCCTAGTGCTTTTTTAGTAAACGGTGGTCGTCAGCTCATACGGCCATCCTCACACAAGAAGGCTCGAGAATACGTGCAGTCCAGCAAATTCTCATCTTACCAAGTTCCAGCAACAGAAGAAAAGCAATTCATATCGCTTAATCTTCCAGGTTATCTACCATAACTATGACAACACCAAAGGTATACGCATCTACAGTTCAGAGTAGTTCGTATCGGTTTGACCTTACACGTTCGAAAATGTCTATCAGTCTACGCGAGGATTGCTCTATTCGATTCAAGATTAAAGTCTTACCAGCAAGCATGCATCAGAATGGTACAGACAACGTTAAATGTCAGAACAGTGTTTATAACATTGTTTCCCAACTTTAATGTTTATTTACAAGTTCTAAATCTGTTAAAGACTTTAAAGGTACAATTACAACTCACTAGAGCAATAATGAAAGAAGATAGTATAATGACGACTATTCATCATCAAATAGTCTAGCGGGTTCAAGACGATGCTCTTAATCTCATATTGCCATTATCTAACAAAACATTCTACCTTGAAATCACGTCAGCCTCATAAGCTCAAAACGATATTCAGATTCCTCGACAGATATCTCGAGAAAAACTCATCCAGAAGCTACCAGATAAATCGATAACAAGCTACGAAAAGCTACATCAATCGGCTCAAACTCCGATTTAACTATCTGAAGTCAGCTTTCATTCACGAGACGATGGCACAACCGAAATCAAGTTCAAAAACCCAAGATCATCCTCATTTCGTAAGCAACTATTCACTCAGTTCTCCATAAGAATTGATAACACGAGTTCAACGGTCCATACAAAGAGCAGATGCCAAAACCAATATCCTTTGGTCAAGACGGCTCTGTTCTATTCTCGTTCAAAGATGAAAACGATCATCAATACTTTGATGTCTGTTCATGTTCAGCCTGTATGGAGACCGAATACGAATCTGATGAAGAAATTCGGCGAAGACAAAAAAAGAAAAAAAAAATTTTATTAAAGATATCTCGATGGAAAGATCCTACAATCGGCATTTTAGGCGATGGACCCGGAAGATACGAGTTCTTAGTCCAATATTCGGACAGGAAGGAGCAAGAAATTATGATGATGAGTCCAGACGACTTCCCTCATTTTCCCCTGCCTGAAGACTTCACAAAAACCAACATAGCGCATAGTCCAAAGATAGTATCAAAAACTATCAATTCATCCGGACCAGAGCAACTAAATCAAGATAAAAAAGTCCTCAACTAGCAAACAAAAAAGGCGATAACTCAAAATCATATTCTGAGCACAATGAACCAAAAGTTTGACCATATAAATAGAGAATACAAGAAAAGACTGACGTCTTCTCACAAAATCTATTGCAGAAATCAATGTTCGACTCGAAATACTCTATCATGAGATGATGACGATGTCAAAACATAAGATGGTGAATACTTCACAATCTCAGAGCAGATAAGCCGAGATGAATAATCTCAAATACCAGCTAAAAGATCTATTAAAATACTTTGAGAGCATGCAGCAACAAAGGCCATCTGAAAGGCCATCTGAAACGTATTACCCTTCATATGAAAATACGTTCTAGAGCACTCCAATGCCTCAAGCATCCTATTCTCCAGGATTCCTTTTTGGAGGTCAAAGCCAAAGGCCAAAGACATCTTCCCGAAGATTTTTGTCATCCGATGAAGCCAAGACAACGCCTTATCAGTACCACCAAAGGCTAACTTGAGAAAGAATGAGAAGATACAGAGAACCTGAAGTTCAAACTAAGCAGGCAAAAAAAACATATACTTCTTCTCATTCAATTCAAAATTCCCATAAATATAGGAAGAAAAAAGGAAAAGATAAAGATATGGGAATCATCGAAATCCCGATGACCAATCTGCTCAACAATATGGCAAATCAAACTCAAACAACAGTATATGCCCAATCCGCTAACGAAACAGTGCAAGGGCCTCAAACACAATAGGCATATTCTTCGCAAACAACGAAGACGATAAAATCATCAACTCCGATGATAGAGCACTACTCAGAAACGAATTCAAATGATTCAAAAAACCGAATCAGAAGAAGAATAATCACTACCGAATCAATTTGCCATAGGAGAAGGTTCATACACTCCAAAGTGAAAGCCAAGCATAGACGAAGTATTCTCAAGTGATGAAGAAATGAAATATCAACCTTCTCAATAACACAAAAAGCCAGAATAGCAGTTTGCATCTAAAGTCATGACGTTTACGTTCGATGACATTCCGTTCGAGAAATGGAAAGAACGTCTTGACAACTTTTACGCCTGGATGAATTCAGAAACAATAACTTCCACAACGAATGCAGTCATTCAACAGTTTACAGCAAGGCTTTCAGGAGCTCTTAAAGAATTGTGGAACTCACTCGGAGATTATACTGCGGAAAATTAACCAAATGTTTTTTTTGTCATAAACAAGGACATTATACTAAGAAAAACTTCCAAAGTAACTATTTTTTTTACTACCGTAGAAGCCTTTCAGTTTCATACTCGAAATTGTAGATTCTATATCTTTTAACTTTTTTTTCTCTCTCGAGTTTTTACTTTTTTAACTATATAGTACTCAAAACTAGCATGAAATGCCAAGTCTCTGTCTCTTACTCAACATTGCGGTTTTGCGCTTTGCGAAAGCCAGTCCAAGTAACTCATGGAACCTCTTCAAGAACAGAACCCACTCGTCTTCTTTCATGCTTTCTTCAAAGCTTTCCAAGTGAAGAACATCCATTTGAAAAAGGTTTTTCGTGAAGTAGTCATCTGTTAGTTGTATCTTGGAGCCGTAAACTGATTCTAGTTCATCACAGTGTAGATCAAACTGAAACTCTGCTTCTCCTAATACATCTGACCGTGGAGAGAAAACATCTCGTTCAGTGACTGATCTCTTGGCTTCAATACACACAACCTCGAGTTCACTTCTCCTGGTTGAAACTCTCAAGTCATTGTCTCAACAATCTCCACAAGACACAACCCGTAAGCAGCAGCTTCTTTGAGGAAAATAACACAGAGAACAAGAACCCGAAGACACGCCTCTCTAATCATTGGAAGTTCTCTTCCAAGTATGTCACAGTCCTTCAACAGATCAAGACTTTGTATGTAGTCAAGCTCTTCATCAGAGAAAGGTAATGATGTCTGAGGCCAATGAATCCATTCGAAATAAGGATCCTCCATGGTTAATCGGAATAAGCTCCACTTGACCAAACCTCCCGACTCCATCGAGCTTCCTCACCAAAAGATTTCCACCATGACGGTCTGTGTTGAACCAAAGATTCCCACCTTTTTGTTCTTAAAATAGCACGTCCAAGCCCGCTATAAATAGGAAGTGGCTCAACACTCATCTTCATCGCCTTAACAATATTCTTCACCATATGTTGAACAATCGAAAAGCAATCCAAATGGCCTAATATCTCAATAGGACCACTTCGATCTTTCTACTGCAGATCCTTTCCAGTAGGCGAAAGACAAGGAGTAGACAAGCTTCTATGCATAAAATTCCGTTTAAGAAGAAGCGGCGAATCATTCCTCATAGCACTCAGATCATTCGTCAACACCATATCCCCATATGTCAAAGAACTTTCCTTGGTAGAAAATTAAGAGCAATCTGAAGCCTTCTTTAACAGTATGAACATTTTCACAACGATCCAACTCCATCCCCAAAACACAACTAGTTTCAGTTTGCACAAAAACTGTTCTCCCTAAAGATTGTCTCTGTAACTGCTGATGATGATGTCGAAGATGCTGCTGCTTCCCTTCCATCTTATTAGCTCCACTAAGGGGAGTCTTAAACATTGCTACTGCCATTTGTGTCTGAACAGAACTGTCTAAGTTCCTCGACATGAAACACAAAGAGCACCAAAAAAGGTCGCTTTTGGTAAACAGCAGAAGCAGTAGCCCAAGAGAGACCTTCCAGATCGAGCCGAACAGAGCAGCGAAGAAGGAGATGATTACTAAACCGATCATGAAACCCTAAAGAACACACACACAGCTTCTATAGACAAAGAGCCAGTTTTTGTCACTTAAAAACTCGAGCTTTGAGAATGAATTTTTGATCCCAGTTGCTACATCAGGTAAGCCATGCTTTGAAGAAATCTGTAAACAAAAAAAATCACAAATCTAACAGATCTATCATAAACGATCACAATCTCTATACTTAGAAATATTCCTAATCATTCTCAACACCGTAATCTCACTAATTTTAGATCCTGATCCAAGAAATTGAAAAATTCATTAAAAATCAAAATAAATTGAAATAAAACTTAAAACTAGGAACAAATCAATGTGCTTCAAACGAAAACTCACGGGAATAAAAGCAAGATCTGAAAAAATCAAAACTTGAGTCGAAACAATCGGAGATACGAATTCGTCAATTCATCATCATCGTCGTCTTCAAACACACGCATAAGCACATGGAAGGGAGAATCTTTTGGGAAGAGGCAACGATGGAAGCAAGGAATCGAAGGAGAAAAGAATCAAAAAATCAGTTAAGGATACACTGATCCCTAGCCGCCACTTTCTCGCTATGTGTGTGTGTGAGTTTCGCTGTCTCCTTCGTTGATTCACCTGAAACAACGCTTTTTAACTCTGATCTCTGGTCACTCTGGTTAAATTTTACTTAACCATGGTTTGAGTTACTATTTTCACTAACTTATTTATTGGATAATAGAGATCAATCTATCCTTATGACGTCATCTTATTCGATTTTAAATTCTAATATATAATTAGTTTTTTTTTCTTTCTCAAACTAAAATTGTGATTTGGTGTTGTCAGTAGTTTTAACTTTTCTATATTAGAATCAGATACGCAGAATTGTACTTTAAAATAAATATATATATTTTGGTAAATAAATTTAACTCTATCTATTTTGAGACATAAAACATGTTTAATTTCATATCTATCGAAAATTTTGTGTCTTATAAGTATTTTTTAAATATAATTATTCGTTTGAATTTTTTTTTTTTAATCCAACGGATAAAAATTGGATTAGAGATTAGAATGGAATACCAATATCTCCCATTTATGTTTTCTTTTTGATGTAAAAAAACCTTTTAATTTTAACAAAGCTATTGGAAAATATACATTTTCATATTTAAAAACTCTAATTTTTCAAAAATATCCAACATATCCATCGCAAAGTTGACTCTTCACAAATTAGTGAGAGTTTGAAAACTAAATTTATCTACTCAAATTTTTCGATCCCATCTTGCTATCCAAAATTTTCGTTCAGTATTTTATCGGAAATAGTTTGAATAATATTTTTCATTAGCCAAATTATCCATTCTTATCTCGTATCCGATATTCAAAATGTATAGAGCTAGACAAATTGAATTGATATTTTAACTTATGATATAATTTGGTTGTAAAAATTTAGTGGTATTACGTATTTTTTAAGCTATTTAAAAAATTTGTAACGGTTTGATTATGAGCGTTAAATCTGGTTTTGGATTGTTTTTAGTTTAACTTATTTCGGTGTATAATAAGTAAAATAAAAATTAATTAGAAAAACTCTAAATATAAAATAAACTTGTTATCTTTATTTTAGAGTTAAAAATTAAGTAGGATCGGAAAATATTTTACTCTAAAATGGAGTCTGAAGGTGGATCTGTAGTAACGTTGGAGATGCCCTTACTCGAATAGAGTAACCAAATTATATGGTTATTTAAATTAAATATACTTACTAAAAAGAATTACTTAAAAAACTGATAAAATTTAGGTACATCAAATTATATATATATGAAAATTTATTTTCCTTTCATACAAATTTATATTAGCGTATAACATGTAGATAAAGTTTGTAACCATTTATGTGATATTTAATCTAAAAAAGAGTTTTAGTTGTAGAAGTAAAATAGTATTAAAATATAATCTATAATGGATAGTTTAATTTTTTATATATTATTTTATAATTATTTTCTTGTGATTCACTTCGGGACAAATTTTTCTTCCCGATCCTTAAGAATACTTTGATAGCGTCTATAATTGATATTTTTAATTACTTATTTATCAAAAAAATAATATTATATTACATATATATATATATATATATATATAACTTGACCAGTTAGATATGTAGGGAGAAAGTGTTATTTAAATTATTCAATAAATTTCCAAAATTTAAATTATTCAGTATTAAATATTATTTTTGAAATTTATATTTATTGTGAAATAAATTTTAAAAAAAATTGATACCCACAATCTTGCTCATTAAAAGCACAAAAATTACGAAATATAATTTATTTATCTATCAAAAAAATTTCTTTTTTATTAAGAGTGTTAAGCAAGTTTTACGATTTTAAATTATTTATCTAAAAATTAAGAAAAATTTTTAATTAAATATTTTAAAAATAGTAAAATATGCAAAACCTATTCAAAATTGGTGTTAGATTTTGTAATATATATATATATATATATGCATTTTTTAGATTTGATATATCAAGACTTTTATTGTTTTATTATATAAAAATTTGAATTTGTTTAAATTATTAAATTTCATGGTATAATGTATTATTTTCTTATTTTAAATAATTATCTTTGATGTATATTTTTATTAAAATAAAAAATAATTCAATTATATATGTAATATGGATGATATATATTTAAAATAATAATTAAAAATCATAAAAAACAACGATATATATTTAATTAAATATTTTTTAATTTTTAATCAACTAAAATACTCATATAAATATTTAGCTTTTAAATTTTGATATAGTTTAAATATTAATAACGTTTTAAACTTTTATAAAGCTTAAATATTAATAATATTTAAACTTAAAATATTCGTAGTATTTTAAACATTTTATATACCTTATATATTAATAATATTTTATACTTTTATATAATTTATATCTTATTTATATTTTGAATTTTTTATAAGGTATGGATATTTATAATATTTGAAATTTTTAAATAAATATTTGGTAAAACTATAAGTTCAACTAAAGAACTAGATTAAACCAGATAAAACTTTTAAATTTGCATGTTTGTTTAGTCGTTAAGTCAACCTTCATGTTCATTCGGATTTGGAATCATTATTGTCTTTTTAATATGACTCATAACCATTGGCTAAAAAATTTAGTCTATGTGGAGCGTTGAACACATATTTTTTTATCGATTGAGTAATATATGTCTATTTTAAAAAATTTGAATTGTAACAGATGTAAAAACTCTAGATTTTTACTAGTTATATGTATTATATGACAATTCAAATCAAATTAAAAATAATATCAAACAAAGATGATAGGAGAATCATAATTTTAAATTTTAACCAAATCTTCCATTTATAATAAAGAAAATAAATAATATGTTATAGATCTCAAATCTTTATTTTGCAATTGGTTAACAATTTAAAAAATAATTTTACTTTTTCGTCCATAATTAATAAGAGAGAAAAACTGAGTTTAATTTTTTGGAAACTAATAATAAACTAAATTATTTTTTGATTTATTAATTTAATTCTATTAATTTTGTGATTACTATTGTACCTTTAATGAATTTATTTAAAAGTGTTTAAAACCAATAGTTTTCATGTAATTGTTTACATTTTAAACTTTTTCGCAATTAATAATATAGATTTCGAAGAAAAGATGAGATCTATTGTAAAACTTCAGTTATTTTCTTTTTCTTTACCAGATCTAACTGATTTTCTTATTTTGAGAGAAAATGATTTCTTTATTTATTTATTTGTCTTTAATACATTTTCAAAGGAGATTGGAATTCAGTTTTTATATTTGATATTTCCTTTTTTTTTCTTTTATCATTGATAGGTCAAGTTTAAGTTTTCTTAAAATTCATGTTTTAGTCTTAATTTAATATCTAAATTTCTCTTTATTTTTCCCCATTTTTCTAAAACCTATGGTAAAATTAAAAGGTGAAAATATGGAAAAATGTGAGCTTTATTTATAGAAAGTTTCTTTAATTTTGATTTTATTTTTTGTCTAACAATTGTCTTTTACATTCTATAGTTTAGAAATAACTAAAGAGTACTTCGAATATAACTATTACACATTTTTCGAGATTACAAAATAATACGAAATGTTTCTTACTGTTTTTTTTTTAATGAATCACTACGGAAAAGACGTGCGATCTCAGCAATAAAAGAGTTGGAAAATAAAAAATATATCATTCTTAAATAAGGAAGTAAATAGTCATAAATTGACAGGTAAAACAGTGAAAAGGAACATTCATCATCGTCCCATTTTTAGAAGAGTCTAGAACAGGGAAAGAGAGCCGTTCGATTAGATTATGAAAGTCCATTAGGTATCGAATGAATAAAGCGACTACGATGGCACACTTAAGTCCACATGAGAGTAATTAATAGTGAATCATAATATATAATGAGATTAAACCACGTTGGACAGAAAAGATCTTTGTCTCCATAATAGGGCTGTCAAAAAATGAGTTAATCTGTGGGTTCTGCGGGTTTTGACCCGCTGTGAGACGGGTGCGGATCGACGGAAAGAATTTTTTTGCGGATCAACTGCGGGTGCGACTTGAATATTTTTTTGCGGGGCGGGTGCGGGTCGTTGGTTCAAAACCCGCGGGTTGGCGGGTTACCCGCAAATATTTGTTTTTTTCTTTTTTTTTTATTTACGTAGATATTCGGCGGGTTGCGAGTTGAAAAGCGGGTTGATCCGAAAAAAATCCGAAAAATCGTAATTTTTAAAAAAATTCTTTACAAAAAAAAAAAAAAGGGTCGCGGATTACCCGCGGGTTTTGCGGATTTTGAGCGGAACGGGTGCGGGTTGATCAATTTTGATCCGCGGGTTGGGCGGGTTGAAGATTTGCGAGTAAATTTTTTAAGCCAACCCACAGGTGACTCACTTTGACAGCCCTACTCCATAATGCAAAATTCATCTATGAACACTTTTGACTATTAAATTGATTTTAATTTGAGAAAAAAATAAAGAGACATTAAGGATTAATAATAGTACAT
Source organism: Cardamine chenopodiifolia (assembly GCA_963922655.1). Lineage (NCBI taxonomy): Eukaryota > Viridiplantae > Streptophyta > Magnoliopsida > Brassicales > Brassicaceae > Cardamine > Cardamine chenopodiifolia. The sequence goes on along the minus strand of OZ000476.1, from coordinate 11,606,340 downwards.
GATCCTATATCTAGGGGTGGGCAATCGGGTATCGGGTTCGGGTTCGGATTTTTTAGGTTTTTCGGGTTTTTTTCGTGTTTTCGGATCGGGTTCGGATCAGGGTTTTCGGGTTTTTTCTGGTTTTCGGGTCGAGTACGGGTCGGGTTTTCATGTTTTTCGGGTTTTTTTGGTTTTTGGGTCGGGTTTTCGGGTCTGATTCTGAGGTTTTTCGGGGTTTTTTCGGATTTTTGGGTTTTTTAGATTTTTCGGTTCGCATTCGGCTCGATTTGTGTATATTGTACGTAAAAAATTCCACATTTATAGGATCGAGTCTTCGAGTTAGGGTATTTTCTTATGGATAGTTATGTATGTTTTTATGGGTAATTATATATGTTTTTATGGGTAATTATGTATTTCGGGTACGCTTTCGGATTTCGGATTCGGAACGGGTTCGGGTTCAGGTTTTCGGGTTTAGAGATCTCGTACCCAATGGAATAATTTGATCGGATACGGAACGGGTTCGGATACATCTTATCGGTTCGGGTTTGGTTCGGGTATGCGGATACGGGTTTTTTGCCCAGCCGTACCTATATCCATGCGCAGTAGTGTCTTCCCATTAACTCTACTAATAGTCTAATACATTCATGGGAAATAATTTTTTTTTTTTTTTTAAATTTGCAAACTAAAACAAAGATTTTGTAAATGTTACAGATTCATGATATTCAAAAAAATTGGCTAAGTTCACTCCAATTTTGGAAACTATAAGCAAATCAATGAGCTTCAGAAGCAAACATGATTCACTAGTCAACATATGGATGAAGAACACTCACCTATACTCTGTTCCATTGTTACCTGAATCCATCTGATTTGTCACCAGTAGTCACCACAAGAACATTGTCCATCTTCTAAATGATGGTAACGAATAGGATCTCTAATAACTATACTGCGGTTTTCAAGCTTCGATACGAGCTTGCAGAACACATGACAATCCCCACAAATTCTCATATTCTTTCTGATCCTAATGACTTTCCCTAAAGGTAATGTTATCAAGCCAAAAACTAAAGCCAGTTTCTCGCTGTGATGTCTAAGAGAAACTTCCATTTTTTTCTCCTTCAAGATCTTGTAGCACAAAGTTTGTTTCAGGCACATAACCAAAACCAATCAACCTAGGAATCAATTGGTTCAGCTTCTGATTGACTTGAATGATCTGTGGGTGAGATTCGTCTCCAATGATAAAAGCATGAATCTTTTTATTTACTTCAATCCAGGTTCTTTCTTGATTCCTCTGTCTCTCATTCGTGTTCGTATAACTTCAACACCGTCCCATTTCTGAGAGTTTGCATATATGTTAGACAACACTGTGTAAGTTCCTGCATCCTCGGGATCGAGTTCTATGACCTTTTTAGCTGCATATTCCGCTAGCATCATGTTTCCTTGAACCCTACAGGCACCAAGTAGAGTTCCCTATGTTACAGCATCTGGCTCACACTCCATTTCGTTTAACAGCTTCACTTCATCATCGAGCTTTCCAGCTTTTCCTAACAGATCAATCATGCAACCGTAATGCTCCCTCCCTGGATCGATTCCATAAAGTTTCTTCATTGATCTGTAGTAGTACCAACGATCTTCAAGGAGCCCCGCGTGGCTGCAAGCAAATAAAACCCCGACAATCGTAATGTAGTTTGGCTTTGTTCCAGAAGATTTCATACGCTCAAACAACTTCAATGCCTCCTGGCTATAACCATTTTGTGCCAACCCTGAAATCATAGTGCTCCATGTAATCACATCTCTCTCCTTCATCTGGCTGAACACACGACGAGCATGCTCCAAGCTCCCACACTTGCAATACATATCCATGAGTGCGTTGTTGAGTATGAAGTCTTGATCATATTTCACAATATGAACATGACCGTGCATACCAAGCTCCAACAGTGCCAACCCAGTCACGTTTGGACAAAGCTTAAACTCTTGGAGCTTGGTATGCACGGTCATGTTCATATTGTAACGTGAGGATTGGTCCAAAGAGTTTAAGCTTTGTCGTTACTGACTTCATCGTCTCCCACCATAAACTGCGCAAACACCTCCACTATAAATCCATGGCTCAATAACGAGTAAGCTTGGGCATTCAAATTTCCGGCTTATTTCGGTTCTGGTTTTTGGTATTCTGTTCTTTCGGGTTTTGGAAAATCGAATTGGCATGATGTTTGATTTGGCAAAGCAAGTAAAATTCAAGTTTGGTAACAAAGATACAAGAAGAAGAGCTAAGATGTTCGAAATAGTTGAAATTAAAACATATGCTTCCAACATCACACTAGAGAGTCAGATAAAATATACTCTCTAAATCGCCAAGTTAAAACTAATGGAGAAGACATAATATTTGAGAAGAAAGTTCTTTAGACAGCTTCTGGTTGAATGAATGGGTTAGCGATTTCTTCAGTGCCATCAGTTGGTGAGACAAGCATCACCGCTGTTCCACGGCAAACCTAAACCAGACAAACAAACCATAGTGGTTTAGAATTAAATCTAAACTTACAAAATCCATTACAAGCAACAAGATGGGAAAATGTAACCAGAAGAAACAATGCTCTTATTTGGATTATATAGGATTACACTCATAGTAGTGAAAAATAAGGTATAAATGAGTCATACGATTAAACCAAGGCGCCTTGTCTGGTCCGTAATCTTCAAAGGATCATCGGGATCTGATCGAACATAAGACAAGGGTCATAATATTGTATAGAATATGCATATAATATCCCATTTCTAGTTTCAAAATAGACAAAAGAATCAACTTATATTTCATCCAATGGCCTCATGGAGACACTTGAAAGCAGCAGATAAATGGAATCAAATGAGATACAGAGACTCTTTATTTATAAGGGGATTCCACTAGAGAATTGTAGCTTAGGTACACAGTACACAGAAGCTACACTTTTCATGTTTTGCAACAATCATACATTAAGAAAAAAAACAGGCTAACAAGATTGATGCAGTAGATATAGCTCTGTAGAACAATTTGAATACACATAAGATATCGCAAGATAAGAGATACCTTGAACGAACTCTACAGCTTCATCAAGAACAAGATTGAGTAACTGATCATAACCTTTTAGAGTTCCAGTGACTGCAAAAGAAAACACATAGCAACCATCAAATCTCCGAGAAACAATGGAATAAATCATCTTTGGATAATCATAAAAACTCATTATACCTTGTCTACCACCAGTGAGCTTAACCTGCACACCCTTATCTACAAACTTGGCCAAATCCAAAACAGTTTCCTTTCTTCCAGACTGAACAAAACAGAGAAAATCAAACACTGAACTAAGCTCGTTTTGACTTAACCAAGAATGAACTCAAATCATAATTAAAAAAATGATGATACTATACATCATTTTAGGATTAAAATTTACCATGTTAGAGTAGATTCTTCGACAGAAAATTCCCCAAAAAAACCCTAAAAATCTGCAAGAAACGGGAAATCAAATTGGTTCAGAATAAAGTTATGATTTCACGGTGAACTTTAACCAAAGTATTGAAGATCGCTGTAGGTCTATAACACTCAAAATTAGGGTTTGCAATTCTTTGGCCCCAACTCAATCATTTCATATATCCAAATTCACTCCATTTTTTTCTAGACAAATCGATGAATTGAAGTATGAAATCAAAAGTCGGAAGAAATATGTAGAAGATTCAGAAAAACTAAAAAAGCAAATCAATGAGGTTGAGAAGCGAACAAAGATTTGACTAATCTACAAAGGGATGAAGAAAGCTCACCGTCACCGGGAAACAAATCGGAGAATCTCAGTCAAATTACTGATCCCTAGTCGCACCTCTCGACTCTCTAGTGAGGCTTTTTAACGCCGGTTATGGTTAAAATCTGTAACCCGGGTTCGAATCCAAATCATAACACGTTCGCATATTATTTTCCTTTTTCATATTTTACAAACAAAGTAAGCTAATATTATTTCTTACCCAATAATCACCAAAACTATATAACTTTTTTATCTATTTTTAAATATATAAGTTTCTTTAACTTTTTATGCCATATTTTGTAAGTATATCAGAATTAAAGTTAGATAAAATGTTCCAAACAAAATAATTCTACAAATTTTATTTTTTTCTAAACAATTAACTAAAATTGAAAACAATGGGGTGAACAAGCGATGTCGAAACATACTATTTTTTCTATCCTAACATCTCTTTTAATATTTATTAGAAAAATCAGTATTCAGTATTCACCAAATCTTATATATATTATTTAAGAAACTTTAAAAACAGCTTAACCAGCTATTACGTAGCTATTACGTGTTATATTACACTTATTGTCATTGTATTTTTATATATTCATGATCAAATCAATCAATCTCTAGAAGGATAAAAAAGTAAAAAAATTATGTAACTAAAATCCAAACAGAATCTTTTAAATAATTATTAGTTTCTAAAAAATAAACTTATTTTCCTTCTCCTAATAAATATAAACGAAAATTTTAAATTAATTTTAAAAAATTCAATAAAAAAATCCAAACATAATTTTTTAAATAATTATTAGTTTCGAAAAAATAAAATTATTTTCTCTCTCTCCTAATAAATATAAACGAAATTATAAAATTAAATTTTAAAAATTTTTATCTAATCAGAAAAGTAAGATTTGAAATTATATTATATGATATTATGTTAACCAATCAAAATTATAATAAAAAAAAATTAAAAGTGTGATTCATTTTGAATCTGATATTAATATAAGAATTAAAAATAAAATTAACTTTCATATTAAAATTAACATAAAAATCTTTAAATAATTTTAAATTAATATAAATATAAAAAAAATTAAATTAATTTTAAAAAATTCAATAAAAATCCAAACTGAATCTTTTAAATAGTTATTAGTTTCAAAAAATAAAATTTATTTTCTCTCTCTCCTAATAAATATAAAATTAAATTTTAAAAATTATTATCTAATCAGAAAAGTAAGATTTATAATTATATTATACGATATTATGTTAACTAATTAAAATTATAATAAAAACAAAAATTAAAAGTCTGATTCATATAACCAGCTATTACGTGTTAAACCTAAAGTGAGATTTAAGCAAAACAATACATAAGATTAAAACAATACACAACATAGCAAGTAAGATCATGAGAACTAACTTCGTTCTTGATGAGAAAAAGAAATATAATTTGAGGAGGACTTAATTAACACAACACAAACCATATATAATAATAATAAATAAGATAGTAAGATGTTAAAACATAAAATAAATCTAAAATAAACTACTAATAATAATCTATAATTATATAAATTAGGTATGAAGCAGACATTTCTCTGCGCTGCAAAGCGTGAGTTACTATCTAGTGATATGTTATTTAAGCAATTCTAAAAACAGTTTAACCAGATTTTTTGTGTTATATTACATAAAATACCACTGTATTTTTATAAAATTAAGAATAAACTAAACAAACTATAGAAAGTTAAAATAGTCAAAAATTTATGCAAGCAAAATCCAATAAAAAATCCAAACATAATCTTTTAAATAATTATTAGTTTCTAAAAAATAAAACTTATTTTCTCTCTCTTAATAAATATGAACGAAATTTTAAATTAATTTTAAAAAATTCAATAAAAAATCCAAACAGAATCTTTAAATAATTATTAGTTTCGAAAAAATAAAACTTATTTTCTCTCTCCTAATAAATATAAACGAAAACTATAAAATTAAATTTTATATTTTGATTATATACTTACTTTATAAGTATTATGGTATATTTAAATAATAGTTTCTAAATTAGACTTATTTATCAAAATTAATATTTATCATTCTATTCATGTACAATTATATATTTTGTTAAAGTATAAAATATTTATATGTCAAACTTTAATTAACTATTTTGATCATAATTTAAATTCACTATTTGTTTTAATTTTAGCAAATGTTAAATTAGATGAGAATATTTACTAAGATAATATGTCTACTATAAATTTATATAATAATTATGAATAATAATTATTGTTAATTTTATAATTAATAAATTAGATTTTTAATCTGATTCTGTAAACTACTTAATATCTCTATACTCATATTAACAAATTAAAATATTTTATATGATTTGATTTTAAATTAAAATTAAAAATCAAATCTATTCAAAATAAATAAATTTAGATCAGTGGAATAAATTCAAATTAAATTATGAACGAAATTAAAATTATTTTTTAAAAAAATTGTTAACCAATTGCAAAATTAAGGTTTGAGATCTATAGATATTAATTTGAATTTGGTTAAAAAAAATTTCCATAATTTTTCGTTAAATCGTTATTCAGATCATTCCCATAAAATATCCAAATATATAGTAATAATGAAATGTTTGAATATTCTAACCATAATTGTTGATTTTAATATTTCCTAAATCTAATTCCTTCGTATCAATCTAACTTTATTAGCAAGATAATTTCATTAATATTCTCATTTGAATTTTCAAAACTTCTGCTAGAAGATTCCTAATAAATAGTTAACAATTCCTATAAATACACAGTCTTTTGGAAATGAAAGATCGACACATTAGCTTTTCCAAATTCTATATTTTTTTAAGCTTATGATGGTTCTTTATCTATGTATTCAACACCATTATTTTAATGATGTAAAATGAAAATTTGTTTGATTTGTTTTGATCATTTGTATACAAGTTTAGCTTTTGATTGTTATTTTGTTTTATTTGTTTTGATCATTTGTATACATGTTTAGATTTTGATTGTCATTTTGTTTTATTTGTTTTGATCTATACATGCTTATGAAAAACATGCAGAATTATTTGGTTGATTGTTGGAACAACTTAAGTAATTCATGTAATCATTCATTGGTGAAATTCATATGGAACTTAAGTGGTTCAAATGTAACTAAACGGGTAGGATTAAATGTAAACAAGGAAACCAGACACACCTGAAAATTTATTTAAGAAAAAAAAACTCTCACGGACGTAAGATGTCTTTTCAATCATATGCGAACGCTCTCTTTGCTCTTCCTTAGTTTTGATAGTAGTCATGTTACATATATTCTTTGAAATAATTTGGTTCTGAATTTTAATTTAAAATTTATCAAATAAACATTCTCCCGCGTTACATAGCGCGGACCACTATCTAGTATATATATATATCATCATCGGCTACGATTTGTTTACGTAGTGTAGATATTTTTTTGTTTGTCATCCTATGTAGTATATATATAAGATTGTCATAATAAGCATCTAAAAGAAAATTCACAAGGATGCAAGAGTGACGATCAAATCCACTTTAGAGACTTTTGAAACTAATTCACAAGGAAGAGGCTAAACTTGGGAAATAAGGAACTAGTGTGCTGTCACTTAGACTAGGAGGACTAAAGGAAAGCGAAGTAGGATTTAGGGGTTGAAATAGGAGGAGATTTTCGGAACCGGGTTCTTCGAGCATCTTCACCTTGTCACCAGTCTTGGATATTGCCAGAAGTTGGAAGAACGGTGAACGATGAGATTTAAACCCAAGTGGAAGAAATCTTCTTTAAGTCAAAGGTGAACATCTTGTCCATTTTCAATAATGCCCCTCCTGTGTTGTGGTTAGTGAGCCTCCAAACGTGTTGCATGCCATTTCCAATCGTCTCAGATATCCAGACAAGACAACGATCATCTTCTAAACTTTCCATACACTTATGAACAGATAATGATGATGATGCCTCAATAATTGGATTTGGAACTATTCTAAACATCTCCATGTGAAGATCAAAAGCAACCAACTTGGTCTTTTCTTGGCTTAACCAATAAAGCCATCCATTTGCCAAAGTTGGTGCTTGTTGGTGCTTTGTCCAATGATGAGGAGGTGGAACCACTTGCCTCCATTTCTCTATTGAGAAATTTAGGTTCCTTGGTTTTCTGATGTAACATGTATCTCTCTTTGAAAGAGTTCGACATTATCATACGTCTCCAATGTTTAGAAACGACTTCTTCTTCGTGAGTCTGAAAGGTTTAAATTTATTAAGAAGATAGATGAATAATTTATTAAGAAGATAGATGAATAATGAATTAAAGAATTCGATGCTGACTTGTTGCACAAGATAAGTTTAGGGTGTATATTTCGATGTCGAAACTTTTTCAACCTCATTAAACACATTGAAAGTTGTACTTTACGAGAATTCAAGTACAATGTTGGTATATGGTTAAATTTTATCAAAATTGAAATATATATTTATTTAACTCTGTATAATGATTAATCACTGATTATAACAGTTGAATTATCTCGCATAATAAAACATCTTTTTTTGTTACATTGCCTCAGTAATTTTTTTTATTGAGTAGGGTTGCATCCAAACTACACTTAAGTTTTTGGAGGCAATATGGTTTCTTTAACCTCCGTTGCTTTATCTCCGATATATTTTGCTATTTTTTTTTTCATATCTATCGTTCTATCTATGACTTCATCGGCTGTTTCAATGATAAAGTCTTTAGCTTTATTAGTCATCGAAGCAGTTTCTTTTTTCGTCTTTTTGCCTTTCTCCGTCACAAACTCTGAAGCAAACTGAGCAATTTCAGTCACATTGTCAATTGCTTCACTAGCTTTTTCAACAATAAAAACTTTTGCTCTTTCTATATGATCTTTAACCTCTTGTCCTTTCTGAGAAGACACATGTCCCAATTCACTTCCCTTCTCCTTCACGTACTCGGAAGCTTTCTGTCTTTTATTTTTTGTGTGACAATTTTACAAAATTATTACAATGAACAAGAAAATGGGTATTTATATTTTTACATCAGCTATTTCAAATTTATCTCTAAATTATGTTAATAAGTTCTTCTTAAGTTTATAAAAGGAAAATTATATCCTCGTTGATTCAATTTTGTTGGAGGAAAAAAAAGTGTTATACTTCATAAGTTTACCAAAAAAATTCAACAATTTCCTTTTATTTCTAAGCAATTAACTAAAAAGTTGATTAAAATTTGAAAACAGTTGACTAAAAGTGTGATGGGGAAGCATATTACTATATGATATGTGTATAATCAGTCCATATGATATCATCGTTATCTACGATTTATTTATGTAGTATAAATATAAGAGTTTTTTTCCAACATCTATGTCGATCTCAAGTAACTCCAAACAAATAGACTTACGAGGCATCATGGAGCCATTCGGGGTCGAGCTTTGATTTTCCGTCACCTTTGACGGCTGTCGGGACCCACGACTTCTTGCGTTGAGGTGCAAGGATCACATTCTTCTGGCCAACTCTCATGACAGGTCCACCGCCAATGCCGCTTCTCTCGCCTCCACTGATCAAGATCGAATAACCTAAACCACTAAGCACAGCCCCGGAGATCGACATCGCCATGAGATTATCTTGCCTTTCCTCTCTAAGATGTGGAAAAAGTGTGCTTTGAGAGCAAAAAGAATCAAAGGGGAGAGTTTAGTTTTTCAAAAATCGAATTTAGAAACATAACAAAAAGTAAAATTTAATTTTGAAATAAAATAAAGGATGAAAAAAAAGAGAATATTGTGTTTTGAAAATGGAAGGTTGAATGTTTGAGATAGAAAGGGAAACAGAATTGCGTACATGCCGGTCGTGTGTTTTTGTATGGTTTGCCAATCTTAAATTAGAATATATATATATATATATAGATTAAATAAATACGTAGAGATTGGATAAAATTTTATTTTTTGGATTATTTTACCTAAATAGGTTGATTCTTCTTTCTTTTTGATTTGTTGGATATGTAACTTAATCATTTTTATATTTATACATTGATATATTGAGACCAAAAATAACTTTAGAATGAGTTTCTTAGATGAGAGAGTTTGCTAGGTTGAGTTTCTCTTAGTTTGACCTTTTGTTTTCTCTTTCATTCGGTTTTAAATTGGTTTAAATAACTATATATATATATATATACATAGGGTTACAAGAAAAATAAAAGAAAGCAAAATTTATTTATAAATGTGTTACAAATCTATTTCGGAATGTCTCGTAGGATCCTTAACCAGGCAAACCAACCGATAATGCCAAGGGAAAAACAAAAGATAGTATGAAGAATGTTAACTGTGGCAGAAAATGAAGTATTATGTAAATCTGCAATAATTACAGCTTTACACGAATCGCAATCCAAGCATAATGAATCTGCTGAATTGTCCCATATCTTGCAATCTTTTTCTACATTGTTATAATATCTTGAAACCGTCCAAATAGTTGGTTTCTTGTAATCTAATCCACATGAAAGTGGTGGTTTGCAGCAACCCGACTGTTAAAAAAACCAATATTAGAATGAATAAAAGCAATTATATGATCTGGACTCACTAAAATACAAGTTTAATCAGACAAAGTTAAAATTAAATCTTAAATTTTCAAAAATGGAAGAAAATTGATCAAAAACAGAATACTAACCGGATTCAAACCGGTTCCTACTAGCTTAGTTTTGGTTTTAGTTGTAACTATTGTTTCTAAACCGATAAATGAATTGTTACCTAGATTTAACATTCATTTGTATAGCTTACGTACCTGAATAGGAGTTAGATTCATCTTATAAAACTCAGAAGCTGTCATGTTTTGGTTTAACTTGTTACAAACATTGTCCTTAACAAGACATCTTTAATGACCATTCTACGAACCCATCCTGAGTAATCGTCGAGCCTAAACTCATGGATTTTGGTCCCAGGGAACAACCTAGGATGGGTCTCCTTTTGGAGAAAGATAACGAAGACGGATTTAGCAACGACCACGAACATCCACAAGAAGAAGATGAAGAAGTGGATTCGAAATAGACAATCAGATTTGAAATAAGCTGCGTAGAATCCAGTGAAAGACATGGCGAGCAATGAAAAGCTGACGAAAATTCCTGGAGTTGTGGCAAACCGGTTACATTCATCGTTCTTGTAATGTAATGTTAGGACGGTTACAAACCAGAAAGTGGCTGTGACGAGGAAGATTGCGTTTGAGATCAAGAAAATGGTGTAGAATGGAAATGAAATTGTCTTGAACCATGATGATGATGAAGGTTCTTCTTTGTTTTGTCCTTCTTTATTTTTCATCATTATTGTGTTAATGTTGAAAACTTTGAGAGAGATAAAAATGGGTCAAATCTATTAAGAAGATAAATGATGAAGGAGTGAAGAGTTCGATGTTGACTTATTCCGCAAGATATGTTTAGGGTTTGTAGTTTTAGTTTGTGATTTAAGGAAACACATTAAACAGAAAGAAACCTAACAATAGATAAGCTTGTCTGTTTTCTTTTATTTGTGTGTTAGTTTGTTGTTGACCAGGTTGGTCAAATGGTCCATTAAAATTTTATAACTTCCCTAGAATATCTTTTTCACCTTTAAATACAAATGTAAATCAAGGTTATCAAAATATTTCCGAAAATATATTGAAAAAAAGAATATCAGAAAAACTACAACTACAAATTAATAATTAAAAATGATAGTACTAAAATAAAATAAGAAACAAAGGATGAAAACATGAACCAGACATAATTTTGTAAAATTGTTGAATACTTGTTTAATTTCATTAAATTTTTTCAGATGGTAATCGTCAAAACTATAAAATAAAATTATAACTTCCCTAGATTATCAAAATATTTCCGATAATCAAGATTTTCAAACTATAAAAAATTTTGTTACACGTGGACTCGGCATAGTCATTTCGAGAAAATATATATTTTTTAAATTATAACCAACTCAACCACCATGTTAAGTGCGTTAAACGAAGAGCAAAAATAAGCTCAAACCCCAAACCAGAGTTTGTGTGTTTTGCTCCATCCTTGTCGGCCATTATCATTAATTAAACTATATTTAAAAAATAACACAAACATGTTCCGTTAATTACAATAATATCGCCAAAAAATGTTCCTCAATTTCCCAAAGAAACTAAGTACGTTACTATAGCCAATTAACAATCCTAGCAAATAATTAATTGATTGATTTAACTAAAATTTTTAATAGTTATTTTTAAATAATATAATATTTCATGGACTTAGAGGTAGAGACTTGTTGTGAACTGGCCGTCTTCTTCTAAACTTTGGATAATCCATCGATAGATATTTCGATAGAGCATTCTTCTCTTCTTCTTCACTTAATTTCTTCTCTTCATCCTTAGATTTTCCTGAGAAAAAAATATAAACTAGAGTTAATATAAATCAGTTTGAAAATTTCCGAGAGATTTCGAATCTCTTAGTTTTATTTAAATATATTTATGTAGTTAGATGCTACAGCAAATCACTCATATTTATAACCAGCTACTAAAAAACAAAATTCTGAAGAAGAAGAAAAAAAAAACATTAAAACCCTTTTTGGATAAACCTTTTCGTCTGACAAGGTCAAAGATTCATGTGATCACATGTTTGGCTTAATTATAAATGTATTTTCTAGACTTCGTTTGACTATAGAAGTGTGCTCACATGAGTTTTTGCTAATTACCCATTTATTTTAGGAAAAAAATATCTGACTAGTTATATATTAAAAACAGCTTATGATTTCCAAATGATTGATTTACCAGAAGATGTGGCTCGAAGTTGTTTGCTTAAAGCTTCATGAACTGTTGACGTAATCACCTATTCATTTGCAGAAGAGAGAGAGAGAGATTTGATTAGAAACTTTCCATATATAATTAAAATTGGAGTTTTAAGGACGTGAATACACCAATCTCTTACATTTACATGTTCACTAGAGATGATCATGAGCTTCCGTGATGCCATTTTAATAACGATCTTTTCGCTTAAACCTGTATTGTAGTAACAAAAGTCAGTTAGTTCAACTAATTAGAAAAGAACATATTTTTGTTTTTTCAGAAGCAAGACTATATATCTAAGACTACATTATAGTTTCTGCCTCGAAAATCTTACAGACTTAATATTCAAAACTTTTCGGTTTAAGGAAAAAAAAAGAAAGAAAGAACTTAATCACCTTGGCTAGGAGATGAGTAGTGAGGGTTGAGTTGTAGAGAAGAAGTTGGAGTTAAAAGAAATAAAATAGCTAATGCACAAAGCAGGAAAGTGACTCTAATTAGCTTCATATTCTTCAAATGATTTTAGCTATATGAGAAGCTTTTTGTGCTATCTTTCTTTTTCTTCTTCTTCTCTTCTTTTATCTCAACCAAAAGGAACTTACACACACACGCACATATGTATGTATCTATCTATATACTTATATATTTATACTATATAATATATTAATGTGTGTATGTGACATAGAGAGTACACGAAACACAAAAGTTGGAGTTCCAAAACAGGTTGAAGATACGATTTATTAAGAATATATAAAAATTAAGGTTTAAAAAGGGGTTCACGCCATTGAGGCTCGTTCTCGGGGTTGTTTGTCTAGGGACAAACACAAGTTTGGCATCACACTTCATCAAACCTAATTTGTCGAGTCTTCGCCTTTCTGTCTTTCTTTTTTTGTCTCTTCCTCTTATATCCCACGTTCTTTATCCACCATTTTCCATTCAATTCTTCTGAAAAAAGGTTTTCCATATATATTATCATCTTATACAATGATATTATAGAAAGAGCCAGCCAATATTAAATCATCTCTGAGAAACCCTTCATCATCCATGTAAAATATTTTGTTGTACTGTTTTAGAAAATCGATTATGTCGCATCTCAGACGATCACATCCTATTGAGATGCTAGATCAGTATCATAATGATATTCAAAGCAAACTTTAACTTGTGTATATATGTTGTCGAAAAAAATTGTGCTAACGTGTTTAGTATGTAAAGTGCAAGCAAAATTTTGAGTCTTAAATATTTTGTTTTAGTATTTTTAATAACGTGTTTATTCTTGAAATAGCTCGATAGTTGATGCTTTTTTTCTAATAGAATATATTTTTCTTTACTTTAAGAGACCAAAAAAAAATCAAAGATTTACGTTCAAGTTACTAGAATATCGATTATATTAATTTACGCGTGCTTCTCTTAGCGAGTAGGTAGGTATAAACAAAGTTGTTGAGAGTACCACATCATATTTGCCTAATCCATTTGCTCTTTTTCCTTATCTTTTCTCTCACTTTTTGGACATTCACACGCCTAAGCTACTTACATAAAAGCGTAACCCTGTGAAGATGAGAACATCACTTTCTAGTTTACTACAAAACACCTTTGCTAATAGCATCATTGATCTTATCACGTCTTCAAATGTTTCAACTACAAATACTATGATCCAATGGTTTTTTCAACTGAACCCTATATATGGGTCAAAACCAATGATCGAATTGAAAAAGAAGAGAAGGATGATGCATACAAGAATTAACGAGGTTCGGCAAAATGCTTATGTTCTCAAACCAACAATTAGATTCACTTAGACAATCATACAAGAAAAATTTTATCTAATTGGAATTACACGACACTAAGACACCCCTTAGTTCTTCACCAAACAATATATAGCTACACACAGTTGTTGGAACAACCAGACCTGTGTTCCCACAAATTACTTAACTTGTCTACCAAAACACCGAAACAATTGACAAGATTTTCTCTCTATTTTCGGCTATCTCTAGCAGCATACTCCCCCTTGTATATATACTCATATACTTATGAGATATGCCTCCCTAAATTTATCAACAAAAAGAAATTTATCCTTTTAAAATAAAAGGAATAAATCTTCAAGAATATCTTCTCAAATCTTCTCCAAGTATATCTCGATCTTCAGAATCTCGTGCCTTTATCCATGATTAATTAACCCACATCATTAATCTTTGCTTGCCACTTCCAGGTCGCTTCTATCCACGTCATCTTCTACTGATTTGTTGCAGTGTTTCAGGAAGAGACATATCACTCCTTGTTCCCACAAGTCGTGTCATGAAGCTTGCTCTTTCACGAGTTTCACCATATACAAAAACCGTTTCTGGTTCTTTCTTGGTATAATATCCAATTTGTTAGATGTTTCGAAAACTAGTTTGGATTTTGACCTAAAATCTACTTAATTATATTAGAAAAAAAGAACTAGTTAATTACAATTTAGCCTTCTCAATACAGGATCATGAATTTTATGTTTTTGAAAACAAATCAAGATCAGATATGCTATGAGGTTTATAAGACTAAACCAACTAGACAATACTAAGTAAAACCTGCCAAATCTGTTCCTTTTTGTGATTAGAAAGTGAAGAAGTTTAGAAAACAGAAGAATAAGATGATGAATATTGTTCTTATTTTATTCTCTCATAACGTTACAACTTGCATTGTTATGCTTTACATAGGTTCATTACACAAAACCCTAAAAGCATGATTTCTAGATAAGATCACAGCTGTTCGTACTTATCACACGGTAATTTTATTCAAAAGATCATATTTGTTGCTTGTCTTGATCCTAAAATTCGTATTGCAAGCTGTCTTCATTCTCTTTTTTTGTCTTTTTCATCTTTCAACCGTTGCATCTTTGAAGCAGGAAAACCCTCTGAATGAGATGGCGGCTTTGTTTCATTTTGAGAAGTTGCAGAAACTGTGTCGTTTTGACAGAGAGATTGCTTTGTTTTGTTGATAGAGGGTTTGCTCTGATAGCCTCTCTCAAACATGGTGTGGGTGGCTCAGCTACACCAATTTTGAAGCAGAGAGTACTGAAGGTAGCAAAAGGCAATGATTTAGTGAAGATGTCGGCAATCTGGTGATGAGACGGAATGTGCGTCACAACCAGCACACCTAATGCTACTTTTTCTCTGACATAATGGTGATTTTTTTCAAAGTGCTTAGTTTAGGAATGAAAAGCTGGGTTAGCAGTGAGATAAACAGCTGACAAATTATCATAGTACAAGAGTGGAGTTTCAAGTCAAGGAACTCCAAATTGTTTTGGGAAAGAGGTTATCCACATTAATTTTGAGGCAGTTTCAGAGAAGGATCTATACTCAGCTTCTATTGAGCTTTTGGATACTATAGGTTGCTTCTTTCAAGACCAAGATATCAAGTTATCTCCAAGATAGGTGCAGAATCCCCGGTTGATCGTCTAATCTCTGTACAACCAGCAACGTCGCTATTGCTGTAGGAACTTACTGTGCATGTTGTGTTATTGCTGAAACTTATTTCCATTGTGATTGTTCTTTTGACGTATCTCAAGATTATTTTGAGACGATTATAGTCAGATAGAGTTGGAGCATGCATCTTTTAACACACAAAATTCACCAAAAACTGAAGATTAGGTTTTGTAAGAGTTAAAAACTGAAGCTTACCCGCAAGACTCCTAAAATAAGTAGGATTTTCAAACAGTTTGTCTTGTCCTGACACTTTGTGTAACTGAATAGGGAGAGGTGTTCGCATTGAAGAACAATTGTCCATTGCAGCAACTGATATAAGATCCTCTGCATATTTTGTTGAGACAGAAACAAGCATTTTGTATGAAACTGAGCTTGTATGTCAAGAAAATAATGCAACTGCTCTATGTCTTTCATTCTAAACTGATTGTTCAACTCTGTCAATAGACTTTACATTATTTCAGAATCATTACATGTTATGGCCATGTCATCCACATACAGAAGTAGCAAGATAATGTCTTTGTCTTTTCTATAGATGAATAATGATGGATCCGAAATGCTGCATGTAAAACCAAATTCCACCAGAAAATTACTGAGCTTATCAAACCATGCCCTTGGAGACTGTTTCAGACCATATAATGATTTTTGGAGATGACATTTATGATTAGGGTGTATTTTATCAACAAACCATGCATGTTGTCTCATGTAAACCATTTCAGTTAGTCACCGATGTAGAAATGCATTTCAAATATCCATCTGTTTGATATTCCACTTTATTATTGTTGCCAAGTGAAGCACAAGTCTGACAGTTGCTGACCTTACCATTGGGCTGCATGTCTCTGGGTAGTCAATTCCCTCTTCATGATCAAAACCTTGGGAAACTAAATGAGCTTTGAGTTTATACAATGTTTTATCTGCGTTTAATTTTGTTCTAAAAACCCACTTACTTCCCAGTACATTCATGTCTGGTGTATTGGGCACTAATGACCAAGTTTGTGTTTTTGTACAGTTTTCTATCTCTTCTTTCATAGCATGATTCCAACATGGATGTTTTAATGCTTGAGAGACCTTTTTTGGTTTTGGAAAAACCACTTTGTGAGTCAGCAAAACAAACCGTGGATTAGGCTTCACTTTACATGTTCTTGATCTTGTGACCATGGAATGAGTAGACGCCTCTTTAGTTGAGTTTAAATCTTCTAAATCATTGGTTGAAGAATGAAAGTTGTTGCCTATAGGAACAAGTTCTATGCTTGCCATACACCCAGAACTTTCATTTTTAACTATGATATGAGATTTAAAACTAGAAATTGGAGATATAAGCCTTTGAGTAGAGGTTGTAGTTTCTAAGATTTGTTGTGTTTTGCAGAGTTATTTTCAGAGGTTGACTATAATGATGGAGACTCTAACTGAGTTGGTGTTGACTGAATGGGGACAGCCTGATTCACACCAGTAAAAATTGTACTTGCAGGCAACTGATTCTCCAATATTTTAGTTGGAGTAACTTCTTCTGAGCAATCTGCTCCACATGACCAACCCTGTTACCAAGCTTTCATGAGAGTCGTTGATGGTTTGCTCTACAAGGACCGATATGGATCTGGAAAAATGAAGCTTTTTTCATCAAAAATTACATTGCGACTGATGTACACACGTTCAGTAGGTGGGTATAGACATCTATAACCTTTGTACTTCTTATTGTAGCCAAGAAAAATACATTTCAGAGACTTAGGATCGAACTTGTTGTCATAATCTCTCAATGTGGGAAATCATGCACATCTGAATGTTCTTAGAGAGGAGTATACTATTACTTGATTATTTAACATCTCAAAAGGACTCTTTGATCTTGATTGACTGAAGATGGCAGTAGATTTATCAAGAAATTAGAAGTGAAAAAAGCTTCCAGCCAGAACTTGTGAGGCAACCTGCTTTGAAATAGCATTGAGAGACCAAGTTCAGTAATGTGGTGATGTTTTCTCTCAGCTAAACCATTTTGTTGGGGCGTGGGTGGACAAGACATGAAAATTTTTATACCATTTTGTTCCATATGCATCAAAAACTGTTTATTGACAAATTCTCCTCCTCTGTGGCTTTGAAAAATACCAATCTTGGAGTTATATTGAGTTTCAACCAGTTTCTGAAACTTACGAAAGGTTAAGTAAAACTCTGATTTGAACTTTAATTGATAGAACCAGGTAAACCTTGAGTAATTATCTATAAGAATTACATAATATCGAAAACTTTAAGCAGATACAACTGGTGCAGGTCCCCATAGATCACAATGAATCCTTTCTAGAGGATTCGATGCACATAAACTAGAAGTAGAAAAAGCTAAAAGATTACTCTTTCCTAAATAACAGGCTTCACACTTTATAGGCATGTGCTTCTTGGTTTCCTTGTCCTTTACATGAACTTCATTAGAATCAAACTTAAAAGAACATAGGTAATCTGAAGTGAGCTTTGACACAGAGAGAAGAGGTTTAGCGATGTCAGCACATACTAGTACATCTTTAAGAGGTAAGTTACCTGTGGTGGAGGGAAGATTTGCAAACCCAATATGCGTGATAGGCAAGAATGAGCTGTCACCTATCATGACAGTGTCTGACCCTTGATATGGCTGAGACTGATTCAATCTCTGAGTTGAGTTAGTGATGTGAGTAGTGGCTCCTGTGTCTGGATACCATTCATGCCCTGAGATTTCAGTAACATTCATAATATGTAGAGCAGCTAAAGCTGCAGGTATTTTATTAGCTTGATAGGAGTTATCAAAACGATGCCAACACTTGAAGGCATGGTGTTCTGTTTTCCCACAAATTTGACACATTGGTCTATCATCACTACTATAAGAACTCTGTGACCTAGTTGAGGAGATTTGGTTATGAAAGCCACGTCCACGGGTTGAGAAAGATCCTTTTCTTCTTCCTCGGTTGCTGCCAAATATGTTGTTTCCTCTTCCTCTACTGATGTCATCATAATACTCTTTGTTGTTGGATCTGACGACATTAAAAGCAAGGTGAGGTGAAATTGTAAGGCCTGCTTCATATCCTTGGATTCTATTGTCAAAGTTTATAAGTTTTGGCACCACATCTTCGAACATTGGAGTTTGGCCAGAATCCATTAAGCCTTCAATACTTGTTTTTATTGGTTCATATTCACATCCCAGACCATGCAAAGCAGCAAAAATCTTCATCTGCTCGCTAACAGGACTACCAATAGATGATAGCTGGTCACACACATCCTTTATTTCCTTTAGATATACTGCCATTTCTTAGTCATTCTTGGTGATTGTTTGAAGATTCCTCTGCAGCTCAAAGAGTCTTGAGGATGAAACCATCTTAAAATGATTAGCTAGAGTTATCCAAACATCTCTTGAGGTAGATGCATTGACCACCACGCTGAGAATGTCTTCAGAAAACGAGCGAAGAAGTCATGACTTCACTATCTGGTCAGTGCGAACCCACTGAGAAAAATATGGATTTGATGTGTTGTTGATTCTTTCGTCGATGGTTGGAACTTGCATCATTTGGTCTGGTTGTGGTGTTCCTCCATTGATAAAACCCATAAGACCTTGCCCTGACAGAAACGTTTTGAACTGTGACTTCTATAAGATGTAATTTCTTTCGGTTAATCTTATGGTGACACAATTGGTGATATTTAGTGTTTGTTAAGAGTAAGTTTCAAGAGCCATGACACTGATATTACGAAGAAGTTTAGAAAACAGAGGAAGGAGATAATGAATATTGTTCTTATTTCATTCTCTCATAACGTTACAACTTGCATTGTTATGCTTTACATAGCCTCATTACACAAAACCCTAACATCATGATTTCTAGATAAGATCACAGCTGTTCTTACTTTATCACATGGTAATTTTTATTCAAAAAAAAAATTTATTGCTTGTCTTGATCCTGAAATTCGTACTGCAAGCTGTCTTTTTTTCTTTTCTTTGTTTTTTTTTAGCTTTTGACTGTTGCATTTTCACAGTAGAAAAACCCTTTGAATGAGCTAGCGGCTTTGTTTCATTTTGAGAAATTGCATAAATTGTGTCGTTTTGAGAGAGATTGCTCTGTTTCTGTTGACACAAAGGATTTGCTCAAATAATTTGCATTTAATAATACTATATGAGGCCAATCAGCAAAGTCTACTAATTATGATAGGTTTGGATTATATTTCTAATCACAATCATCAACCTCGTGCGACCAACGGATAATTAACCACTAATTCAAATTATGACTAAAAATTTACATGAATAACCAATCATTCATATTCTGTTAAATACTGCAAGTCCCAATCGTAAGTCATCAATATAGATAATCACTAGTACGTCAAATAAATAGCGGACCAATGAAATAATAAAAACATTTGAACTGAAAAAAAACATAAAAATATGATAAAAGCTAAACATAAATAGAAAAAAACTTATTTTATATAATTGATATACTTAGTCATAGGTATATTAAGAACAGCGAGACAATGGTCTTGAAATCACTGAGTCGTCGAGACACATGTCTTGGAACATGGAAAAGAAGTTGACCCAAGTTGCTGAAAGGTTTGACCAAAATGACATTGAATTGTGGGAAAATACTTGAAACCATAAATGAAATTAACAGACTGTAACAGAACTAACATATACATGAATGAAAAAAACAAATTATAATAAACGCATCGATTACATAAACCCAACCAAACCAATCTCAAAAGCCCTAAACTGTTAACCCAAAAATTAAACTAACCAAAATGCCAAATACACACCATGGCATAACTATAAAAATCACTCACCCTAAAAAAAGAGAAAAAATTATTTACTTTCCGTATTAAAAGAGCCAAAAACACACTCACAATTAAAGAAAATACTGTAAATTTTCATAAATCCTCCTTCTTCTTCCCCTGTGCTTCAAAGTGAAAAGCTTAAGGACTAAATTATGGAGAAAGAGACATCAAGAGAATCTACAGCAGAGAAGAACATGTCTCCATCCTTTTTGTCTTCTCTTGTCAGCTTTAGCCATTCTTACAGGACTACTGTTCCATTCTGACTGCAATCTGCAACACAAAATCATCAAAATTTAGCAAAAGTTTCTCTCTTTTAAAAGTCTCACAAAGTGATGAGATGAAACCAAAGCAAATACATTGGGAAAGCAAAGGATCTTCCACTGGTTGTGCTTGCATCAGATCGAACAGAGAGGCTTCCAGAGAATGCAATTGGTCCTGAGTATGTTATATGACCTGAAATTGATACTGATTCTACTGCTGAGAAACTTGTCTCTCCAAATCCGCTTGGGAAAAGTTTATCGTCTTCGTAAGAGTCTTGTAGTAAGAGGTTTGGTTGTTGATTCTCCGTTTCAGATTTTTCAAGGTCTTTGCAAGTTATGTTAGGTTCTTGAGAGGTTGTTGTAGAAACAGAGGAAAGCATCTCCTCTGCTCTTTCTGGCTCATCAGTTTTCTCAAGCTCTGTTTCGAGAATTGTGGTTTCTAAGCTTCTTTCTTCCTTATCCTACAGTCACACATTAGAAAGTTAGAAACTTTGGATTAAAAAACTGAAACTTTATTTGATGGTGTAGATTGATGAAATGTAGTGCCTGAAGCTGAGGAGGAGATTGTTCTTCAGGTCTATCGCCATTGTCGATGCTGTTGAGAGATTTTTGTTCATCTTCCCTTGATAGAATATCTCCCAAGGTTAAAGATTCCGTTAAAATATCTTCTGATGAAATAACCACTTCGTCCTTGGAGTTCTCATCCGGTTCAATTTCAAGAGAACCTTCAAATGGATTTAACGCATGCGTAGGCGAATCCTTGACTTGCTCCATCACAATCATATCCTCTTGGTTGCAATTGTTAGAACCTTCAGCATCAGCAAAATCTTCTCTTGAAGATTCTTCAACATCTTGGTCTATCTTATGCCCCTTACAAAGCTCAGAATCATCAACCTTACCATTGCTGTCATCCAAGTACTTAGTTTCTAAAGGATTCACATTTGCTTTCCCTGCTTTCATCAAATCCTCTGAGCTACATTTAACAGAATCCTTCTCTCCGAATAAGAACTTCTCCTGAACAGGCACACCTTCATCGACGCATATATCTTTTACGATATGGAAAGTGTTCTCCTTGTAACAAACTACAATCTCCGGTAGATTACAGGCTGTAACGTTCTTGTCCATGTAGAAAACCGGATCAACTTTCTCGAGGGAATCCCCATTTGCAACAATAACATGACTAGTATCTGTAATTTTCTTTCCAGCTTCATTAGAGTCTCCACAAGAATGAGATTCCAAAATGTTTCCATCAATCTCTTTGTCCCAATCGTCTCCGCTTCTTGTATCATAGAACAACTCACACACACTGTTGTTGTTCTTTCCATTCTCTAGGATCTTTACCTCTGCATCTTCCCAATTCTCTTCAACGCATTGATGAAGCTTAGACTCATCTTTACAACTCTCTACCGAGTTACCAAGCGCATGATCATTTTCTACAAATGAAAAAACCACTTAAAGATCATAAAAGCAATACAGCTACACACTTAAAGATCCGAGGCTAAAAGATTCAAAAGCTAAAGCCTTAATACCTGCTCTCATCGTTCTAAGAGAGTAAATCTTGGATAAAGAGAAGAGTTCTTCAACAAACCAGTGCTATATCTTCAAGCACCAGTCGTGACAAATGATCTACATATCAAAAGGAAAAATCTTTATCAATCAGGACCCATAGAAAAGAACCAGAGAACAAGAATGAAGTTGCAAAGAGAAGACAAGTATAAGCAAACTTCATTCCAGAGAATAGAATGTATTTATCTATCAGCTAATATCAAAAGTTAGATATAGAAGCAACCTCTATATGAAGAGTTGTTCAATGAAGCAATGGGCCAAGAAGATTGTGACAGAAACAAACATTACATACATACATAACTTAACATATGGTAAGTCACTCATGTGAAAGATTCTTTTCTTATTTTCTCAAGTCCAAAAACAAAATCATCATGAAGTTTAAACAGATAATAAAACAGTAAAAAAAGATGTAAACTACCACTACAATGACCACTTTCCAACTTTTTGCTAATTTAAATAAAAAGCTGTAATGCCATCGTTATACGCAAGATTTTTTTTCAAAAAAGGCTAACTTAATCTGGATTACTTATAACAATTGATTTGTTACAATTTTTGAATCAATGATATGTATAAAATCATAGTTACACAAATGTGGCAAAGTTTTACCAATAAGCAAGGAATGAAGAATCTTTAGCAATGTTATAAGAAAGAGGAAAAAAATGGGACAAAAGAAGAAAGCTTTAAACTTTACACACAAAGCTTACACAAGCTTTTGTTTCAAACAGCTGCAATGCAATCAAATCAATCACATAATTTTAAAACAAAATTATTGGATAAGAACTATTAGAATTTTTCTCTACTCTCTTTCATAGGAATATCAATAAACAATTGGAATTTGCAGGTTAGAAGAATCTAGAACTGAAAAATCCCAGAAAACAAAAAGATTAATACCCTAATAGAAACAAAAATCAAAAATAGAGGAATATAAAAAGATCCAAATGAAAAAGCATAAACATGAATCAAAGATTAAAACTTTAAGAAGAACTTTTTCTAAGAACAGTGAAGAAGGAAGTGCAAACTACAAAAACAAAATCTTACTTGATCACAGCAGATACAGAGACTCTCAACCTTCTTCCTCCATTAACTTTGACCTTCAAAAATTAACAATAAAAAAAACTGTTACAAACAAGTGATCATAAACCCTAATATGTTGATTTGGGATCACTAACAAAAACAAAAAATCCAACCTTTGAGAAGAAAAGCCAGATAATTTTTTGGGTTGTTAATGAAAATAAAAATTTCGAAAACATATAAAAGGGAGGTTCAAAGGTTAATTAAAAACCACTATCAATGCAATTAATTTAATGCAACCATTTATTAGAAAACGGTAAAGGTTTTTTCATACTAATATGATGAAGCAAAATAAAATAGAAACCTTTTCTTTCTCTGTATCCGGAAAAAAAATCAAAACTTTCTTCAAATCTTAATACTCTGTAATCAATGATGAATGGTGTGAAGTAGTAGGAAAAGTTTCACTTACAAAGTACTCTGTAATCTCTTCATTTTCCTGGGAGAACTGAAAACTTTCTCGGAAAATCGGAAATTTTTAATAATCATGAGATCATCAGTAGAAATCGTATAAGATCGAGATCACTCTTTTGTTTCTGTTTCTAGTGTCTGAAGTAAAGAGGAAAGATGGAAACTTTTTTCTCGGAGAAAGGGGAAAAAGATCGGATTTTTGGTTTTGATTTTCCCGGAAAATAAAGAGGCGCTTCAAAAGGAAGAAGAAGAAGAAGAAAAGCTCAGAGCTTTGGAGAAATCGGATCTATGAAACGGAACCCTAGAGAGAGAGATTTTTCTCTCGTGGATTTGACTTTTTATTTTTCGGGATTTCAGATTATGAAAATAAAAAAAAGTTTTTGGATTTATAAAGAAAACAATAAAAAGTCAACTATCTGCCAAAAGAATTTGGCGAGGCGGTTCATATTTTGTCTCTTCTCTTTTTTTTTTTCTGCTTTAAGTTTCTTTCTTTAATAATATGAAATTCCTAAGTTTTAAAATTTTGTTTTTGAGTTATTGTCTTAATGAAAACAGGTTGTGTCCAATTTGCTGTTTTTTTCTTTACTTTATTTTGATCTGTTTATTTTTATGTGTATAGTGGTTCATATAGTATCCATGAAAATGCTATAGACGTGAGTTCTAAGTCACACCATTCTTTTGTTTCATAAATTTCTTGTTGCCAATTTTTTTTCCCACATATTTCTTATGACTTCATAGATATATATAATCTAAAGCATTTTTTATTTGTTGATAAATCTAAAACATTTTAAATTACAGAAACAAGAAACAAGATTTTATAAAATATGAGTGTTCTTATCCATTAAACGTAGGCTGTAAAATTAACTTTATCACCGTACGTCGCGTTACACTCGATAAACTATCTAATTCGTGTTTTACTATTTTAATTATATTTTTAAAATCATTGTTTAGGGATCGGGAAAAAGGATGATTCTCGAAGTTAAACAACCACAGTTAAGTGACACGTGTGCACCAAATATTACCTGTGCAGCTTAAACTGATGAAATTAGAAAGCTTATTTCGTCGTTATGTCAAACAGAATTTGTTTTTTAAACTAAAAAAAAAAGGAAAAGTTGCGTACGTGGAGGTGTTTTGTATTAGTATAGTCCAGCTAATGTGTACCGTACGATCTTAGCTCGCTTCTGCGTGTGCCAGCGTGTTATTAACTGTTCCTACTAATCGACGGCTTTGTTCCGTTGGCCAGTTGGCCCTACGTTTCTATCTCCAATTAATTAAAAGAACAAAGACTTCCTCAATTTCTAAAAAAATGATTTTTTACTTTTTTTGTATTTATTTTGATTGATAATTGCAAACATCAAAATGCGATGATGATTACAATTAGTTCATAATTATTACAATTTTTTTGGTGGGAGAAAATAATATATTTATAAATAATAATCATTGTTTTTAAATTTGTGTAAAAACTCCTAAACATCAATCTTAGTATAGTTTTTTAGTTGTCATCAATTCTTTTCTTAGTATAGTTTTTATTATTTTTTATTATTTTATGTATTGCCACTTGCCAACACTTTCTTAGTTCAAATTAAATACTAGTACTAGACTACTAGTTGATTTTTAGGTTCCCATTTCATGTTGTGTGATATCTAATGTAGCAACTAGCAAGGAAAATATTATAGTTGGTGAACCCTCTCTACATTAAATTATTTAATACAAGATCATTTAAGTAATGGTATTTTAAGAAAATAAATAAAACGTTGAAGAATAGTTTGGAACAAGAAGTAAAAAAAATGAATGATTGTTCGTTCAAAAATAATAGATTATCTCCACAAATTTAAGGCGAAATGGTTTTGAATAAATATGACAATATTAATAGGTGCATGCATTAGCTCATGTCATCTATTTGTTTTTTTTTTAATTCTCTATAAAATGCGCAGAAGTCACGTTATTTACAATTCCCCAGATTCTACGTGATTTAGTTTTCTAACTTACCGGAGTTTCATATAACTTTTGAATTGATTATTTTATGTACGTATAAGTTCTTATAAAAAAAGACTTCTTATTCCAATAGGCAAATACAAACACAAACACAAGTAGCTCAAAGTATAAATCATCAGAAAACGATATGCTAATATAATTAATGTAGTCGAATAAAATGTTAGTGTTATTTATTTTCATACTTTTGGTTAGAAAACTTCAAAACATTTGCTTTGAAAAGAGATAGAATGGATAACTAAAAACTGCGATTACTCGTAGATTCTTAAAAAATAAAAATATTTACATGGTCTAAATTAATTATCGAATCATATATGTTCTCCGCTCCCAAGTTCAAAATTCACTTTTCAATAAATTTTACATCGACAAGATAATCAAGTTCACGAGTTTACTCATTGCCAACTACTTTTGAAATTGTAATTTGTGAGAAACCATAAAACTCAAAACGAATTTCTGATCTTAAGCTCAATTAAAGTCAACTATGACTGTGACTTATAAAGATATTAAAGTGACATTTTTGGAAACTCTCTCAAGTCTCAGCAATGAAAAGAGACAAACAAAACTCAACTCAACTTCTGTTTTATTCTACATTTCTCATATATGGTCTTTAGTTGTCTTTCCATGTGTCATTCTGAATTTAGTTGTAACAGTTGAAAAT
Organism: Cardamine chenopodiifolia; assembly: GCA_963922655.1. Lineage (NCBI taxonomy): Eukaryota > Viridiplantae > Streptophyta > Magnoliopsida > Brassicales > Brassicaceae > Cardamine > Cardamine chenopodiifolia. The sequence continues at coordinate 11,579,687 of OZ000476.1, read as the reverse complement.
TGATAATTGGAAATTATCTAAACCCATAATCAAATGATAGATTCTGAATCAGTAAACCAAAAACTAAGATCTTAAATATGTTTTATGGATCTCACAGATCATGTGAAATCGTTTGGCTTCCCAACATTGATGCTCTGTTCAGCCAAGAACTCTGTAATGGCCTTCTTTTGCCATCCTTTGAAGCTCCTACAATAAAGAAAACAAAACCTTTTACTTGTAATCTGATGCGCGAGGATCAAGAAGGCAAATAATATCAGGAGGAGAATGAATTTAGACTTTACTTGTGGTCAAGATGAGCAATGATCTCGCCTCCCGGGAATGCTGTTTTAGTAGCTTCAAATGCTGCTTTAATTGATCGTCTCCAAGTTCCACCAATGTGATCTCTCCAGGCTTTGGTTTGGTTTGAGTTGGATCTTCCATTGGTAATGAGTATCTGGAAAGTAAATGGCCTACCCAAATATCGCCTTTCCTGATGAACGCAACCACAAAAATAAGTCAGACAAAAGACCGCATTCAATGTTATGCGGGGAGTTCTTGACAACTGACAAAGCTATATCCATGTGACGAGGCGCATAATGTTCACCTCCATTCCCTAAAAGAACTTTCCTCTTTCCGGTGTCACTGTCCACCAAAAATGGATTCACATTAGTTAAGATTGATACTAGTTTTTCTTTTTATGACGAGGTAATGATTAAGCCCCCATGGATATTTACCTGTTCCAGTTCCCCACGGCTTCACCGCCTCCTAGCCGAAGTCCTTCCCACATAACTAAATCACAAAACACAAAATAATTATTACTAAATGGAAGCAAGCTTTTAGATATTGAAAAGTAAATTTTCCTATATACCCGAATCATTCATGATATAGACTAAAAGTTAATGGCAAGTCATTGAGCCTCGAAAGTTGTTTGTTACTCACAATGATGATTAGAAACAAACTAGAAAATCCACAGGAAGCAACAAGAAACAAGCACAACAACCTTCTTCTATCTCCTGAAACCATTTAAAGTAACAAACTTTTTACACTTACAAGAGCCATGACTTGAGCCGCGTCTTGTCTTTTCCAATATTCTGAAGCACCCTCCCATCATCTACCAATACAAGAAGAGAGACAAAACCCAAAAGGCTTAAACAAGAGAAGAATCAAATCAGTCACTTCTTTGGAGTTGTGGGCTTACAAAGAGAGGTTTTGTACCTAGGGTCAATAAACAATAACCACAATAGAGTTAAGGTCATTGTCAAGAGTCACATGTGAGAGAGTAGTATATGAGAATATCGTGAGTCATGAGAGGGGGGTAAGAAGTAACAAGAAAGTTGTATTGGGGAGGGAAGAGACTTCCTAAAGCATTTCTCTCACTTTGTAACATGATTCTCATTAAATATAAAGGGATCAAACCCATCTTTTAATCGTTCTGCCTAAGCTGTTCATAAGTTGTAACAACTTGGTATCAGAGCACTACGAGACTGGGAGAATGACACCTAAAGGAGAAGCTTCTAAAAACCATGAGTCCTTAGTCCTGGCAATAGAGAGTTTACAGAAGGACAGAGAGAGACTTGCTACTTTGGAGGACAACATGAAAGAGATGAAGCAACAGATGGGAAAGTTGGATATCCTGGAACGCTGGGAAAAACGAATGTTGGAGGAAGAGCGGCGTTCAATGGTGTCTGGGAAACAAGTTCAGGAGGACATCGGAACGTCAGGAGTGTTAGCCAGCCACGAAGAAGGATCGCAAAAACGGAGTAACACAGGTTCGCGACGTCGAGAAACGAAATCTCCGGAAAGGAACAAACCCTTGACGAGAAAGATTGAGATTCCGGTTTTCGAAGGAGAAAATGTCGAGAGTTGGGTATTACGGGTTGAGCAATACTTTGAGTTGGGTTATTTCACCGAGGAAGAAAAGTTGAAAGCGGTGAGAATGTGCTTCGACGGAAAAGCGTTGACGTGGTACCGCTGGGAACGAGACCGGAATCCATTCTTAAACTGGGAACAAATGAAAAACAGAGTTTTGGACAACTTCTCTCTAGCCCAGGATCTGACTCCAGGTGAACGGCTAATCACCCTCCGGTAGGACGACACGACAGTGAAGTTCTGTAAGGACTTCATCGCCTTAGCCTCAAACGCGCCCGATATACCGGAAAATGTCTTGGAGATGGCCTTTATGACGGGGATGAAACCAAAAACCAGAGCTGGAGTTCGAATGTTTGAGCCGAGAAACCTTAAAAAAGTGATGAGTCTGGCAAAAATGGTGGAAGATTGGACCGATCACGAGGACGCACCGTCAGAGAATGTCGAGTGTATTATGAGCATGTCGGCGCGTCTGTCGAGTGGAAGATACTCGGACACGTACGCACTTGGGGACCATGGGCAGGGGGGAGGGGCATTTTTGTCCAAGCAACAATCACTAAAGGGACAAGAGAACCAAATGATGCAGTTTCGTAGTCCAAGAGAGAGAAACTTCTCGAACCCAACAAGGGTGAACGAGCTTCGCCGTACGCCATATTGCCGGCTATCGGAAAACGAGAAGAATGACCGGTGAGCCAAGGGCTTGTGCTTCAAATGCGATGAAATGTACCACGCCGGTCACCAGTGTCGCCTGAAGGAGCTGCAAGTCATCGTGATGAAAGAGGACGGTACAGAGAGCGAGTGGCGAAAGGAAGAAGAAGAGGAGGGAGCCGAAATTACCGAGGAAATCGCCGAACTCGCGAAATTATCGCTCAACTCCAAGGTTAGCTACTCCTCACCGAGAACGATGAAACTAAAGGGTGAAGTGCAGGGGAGAGGAGTCGTAGTTTTAATCGACAGCGGTGCTTCACACAACTTCATCTCTAACAAAGTGGTTCAGAAATTAAGGCTTACCACCACCGGAAGAAACAAATATGGGGTGTTGATGGGCACGGGTCTGACGGTGAAAGGGAAAGGTGTCTGCCATCACATAAGCTTGAAATTGTCAGAGCATCTGGTGAAGTCGAGCTTTCTACCGCTGGAACTGGGAGGTGCCGACGTGATTCTGGGGATGCAGTGGCTAGAGACGCTGGGGGAGATGAAAGTTAATTGGAAGCAGCAGGTGATGAGGTTTACAGTTGAGGGAGAATGGGTGACTCTTTGAGGGGATCCAAGCCTCTGCAACTCTGCTGTTTCATTGAGGTGCTTGTGGAAAACACTACAACGTGAAGGAGAAGGGATTTGGATTGAATGTGGAGTGATGCAAACATGAGAGATGGAAGGAAGTTTAACCGCTCCAAGAATATTACATGTGTTGGAGAGGCACTCCCAGGTGTTCGAAGAGCCACAAGGTCTGCCCCCATCACGTGGGAAAGAACATGCCATCATCTTGAAACCGAGCACAGAATTGGTGAATGTCAGGCCATTCCGCTATCCTCAGATACAGAAGGAATAGATAGAGAGACAAATCAAAGTAATGCTAGCAGTAGGAATCATCAGGGAGAGCGGAAGTCCTTTTTCGAGCTCGGTTTTACTGGTAAGGAAAAAGGATAAAAGCTGGCGATTCTGTGTGGATTATCGCGCCCTCAACAAAGTAACAGTGGCTGATAGCTACCTGATTCCAATGATAGACCAACTTCTAGACGAGCTAAAGGGCCCGGAGGTGTTCTCCAAGTTGGACTTGCGATCTGGCTACCACTAGATTCGAGTTAAGGAAGAAGATGTTCTGAAAACCACATTCCGCACGCACGATGGATATTACGAGTTCCGGATCATGCTGTTCGGCTTGACTAACGCCCCAACCACCTTCCAGTCTTTAATGAACCAAGTATTTAGACCATATCTCCGCAAATTCGTATTAGTTTTTTTTTATGATATTTTGGTTTACAGTAGAGACATGGAGGAACATAGGGAATAATTGGAGAAGGTGTTGCAGGTCTTACAAGAACACTAGTTCTACGCCAATCACGGAAAGTGTCAGTTTGGAAGCCGCCAAGTTGAGTACTTGGGGTATGTTATCTCAACAGAAGGGTTGGCGACTGATAAAGGGAAGCTGGAGGCGATGTCAAGCTGGCAGACTCCCAGGAACATTAAGGAGTTGCGAGGATTCCTAGGGCTCACTGGTTATTACCGTTGCTTTGTGAAAGACTATGAAGCCATTGCGCGTCCTCTAACAGATTTGTTGAAGAAGGAACAATTTCAATGGAGTGATAGCGGAACTGAGGCTTTTAAAAGGTTGAAGGTGGCTATGACTACTGTTCCGGTCTTAGCCTTACCGGACTTTACAGCAACTTTCGTGGTAGAATCAGACGCATTAGATACGGGATTGGGAGCTGTGCTGATGCAATGTCACAAACCAATTGCCTACTTAGCCAAGCTCTAACTGACAGACAAAGGATGAAGTCAATCTATGAACGAGAGCTCATGGTTATTGTGCTGACAATACAGAAATGGCGCCATTATTTGCTGGGACAAAAATTGTTGGTTCGGACGGACCAGAAAAGCCTGAAGTTTCTGATGGAACAAAGAGAGATCAACTTGGAATATCATAAATGGTTGACAAAATTGTTGGGATTCGATTTTGATATTCAATACAGGCCAGGACTAGAAAACAAAGCTACAGATGCCCTGTCCCAAAAAAATGCAATGCCGGTGTTATTGGCTCTAACAGTTCCAGCTGCGATTCAGCTCGAGGAGATCTGCAGTGAAGTGGATAAGGATGCAGAATTAAAGAAAATAATCGCTGACCTCCAAAAATATCCAACACTACAACCTGACTACTCCCTAATATAAGGCCGACTCTTAAGACAAGGGAAATTGGTCATTCCTAAACAGTCTAGGCTGACAGGAATAATCATGGAGGAATTTCATAATGGAAAAATGGGGGGCCATGGAGGAGTGTTGAAAACACAAAAAAGAATCAGTGAACTATTCTACTGGGAGGGGATGATGACTGATATAAGAAGGTATGTAGCAGCTTTCATGGTGTGTCAAAGACACAAGTACTCCACTCTAGCTCCAGGGGGTATGCTCCAACCTCTGCCAATTCCGGACAAGGTTTGGGAGGATATCTCCATGGATTTCGTGGAAGGATTACCCAGCTCAGCAAGGTACAATGCAGTGCTAGTAGTTGTGGATAGGCTGACTAAATATGCACACTTTATAGGCCTGAAAAATCCTTTCACAACTACAGGGGTCGCCAATATCTTTGTACAAGAAGTGGTTCGGTTACATGGATTTCCGAGGACGATCGTATCGGACCGAGACAAAATTTTCCTCAGCCTATTCTGGAAATAGTTGTTTCGGCTATCAGATACACACTTATGCTTCAGTACAGCTTATCACCCTCCGACGGATGGACAGACGGAAGTAACAAACAGGGGGTTGGAGACATATTTGCAGTGTTTCTCGAGTGATCAGCCAAGAAAATGGGCTCAATTTCTATCATGGGCTGAACTTTTTTACAACTCCTATTTTCATTTAGCTATTCAAATGGCTCCTTTTCGTGCGGTGTATGGTCAGGAGCCACCAGGGATTTTAAGATATGAGAATGGCTCCACCAACAATGCTAGTCTAGAGGACCAATTAAGAGAAAGAGATGGCATGATGGAATTGCTGAAAGGGTTCCTACATAAGGCACATCAGAGAATGAAAGACAGAGTAAACAGTCATCAACGAGAAGTGGAATTTGAGGTAGGGGATATGGTGTTCGTGAAAATAAGACCGTATCGACAGAGCTCATTAGCCAGAAGGATCAAAGAGAAGCTATCGACACGGTTCTATGGACCTTATGAAGTTGAGGCAAAAGTGGGAAAAGTAGCATACCGCCTTAAACTGCCACCAGAGGTAAAAATTCACCACACCTTTCATATCTCGCAACTCAAGAAACAGGTAGGAGTAGCGGGTGCGCTAGTATAGATCCCTCCACAGCTTGATGCAGAAAACAAGCTGAACATAGAACCAACAGCAGTGATAGGACTCAGAGTCAATACTAACAGCGGTTAGGAAGAGGTGTTGATTAAATGGAAGACTCAACCGGATTACGAGTGCTCATGGGAATGGAAACAGGCAATACAAGATCAGTTTCCTCTCTTCAAACTTGAGAACAAGTTGGTTTTCAAAGGAGGGGGTAATGTTACATATGAAGCTAAGTACCTTCCCATCATCTACCAATACAAGAGGAGAGACAAAGCCCAAAAGGCTTAAACAAGATAAGAATCGAATCAGACACTTCTTTGGAGTTGTGGGCTTACAAAGAGAGGCTTTGTACCTAGGGTCAATAAACAATAACCACAGTAGAGTTAAGGTCATTGTCAAAGTCACATGTGAGAGAGTAGTATATGAGAATAGCGTGAGTCATGAGAGAAGGAGTAAGAAGTAACAAGAAAGTTGTATTGGGGAGGGGAGAGACTTCCTAAAGCATTTCTCTCACTTTGTAACCTGATTCTCATTAAATATCAAGGGATCAAACCCATCTTTTAATCGTTCTGCCTGAGTTTGAGTTGTTCATAAGTTGTAACATATTCCTCTGTACTACCTACACGTACACAATATGCAACGATCATATTAGAGGCTACGCATTAAGCATTCTCAATAAAAATCAAAATCTAATAACATCTCCTCCAAAAGTACACTACTGGAGATGAACTAAGAAATTCGAAAACACGATAGTAGCTATTTCAAGAAAGCAAACAACTTTTCAATCCAGATAAAGGAACAAAGCAGTGAGCTCTCTCACCAATCTCCAAAAGCATCGTTGGCTTATTAGTTATTGGTCCATGATGAGTGCCTTCTAATGTTATCTACATCCACAACAAACTTCAATTTCCTAAAAAAACAGAGCAAATTTTAGGATTAAACAAACAACTACCTCAAACTCAGGAACTAAGCCATGAGCTTCAGCCATTTTCATCAAAAAACGTAACCATGGACCAATTCTAGGGTTTGGTAACGCCGCCCATCCTGGCTTTCCTCCTTGCGGCGGTGATTCACCTTCTTTTAGAGGAAGCACTCCTTCAATGATCAATCAACAAAACAAACACAAAATGATAAAATAAACAAAACCCAAAATCAAAGTTTGGATTTTTTTGCATTACCAATCGGATGAACAGTTAAAGCAGGACGATTTGAGACGGCGGTGTGACGACTAAGGAAGATGACTTCATCAATAACTTCATCAGTAGCTTCTTCCCAACGTAAATCAATATCGTCTTCTTTTATTATAGATCTATCGTGTTGAATCAATCTCGTTAGCTTGTTAGTGAAACTCTTGATGTCCTGAAAATTTCGAGAAGAAAGAATCATAGGAGAGAAAAAGCAGAACTGCTCCGGCGGAGCAAGGTTGAATCTTTACCGGCGGTCCAGCCCGGTTTAGCGAGAAGCGCCGCCGCGGGATTGATCGATGCTGGATCGGAGGTGGTGGCGACTATCAGTGTTACCATGTTTCGATTTGTTACTGTAACACGGCAATTGTAACGCGACAATTGGCGTTTAGAAGCGATTGGATATGAGTTGCGTTTGTTTGGAATCTGATGCCTGTGTGGAAGAAGCGTATAAACGTTTCGGCCGCTTGTTTTATTTTTCTTTTCTTCAAACTGATCGTGTATTATATTTATATAATATACCAAGGTACAACAAGATTACTTCTACACCATATTCATACATGGATAATTACAAACTGCAATAAAGAAATATAGCTCGACAGAATCTATTGTTTCAAAGGATAGGAAACAAGGTCTACTCGAGATATCTCTTTTACCAAAAAACCAATACACCTCTCTTGAGTCACCAGACAAAGCTTGTTGATAATATACATTCAAGCTTACTTTCCACAACAAAAAAATCACTTCATTTGTCTGTATGCAGATTGTACTCCACTGCAAGGTCATTAGAAAGTGAAACATTTTATTACTTTAGTTATTCTGTTTCTGAAAAAAATAACCATCTGTCCAAGGATCCATGATTTTTTTTTGTTGATGGACCTCTCCAATCCTTGATTTTACCAAGGTAAACGGTTTATGGTAATTGAGGATATGTGGGAAGAAAGCTCCAAACATGCTTCTTTTTTCTTTGTCGAGGATTTCGTTGATTCTCTTTTTCAGAATCCTCCGATTCCTTGCGTGTAGAACATTTTCCAACTTCAAAATTGTGATTACATTTGGAACACTTTTCAATCTTAACTTTTGCTTAATTTTTTGATGATACTTCAGTTTGAGACTTAGGATAGATATTTGATCCCACTAATTCTTGTTGTTGGATAAACTAGATAAACTTGGGAAACACCTCCAAAAGAATATGCTTCAATTGTTGAATTTGATCAGCTGTTGAGTTAGTCGATGAACGGCTGAACAAGGTGGCTGAGAGATAAATCGAAGAAAACTGCCTTCTAAATTATGATGCTGAGGGAACTGATCTATATTAAATACATAGCTTTCATCTTCTTCTCTATTATAAATTGCATCATAATTAGGATCTGCCACCGGATTAGGCCGTTGAGGAAGATAGGGACAATCATAGATGTGATGAAGAAGACAGCAACAATTTGCACAAATTCTTCTCATTTTTTCATATTCAAAGCTAATCATTGCAGTTTCCTCTTTCATATTGAAGCCGCTTGTTTTCAAAACCATGAATATAAAAACTTTATTAGCCTTTAGGCATTTTAATTTTTGGAAAGCTATTTTAGAAGATGTGATTTTTTGGGTTGGTCTACAAGCTAGACTATTAATGGGTTTTTGATTGGTGACCAAGTTTCAAACAAGGGCAATCAAAATTCTTTTTAACGTTTATGTAAAAAAATAGTTCAAAGAAGACAATTGAAAATGGTAAAAAAAGTGCGGTAATAAAAAACAATTTAAAATTACTTTCGAGTATTAACATTTACCTGTTTAAAGGAACATATATACATTTTTGCTATGTGCAGTATATGTGATTTTGATAAACAATTTTTTTATATAATGATTTTACGATGCAAATTTTTTTTGACAGATAGTTTTGCATATATGACATCCCTATGATGGTCCAGTTCTCTAAAACCATAAAAGACAGCTTTATCTGCAATATTCTAAAACTTCTAAAAATAGTTTCTTTAATCTGCAAAACATTGCGACATCTGGGAATCGAACCCCAGACATAGTACAAAAACTTTTAAACTCTTAACCAATTGACTAAGGATGCTTCCAAAAACATATACATTAAAATAATAAAATAAATAATTATACTATAAGTTTGAACAAAAGAAAAAACTAAACTAAAAATATATTCTATCGAAATGGAAAATTTAATATCAAATGATTTATTATAAAAGAAAGTAGAAAAATAAAAATTAAACCTCACATTTTTTAGACAGTTAGTCAAATCACTTCTATTGTAAATGCGGTTGTGAACCGGTAGTTATACATTTCTACCGTATTCATCATTAGTAGGAAAGTTAGATTATATTCGCAAACAAAGAAAGAAAAGATAAATGTTGACTAAAAATTATAAAACCAAAAAATAATGGTGCTGCCCAGGATCGAACTGGAGACCTTTTGCGTGTAAGGCAAACGTGATAACCACTACACCACAGCACCTGATATTACAGAAGCTCATTTAAAAATATATATAGAAAATTAAATATTTCGAATTAACCTCTTCGACTTCGAGTAAGCATCGGACAAAGCAAGACAGATGTTGAGTTATTCATCGGCGTTCCAAAGAGTAGCCTTTAAGCTCATGGCTCCTAAATTAAAACCTCAGAGACTCAATCAAAGTATGGGTATAAACACTAACTCCTCCATTTATTCATCATTTGAATGGTCTCTTTAGTGTAAAATTCGTAACTGAGGGTTTTTGGATTTTTTTTGTGTAGTTGCAGAGACTGGAGCTGAACAATTGGTTAAGAAAGCTAGGACAATGAGTACTGAATCCTCCATGAAAGATGCTTTCTCTACTTACGCTGATTATCTCAATAACTTCGTAAGTTTTTTCCTCTTTTCAATTTTCCCGAGAAAGCTCGATTTTTTTATAGGTTTATGTTGTTAAAAAGATTGAACTTTGCGTCATGGGATTGAGTTCTATAGGGTAAGATTTATAAGGTAGAAAACTAAAGAAGTGGCCTTTCAAATTACAACTTCGATTCTTCTGTTAATTTGTTGAGTGTATCCTCGAATTGAATATAAAGGAGGATGCTTTATCTTTGGTCCGCCATTTTTGTGTTCTTTGTAGAATGAGAAGCGAGAAAGAGTGGTAAAGGCGAGTCGTGATATCACTATGAACAGTAAAAAAGTTATCTTTCAGGTTCACAGGTAACATTCAAATCTCTGTTGTTTTGTTTGTCTTCATCAAGATTATGTTTGTTTGTTTAATTTATACTTTATACAATGTTATGTGGCAGACTTAGTAAAGACAACAAAGAGGAGGTTTTAGAGAAAGCAGGGAAAGATTTAGAAGCAGTGAGGGATCAACATTTTTCTAGGCTAATGAAAGAGCTTCAAGGGACTGATTTTTTGGAAGTTGAGAAGAACTTATTCCCCAGGGGTTTGTGAGAGATAAATCATTGATCTTTTTGGAACCATTTTGTTGGTTAATGATGTTAACTAATATGTTGTGTGTTTTGGGTAACTTACAGGTGCAGGAATATATTGAAGCTGCAACTTTCTATAAGTTCTGTGTTTCTGGGACGCTATGTACTCTCGATAAGATTAACGCAACGCTTTTACCGCTTAGTGAACCTTCTTTAGAGCCGTTGCAGATCAATGTCCTTGACTATCTTCTTGGGGTATGTAGACTCTCTTGACTTATGGTTACTGTTAAAATTTTTTGCTATTTGTTTGGATTTCTAAATTGTGTTTGATACAGCTTGCGGATTTGACTAGAGAGCTAATGCGAATGGCAATAGGTCGAATATCAGATGGTGAAATCGAATTTGCGCAGCGGATTTGCCAGTTTGTTCGAGAAATTCATAGGGAACTACTGCTAGTTGTGCCAAAGATGGATGACAGTTACGACATGAAATCCAAGATGGAAGTGATGCTTCAAAGTGTGATCAAAATAGAAAACGGTATGCACATATTTCATATACGCACACTTATAGCTACCTATCAATACGTTTTTGTAAGTCTTTGTTTTTGGTTTTATTAGCTTGCTTTAGCGTTCACGTGAGAGGATCAGAATATATTCCGCTGCTTGGAGATGATGCACCAACATCATACCTATTGGGAGCTGCTGAAGTCGAATAACTAAAAGTGAGTTTGTTTTTCCGCCTCTCGGAGACATTTCTAGGATCTTGTTAAGGTCTTGATAAGTAGGATCGTTTTAGTATGGACTATCTTCAGAGAATGTAGCCACTTGTTACTTGTGAGGAACTTTAAATCTCTCTTTTGCAAGATGTTCAAAGGTGTAGAATTTGTCTATTTTCGAACGAAATCTTTGAATACATTTGGAACTAAAGTCTATAGAATCTATTAGCAATTGCTTTCTTTATTCTAGTGAAAAAAGTTTGGCCTTTCTTCTCTTCTTCTCGATCTTTCATAATTTAGAAAGGAAGAAAGTTCATTTTTTGGTTCTTGTTTGTTTGTGCTAAATGAGGTAAAGACTACAGTAGATTCCTTATCTTTTAAGCAGGCTACATTGAACGTATCTTATAATAGTTCGACATTTTGTGTTTTATTATCTGTAGGATTTTGACATTTGTTATAAAATTGTATTTTAAATTATTTAGTTATAAATCATATATTATTGTTTTGGAAAGAAAACAATAAAAATAGAGAAACAGAATTAAAAAGTTTCACCTTTTATAGAGAAGATACTTTGATATAATTGTTAATCAGTTTCACCTTCTCCATATTATAAGTGTTCTTATTTTAATATATTTTCATTTTTTCTAATTAACCAATGATCAAATTTCTTTTAAGTTATACATAGAGTCATTTGCTTTGTAGCATTTTGTTTAAACTAAGCTACAGTCTATGACAAACTCCGATGACAAACCAAAACACTTAGCTTGTCTGTCTGCATAACATGTGTTACAAGATGGTAAAATTAACACATGTTTAGTGGGGCATGTGCCCCATCCTATAATACTCTGCATCCGTCCCTGTATATAATATATATCGCATATGGCTTCTTAAAATGACAATAAATGCAAACAAAAAAATAGCAAATGGTGGTTTAGTGGTTACTCAAAGTTACTAGTTTAATTGTATTTGAGAGAGGTTGAGCGAAAAAAAACTTTTGTTTTGATAAAAGTATTATGCGGAAGTGTTACAAGATGGTAAAATTACAAATAAAAAAAATCATAAGATTACAAGTGAACAAATGAACATAATTGAGTAAAAACACAAAGGATACACCAAAAATATATAGAGGAGTCGAGTCTTTAGCAAGCGAGCCACAAAAAGGCACCAAAAAATAGCGAGAAACCCTACCATTTTATGGATTTTAAAGAGAGAGTCACTTTTTTCTTTTTCAATCTCTTTGTATTTACCTTTTTCTGTTTTTTTTGTGTGACCATTTTTAGCCTTACAAAAAGAGTATGGAAATGAAAAACAAAGAGGGTACTGAAGCTAACACACGTGATATCAGCAACTTGTGAACAAAAAGGTTAGAGACAGAGATTCACCATCTTATTGACGATAAAGAGTGGCGACTGAATGAACTAAAACCAAGTTGAGAGATAGTAGGCCATGCCTTGAGTCACTTCCTTTGGACCTTTCCAGGACAAGTTAGTTCACGATAAGATTCTTATCTTAAAATACGAAATATAGGGTCCACCCATATTTAACACGCGTATAAAAAGCCTAAACACTTGTCTATAAACTTGTGTAGATTTGTGAGAGCGGATTGTCCAACGCATCAAATTAAAAACTCTTTTAATTTCTTTTTCACTATTCTAGCTTTTTGTTCAGAATTGGAGAGAGAGAGAAAATTATCACAATGGAGGCTTATCAAGAACCTCACCTTCCAAACTATATGAAAGATGACCACGTTAGTCAAGAAACCAAGAACTTGATCGCTTCTCTACCTTCAGACAAAGATTTCATGGGTTACGGTCTCTACAACTACAAAGGATGTTGGTACTATCCAAACACACTCCAAGCCGTTCTTGACGTCCAAAAACACTTCAAGCCACGAGATACCGATATAATCCTTGCTTCTTTGCCCAAAGGTGGAACCACTTGGCTCAAATCCTTAGTTTTCGCTGTTGTACATAGAGAAAAATACCGAGAAAATCAACAAATCCATCCTTTGCTCTCGCAAAACCCTCATGACCTTGTCCCATTTCTTGAGATAGAGTTATACGCTAATAGCCAAACTCCGGATCTCACAAAGTTTCCTTCTCCTATGATCTTTTCTACACACATGCACTTACAAGCATTGCGTGAGGCCACCACAAAGGCTTCTTCACCTTGCAAAATCGTGTATGTGTGTAGAGGTATCAAAGATACGTTTGTCTCCGCTTGGCATTACAGAAACATGTTGCATCGCTCAAAGATGGATCAAGCCACTTTTGAGCTCATGTTTGATGGATATTGCAGAGGAGTTCTCTTATATGGACCCTATTGGGAACATGTGTTGAGCTACTGGAACGGGAGCTTGGAAAATAAGGAGAATGTTCTTTTTATGAGGTATGAGGAGATCATTGAGGAGCCTCGTGTTCAAGTCAAGAGGCTCGCCGAGTTCTTGAATTGTCCTTTCACCGAGGAAGAAGAGGAGAGTGGATCGGTGGAGGAGATCTTGAAGTTGTGTAGTTTGCGAAATTTGAGCAATTTGGAGGTTAATAAGGAGGGAACAACGAGAATTGGTATAAATTCTAATGTGTTCTTTAGGAAAGGCGAAGTTGGTGACTGGAAGAATCATCTTACTCCTCATATGGCGAAAACCTTTGATGAGATTGTTGAACATAGACTAAGAGGTTCCGGTTTGATATTTCAATAAGGTTCTGTTATGTTTTGGGCTTCGAAATTTTATGTTTCTTTTTCTATGAACTTTGTTGATTTGGGTTCGTTCAAATAATTTTTATTACCAATCTTTTTTTTTTGTGTTCAACTAGTACTAATCATTTATGTCAATTTCAAACATCAAAACCATAAATAACATTTTTTATTATAAAATTACTTTGTGGAATTTTGAAGTTTTAGTGGACCTGACAACTGCTAGTATTTATTTTCGTGAAAATATCATGGATCTTGATATATATATATATATATACAATATATATAATTTAACATTTTAACACATTTAAATTTAAAAAAAAACTGTAAAAAGTTCTTATCTTATCAGAGAAAGGAAATAAAACATATATTTAAATTAAATTAAATAATAATGATGATTTAGAAAAACAGTAATAACAGTATTCATAACATATATAAATTAGAAACTGGATATAAAATATTGTTTATATGTGTATTATAAAACATTAACTTTTTTTTAATGAAATTAAAACATGTGTTAGTTAAAACATCAAATATCGACATGTCAAATTTATAATTTATAGTTAAAAAATAATTTGTTAATATTTTAACCTAATTTTACTGAAAATCTTTTATTAACAAGATTAAAAAAAACGAAAAATTTCTTATACTATCATAAAATAAATCATGAATTTTTTAATATATTCAAATAATAAATAGAGTGAAAAAAATTGTAAATATATTCAAATAAAATACCGTAAAAGTTCTTTCTCATATTTGAAAAATTAATAAGGCTCAAATTTTAATTTTAAAATAATTAAAAAGAAGTAATAATAATATATATTACATAACTAAATAATAAATTGGAAACTATACATAAAACATGATTTATGTTTGTGTCGATACATATTAAAAAAAAATTTAACGAGACTGATACATGTGTCACTTAAAATATCAGATATAGGCAAATATCAAATCTATAAGTAAAATTAAAAAAATAAATTTGCTAATATATCTAGTTATAAAAATGGTTTACGTGTGTATTATAAAATATTTTACGTGTATAATTGTGCATTTTTTAAATCTATATTCTCAATTTTCTGTTTTGTTTTATATTCAAAATTTTTAAATTATATTAAAAACAACTAACCAAACAATAAAATAGAGAGATTTATTTTCTTAATATATGTTAAATTTTATTATTTATTTTCTAAATTGAGTGTAATTCAACCCAATTTATTTATTCTAATTGGTTGAGTGATAAACCATAAGGTAATTGATTGGGTTTATTTGTAAATCTATCAAATCTAAATAATTTGGATAAATACATAAATCCATTTAATTTTATTGGTTAATTATGCCGACTTATAAGCACATAAATTAATTTATAATAATTTTATCTTCAAAATTTAGTAAAATTAATTAATTATATGAAACTCAATAAATTGGAAAATTACAATTTTACGGGAAATTAAAAAATTATGTTTTTGTGAAAAAATTGAAAGATGTCTTTTTAGAAAATAGTGGAATCATGTTTTAGGCAGAAATTATATAATAATTATTATTTTTAATTTACTGAAATTATTTATAATGATCAATACTTGCCAAAAAAATTGTGTGGACAATTTAATACTATATTGTTTTAGTATGTTAATGACAAAATAAAAAAAACTGTAAATTAAGTTATTCAAATAAAAAAACAAAAAATGTAAATAGCTCACTTCTAATTAAAATGAATTTAATTTTTTTCTCAAAAAGATGTTCAAATATAGCACGTATAATAATTTTTTAATTTAATTTTTGGTTAAATTTAATTTTATGTTAAATTTGAAAACTCAACTATAACTCCATTGATTTTATCGAGACTTTAATTTAGGAATTGGACACAATAATGATACAATTGGAACTATAAAGAGTTTCTAAATTAATTGTTTGTGGATGATGATAGTCCTCTAATGCAGCAACAAGTTAGAGCCTTTTTAGTCGTTATACAATCTCCTCCAAAGTAAAATCCTTTATCTATTCATTCTTGCTGACACTTGTCTGCATTTGTACATTTTCCGATCGCAAACTTACAAATCCCATTTGCCTCCCCTGCAAATCCATCAACAAACTTTAATTAGAGGACAACATCTAACAATCATAATCCATATCTAAGACTAAGAAATATATTTCACCTGAAAACAAGAGTACCACGAGGATCAAAAGCGAAACAAAAGCATAAGAAGATCTTCTACTCTCCATTTTATTTGTTTTTCTTTTAAATCAAGAATACCTCACTTGTGATGTCTTATTTTGTTGTGTTTCATTTTTGGAACTATATATAATATATATAACAAGATCAGTTTCAAACTTTGAAAATTGAAAACAAAAGGATAGCAAGATATTTATTGTTCCACGCACCTACTCAATTTGGTAGAGAAGTGAATTTAGGACATGAGACCAATGTACTTTTAAGAAATTTCTCTACAAAATGCACATACTGGTCAAACACTCCATGAATTCTATTACTAGATCTTTGACCTGCAAACTTCGTTACCATATATAATCTTTAAATAATATTTTAGTTTAATATAAATTAGTGAAAAGAATTCATTATCCGTGTGTAAATCTTATATTTGAAATATATAATATTAATTCAGGTGGAGTTTAGTTTAAAGGTTAACGCTGAAGGAACCATGTAATAATAATAAACGGTAAATTAAAAGAGGTAACTGATTAACGCGTTTGTTAATGGATTGTTTCTACTTTAAGTAATTCCTTTATGAACTACAAAAGAAATGGCAAATTGATAAAAAAATTAATGCTCCTAAACGTTTGCGAAAATGGGAAACACAGTCTCTTGGGGATTGGTATTACGTTCGTGCTCTCCCCATTTGCCATCAGAAGGAGCCATGTAAAGCATACGTCCCAAGGCAGCGAACTCATCGACTGGCATATCTGTAGCTACAACACCGAGCTCATCTAGAAGCTTTATTTGTGCAGAGCATTCGTTACACCTGATGAATATGATACAAACTATGAGTTTTATCAGAATTACTAAATTGTTTGCACAGCAGATACCTACCAAGTGCATTTTCCTCAATAAGCTCTGATTCACGGTAAAGAAAATGGCTGCAGCAAGTGCTTGTCCACGCGAGAGGGAAGGTAACCTTTGCTTTCGATCTTTGCTGTTCAAAAGAGAAGAAGGAATTTTCTGTAGGATAAACACATGAGTTAAGCTTATTAAGGCCAGCCAACTATCTAAGATCACAAGATCATCATCTCTACACTCAGTAAGTGCAGCAAAATATGTAGAATTAAGCTTCTAACTCCCATATTCATTGAGCTTATTTTTCTCTACAACAAAAGGTGATTCTAGAAAATAACACGACCATGCCTAGTCATCACAAGCCTGTGATCCATTGAATAAAACAATTATGAGTGCAAAGCATTCTTAAGCAAATACCTGGAGAAGCAATTCATAGTTCGAGTTGAATCAAAATACACTAAAAGTCACGTGAAGCATGAAGCAAATTCTTAGCTACATCAGATGACCCATTTGATAAGGTATCAGTATTTTGAATAGTGGCATAGAAAGAGGTAAAAGTAAAACAACCGCCCTCCGATCACTTAAGTAAGAAAAATATGCCGAAGAAAACCAAGCCGATAGTTAATTTTCTTTAACCATGTTTCCACCAGCAAACTCTTATATTCGTCTGTTTTAAAGATTCAATCAGGCAGATTTTACAATGTCATTAGAGAAAAAATATCCTTGGCTGATTCAAATGTCACAACAATGCAAGGTAATAAGTGTCCTGTATTAAAGCATCTCTATCAAAAGATCTTAAGGGGTTCTTAGTAAAGTTTTTTAGAATTAAAAAATATATAATTAAATGATAATACTAGTTTTACTAAGAACCATCTCTTAATTAGGAATTTTAAGAATTGTTAAAAAATTGTGTGTTGATTTATGATTGGTTAATTTTTTTTCTTCCTTCTTTTTACCTTCTATCTTCTTCTCCACTCTGTTATCCACCGTACTCTTTCTGAAAATTCTTAATTTTAACTGATGTAAAATTTATAAGAAAAATATTGGTAAAAACCCTCCATGGATTCTTACCAATGGAGATGCTCTTAGGATTCATCCGATTAATGGTTT
This sequence comes from Cardamine chenopodiifolia, assembly GCA_963922655.1. Lineage (NCBI taxonomy): Eukaryota > Viridiplantae > Streptophyta > Magnoliopsida > Brassicales > Brassicaceae > Cardamine > Cardamine chenopodiifolia. Next base: position 11,561,714 of record OZ000476.1, on the reverse strand, counting down.
ATATATTATATCTATAAATGGTTTCTAAATGTCAAGATCAAGTTTGGTCCACATCTTATTAATTGTTGTGGCTATTAAATATGACAAAAGTCGAGGAGATAGTATCGATACAATTGATCCGAAACTTTTGATGCTATTTTCTACTTATTAAATAATAATTAAAAATATTTAACATGAATCTGTTCATTATTTTTATTTTATTTTTGTTTTCCACTTATTAATAAAATATATTATTTTTTGGTGATAAACATAATTGTAATCCAATTTGATAGATTGATAAAACTCAATTTAGTTTTACTATGTTAATTAAAAAAATAAATATGATAAAAACTGAAAAATAAATTTAATTCAAATAAAAATAAGAGAAATAATTTATCAAAAATTTGGAGAAAATAAAAATATAAAAAAATTTGAAATTAAACCCAATTCAAATATAAATATGAGTATAATTTTTAATTTTTTATATTAAAATATAATCGTCTAATAGACATGTATCACAATATCGTTAATTAAAACTTTTATATTTTTTTTCTGATTATAACAAAAAAATAATTCGTCAATATAATTAAATAAACAGTTAATTAAATATGCTACTTGCCTAGTTACATTAAAAAAATTATTTAAATTTGTTGAAAATTTGAATATATAAAAAGTGTTTGATTTTTGTTTTTTCTGATAGGAAGTAACTTTTAAATTGAATATATTAACAAATTAAAATTTTTAATATGTTTTTGTGTAAACAAAAAAATCTTATAAAATAAAGAAGTTTTACTTTTTTGTGGATATATTAATTAAAAATTAGAAATAGAAATGGGTTAATACATTAACAAATATTTTTATTATATAAGATATATAGATTTAACATGTGATGATGTGAGGTTTGATATTTGATGATGTGATTTGACGATGTGAAATATGTCATAATCCTACTAATTATAATTTAAATTAATATTGAGTAACCAATATTTATATAATAATATATATATATTGAATGCTTTAGAGAGTCATCTACCTAATTTATTTTTAAATTTATTTTCAGTTTCTGTTGTTTTTTGTATATAATCAAAAATATTAAATCAGTTATACTATACGGCCATCAAGACCAAAAATTCGGCCAATTTATGATTTTTAGAAGCTAATAATCAGATATATATATATATATATATAGAAGCTAATACTGTTTTTACAGAACGAAATAAAAGTTTGAAACTTCTCTTCCATATGCCATTATTGATCCTTTAAAAAAATAAATATGCCATTATAGATCAACATCGTTCAGACATAAACTTGACGTGGCGATAGAATCAGCATCTAGTCAGAATGATGGCCTTTCGATGTCCCATATATATGTCTGCTTTGAATTTAAGAGTTTGTTTTATTTTATTTCTTAACTTTTGCAAAACATAACGTTAGTATTAAAAGATCTTGGGAGAGTGGTTTTTAAAAGGTTCATATTTTATTTTATTTTACTCAAAAACTTGAGTCACGTGCGTATGAATCACGCGCCCGTGATTTCTCTCCTCCCACTCCGAGGGACTTCCTAGGAGGCTCAATCTCCAGCTCAACCTGGCTTCTCTGGCCGGAACGGAACCTGTGATCGTCGGCGACGGGGTCTCCTTTTAACCTCGTCGCTTCTCTAGGTTTACATATTTTGGGTTAGGCCTTTTTGTACCTAATTTGTACATAGTAAGGCCCATTTCGGGCCCAATTTGGGATGATATTTTCTGCACTTTGTATAACAAGAAAAACCAAAAAAATAAATAGATAACCGTTTTTTAAAAATAAAGATATTTTATGTTAATTGAAACTTTAACAATGACAATATTTTCCGGCGTGGCTTTTAGTAAATTTTGGTCGAAGTATTGTATGAACATTCGTGAAAAACATGTTTGGCTGGTTTTACGGGGCCATGGCTGGAGAAGATTCGTGGATTATACATCCATCATGTTTTACTTTATAAATAAGTTAATGGGAACAATCTTCCAGCTGTAGATGCAGTTAATAATACTTTTAATGGTTTGGATATTGACGATTCAACTATAGATATTTAAACATTTATAAAAAGTTATTTGTAGAAAGGAACCGCACTTTTAATGCATAATTACGGGGACAACGTTTGCTTTGAGTTTTGCCAAAAAAAAAAAAGAAGAGGTTACATGCCCTTTGTTTTATACAGAAACAGAATTTGAAGACAAAACAATCATCGCGAACTCGATGTTGTCTCTTTCCATAGTGTCCAATTAATGCATCTTTCATACGCCACCTTCTATCTCTAAAAGTTATTTCCTCAAGTATTGAAGTAATCACGTGTACGATCTGAGCAAAATCATAATTTTTCATATGGTGTTTGTCTTTGATTTAAACCTTCAAATGGAAACTTTCTAAACGCTTTAGTCTGTTTTTTTTATTGTACTCAGTCGAGCTCAAGCCTTCTAGCTGATTCATTTTCTTCTTCTTCGTTGACTTTGAGGTTATCAAACAATTACATTCAAACCATCCTCACACAAACAAGATGAAAATAGAACACTTATGGATTTTAGATTTTTATATAACTATATTTTATTTAGGTTTTGTTGACATAAAGATGATGTGAATTCGAACAGATGTGAATCTTTAAAGATCCTTTAGTCACTTTCACGTAATCCCTAATCCAACTATAGTTGAACAATCGGACCACGTCTTTCATAAATTAAATGTTTCACTAACTAATTGAATTCTGATTTCCCTCGATTATTCTTAAAAAGTGATATCTCACATCATAACTATGCAACTTTTTTTAGTTAGTATAATATTAGTTAATATTTTTATATACATCTTAATCAACGTTTGGTCAAATTTAGTCGACACCAATATGAGGAGATTACTGAGGTGATATATTAAAGTATAAAATATCCCATATTAGTTAGAATATAAAATTTTAGACAATATTTAAAAGATATGATAACTTTTAATTGTGGAAGTAATTTTTGAGTTGAGTTAGATCAAATTTCTGATATGATATAAGAACTAAAAGTTAGCACAATAGATGAGTTTCCAAAAAAAACAGTTTCTCATCTATATGACATGTATAAGTGGCCATCTTATTGTAGTATTTTTTAGATATTAGGTTTGACATGTTTATGTTGGATTGTTTTCCACCTATATTTCAAAAGGGTCAATTAGAATTTAAAATGTCTCATATCAGTTAGGATATAAATTTGTAGACAATATATAAAAGATGTGACAATTTTAGCTTTGCAACTAGCTTTAGGGTTAATGAAAAAAATATCTTGTTGTTAACGGTAAGTTAACGTCATGTTTTTTTTTGGTCGAATCAACGAAAGTTTGCTATTTAATTTAAAAGATAACAAAAAAGTTAGTATTTAAATGACATTTTGTATAAGTTATTGTTTCTTATTTATCAAAATTATTTTTTATTTTTTCGAGATAATATAAATGAACATAGTTATATTTTTAGTCCAATAGTAAATATTAATTATCGTTACATAAACCAATATGTGATAAATCAATGTCAAATAATTTTTTTCTAAGTTAATAACAAAATCTTCTTTCAAATAGTTTTTGTTCCTTTCTGTTAAAACGCTTTTGAAGATTAATTGGTGAAATCTAAATTTTTATACATTCGAGTGATTTAAATTTTACCAATTAATCTTTTAAAAGTTTTTTAACATAAAAGAACAAACGCTATTTGACATAAGATTTTTGTTATTAACTTAGAAAAAAAATATTTGACACGGATTTATCACATATTGGTTTGTGTAAAGATAATTAATATATAATATTAGACTTAAAATATAATTACTTTCATTTATATTATCTCAAAAAATAAAAAATAATTTTAATAAATAAAAAAATAATTTATACAAAATATCCTTTAAATATTATATTTTTGTTGATTTTCAAATTAAATATTAAATTTTTATTTATTCGGCACAAAAAATATGACGTTAAAATATGTATGTGAGTCTGAATGGAATTCCTCACATAGAGGAAATGAAAGACTTAGCCCAGTCCTCAGTTTCGTCTTTTTGAAAGAGCTCTGGTTTTCTATCGGTGCGAGGGTCCGATTCGGAACCTGCCGCTATGCCATATTGACAGCCAATACAACTTGAAAGCGAGAAATAGAGGAATCATTCGAAAGTTCGGATGGATGGAGCCTTAGCCTTTCACTAATCAGCGGCTTCGTGCCGCACTGGAGTGATCCAATATGTGGTTCCGCACGTTCCACCACTTCTCCGTTCATTTCCAATACTAATCGCAACAGGGAAAGACCCGGCCGACCTGCCCAGGGCTCGAGGGCGAGCTTTATTTAAGAGAGAATGGGGAGCGAATCGAAAGGCTTGCCCCTTTCTTCCTCCACGAGCCACTTATATTGCAGAGAAGAGTCCCAACACTCGGTTTAACCCATCGACTTTTTATGTTTATCTGAAAAATAGGTGGAATAGATACAAAAACTCAGAAATAATGGTGGGCCAATTACTAATTTTCTTGATTTTGTAGCTTCATCAGTGACTTAGTGGTCTAAAATATTCTTCTCTTTTCGGAGAATTATTTATACATTTATCGACTGCGTCCACCATCGATATTGATATTATCATGCAATATATCTATATGTTAAAAAAGGATAACTATATATATATATATATATATATATTTGTTTATTTATTTTAAGAAGACCACAGGAGTGCTCTCTCAAAATCGGTAAACCATGGAGAAGTCGCAAGAAACGTAGGGATCCCATTATTTCATCGGACTAGAAATAGTAAAACCCGAGCGACGTCGTTTCAATGCAGACAAGAACTGGCGTGACCTCAGCCTTTGGGGTCCTATTAGTTTATAAACACTTAACTGAATGATATATAGTATCAGAATGATACTATAAGTTTTTTAAAAAGAAAAAGAACATGAGCAAAAACCTTTTAAACTCCACGTATAATTTTTTCTCTTTCTTTTTGTCGGTTAAATGTTTGTATTGATACTCTTTTCTTTCTGTACACCCTTTTTGCATTTTGGTTTAAATATTAATTTTTATATATACCAAAATCTATTACATACTAGAATACCCTAATCTACCATATTTAATATTTTGTACACCTTTATCGGAACTACATCGTTTTCATAGACCCCCAAAAAGTGGTAAGCAAAACCAACGAAATCAGTAACTACGTACAGATTTTATCTTCTTCTTTTTTTTTTTGATAATTACAGATTTTATCTTCATTTTTTTTTTGATAATTACAGATTTTATCTTTGTATAACCCATTGTAAGGTTGGGTAACTATACAGAAACATGCGACCGGCATGCCCTGCTTCTACGCACTTCTCTTTCCCTTGTATCCCAAACATGCGAACATCATTCTTTATTTTATTCGTCTTCTTTATTTTTCTAAAACTTTATATTAATTTTTATATATCACATAGAGGAAGGTATTAGGAGTCACATGCGACCGGCATGAACCCCTTTCTACGCATTCTAAAAACATAATTTTCTCCTTTTTGTTATTCCTATCAAATTACATTTCATTGTAAGTTTTAAAAAATAGTAAAATTCAAACTCAAGCTCATATAATGTTTTGTAGTTTTAGTTCTTTATTCTTGCAAGCATGTCAGTGTCAACCTTTACATATTAACTAAACAAAGGGATGTCCTTGACAGTAATTAATTAGAAACTAATCCACGTAAGTCACCGAGGTCCACTTTGTGTCCCTCTTACAAATTAAACTCACGCACTTTTCCCACATCTTGAGAAGAAGGGCAAGAGTTCTCATGGTTGTTTCGATCCATAAGGAAATTAAGAGTTCTCACTATTGCTCTTTCAGACATGCGCAAAGATCTAAAAGGCAGCCAAAGACTAATAAATCTTTAACTAGCGAATCTGATTTAACCAATAAAAAAATGTTTTATTTTTACCTTGTCGGGAGGAGTAGTCAAGCATAAGTTTTAGAAACTGACATATCACATATTCTGCTTATTCTTTCAAGCATGTCAACTTAAAAGATATATTCTCCTTGAGTTGTTGACCGACGTGTTTCTTCTTACGGTAAAATTGAGTACACGTGGCGAGCTGAGAACTAACAACGGAATGTCATTGATTCTAATTGGTTAGAAACTAATGCACGTCAGCCTCTAAAGTTTCCTATAAAGATTCTCATTTTGTTCCTCTGAAAAAATTAAACTCCTCCCTTTGATTCTTTTTCTCCCAAAAACATACTTCTTTCCATTATCTTAGAGAAGAAATCAAGAGAATCTCATGGCGATGTCTATATCTGGAGCTGTGGTTAGTGGGTTGGGTTCTTCGTTCTTCGTCACCGGAGGCAAGAGAAGCGGCGTTGACGGCAGAGTTGTAAGAGTTGGCCGGAATAATATGATCATTGCACCTCAGCGCAAGAAATCGTGGGTCCCGGCCGCCGTCAAAGGTAATGGCAACTCGAAGAACGACCCCAAATGGCTCGATGATGCCTCGTAAGTCTATTTTGTTTAAAAGATATGATATATAAATTGGAAATCGAGTGAATTAAAACTCTCTTATAATATTACATGAAACTCTCATTTGATGAATACTAATGCTACTAACAATATGTTAGGATAGAGAAATAATACACATTATATCCAGTGACTGACTTCACATCAATTTCTAATTACTTCCTTTTCCAAAATTTTGTGTATGTTTAGTTAGTCATTTAGAAATCAACAGTTTTAGGTGAAAAAAAATCATTCTTTTAAGTTTCGTTTTGGTACGTACTTCCCTATATCCATCCCACTAAAATTGATAAATTATAACACAGAAATTTATAATCTTAATTATCTGATATAGCTACTATAAACATGGTTTAAAGCTCTCAATTATATACACTTTGATTTCCTGGTGGAATTTCCTTAATCGTAATAATTTTGTCGAAATTTTCACACAAAAAAAAGACAGAAAGCTTCCGAGTACGTGAAGGAGAAGGGAAGCGATATAGGACACATGTCTGCTCAGAAAGGACAAGAAGTTAAAGATCATATAGAGAGGGCCAAAGACTATATTGTTGAAAAAGCTGGTGAAGCAATGGACAAAATGGCTGAAAATGCGCAAAGAGCTTCGGATTTTGTGACGGAGAAAAGCAAAGAGACGAAAGATGAAACTGTTTCAATTACAGAAAAAGCCAAAGACTTTGTTGTTGAAAAAGCCGGTGAAGTCAAAGATACAACGACAGATATAAGCAAGAAAACGGTTAAGTACGTCGGAGATAAGGCAGCGGATGCAAAAGAAGCGATATTACCTCCAAAAGATTAAGTATTTATTCATTTGGTAACTACTCGTTCTCTCTCGTATACATATTTGGAGCCCAAAATAAATAAAAAAGTTAAAGGCAATATAGAACAAAAACATCTTTTATTTCGTGAGAATAAATTGTTCCATATACTTAATTAACCTGCTACTTAATAACTTTTGTAAAACATTATGTCACTTAACTTTTTGTGAAAGTATGTTTAATGCGGCATGAAATTTCAACAACGAAAGAAAACTTTGATAAATAGACGTTACTTTCCAAGCTGTCATACAAACAAACAACTACCAACAAATAAAGTTGTTAACCGATATATATTTGGTATACAATCGCTTTAAGAAATACAAACGAAAGTCCAAAGTAGTAAAATTTGGTATATTCAACTAGTTAAACCCATGTCCAATAGTATTAAACCAAAACATATCATAAACATGCATGGAAGGATTATTGTGTCGGGAATTTTTTGTTGTAAAGATTATTTTTGGATCACACATGTTAATCAATGTGTTATGTCATTATTTAACTAATCAAATTTATGTTGTTATTTTAGTATAAAGTAAATGGCTAGAGACATAAGTGTTATAGAAAACTAATGTTTAAATACATCCAATTAAGACTCAAACATCGTGATGGCCTTGGGTCAAGATTCAAAAATAAGTCTTCTCCAAAAATATATTTTTTTCATAAATAAATAGATAGTAATCCACGTTTTGCAGCGCAGGAAAATGTCTGCTTAAATTTATCCATGACCGAACTTAACAAAAAAAATAAAAATTCAAGCCAATACTAACCAAAATAAAATTTGATTACAAATAAAATAAATATAAAATACAAAACCAATTAACCAATTATTCTCATTTGCTGGATACTTGTCTTCGTAAATTGTACCCTTAGTAGCAAGTACTACCAGTGAATGCACCCGATAGAAATCTCACGTATGATCTACAACAAACACAAAACAAACCAAATCCAAGGTTATAACAACTACCACAAATTCAAACAAACAACAATGATTATATATATATATATATATAAATATCTTAGTGATATTTTTATTTTTCAGAACTTTCTCTTTATCAATAACCTTAATTATCACATTCTCTTAATTCTCAACGTTCACAACACAATACATCAAAGTAAAATTTTCAAAAATCATTCTATAAATAATTTAATTAGCAAAGGTTACGTTGATTGTTATGATTTTATTTGGAAATATTTAAATTAATAACAAATAAATACTTTCAAAAATTTTCAAAATAATTTTATACATAGAGATTTAAAAGATTTAGAACATCGTAACAATTAATATATTTTTATTTTATTTTCAAAAAATAAAATCGAATCCACAAAGATACTAACACCAAATCTGCAATTGATATATACATTTTATTTTTAAAAAAATCTGTGTTTAATTATAAATCAAACAATTAAGTCTCCTGATTTTACTCATTTGATGTAATTAAAACTTTTTGAATATATGGTTATTATAAATTTTAAATCTAAAAATATTTTATTTTAATTGTCTAGAGAAATTTACACAGAGCAATCCGAATGAATTAGATTGATAATATTCTAATGAAATATTCTTATTGATATAATATTTAATTAAATGAATATCTAATGAAGATTTTCCCAGAAAATATTACTCTAGCTTTATAATATTACTCTACCTTTCATGACCCTCACTCTTTCGTTGCATCCAAAAAAATTGAAAGAAATTAATGTGTAAAAATTTAAATTTAAAACATGAAGATCAATAAATTTGATTATAATCCAAGGGTTTCCGAAACTCCTTGGTACTCGTATTAAAAGTCACCTCCTCCACCTTTTCTTTTAGTTATGTTATAGCCAGCATCTATTTTAATACTCCTTTTACACCTTGTTTTGTATCAGAAAAGGATAATATATTACATGATGTATGTGAATCCGATTTTGTTTTGCCTAACACTGTGTTCTTTAGTTATGTTTTCTTGATTGTTAGAAATTTGAACATTTAATTCATAACTTCTTCGAACCATATACTACATCAGAATGAATTTATATTTCTCCACATTGAATATTTCACTTCTAGCAAAATGCTTGATGAATTGTCCACTCACAAACTTACGACCACAGTCACACTGAAACATGCTATTGAACCGAGTTTTAACCAGTATATGAAATATTATCAAAACTGGGCAGAAACTTTGATTTCAAATGCAAAGGAATCTCCAATAATATTTAAAACGTTTCGACAATGGCAAGTATTAGCAGGTCCTGATACATCACAATGAACATATTGAAGAGGTTTTAATGCGTGAAAGTGAAACACTGATTTAGGAAAATAGTGAAGATAGACAAAGAAAAAAAGGACAAAAAAAAGTCTAAAACACTTGCCAAATTGACAGAGTTGACACATACTTAACTTGCAGCTTGCTAAATCATATATATGAAGAGCTTGACATCAAGGAGTGGAACACATGAACAAAACTGTGAACACATGAATTTTTGTTGTGTATGGGAATCTCCTGTGAAAATAACCTGCTGTGGCAGGATCATCTTCCTTTCGTTTTCTTCTTTGCCCAATCCTTTCAAGAGAAGCTCCAACTCTCCACCTAAGACATATTAAACAAATTAAACCACAAAGAGAAATACAGAACCAATCAAAGTGAGGATCAACAAATAATAAAGAAGGAAGAAGAAGAGGCTTTCTTACTTTCTCCATTTACAGTAGCTCTTAAAATCTTTCACCTAATAAACAATTCCGACACTGTTTCAGCAAATCGTCAAAAAACAGAAAAATATATGTAAAAAATCTGTAATTTCAATATTCTAAACTAAAAGAATGCCTAAGAAGACAACAAAAATAATAATACTTAAAGAACTATAAGTTAAGCATACCTCACAACAGATTCTACCAAGAGTTGCTATTATTTCAACAGGGTACTATCCACGAAATATCTCAGCACCAAGAGGAATTGCATCACTTCCTACGGTAAGTAAAAGGGAAGAAACCCTCTTAAAGTTATGACCAAAAAAATGTAGAATCACCATGTAATCCAAACAGCACATGAATCCAAGGGCTTTAAAACATCACAAACCTAAAAATACGAAAACACTAACATAAGATAATACCTCCATCTACCATCTTCTTTCCAGCAAGCATATGTTCTTCGTTTTTCTACAATCATAAAGCATAACACACGTCATAAACCATATGAAAAAAGAACATGAATTAAAGAAAATAAATTAGTTAAAACTAAAGCAAACAATATAAATATAAAAACTTGAAAAATGGATTTGTTGTTGAATGAAATGCCACGATATATATAGCGAAGAAGAGGGGGATTTTAACAAAAATATATTCGTTTTAGTTTAATGCATATTCTACGTTAATTATTTGATTTTTAATAATTATAATTTAATATATTAAAAAGTGAACATTACTTTTAAATTTGGAAATTTAATATTTAAACAAAAATTTATATGATATCAAATTTTAACAAAAAATTTCAAATATAATAATTTAAAATAAATAATATGGTATATTAGATATCATATCTTTTCTTTTCAATTTTGATTGGTTAACAATTTAAAAAAATATATAATTTTCGTCCATATTTATTCCATTGATATAAATTTATTTATTTTGAATAAATTCAGTTTCTATTAATCTAAATAGTGAATTTAAATTATGATCAAAATAGTTAATTAAAGTTTGACATAAAAATATTTTCTACTTTAACAAAATATATAATTGTACATGAATAGAATGATAAATATTAATTTTTGATAAATAAGTCTAATTTAGTAACTATTATTAAAATGTAACATATTACTTATAAAGTAAGGGTATAATCAAAATATAAAATTTAATTATATATTTTTCTTTTATATTTATTAGGAGAGCGAGAAAATAAATTTTATTTTTTCGAAACTAATAATTATTTAAAAGATTCTGTTTGGATTTTTAATGAATTTTTAAATTAATTTAAAATTTTTGTTTATATTTATTAGGAGAGAAAAATAAATTTTATTTTTAGAAACTAATAATTATTTTGTTTGGATTTTTTATTGGATTTTGGTTGCATAAATTTTTTGACTATTTTAACCTTCTATAACTTGTTTAATTTAGTGTTAATTTTATAAAAATACAGTGGCATTTTATGTAATATAATACATGAAATCTGGTTAAACAGTTTTTAGAGTTGGTTAAATAATATAGTAGTAGATTTATTTTTGTGAGCCCCTTTTACCTATTAGGCCCTGTGGGAATTTAAAACAAAAACAAAATCATTGCAAAATTTAGTTATAAAAACCACCACAGATTCTGTAAAATAAATCCTTAAAAATTACGTCTACCTAAAAAATAAATATGAGCTCGAGACGGTCACACTGCTTACCCTTATAATTAACCGGCGTTGGATCTCCTAAACAACCATAACCAGAAATACATAAAAACTAGATGTATCCCGATTGCTAGTAAACTAGCACTACAAGAAAGCAAACTAGAAACAGACCAAATTTTTGACGTGTGTAAGGTAGCTGTTAGAATTTTCTAACGGCTAACCGACGAATTTTTGATTTTTCAACTTCTGTTGGAAATCCGTTAAAAAATTTCCAACGGATCTACATCCGTCAGAAATTTCCAACAGATTTCCGACGATATTTTCAGTTCCTGTCAAAAATTATATACGTTTATGTACCGTTATGTAGCCGTTTGATATTTTCAAATTTCGTGAAGGATTTTCGACGGGCTGCGTGTTTATAAATATTTTTTCATACTCCTACATTCATTCACAACTCCCATATTACTAAAAATATTTCGAAATCAGAAATAAATGTCTTCTTCTAGATATTTTCGATCATGGATGGACGAACCGATGATGGATACGGAGTCGAACTTAATGAAAGAAGAATATGCACGAAGTATACGGAGTCGAATTTGTTTGATATGTTAAATGCAGTGAAACAACCACTATATACAGGTTGTAGAGAATGTCATTCGCTTTTATCATCTGCAAGTAGAATGATGACAATTAAGATGAATTACAATTTGGCGGAAGAATGTGTTGATGCGATAACAAATTTTGTGAAAGATATTTTGTCGGAAGATAATCTTTCACCATCATCTTACTACGAGATTCAGAAGCTTGTAGTTTTTCTTTAGTTTCCATATTAGATGATAGATGTGTGCATCGATAATTGTATGATATATTGGAGAGAAGACGAAAACCGCATAAGATGTAAATTTTGTCGTAAACCGCGATTTCAGGAAACAAGTGGGAGAGTTCCAATTCCATATAAACAGATGTGGTATTTACCGTTAACTAAGAGATTGAAGAGGTTGTATCAATCACATCGCATGGCAAAGCCAATGAGATGACATGCAGAGCATAGTCAAGAAGCAGAGATTACACATCTTTTAGATGTAGAAGCGTGAAAACATTTTCAGTCAAAGTATCCAGATTTTGCGTATGAGCGAATGAATGTATACCTCGGATTATGCAATGATGGTTTTAACCCATTTGGAAAGCATGGAAGGCAATATTCGTTGTGGCATGTAATCATAACTCCTTACAATTTGCCTCCATCTATGTGCATGCGTAGAGAGTTTTTGTTTCTCTCTGTGCTTGTTCTTGGGCACGATCATCCTAAGAGATACTAGATGAATTCCTACAACCATTGATCTATGAGTTACAGATGTTATGGAATGATGGTGTCGAAGCTTATGATGTTTCACGCTAACAGAATTTTCAGATGCGTGTTGTTCTTATGTTGACCTTAAGCGATTTCCCAATATATGGTATATTATCTGGATGGACTACCCATGGTAAATTATCGTATTTGTATTGTCAAGATAACACTGATACATTCCAATTGGTTAACGAAAGAGTTATTGGTTTGATTGTCATAAAAGATTCCTATCGAGTGATCATCTTTATCGTCGATCAAAGACATTGTTTACGAAAGATAAAAAAGTGTTTTACGGTCCACCTCTTGAGATAGATGGTAGTACTATATTGGATCAATTAAGAGATTTTGGTGCTGAGAAGACTCCTTACTGTGGGGGTAATGGGCATGATCCCGCTGACGTATCGGTATAAATCATAACTGGCACAAAAAGAGTATTTTTGGAATTTGCCTTATTGGAAAGACCATTTATTGAGGCACAATCTAGATGTCATGCATATTGAGAAGAACTTATTTGATAACATTATGAACACTGTTTTAAACATCCAAGGGAAGACCAAAGACAATATGAAGTCTAGATTAGACTTGCCAATGATTTGTGTTCAGGATGTTCTTAGAGTTATGAAGAATGGTAGATGTCGTATGCCTACCTACCGGTTATATGCAAAAAAAAGAAGCATTTTTTATTGGATTCAGGAAGATGTGAAATTCACATATAGATATACATCTAATCTACGTAATTGCGTTGATTATGGAGAATGAAAGTTTAATGGAATGAAGAGTCATGACTGTCATATTGTCATGCAACGGCTACTTCCATTTGCATTTTTCCATCTTCTAGACGAAAATTTCCACCAAGCAATTGCATGTAAATATCATTACATCCTTGATTTAATCAATTTAGTAACTATATATATATATTGATTTGTTAAATGTTCTACTTATATTTGCAGGAAGTGGTGCTTTTTTCGAGATTTGTACTTGCGAATACTTATACCTGAGGGCATTCAAAATTTAGAAGCGAATATACCGGTGATAATTTGCAATCTGGAGAAGATATTTTCCCTGTCGTTTTTTGATGTTATGGAACATCTTCCAATCTACCTCCCACGAGAAGCATCACTAGACTGTATAATACCGATGAATGTATCAATTTGAGCGGTACATGTTTCATCTAAAGAAAAAAGTTAAAAATTTAAGCAAAGTTGAGGGATCAATTGTCGCACAGAACCTCAATGAAAAAACCTCACACTTTTCTGAATATTACTTTCCATAAAAAATGCGTACGAAAATTCAACGATTTAAATATAACTTTCCATCTACAAACTCACATATTTTTGTATTTTAACATGGTTTAAATTAAAAAAGAGGGACATGGATTTCCCAAAATTGTGAATAGTGTTTCTAATTAAGAACGAGTTGTTCTACATAGAAACACACATCGAATTGTCTATATCTTAATTTTGAAAGAATTGATATATAATATAGTTTCTACGCAGAGCATGTGTCAATTTATGTGTGTTTATATAGAATTAGATCAAATGGAATATTATACTATAGTATTTTCATAACCCCTACATAAATTACCTATAAATTCAAAACACTAAAACAAAAACCCAAGTCTAAACCCAAAAAAATATAATTTATTAATAAAACAATTAGAAATCCGTCGAAAATAAAAGAAGATACGCGTCATTTTTGTTCGATGAGTACGAGGTATATATACAGTATAGATGATGTTTTACCTTGACCAAAAGTCATAGTTTCCAAATTAATGTTCTAAACTGTATTTGACGATGTTTGAAATATTAGAGTAAAATACGGGTATGTAGACTACTAACAATGCATATACATTTAGCAGAAACTTTCTATAACCGAAAAATCAAAAATGTCATTTTTAGTTTATATACATATTCTACATGAAACTCTGTTTTTAATGTATATATTACTTATTAAGCACATTAAGAACTTATTCAAGGGGTCAGCAAAGGCACTTGGTGGTCTAAACCCTAAACTCGTCGGAAATTCGTTAGAAATTTCCGACGGATTCCTACGGGTTTAGGGTTTACACGTGTCTATCATGCGTTCTTGTAACGTATCCAAGCCTCAAAATTTGCTTGGCCGTAGAAAATCCGTCGAAAATTTTCAACTGATTTCCGACGTCCAACAAAATTTATGGTGGGGTTATGTTTTGCGAAATGCTTTAATAAACGTGCATATAGATTTTTAATGAATTTCCGACAGATTTCGATGAGTATATCCGTCGGAAAGCTTTAAACATAAGTAATTCTTCTTCTTCCTCGCGAATCATAACCAGAAAACTCAAAAAAACTCTTCAAATTGTTTTTTGATCTCTAATCCTATTTTTCCCAATCCAACTGAAAATCATCATCAATCCAACATAAAATCATTCCTATGGATAACAGTCCATCTAATTTGTAAGTTTTCTTTGTTTTTTGTGATTTTTGTAAGTTTGAAACCTTAGATTTAGGGTTAGATTTAGGTCTTGGAAGTTAGAATTAGGTTTTTGAAGTTAGATTTAGTATTATGCCAATTATATTTATGGTTTCTATGGTTAGATTTAGGTTGTTCATAATCTATTGAATTTTCTGGATTTATTTTGATTTATATCTATGGTTAGATTTATGTTTGTTATAATCTATTGAAATATTTTGATGATTTTTTATTTGATAAGAATTTCTAAGGTTATAAGAATTTTTATAGATTTTATTTGAATTTTTATAAATATATATGATTTTAGTAATTTTGTAAAACTTGTTTATTAATTTAATTACAATTCTAAAATTTGTTTATGAATTTTATTAAAATTATTAATATATATATATGGTTTATAATTATAAAATTTGTTTATGAATTTTGTTTATAATTATAAAACTTGTTTATGAATTTTGTTTATAATTATAAAACTTGTTTATGAATTTTGGTTAATAATAATAAAACTTGTTTATGAAAATTATAAAACTTGAAATTCATATTTTGTTTATTTGTTTATACTTTATTTACATTTACTTTTTTATGAATTTTTTATATTTAATATATTTGTTTATAATTTTATTTACAGTTATTTTTTTAGTTTTGTAATGTATATGAATTCTAAATATATTTTATTTTCGTTTTTGTTTTCTTATTACGGTCACTACCATTCCACCTCCTCGCATCCTTTACAAGGTGGATCGAGGGAAGCTACGGGTAGGAGGACTGCAACTAAGCCATCGAGTTCTCAGAACCTGCCAAACCACATTCAAGAGACGTAACAACCAGCATCAACGCAAATGAGTATTGAAGATTTTATAGCTCAACCTGGGAGAGAAGATCTTCAAAGAATTCATCCACGACGTGCTGGGGTGCTATTTGGTAATTTTCTTTATTTATACGTTTATGTTTATATTTTTATTGATTTTTGTTAGTTAACAAGAATTTTTTTTTTTTTAGGTTTGGTTATTCTAAAACGGAATAACCAAAGCCATCAACAGAATACTGAACAGGATGAACAAACATCCGTACCCGACTTTCACGATACCTTATTAAACCAAAAGCAAAAATGCCTCCGCAAGAACGCAAATTATGGTTTCGGCATTTCGCGGTTAGTCTTTTCATTTTCAATATTTTATTTTATATTATTTTATTTGAATTTTTATTCTAATGTTCTTTTTTTGCAGCAAGAGTTTAACTCGGACTTGTAGCATCATACGCAGATAAGAACGAAGTTCAACTCGAAAGTTGCACGTATGTACTCCAAAAATTTGTACGAGTGGAAGGACAAGTGGAGACACAATGACGTGTCCAGAGAGTTCATCCATAAACCCGAGCTGTGGAATGGGTTTGCCGACTACTGGAAGCAAGCTGAGACGGATAAAACGTCTAAGACAAACTCCGCCAACCGGCTTAGCACTTGTGGAGGCAAAGGCATTGCGACGCACAATGCTGGAGCGATGACTTTATTGTCCCAGAAAGAGCAGTTGGTATGTTTTTAAATCTTTGCTTTCTTTATCTTTTGTTATTATTAACTTCTAACTTTTTGTTTTGTTTTTTTTTCCAGTTTCAGATCGACGGTGTTCATCCATCGCATTTTCGGTTGATGGAGGATATTTACACCAACAAGAAGACAAAGAAAATTCAAGATCAAGTAGCTCGGGAGCTCGTCGAGACCGTGAAGTCGCTCGAAGATGAGTATCTTCAGTCTCAGCCTCAAGGAGAAGGAGGTTCTTCCAATGACATTCTAATCGAAAGGTGGAATGAATTTGTCATTGAGGTTAGTTACCTATTTTATTTCAATCTTATAATATTTCATTTCATTTAGTTGTAGGCAACTCCGAAGAGCAAAAATCGTGTTTTCGGGATTTCAAAGACGTACCACGACTCTTCTCAAACCACTTCACGGTTTCCAGAAGAAAATATCTTTATGTTTCCGACGGATATTGATTATATTAATATAATTAATTTTAAAAAATATATACATAAAATTTCTGTCGAAAATCCGTCACATTTTCGACGGACACTATTCCGACGGATTTCCGATGGATTTTTTTGACGACGTTATCCGTCGGACATCCGTCAAATAGTGTCCGTTGGAAATTCTGACCGATTTCCGATGAATTTCGGATTTCCAACGTTTTATAACTGACGAAAATATCTGTCGAAAATCCGTCAAAAATGCTATTTCTGATAAATTTTTCCGTCAGTTACAGCCTGTTTTCTTACAATGTAAGACTATTCACGATTTGTTTTGGAAGATCTAATCTCAATTTTAAAGTTTAAACCATTAATCCATCAGGTATGCTTCTCTTTATGTTATTATTCATCTGGAAATGATATGGCTCTTAGTTTATAGAATTATAAATCTCTCTAAATAATTGGTATCATATCCCTATATTCAGTTTATGTATGATAATCTTGTATTATCTAATCTGTGGATTAAGTTTTGATGCTAGATCTAAATTATATACTATTTAGATATAGTTTTGGTGAAAATAGCATATTTAGATCTATATCTAAAAAATAGCATATTTAGATCTATATCTAAAAATATCATATTTAGATCTATATCTAAAAATATCATATTTAGATATATATCTAAAAAATAAGTTTTGGAAATTTAAATCTATAGTATTTTTGTTCACTAAGGTTATAAAAAATTTCGAATTTGATAGATATCAATAAGTAGTTTGGAGAACATACATCAAAATACTAATATATTTCATGTAAAATTGTTCCTCAAACTTTCTTATAATCAAAATTTTCTACTAGCTGTTTAGAGTTGTGTGCAAATGTTTGAATGATTGTTCGTAAGGACAAACCTAAATTTTATATAAATGTTTGAATGATTATATAACAAATGCTTAGCTGTTTAAAATTGTTATATAGAGTGTTTCTTATTAATCGTAACAAATTGTGAAAGAATCATAGTCGTAAATTGTGTGGGACAAAGACACTAAATAATTGATCTACTCTATTATGTTGTTTAATATACCACAAATGTCCTTTATAGCCTTTTTTATGCTTCAATTTTTATTTTTCTATTATAAATTATAACCGACAATTTGGTCATCAGCCTCCACTAAAAAAGAAAGTCTCTCATCAATGCTAAAAACAAAATGTGAAGAAGTACTTCACTTGCATCATGTGTACAAATAAGAAGTGGTCCAGTCTCAAATTTATTTGAAGTCGATCTTGAAGAGATAGATGATGAGTCGTTAGATTCGGACGAGGTCTTTGCGAGACAACTCGAGGAAGTTCTCATTAAGCTTTCAGGTCATACTTTGATCACGTTTCGCGATGAAGAGTTTAGATTATTCAATGTGAACATCGATCCTTAAACATAAAGATTGATGATTCGTTGACTTTTTCGCAGGAGGTCAAATATTTAACTAAGGTAAATTTGACACTTTTTTCCTTATGTTTTTAGTAACACTTATATATAGTTAACTTAAATTTCTTTTTCTTTTTCTCTTACAATTTTGTGAGCACTTCAACTATCATCTTAAAGATGATGGTTCGGTGCAAGAATGAACTTCCGTTCTTTCATCAATGCACTGTTCATATTTTTCAACAGTTCGGAGTATGAATCTGACATAAGTATAACATGAAAATCTAATGAAAATTATAATAACGGTTTGTGAATAGAGAAAAATGAATTCCAGTAATAGTTTGCACTACCAAAAAAGATGATTGCTCAAAAAAATGAAGAAAGCAAAAAAATGAACCGTTCTCGACTACCCGTAGACTCGTAGTGATTCAACGTGTTAACCTGTCATTAGTCATTAAATTTATATAAAACAGTTCACTTATCACATATCAATCAAACGAAAGGAATATTTTTCACCAGTCCGGAGTATTTGCAAACTATTATTTGTCGTTTATGAACAAATATATTACTAGAGTTCATTTTTCACTATTCACAAACCGTTATTATAATTTTTATTAGATTTTCATGTTATAATTAATATTGATGCATGGAAGATAAACTATATGTTAATCCAATTGTAGTACGAGGATACAAGAATGTTGTATAAACCAACAATTGACGTTGAAAGACTAAAATAAATAAACGAAATCAAATATAAAACTAAGAACGGAATAATTATAAAAGGTTCGTAATTTTAAAATCTTAATTTATGTCTAGTCATTATATTGCAATGGCAAAAACTAACAATACAAAAGCATGAATTTTAGTATTCCTTTTAACACAACTATATATATGTATGAATATCACATAATTCTGTTAAACGAAGAATAATGAAGATATTTCAGATATGTCTCATAAGTATTATCTTCCTGTGTACTCTTACACTAATAAGTATCATCTCGGCCGTGAAGAATGATATATCGCAATTGACATATCATCTCGGCCGTGGAGAAGGATATATCGCAAATGGTAAATAGTCTCATAATGGATGATCGTATATTGAAGTAATACTATTACTTCGACTTTATATTTTATATGATGAAATAAGAAAATTGCATGTGAAATACCAATAATAAAATAAGTGATTTCGTGCTTTGCTTATATTTTTATTTTTGAGGCTCAACACAAGAACAAACATTGACAAATATAAAGTCCTAACATGAAAAAAGGAAGATCTTATAACGAATACAGATCTTTGAATCAATGTGGTGTGATTTAATAACTAAGCCAAGAGCCAGAAATCTTTGTGACGTTTCGTGGTGATCAAGTAACCTCCATTGTTACTCTTCTTCCTTACGGCAATAGCCACACAATCGGAGTTATGAATACAATACTCAACCACTCCTCCTCCCATTCCTCCTTTCGCACGCCATTTCCAGAGCACGCGCCACTTTGAGGTTCTCTTTCTCTGCCCTAAAACCAAAACGCCTGCTCCTTGTTTCTTTGATTCCTCAAGTATCGCCTTCCCTTTTTCCTCTGCCGTTTCAACCACCACAATCTCCGTCTTCACCTGAAAATAAAACCACAAATGTCAAAAAAAGAGAGTTAATTTCTTGAACCTAATATGTTTCTGCTTATTTGCAATTAAAAAGCTTACGTTAGGTTTCTTGAGCTGACAAAAGTTCTTCAATGGATGAACTTGTTCATGACCCCTTGAGGTTCTCTCCTTTTGTGTCTCATCTATAGCTATTAACATAATAAACACTTTAGTTAATATGAGACTTAACAAGCTAGACTTGTAAATTGCAAGCATTCTAGTCTGGTATCGTCCAACCCAATGACTTGTTGGGCCATGGCTCGAGTTCAGCCCTTAATAGTATAGGGTTGCGTAAAATCCGACACAAAATTCCGGAGCCATAAAAAAAAGTAAGAAAAAAATATACAACCAAATATATAAGCAGGTAACATAAAAACTCTTTCCGAGATCTCTGTTTCATAAACGTTTCAAAAACTGAAACTTTTGAAAACGCGGTGGAAATGCTGGGAAACAAGTTTCTTAAAAATCGTAATTTAGAAATACGATGGAAACATCTATTTCCGTTTTGGAAACGCAATAGAAATTTATACTTTTTTAATTTAGAAACTTAATAAATAAAAAATGAGAAACATGAAATATATATATGATATTTATTATTATTATTAACTTAATAAAAATTCTAATTAATTTGAAAAATATAAAATATCTCTTTTTATATGTGGTTAAACTACTTAATATTTATGTATGGATTTGTATTGTTTCAAATATTTTTTAAAATATGATTTTTATGTTTCACCATATTATATTATACATACATATATATATTTAGTGTGTGTTCACGTTTCCAACACGTATCCGTTTACTAATTTTCTAGAAAAAAAATCGTCTCCACGTTTTCATACGTTTCACTTCCGTGTACCCGTTTCCGTTTCCGTTTCTATGCTACCAGAATATAAATTTCTTGGTTCAAATGAATATCTAAAATAATTTTTGAATAAATATTTAAATATATTTTGGTCAAAAGAAATATGATATATATTTCAAAAGTTACATTAAAATTCTTTTTAAACCCAAATAAACCAACATACGGAAGACAACATTGGGTCCAAGATAAGCCCAAAATAAAATCCGAGGCCCAATCAGACTAAAAACCCAAAAGAATCAGTCCTCGCTCTGTTTCTTTATTTTATACGCAAGATATAGAATGGTTTTGAGTTTTTTGGTCTAATGGTGATCTCTAGTTTAAAGGTTCTACTAAATGCAACATATGTATAAATTATGTATATATATAACTTGTCCTACAGGTGTTCTTATGACATGGAGGAGAGTGACATTGTCTTCATCTTGAACACAATGTGTTAATGCCCATTGAAGAGCATTCTTTGATTGTGAAGTTGTGTCCACAACAACCATCACTTTCCTCCCACTCTCAGCTTGAACTCCTCCTTCACCATTATTATTACTTTCCCCTGCTTTCATATTCTTACTATGCTTTGAATCGTTCTTTCGAGAACCAGAAACACTTCCTTCATCTAATGATTTGCTCGAAGATGATCCTCCTTTGAATGATGTCCTAATCTAATTCACCCAATACCCAGCTGGTTTCCCCATCTTTTAAAATCTTTTTCTCTGTTTCTTGTTTCTTCTTCTCTGTTCTTTGTGATTTTTGGCTGTGTTTTAAATATTATTTTGTTTGTTTGGTTTTGGTTGTAGCCATTTCTTGAACGTGCCCGACATGAAAATAAATTTAAACTATCATTTTGGACTTGTTCAATCTAAATCCAACCTGGAAAATTCTCATAATTTTTTATATAATTTATTTATCCTTTTAGTTATCCACATCATACTCTTGATACTGATGCAGAGTACTACTTGTTTCGGAATCCAATTCTTGAGGCATGAAAATTGATTAAATGAATCATATTCTATATGATATTAAAAAATGAAGAAAAGCTTACAAAAATTGGTATTGTAAAAAAAGCTTTAAAACAATGTTATATTTCAGGAGCAAAAAAAAAAAAATCTGGGGTTTGAAACATTACAGCCCTTGATTATATAACAGAGTTTGTAATAATGAAACTATGTTTCTCTTGCAAAAATCAAATGACACAAGCAATGATCTTTAATCTATATAACACATATATGTATACATATATATATATATATGTATTGTTTCAGACCATCCATCCAGGGAAGAATCCATTAACATTCTGTGATGTTGTTGCAGAGTTGCTTGCATTTGTCACAGCAGGATTGTAATGACTGCTAATTATATCAAAACACAAATAAAGGTTAAATCTTTCTGATTATAGAAGAAAATTCAATTCAAGGGTCTCAAAGAATACCTCATTTGCAATGCTACATTGCCTTGTAAAGGCTGGAGGAAACCTGCTTCCTGAATTGGAGGGTTTGATTGATAAGTGCTCATGCCTTGTTGTTGTTGTTGGGAGGAATGTTCTGCAGCAGAAGCTCCCCATAGTGTTTGAGTAAGCGCAGCATCGCTTTCCTCCAACTGAGAAAGAGAGAATAATGTTATAGTGAGATCTCAAATGGTTACAATTTCTTGTGTTAGAAGATTTCGATAGTTACCTTTCTCCTAAGCTCTCTGTTGGTTTCCAATAACATTTCCTCCTGTAAATTGATGAATATGAGAGTGTGTTGTATTGAGATTATAGAATATTGTGTCTCTAATTGTATAAAGTATGTACCTTTTTTTTGAGGTCAGATAATTGATCAAGCATAGACCGAGCCTGGCAATGAAAACAAAGCCAATATTTGGTAATATTATAAATGCTTTTAGGACCAAAGAATCAAATAAAAACTTGTTGATTTTGTGAGCTTATATATATACCTTTTTGGATCTTATCTCTCTGAGTGATGCATCTACTTGGCGTTCTAGCTGCTCAAGCTCATTCATTGCCATTTCAGCTAGCTCTTCACCTAGCAAACGCCTAGAGAGAAGCAATTTTGAAGAATATGAGTAAGCAAGTTTACCATGAAAATTTGTTATGAATCAGGCTAAGTACCTTTGGGAATGTTGAAGGATCTCAACTCTTGATTTGAGCTTCAAGTAGTTTTGGTACTTCTCCTGTGCCAATTAAAATAAAATTAAGGACAACTTTAATAACTTTGAGGTCAGTCTTGGACCATAAATAGAGTGATAAGATGTGTACCTGCAAGTCTTTAGCTGATTGGTTTGGATCCATTGTTGCATAACTATGTTTTCTATACTTCTCAACCGTCTTGACTATACCACTAGTCAAACAAACAAGTGATCATATGATTTTTAACAGATATTGATCAATTAACATTTAAGAATATGCAAAAAAAGTAGACAAAGACCCTTCAAAAATGTTAATAACCAAGACGTCAAGGTTGGTATCAATCTCATGATGTTTTTTCAAGAAATTAAAACACATATCTAAATTTTTTTCAAGCAAAGAAAAAAGCAAAAGAAAATTATGAAATTGAGTGTCATCACAGTTGTCTTCTTTAACTTTAATAAGATCATAAGTACTTGAGAGATACTAACTTAAAGAACTAGTCAAAGTATTTTGTGTTTCTTTACAGCTTTGTGTATATCCAAAGGTCAATATCCTTCGTCTCTTTGGAAACTTGGATCAACACTTAATCTCATGTGTAAAGGCTTCACCTGTAAATATATGCTATATAGCTTCTATAGACAAATCTAATTAACCTTTTTCATATAAGTTTCTAGCTAGCTTTAATTATCATCTAGACCAACTAAGACCTTTGTAATTTGATTATCCTTTGTTTACTTAATCTCACTCTCTAGCAGCCAGATTTGTGCACAATAAAACCCAGAACTCATTAAAGAAATCAACCCTAATAATCTAACTCTAACAAAATCAAGAAAGACAAAAACTTTCATATCCTCCTTAAAAATCAAAACCCTAAATCTAAAAATAGAAACTTTCGGGATTCAGATTAAAGATGGTACCTAGGGCTGCTGGAGAATTCATAAAGCTTGCCGCGGTTAGAGAATATGAGAAGAGCAATCTCAGCATCACAAAGCACAGAGAGTTCATAAGCCTTCTTAAGCAAACCATTCCTTCTCTTTGCAAAAGTGACTTGTCTATTGATCTTGTTCTCTATCCTCTTCAGCTCCACTTTGCCTCTTCCCATCCTCTCTTTTTTTTCTCTCTCTCTCTCACCAAGAAACCAAAATCCAACTGAAAAGTTTCCTACTTTTTACCCACAAGTGATGAATTAAAGAAGCTTTATATACACCCACACATGTACGTATAAAGTGAAATGTAGATCTTGTCGTAAAAGGATTCTGGTTCTTAATCTAGGGCATGAATTGGTTTTCTCACTTGTCCAGTGACTGGTGGTGGAGAAGGAGGAGTTGGTGGTGGTGGGCCACATTATTCATGTTCTTCTTTTGTTGGAATGTTTTTATAAGAGAATAGCTTTGTTTTGGTTTTGCATATGCTAAGCCATTCTTGGCCAAATAAAAGCTTACATACTTATATCTATTCTCATAAACTTTCCATTTTTAAAAAAGAAATTAAAATATAAAAATAATCTGTGTATGTGTGTATCTAGATATACACCACATTATTTTATTCTTACTTCATCAGGGAATATATAAAATATTTTTTTCTCTTACATCTTTTGCAGAAAATAAAAATTGATTCCTAGTACTTTTCTAAGGAAAGTTAAGATATATGTTCTCTCTTTCACCCTCCTCCATCGAATTTTAAGAGAGATATATTTATTTATAGATTGCTTTCTTTCATCAGATCTAGTCCCTAGTTCAATAATATGCTCAAAAAAGAAAAAAAAAATATTCTATATATAAACCTACAGATGCCTTGAATAGAGCATATTCACTAGTCCAAATCATATCTATTATCTTGTTATGCTAATGTATATTTGTGTGTGTTTGTAAATTAAAATAAGAAAATGATAGGCTTCTAAAGATATGTTTTTTTGCTTTTGCTTCTCTTGCCGACAGGTTCTTTCGTGTGGGAGCTACTTCACGATCGTTTAAATGCATACAATGCCTCTACACTTGCAAACAAATTCTGTCAAATTGAAATGGTTAATCTGATATACTACTATTTAGTATTTTATTTATAAGGTTTTTACGTGTCACGTGGACTATGTCTTTTTTATATATGCTAGAATTTATCAAAACATTTCTTCAATTTTTTTAAAACTTGATGTATATGCGCATGTCTTATCCATATTATCATGTGAAAATGATCCTTATCTTCTACGCACTCGATCGCCATCCCCCACGATTCTTTTGTCGTTCCGAATGGCCACCTTACAATATGCAACATATAGATAGATCTAAAAAAGGAATAAATAAGAGAGAATATTTGCAATCTAGAAATAATTATCTCTAATAAAGTAGTCAAAATAATTATTTTAATAATAAATTTCTATAAGATTACTATATGCTGTCACAAAATTACTACTTATTAAAACAGAAAAAGTTATGTATATATTTAAGGTAGTAGAAAATTGCTGGGGTAGGAGCAATTTACTCTTCTTTCGGGGAGAGAAAATGATTGTCCCTTGGATTTACCATTATAGTTTTATATTATTTTGTAGACCAAAATAACAAAACCATAGGTCCACATCTATAACTGATATTACAAAAATATGTAACAATAATATAAAATAGGATTTCCGATGCTTGCAGGCTTCTTCTGTATATTTAGACTAACAAACTGGAACTAGGTTAGATCCCATGATGGGCTAAAACCGGGCTATAAACCGGGATAGCGATCTATCCCTTCCTCCAATTATGATTTTATACGATCAGAACTATACAAAGTTTAGGGTTAGTATTAAATTTCTCTAAAATAAAAGTTAAATAGGTTAATACCCATAAAATAGAGGTTCAAACTCTATTTTTCTTTAAATTCAAATTTTGAATCGTAATTACACAAAATTCGTGGTTTTGACTAATCAGAAACCAATTAACTGAGACATTTAAACTGAAAACCGATTTTCTAACCGATTCAACCCAAATTGATACCGATTTCGACCTGATTTCCACTTAACCAAATCAAAATCGAAAATTCTCAAATTCATAAAATCTCCAAATCTATCTGATTTAATAGTTCTTTGTTGTACACCATGTCTGACGACGGCAATGGCTTCCGACCCAAAGTCCGATGAAAGGATCGAGGTCAAAACATCATCATCATCTTCCATCGAACACGTCTCTGTTGCTCGATCCGACCGTCGTCGTCATCATCCTCGTCGTTGGATAGTCATGCCTTCATCTTCCTCGTCTTGATCTCCAGAGAGAGAAAAAGAAGATTCTCTTCCATGGCTTCCTCAACCAGCAGAGTGAGAGTCACAAAAAGAGAAGACAATTTGCCAAAACTCGTCCTCATTTCTGGATTACGAATATTCTTGGAGAATTAGGGAAATTTTCCGTTGACGAAGAAGATGATCTTCCTCCGCCGCAGCCTGAGCCGTCGAGCTTTATGGGTTGCTGACGTCGAGCAGGATTGAGAGAGACGACAAAGTTGTTGTCGTTAATAGCTTCATCGACGACGAGTCGATTAGGAGACTTTTTCCTCTCAAGGATCGCAGTACGAAAATCCTTCTTAGATTTCATGTAAACAAGAACACATAAGGGAAAATCAACTTAAATATGAGAGATCAAACTTAAAAACCTAATCTCAATTTCGAAAAATCCAGCTAAAAAGTTGAAACTTTATGATCAGAAAACTCGAAGATCTGGGTACTTACAAGTCGGAAGATTCATGTTGGTTTGACATGTTTGATTGTTGAAACTGACCAGAGAGTTCTCAGTGGAAGACGAAGCAAGCTAGTTTAGAAAGATCAATTTGTTGATGATAATGGGATCTCAAGGCAACAGATTTTGAGATTTATATATGTTTTCTTGTTGGAAAGCAGTTCTCGACCACCTATTACAGCACCGTCTCCGGTTAGAAACCACTCAAACAGTATTAGTCTTCTCGACATGAAGACATGATGACGTCAGTGGTAGTGGAGGTGAGACGGTGACAGTGATATGTAAATTTCATTCCTAGATTTGTCAAGAAGATGAGTTGTGGGGGTATAAAATTAATTTTGGAAGTTTTGGGGTTTTTTTGTTAGAATTGAATTTTTTTTTGTTAGAATTAGATTTATGTTTTGGTTATAACTAAAACCAACTAAAACCGACTACAACCGTTTGAAATTGATTAAAATCAATATTTGTGTGTATTGAGATTTCAAACTTTCGTATTGTGTATTTTTAAGCAATGAAATTTTTATCATGAATGGATATAGAACTAACCCTAAAATTTGTATGGATCTTATCACATAAAATCATAGTTGAAGGGCGAAAATAAATCGTTAGTCCGCTAAAACCCTAATTACTTACTCCATGGACTATAGGCATTTGAAAAATTTGAGACACCGTTTAAATGTTTGTGCACTTAATATTAGTTGGAATCTCATCCAAAATAGAGTTCGTGTTATATGTTAGCTCATATATCCAAAACATGTTAACTATTTTTTTTGTCAAATAGAAAATTGCGGATAGGATTCAAATTGTTAGGTGAGGAATCTTGTTAGATAATAAAGCAACTAAACAGTTTGTATTTTCTAGTCTAAATAGAGACTCAATTATATATATTACGCTATTTTGGTCAGTGAATAGATTCCTATAAGCTCCAAAACACTGAAATGGTGTGTCAAATAAATATCATATATTTTCGTAAACTTGTATCATTTGTAAAACTTGCAGAATCACTAAATTAATTTGTTAATATATAAAATATCAATCTAACTCATACGTAGAAATTTGAAACACTAGATTAATAATGAAAAAGACATATTTTCTAGAAAAAGTAACTTTACCTGTTCATAATACGAGGTAATTTCAAAAGAACTTGGCCAAAAAGTCGTAAACATTCATTGTTTCCTGACATAATCTTTATTAGTTAACAATTTTATAAAATTGTTGGTTTTGAGATACTCTTCAGTCTTTACTTTACTTTTAACAACAAAAACGTAAGAACCCTTATCAAAAAAAACAAAAACGTAAGATGCGGGAAGCAATTACAGGTTTATGTAGGGGATAGGCCTCACAGCAGGCTACGTGTCGATATATTATTCGGTGAAAAGAGCTTTTAGTTTTCAGGATGTGTTGGTGATTGAACGAAACGGTCATCCGTACATCACGCCCTCGGTCGACACGTGCGACATAGGCCTTCTAAATTTTTTACACTAAAACAATTTAATAGTCGTACTTGCAAAACTGAAATTCTACACAAATTAAAATATCGAATTCTAAAGACTGCATACAATAATGCCTCCGTAGCATAGTGGTGTTGCGTTCGCATTGTAATCGAAAGGGCGTGAGTTTCGATCCTCGTCGATGGACCAAAAATCTATCATCCACGGGCCTGTCTAAGGGAATCTGTGGATTTTTTTCTGTTTTATTATCTTGAATAAAAATAATTTTTAAATCCGTCTCTTATTTTTTTATGGTAACATTATTTTATAGTAAATTTTTGTTTGTCAACAACTCTTTCTTTAGATTTGAAGATTTAACCTAACATGATATACATGTGGGATGGTATCTAGCTTGTTAGGTTAGCCTACATGATACTTGGTCTTATCTCATTCGAATCCGATCCAAAAATTTATATCTAAATCCAAAAAATTATTTTATTAGGTTATAAATCTTTAAATTCGGAAATTCGAATTCGATCTGAATCCGAAACCTAAAACCCGATCTGGAAATCCAAAAATACATAATTATCTATGGAAAATATCCTAATCGAGGAGCATATCTTCTAAATATGAGTTTTGTATGTGTAATATATACAAATCCGATCCAAATCCGAACCAGAAAATCCAAAAAATCTGAAAACCCGAAAAAACTCTGAAAACCGAAATAAACCAAACTTAAATCCAACAAATTATTTGATTAGTTTTTAAATCTTTAAACCCGAAAATCTGAATCTGAAACCAAATCTGAAAACCCACTTCTACTTGGTCTAGTGGTAGGGGCAAAACACTTTCAAAGGACTGAGAAATTCGGAAAAAACGGATTTTTTTTAGTTTGAGATAATTTGTAATAGGTTATATTTAAATCTACTTTGACCTTTGGTCAATGGAGATATATAATTTCGGTCCAAATTTTATGGTTAACAAAAATTAAAAACAAAAATAAACGAAGTGTAGAATCAATCAAATATCTAGATTTGAAAAACGAAGTGTAGAATCAACCAAAAGGTGTGTTTCTTGTCCCCTTTATCTCAACTGTGTTTCTGTAATATTCTGCTGAAAAACGTTTGAATAAAAAAAAAAAAAAAAAACTTCAAGTTGTCTTGGTATTGTTTATTAATCAACCATCAATGCCAGAGTACAACTTGTGAACATCATCGAGTACTCGAATCCATTAAACTAAAACAAAGTTACATGTCTTCTCAAAGTAAAACCGTCATTTAGGATGTTGAGGAGCAGGGATGATTCCCCATTTTCTTCGAACTTGCTCTAAGTCTTCATCAAAGTGGCGCTCATAATACACACACATTAGGTCAGTGCATTGTCTTCCTGCTCGAACAGCCCAAGGAAGGTAATGTTTAAAGAACATTGATCTTTGCTTCTCGTTGAACCTCACAGTGCCTCCAATCACAGAAAGCATACACATCGGAAGATACATTTGCTCAAACTCTATCACTTTTAAAGCCGACTCACCTATAAGATTCGTAGGGAGACCGAATAGAGTGTGCCATAAGTCGTGAACTTCGCGCGCCCGTGTTGCAACATAAGCCAATTCATCTGTATCCATGAATCTTACGGGCGGACGGTCATCGGGTGAAAAGTTTCTAGATCCCATGAATCTTGCATATGCAGCTCCAAATGTGTTGTCTGGTAGATCCCAAGCATGGCCGACTTGCTCTGATACAACACGAGGCCGCTCAAGTAATATAGCCTACAGAGAAACAAACACATTGTAACCAAATCATTCATCAAGCAAAAACTTAACCTAAGAATTGAACTCGTTTTTGGTTCACAAGCAAGCTCAATACCATAAAACTACTCTGTAGCCATTGAAACATTACTCATAGCTTAATTGGTAACCAGATCAAATCAATTTCGCAAAATTACTTTCTCCAGAATCGTTAATACAAACAAATCTCTAAATCAATCAATTTTAAACAAAACCAGTGATTTTTTTGAACTTAATAACATACTCTTCCTTCATCGCACGTCTTCATCCTCTCAAGAACCATTTCAAAAGCTGGTTTCCCAGTGGTTTCACCAAGAGCTGCGATCAGATCCGCTCTACGTGGATTTACCAACGCACCGACAGCAGATCCCATCGCCACCGCTGCTTGTTGCCATCGGCTCAGCGGAACTCGAGCTCTTTCGATAATCATCGTTGTTCGTAGCGATCCCTATGGTTAACCGAACGGCGATTTTAATCTCAGATCAACATCGATACACGACGACGGGGATTTTAGGTGACACGCGCGTTAGGCGTTTATGATCCCACGTGGACTTTCTCTGTTCTCGAGATTTCTCTGTAGTTAGGGGCGTTTCAATTTGGGCTTTTTAGTTTAGAACGCCGTAGTTAGTACAGTCCGTATAAGGGCCTATTTGTTTCTCTATCTATCATTTCCATCAACGCGTGACGCGCGTGTCACCTAGAAGCATCACAATCAGTGCTTTTAGCATCAATGCATCAAAATTTATTTATAATTCAAAATCAAAGATTTTGATTCAGAATTGCAATATTTACATAATCCACTCCTAGAAGATATATATAAAAAACTACATAGGCTAATGCAAAATCCACAACTCACAACGAGAGAAGAAACAAAAATTCAAAATTCTCGAAGAATCTTAGGAGAATTATACGACATTTTTGCACGGATCGCTTAATATCGGAAAAATTATGAAAAAATCAAATCTATATCCAGCCAAATCGAATCACCATTTTTCAATTCTTGAATCTACGAAATTCGTAGAGATCAAAATCTCCTAAAATTAAGGATAAAACACTAAAATCCGGAGCATAATCGAGGAATCAAAACAGAGAATCTACGATCTAAACTCGCTTAAGAAACAAAAGAAACGAAATCAAACGATCTGGAGAGTTTAGGGTTTGAGAAACACATCTTTTGGTGAAATTCGCGATCAGATCTAGAAGATGAAACTCAAGGAGAAGAAACAAACGCAGACTCAGAACTGACTACTGAATCACAAGCGAGCCAGTCAATTTATAAGCTCACGCCGGTTTTGTTAATGTCAGGGTTCCGGATCAATCGATCGGTTAAACATTCATAGCTTTAATCGAAATATCTAAATTCAAATAGATACTATTCCAAAACCGGTGAATTTCTTTAACTTTATGAAATTTCGAGTAATTTATTTTGGTATTTGGAATAAACACTATTCAATCAGTAACACAAACCACAGTGAAATTATTGGTGCTTTAAGAGATTTCACGAAATTCGACGACGGTGAACATTTCAATAGTTAGGCTTGTGGGCCAATGTTATATAATAGCCAGTCTTTGTCATTGTCCGAATCTATTATTAGCCGTGGAACTTTGGGCCAATGTTACATAAATTTTTGAACTTTGAAATAAAAGATATTTTGGGATCTATGAAAAAAACAAAAATGGAGACTTTTTTTTACTTTGAACTGTTCAAGTCTCATGTAGCAGTAGATACACGTTGATGTTTAGTGTGGTTCAAGTAATAATTTGCAGTAGCAAAGCAATATCAAACTCAAAATACCAAATTTCCAAGAGAATCCTAAACCGAAAACATTGAAATTCACCTTCTTTTCCTGAACCGGAATTGGTTTTGAATGCGGTTTTTTCGACTTCCTGAATGATGAATAAGTTTTGACTTCTTTTATTGTCAATGCGGGTTTATGTGAGCTTTTCGCGGTTTGTAAATGGCGATTGAATACACTGGTTGCTTCGATATTTTCTCTAAGCGAGACAGTTCCGCTTTCTCTGCATAGACCTTCGAGCTCGGCACCAGTGAAAAGCTCGGTTTCTTCAGCGATTTTTTTCTGAGATCAACGTCATCTCCTAGTCTCATGTTGCATGTATGTACTTGCAATATTTCTAACCGAGCTTCTAGATCAGGCGGTGGCACATATAGCACCTAAACAAAACATTGCAAGAAAAGGGTAACTATGCGGTTCTATTATTTTAGAGCAGCTTGATCAAAAGATCCAATCTGAGGACTTACTAGATCAAATCGACCAGGACTTATTAGAGCAGCATCAATTGCGTAAGAACAGTTTGTGGCAGCCAAGACAAGAATTCCCTAAACCATAAACCCATCAGTATCACTGTAAAACAATCTATTGAAAGCTAAGACCTTCTGTTTGTTTATATATATATACCTTTGCTTCTTCAAGACCATCCATTTCGGTTAACAGTGTAGATAGAAGCCTTTCTCCAACTGTAGAACTATTGCTTGTGCTCTCACCACCACTGGAAATAAACATGTTAGGAGCCTATAACGCAAAGCAAGAGCTAGGAGATAAAAATACAAACCTTTTACAAGCGACAACATCAGCTTCGTCGAAGAATATACTTGGAGAAGCAAGTCGAGCTCTTTGAAACGTATTCCGCAATAATGCTTCACCTTCTCCAACATACATCGAAAATAGCTCCGCACAACTGAATTCGCACCTCACACAAAGACACAAGAAAAATCAGTTCCTTTAATCAAGTTTCATGATGATATCTTTAAACGTGATCTATCAAGTTCTCAACTTTCTGTTCCAAAAAAACTGTACCGTAAGGAAAAGAAGGAAGCTTGACCAGCATTTGCAGCGGCTTTAGCAAGAGTAGTCTTTGAGCAACCTGGAGGACCATGGAGGAGTATCCCACGCATCGGCAATATGCACATTTTTACAAATGCAGCTGAATGTTTGATTGGCCATTCAACAGTTTGCTGGAGCTTTTTCTGTGACAAAGAAGAAAACCCATTAATCGCAATTGAAAAAACAAGAGAACCAAGAAAAATTCAATCTTTTTCTTTAGAAAAGTATTGATCTTTAGGTCTTTAAGACCACCAACGTTGTCCCATATCACTTTAGGGATTTCAACTGTGATGCCTCTTGTTATACTTGGACCAACCACAGATTTTGCAATCTTGAAGTCTTCCAATGTTAAAATAAGAGAATCTGAGGATCTTTTACTTACAGATATGATGGCCTCGCGACATAAAGCTTCCAAATCTGCACCAACATAACCATTGCAAGATGTTGCTATGGCTTGAAGATCAACACTAGAATATAAATTGACTTTTTTGTGTACAGCTGCAAAAATAGCAAACATGAAGCTTACAAAAGTAGGTCCCATTTAAGCAGCAATAAGAAACCCCATTTAAGAACTCAACAATACCTGCAGGATATTAAACGATCCTTCTCATTTGGTGTGCTCACTTCGACTAAAGCATCAAGTCGTCCTGCCCTTCTGAGCGCTGGGTCAATTGCATCGATCCTTTTACAAGATAGGGGAAAGCCATTGAATATTTGCTTTAAAACACAAAGGCGTTAAAACTAATATATTGTTTAAGGTAAGAAAATAACCTATTTGTGGATGCTACAACTACAAATCTTGGAACAGATGATGAAGGCTTCTCTGAGTCCATGAGTGTAAAGAGTTGAGAAGCAATACGAACACCTTGCTCTCGTCTGCATTTTAGAGAGACCCAAATCATTCTCAATCTCTTAAAGATCTCAGTGAAGATGACAATTATAACTAGAAGTATCAAATATTTGAGAGACACAATACCTAGAATCATGCCGAGGACAAAGAACATCGATTTCATCAATGAAAATCACAGATGGCTTTGTCTGAAACAGCGTGAGAAGAAGCCTCCGCGAAAGCTTCCCTTAAGACTTTCTCACTTTCTCCAGCATGTGCTCGATGTACAGAATGAGGACTGAAAATAGCATTGACACCCAAAGACAAAGCATAAATTAGCCCCAGACCATAAATTATACAGAAGCTACCAAAAAAAGGTACCTTAATACAATCAAATGTGCATCACATTCCTGGACAACAGCACGGACTTGTCTACAGATATCAAAATTGCAACACAGAGCGGTCTAATTAGCTTATGTTAAGATCATATTACACTAAACAGTTGAGAACTTTAAAGAATCTAACACATTTTTGTTTTGAACAATTCAAGCTTGAAACAGAGTTTTTACCTTTCCGGTTCCAGGAGGGCCGTAGAGAAGCAATCCTCTTGGCCACTGCAATAAAAGCAAAGCTAATTAAGCAATTTAAAATAAAGAGAGAAGCAATGAATCCAACATAGATGTTAAAGTGTACTTTGAGACCAAGAGTTCGAGCTTGGAGAGGGTAGCGAAAAGGGAAGATAATGAGTTCTCTAAGCGCTTGCAGGGCTCTCTCGTTGCCACCAATTTCAGCTTCTGCTTGCCATGTATCATCGCTGACGATGTTGTTGCAGATACTGCTTTCGTTTTCCATCATAAAGAACCAAACTTTGGGAGTTACGAGTACTGGGCTTTGCAGGGGTTTATGCGCCGGATCACGAAGATCACCGGTGGAGCAATTGATTTAGACAATAATGTTAGGGTTTTTGATTTTCTTGTGATTTTCTTTTGAAAACATCTAAAGAATGATTAAAATTGAGTAAGAATCGAATTGTTTAACATATTCCTATCTTACTAGTGTCCTTTGTATAGAATACACTGGATACAAAAAGAATGATATAACAAATAGTTGTCTGGCGTTAAATCGGAGGGTTTTAGGCTGAAGGGGCGTGGAATCTCACGCTCCCGGCAGAAGCTTGGTTTGCGCCTTATCTGTAATAAACATTTAAAAACAGAGCCAAAAGAACTAAACGATTTGAGTTTCTAGTTGTGGCATGACAGATACCTCTTTACCATTATCTACAATGCATCGATCATCTCGACCCAAATTTCTTTTCCAAATTCTCTGCATATCCAATTTCATTTCTTGATCCAATGCAACCCAACTGAAAAAATGAACAAAAGTTGTGAGATGAGGTTTATATTAGTTTACATCCATATGAGAATGTATCTGTGAGCATATATATACCTCCCATTTCGATATTTTGTTCTGTGCCTACCATAACCAGCACATTGCTCATCAGCGCCAGCGCCAACAAGCAGAATTCTAGCCTCAGACTTATATTTAATTCGCCGCTTATCTTCTTCTTCTGCTTGTTTTTCGCTTTCTTCGTGAATCCAACCATCAGCACGAGCAGCAAGCCATAGTGCTGTTCCTATATTAAGGTCCTAGAACATTGCAAAAAAGATTGAATAATTCTAATCAAGTTCGGAAAAATGTAATCAGAATGCTCAAGACTTTGAAGTTTACCATGTAAGTGTCTGCAGGATTTATGAGCGACATAACACGTTTTGTCTCAAAGGTTAGTTTTGACAAATCAGCATCAATCTCAACAAGTTTCCACCTGAAAATTCCAAGAACATTTGTATCAACGTTAATAGTAATAGATATATGCATTTTTTTTTTAAGGTTTCAGAGTTCAACCGTCTCAAAGGTGCAATCTTTTTGAGTTCAATTATTCCAGCCTTGGCGGAGATCCTATCAGGAGCATCAGGGCCATCAAAGCTAACATTAAGAAGATCAACTTCATCTGGAAAACAAAGATAGAAATTTTAAAAACTCAAATTAGTTTCAGAACTGATGCCTGAGACAGAAACAATGCAAAGGAATAATTACAATACATTTTGGATCAAGACACTGATCCAAAAGCGCAGCTAGAATCATTGATCTAATCCACCGGAGAAAAGAACAGCTACTGGGACAACTTCTTTTTCTCCCTGTTTATGCCAGTAAGGTGTTTAGAAGAAAACATAATGGGCTTGGACAAAGAGAAAGTTAAAGCTCATACCTGAAAAATGCTATGTAGTGAAGTTCGCCGCCTCACTTTTTTTTTTATATCAACCAAAACTGTTTGCGCAAATCCTAAAGCTAAACCTTGTCACGGATATGAGATTTGGACAGAATTGGAGGAATCAAGCGAATTTTAAGCACTACCTGAAGAAGGTGATACACCATTGTCTTTCTCTTCTTGAAATCCACTAAGCGACGACATTGATAGATCTTCAGGTCTTGGTACAACAAATTTCCTTTCCCATTCAATCAATTCTTTCCACATAGTATTTCTCCGTTCATGCTTTGTGACTTCACCACGGATACATAAAGTGGATTCCGAAACCCCAAAAGAAATACTGTACACGCCACATGGAAGCTCTTCCCAAAATCTATGAATGCTATTACCATTTTAAGCATCCATTCCTGCCAAATAACAAATGTTGCTTGGGCTTGGAGTGTACATAAAAGAGATAAAATTACTCTACTAAGCAAATACAAACCAAAACCATGAGCAACAGAAGAAGCTGGTGAAACAGACGACAGAAGAAAACGAGGGTCTTCCACAGTTGGCCAGTGAACAAGGAGGCTCCTCCGACCAAAAGCATCTTTACCAAACCAAAGCGTTCTTGAGCATTCCTGATAGAACAAAAGGTTCTAAGAGCAAATAAAAATGCTACCAAAAAAATAGCGGCAAGTTACAAAATTACCTGCCAATATATAATGGCCCAGGGGCCTTTAATCATTGAAAGAACATCTGGAACTAAAGCTATTGCTTCCTCTAAAGACTTCAAAAGAACTTCAGTATCATTATCATAGCTGTTGAGTTCAATTCCTCCAAATACTTCGCCTGGTGGGAAATTATACGAATCAATATCGTAGTGTGTAAAAGACAACACATGATAATTAGAAACCTTAAGAATAAAAACCACACCATTATAAGCTAGAATGTTTCCAGAAGAATCCACCAAAGGTTGTCTTATAGGACTAGTTCCTCTAAGCTGTAAGGTTGAACCTATAAAATGCTATCACCAGAAGAAGTAGTATTCCCAAGCTTATAAGTTCCTTCACCAGCCTCAAAAACAGAGAGAGTCACAGATTCTTTAGCACAAGTTGGTACATTCGGTTGAAGATGAATCTTCTTTTCGCCTACACTATCAGGACCTCTTTGGCTCAAGACAGATTTGACATCTTCAACAGAGAATTGTAACTTGTTTAACCAAAGAAAACACCAAATTAGCAAATTCCAATTACCAAAATACCTTATAACAAATGTTAGGATCAAAAACACCAATAAGAGCTATATCTATCATTAAGCATCGATGAAAACTCAAAAGGTTAAATCTTTCCCAAATATCAAAATTTAAAATTTATCTAACAAATAGTTACATAAGAACAATCGGTACTGAAAGATTCAAACTTTATCATGATAAAGTTTAGACAGAACAAAACCCTAAACTTGAAACTCAAAAGTTAAAAACTTCCAACTCAAACGCCAATGCGGTAAGAGAACTAAATCATAAGTGACGTTGGAAAAAGAGATTTACTCGTTCGAAAGGAGGCTCAGAGAGAGACGACGAAAGCGTCGAGAGTTCGATACGAACGCCGCACATTACAACCGCAATTCCGCACATTTTCTTCGCCGGCGTCTCGTTCCTGTCTCCTTCCCGTCAAAAGTTGGCACGATGTTGCTTAAGCCTCTTAATAAGAACTACGAGATTTAGTTCTGATGTTCGCTTCGTAAGCGAAAGGTCGTGAGGTCGATCCTCGCCGAGAGCTTTTTATTTTTATTTGGGCCGATGAAATTGACACTTTCTCTTTCTGTTCTTAAGTTGGCCCATTCTCTATCACAATTCACATAAATGGGACCATGAAACATTCCACTATTCCTTTTTTTTTTTCCGAAAAAACATTCATATCGAGGACTTCTAGGAGTGGAAAAGACCATATTATATAACCCGCAACAAATTTTATTATACTGATCAGTATATAAATTATACATCAGATTATCTAAACCGAATTAATATTTGTACAATCGAACTAAAGTGATCAAAATTATCAAAGAAAATCTCTTGGTTCAACCAACCTGAGTTCTAGATTTGCTCAATAATAGTAAAGAATATGAGTTAATTAGGTAGCTAGTAATGCAAAAAAAATTCTACTAGAGTATACCAAAAATGTATCTGTAAAAAAATGGGTGAAATTATCATTTTTATGCACATTTTAAATTTTTTTATTAGGTATTCTCGTAGATTATACCAATATTTAGTTGCTAAATAGTATGTAGAAATTAGACCAAAAACAATAAAATTACCTCCCCGTCGACTTACTCGTAGACATGTACACACGCAATGCAATTTAATATAATGATTAAGTTAATGCATTTTACTCTCATCTGTCTGGACTCATATTGAACTAGGTTATCCAACAGCTCCTTAATCAAATAAACCTCAGATGCGCCATCGTGTCTCGAAATATATAGAATATTTCAACCAAATCTACAAAAGACAACAAAAAATGTAAAACCGTAAAAATACTTTGTTAAAACACTCGCAAAAAATCATATTTAAACAAAATAACTTAATTTTTGCAAATTGCAGATTTGCAGGCATTTGCAGCCATACTCAAAAACATCATCCAACATAAATATAATAATTAAAAAAAAGAATTGGAAACAACCAAAACTTTTTGAATGTAATAAAATATAAATATCTCCTAACAACATAAATAGTTATCTTTACAACATTGAAAATTAGTTTTGGACTCACATACTCCAAAATATTGCCCTTAGATATCAACACCTTTCCTGTAAAAATATCGAATATATGGATCCATTTTCGTGTAATATTTTTGCAGACACGCTGTTTGATCATGAAGTTAACAAATTCTTGAATAGAAAGGTGAAAATCACAATCCAAAACAGTTTTCTAGCTTCAACAAAACTTCCAAATGTCTGGTTAAGACAACACCCCAACACTAGTTACATTGAGAAAACAATGTCATACACAATGGACACACTTATCAGACAAAACACAAAAGTATTTCATTTTTAGTATATTAATAAAATTTAACTGCTCATTTACTTTTATTTTCATTAAAATTTTAAAATCAAAGTAATAGAAATTTTCGAATTATAGCAAATGAAAGAAAAAAGAAAAACTACTTTATAAAGAATTTTCCCACTAATCTTTTTTATCACGCACGGCCATAACATAATTACGTAGAAGAACATGACTAGTGTCCACGTCTTTCCATTCATTAAATTTGGTATTTGTTAGTTAGTCAAAAATTATATAATTATTCAACAAAAACAAACATTCAAAAGAAGTAAAAACTTATTGTTAATAGTCATTAATGGTCTATCAAACAATTTATTAATAAAATACTTAAATTTTATCAATTAATAATTAAATTTGACTACAACATATAATATGATAATTTGCACAAAATTCGTACATGTCATTGCCCAAACTTAAATTTGATATAATTTAAAATCATAATTTTTAAAGAGACAATATTACAATCAGTCTCAAACTCTTTACAACCAAAGTTATTATACCAAAAGTTCTTGAAACTAAAATCTTTACAACAAAAAATGATAGTCGGTATCCATCTACCCCATATCAATTAAAAATTTAAAAATCTTCACGATTTAAGCATCTAGAATGCGCCATGCTTAATTTACTCTTTGTTATGATTACATGGCAAAATATTAGTGGATTGTACCCAAAAGATGCAAGTAAATTCTTATAGTTGGAGATTTATGTAAAACTTTATTTAAGTTGATTATTTGGGCCGATTAAATTGACATTTTATGGATACTTTTTAAGTCAACTCATTCCTATCACACCATTGTAAACCAGTTGAAACATTTTCATTACTTTGGGGTTGAAAAAAGAAACATAAATTCATAAATCTAAACATGAATTTATTTATTTAATTATAATATGTTCGCTATATAAATTCTACATCAAATTTTTTTAATTGAATCTGAATTTTGTGCCATCAAACCAAATTTACAAAAAAATAATAAAAGTTAATATTTAAAATGAAATATATTGAGTATAATAAAAAGTTATAATATTTATTAACTTAGTTAGTTGTTTTAATTTTTGTTTATAATATTTATCCAAAATCATAACAAACTCGAATCCTAATTGATTCATAAAAACTTCTAACCGAAACAAACCAAAATAAAATTCGGTTTTACTTCAGGCCAATTAAAAAAATCCAAAAATCTAGAAAACAAATAGAATTTGGAATTTGAAAGTCAAAATAAGATTTTTGGAAATAAATTCCCAATTGTAGTAGGAGATTTATGTAAAACCCTACACTCGTTGGGTACTCCATCATCTTTCTAGTCTAATTGTGATTGATTATGTTGTCTTCTACAATTTACCAGATATTTGCTTATTGTTCTGACTTCCCTCTTAATATTTTTGAATCTTTTTAATTTCATATATAGTTAGGTTTTCCTTTTTTGTTTCAATTTGCAGTAAAGTTTAGACTTTTAAAGTTGTAGATATGTTAAAGTTCAATTTAAGACATAAATATACAATATCTAGAAAAATAAAATATGTATACTTCTTGGTTGTAAAAAGCGCGCATGAGGTGCGCCATGGCGCACCGAGGTGAGAAGCTTGGCGTTTCAGGAGGTGATGGCACTGTTGCTTCCATGATGCGCGCGCCACGGGGTGAGCTACGGCCGAGGCGGCGTTACGCGAGGCGAGAGCTACAGAGACATGTGGCGCCGGACTCCTCATCGAATCTATTTTGTGGATCTGACGAGCTTGATCTGCAACCTTGATCTGCAACTCCAACTCCGACTACCTTGATCTGCAACTCCGACGAATTTGATATGCGACTCCGACGACGAGCTTGATCTGTTTTTTTTTCATTGATTCAGATCTGACTAGTTTTTGGTTTGCATCTGGTTTGACTTTTGGTTTGCATTTGGTTTGTATCTATAAAATTGACAATTAATGAATAAATTATATGGAGGTGGTCACGTTACCACGGAGAGCTGAGTGGTTTTAGATTATTTTTAATTTTTTCTTTTGACTATAAAATGTTTTTTTTCTTTAATAAAGCTGAGTGGTTTTCCAATATGATAAAATCTATACGAAGAGCTGAGTGGTTTTAGATTCTTTTTTATTTTTTCCTTTTGACTATAAAATATTTTTTTTCTATAATAAAGTTGAGTGGATTCGCTGAGCCTCGGCTCCATGTTGCCTTGCGCCATGGCGCATGACGCACTTAGAATAGAATGGAGCCACGGTGCACCATGCGCCATTTAAAACCAAGGTGTACTTGCAATTACAGTATTCGTACAATAAAGTTAAATCCACAACATACAATTCTAAGTTATGTAAATTAACTTTTTGCTTTTAGGTTTATTATAGAAACTGTACGATTCACAGGTTTACTGAAATTGCAGATAGATTAGAGTTTCTGAACCGGAATAGATTGTATTGTTGCATAGATTTTTGAGATTTTTTAAAATCTGATTATCCACAAAAACAAAAACTGTTTTATGTACTAAAACACGAATATACTCTGTGTAAATTGGAGTGTTTCAATTTATATTAATGTTTTTATCTCACTTTTTGTAATGGTTGTGTATAATTATGTTTCTATTCAATACTAAAATATTCGATTTGTGAATGTTTGTGA
The DNA here is from genome assembly GCA_963922655.1 of Cardamine chenopodiifolia. NCBI lineage: Eukaryota > Viridiplantae > Streptophyta > Magnoliopsida > Brassicales > Brassicaceae > Cardamine > Cardamine chenopodiifolia. The sequence continues at coordinate 11,519,811 of OZ000476.1, read as the reverse complement.
CTATTTTAAAGATTGTTTTTCTAGTTGGTAAAATCTCTTGAGTTATGCAGAGATGACAACTGAATCAAACGCAGTAGATCCACACATTGTAGGCAATGTGTTTGTTCAGAAATACTATACCCATCTTTACGAATCACCCGCGGAAGTTCACAAATTCTATCTCGAGGATAGTCTGCTTATGCGGCCAGGTCCTGATGCCGAGAGGGTTTCTTTCAACTCCTTGAAAGTAAGTTCATTTAAAGGCACTTATTATATAGAATGTGTTAATTTGAATCCAACGTCCTTTTTTGGCAGTTCTTTTAATGCATTCGACAAATGTTTCTTCGTGTTTGTAGGCTATTAATGATCACCTAATGTCTGTTGACTACAACAACTCGAAGATCCAGATTCTGCATGCTGATTCTCAACCATCTTTGAACAATGGAGTTGCAACTCTAGTTACAGGTTTAGTGATCGGAAAAGATGGTGGAAGAAAGAAATTTTCTCACACTTTCTTCCTTGTTCCGTAGAAAGGAAGCTACTTTGTGCTGAATGATGCCTTAAGGTATGTGTCTTGTGAGTCTGTTGAGCCAGAAGCTACTAAGGAGGTTGAGGAGAGTCCTCAAGTAATCGAGCCTACAGAGATTATCATCGGTAAGTCTTTTTACCAATGGTTTATTAATCAAGAATCCATATTTACCATCTTGACATTGTTTTGATTTACATGATATTGGTTTCAAGCAGCAGAGCCTGCAAATGAAGCTGTAGAGGCGGTTATTGTCCCTACTCAAGCTAAACTACTGTGACAAAACCTGAAAGTGCCATAGCAAACGGACATGTGAAAGTCCCCGAGGAGAAAGTTGGGAATGGAAACAGAAACTTACCTAAAGCTGCTGAAGAAAAACTTCAAGGGGATGCTCCCAAGAAGTCCTATGCAGTAATTGTGGGTCTTCGTTGTGCTTAGTTTTATAATCTATTGGGTTTATCTTAAAATCTCCTCTAATCTCTATGTGGATTTCAAACTTACAGGTCCAATCTCCGGCTCAAAACGGTGGTTCTTTGTATGTTAATGCTTCACCAGCAAAGCCTAAACGTGTTGAAAAACCGAGTGTTGCTCCTAAGCCTAAAGCTCCTGCACCAATTACTGAACAAGCTTCTGCTAAAACCACTGAACAACCAGGTTGGTTATTCATTGTTTAATAGTTAAGAACAATGAAATTGAAATCTTCGTGTTGCATTCGTCTTATCAGCTAAGGGTGGTTCCATATTTGTTGCAAACTTACGTATGGATGCGACTACGGAGCAACTCTATTAAACATTCAAAGGTTTTGGAGCTATTAAAAAAGATGGTATCCAAGTCAAAAGTTACATGATTAGTTATTTTTTCAACAATCTTAACAGAAAAAACCTTATTGGCATAGTTCACTCACACGCTTAAAAAAATCTGACGTCTCAGGAAAAAAAGAAACTGTTTTGGGTTTGTGGCATATGAAACTGCTGAAACAATAAAGAATGTTCTCAAGGTATGCTTTTGCCCATAAAATTTCTCAACTTTCAATATTATTCAAAGTTTTTGTTTTCCTGATTTTGAAATTCACAACTCTAGGCTCACAAGGAATCTCCAATCTATATCGGAAACCGAAGAGCATCTATAGAAGAAAAGCGAGGCAAGTTTCTCAAGGCATTGTTGTCTTGTCTCTAAGATTGTTACTTTATCAAAATGTAAAAAGGAAAGCCTAATTTTAATTGTCGTTTTTGGATTCTGCTGCAGGTAAAAACAATGAGAATGGCAGCGGATCCTATGCACGAAACAATGGTGGTTACCAAAGGAATGAGAATGGTTACAGAAACGACGGATACAATGGAGGACGAGGCAATGGGAGACGGAACAGTGAAGCTGAGGGTGTTGGTTTATCACATCAGAACAACGGCCATGCCAATGCTCAGACCAAAAACTAGAGTTTTTTGCTTCCTCTTCTTCTAAGTTTTACTCATTGGTTAAGAATCTAAGGTTTTAGGAAACAGTTAAATACAGATGAATTTTTGTTTTGGGAAATTTTCTTCTGTCTTTGATCTCTATCTTCTCATGAATGAGAGAACAAAATTGAATTGAATTAAAGCTCTAATAACCTACAGAGCCTTTTTTTTTGTCTAATAAAACAAGGAATCAAGAACAAGAGCAGCAAGAACAACACCAAGGACATGAAGGAGAACATGAGAACCATCTACACATAGATGGCTTCTGATTTGCTGCTTCTGCTGGTTGTTCTTGTGACTGCTTTGCTTGTTTCTTCTGTTCCTCTGTTTCTACTTTTTTTTTGTTGACTCACTTGCAGATTATTCGCTACCCTCTTTTTGGGATTATGATGCGTGTAGCGAAAAATGAACAAATTGGCAGACCTATGCCAAGATGAGAAGCAATTAGTTAACAAGTATACTACTTGTATATGTTAGCTCTATCTCCTAGTCACAATACTTACGTGTCATTAAGCACAACAAATCATCAAACACATAAGCAATTAAAAACATACAAATACAGAAGCATAACAGAAGTACACTAAACGACGGCGTTTTGCTTTTTAGAAAAAGTTGAAAAGATATAAAAACACAAGAAACGACATCGGTTCAGAATGTAAAGACCCCAAAATCTACGGCTGCCTTGCCACCCCAAAACGACATACTTGTTCCACTAGCTAGGACAACATTTGACATGTCCCTTTCGTTATTGCAATGGCGCCTCTTTCTGTTATTTACCGGGCAGGATTTTATTTTCTTATCTCTCGCAATTTTCTAGTTTTCCTCGATGATTTTCTTAATCCTCGAGTTCCATTGCTTCTATAACTCTCTGCAGCGCCTTAACAATTTCCTCGATACAATCGGATTGATAGCTGTCAAATTGAGTATACTACTTAAATTATATCCATTTTGAAGTAAATTAAATCAAAGGAATTACCTCTTTTCACGTATAGTCAAACCCATCTTGTTGCATATAGAATCTAAGGCTACCTTCCATTCCTTGATCTCACCTGGGTTAGAAGCTTCCGCGAGCCTTAAGAAGTTTCTACCAAACTCGCTGTCCCATGTCGGTTTTCTAACGTCTTCTGCCTCCACCTTGAAGAAGATTGGAATGACTAGGAGCTTTCCTTGATCTACAAGTTTCTTTATCTCCACCAACTCATTCATGCACCACTCTGACTCTGCATACCTATAATTAAGACCAGTGATTATTACATAATAATAATAATATTACTTAAACACTAAACAAATGGAAAATAAATAAAAAATATTAAAAGTTTATATGTTTTTTACAATCAATAGAAAAAAAGTATACGAGTTTTATGAGTAGATGTTGAGGACGTGGATGGATAGCAAACAAACCTCTCAGAAAAGACTGCGATAAATTTGGTTACTAATTCGTACATAATAAATTTGTATAATCGGTTCGACAATAAACTCCAGTTCTTTGTAAGATCTTGTTGTCTTTCCTTAAAAAGTTAATTCATGCTTTAACCACTAGCAAACATATAATAACAGCGAACTGGACATGTTTGTTACTATTTATAGGGTTAATTTAGGCATAATTACAACCAAACCGTAACCAAGACGAAACCGTTAACCGTAAAAGTATTAGTTATGATTAATCAAAATTATTAATTATATCTAACCATTAATTAACCGTAATTGTATCAAAAATGCCGGTTAATTGTAAACATTTAACCATAACCTTTTTTTTTAACGTCTTTTCACCATAACCGTTTTTAGATATAATAAAATATACTAATAATAAATTATGTATAACTAATATAACATAGAATGATAAAAACATTATATATAATCAATAGTTATTAATTTAAAAATATTAGAACTAATAAAATTATATTGAATGTGCTATGGTATTAATATTGTATATTAGTTTCTTTTTTTCCCTCTAAATATTAAATATTCAATTCGAAATGACATATTTATCGCATTCAAAACATCAATTTTATGTAAATCACATTATCTCAACTCATATTTTCTAAAATTTTAACTTTAAAATCTTTAATGATAAAAAAAATTAAAATATTAATTTATAGAATAATAGTATAAATTAATATAATATCAAAATCCTAACATTATGAATTTATACAGGTTTTAATGTATATGTTTTCTTTTGATAGAAAGAATTATTGCTTTTACAAAGGTGACCAGAGGACATGGCAACATTGAGATGCATCGGATAAAATAGAAACAAAATGCAAAGTGTGACTAAATGAGATGTATTCAACCAAATACAGATGTTTTAAATGATTTGAGTTTTACTGTTTTCAGTTATTTTGAATGATTTTTTAAGAAGTTGTCATCATTTAATATTAAGATTTTCGTTTATCTAATTTAAAAGTATGAGATTTAAATTTTTGTATTTTTAACTAAAAAGTTTTTTTTATTAAAATCAATGCTTAAAAAAATTCCAATAACATTCAGTTTGAAGGTGTTTTTCCAAATCACTAGCTCAATAACATTAATTTTTTTCAAAAATCATATATTTTAAAATCATGCTTTAATGGTTAGAAGATTTGTAAATGTTATTATATACAATCATGTTCTACCGTGCCACTGTGGCTACCTAGCGTAGCCTCCCTCTTTGTATATGGTTTTTTGATTGAATGAATGTTTTTTGACGTCGAAAAAAATGATAAATTTCTATATAATCAAAAAGTAAAAAATCTCAACAAAAAAAAAATTGCGCAATCCTCGACTCTTGAATTCTTACAAAGATATTTTTGAGGTCTTTACCTCTCAGCTCGTTTTTGTCTAAGAAGAATTTGATCTTGTTCCTCTGGAGGGCTTCGCTGAGGTGATCGACAAAGTCATACCGCAATTCCTCTCCCCGGAAATTCAAAAACACTTGATGTACCTTACTCGGAGAGACGGCGATTCTCGTCGGAGTTGTTTGCGTTTCACCGGACACTGGCGACGGCATCATGCTCGAGATTGTTTGACCGTCATTGAATGAGCGACGAGACTCAGCATCAAAACTGTGGAAACCTACGATCATGTAGATCATGAGATAATTAGACGGTGGATTCCTGTGGTTTCTCTCCATTGGTTCGTTTGTAATATCAACAGAGATGCGAGAGATGCAGGAGTATGTGAACGTATCAAAGAAATGTCACATTTGGTTTTACTTAAGGCCAAAATGAACGCAAAAGTGGAGGGGGCGAGTCAAGACTGACTGGGACTACAGCTAATAATATCGAGGCCCGACCTGTATCATCTTCTCTAATTTTAGAGGAAATTGTTTCATTTTATTTAAAATTGATTATAAATCTTGATATCTATCATTTTCAATGTGTTTTCTACTTTTCTTCTGAGAATTATTGTTTCACGATTGAACTTTAGAGAACAAATCATATTTAGAATTATATAATTCACTTTTCTATTTATTGTTTTATTGCAATTTTGTTAAGAGATATAGTAACTAAAGAAAAAATTTAATTAGATTTTGTGTTTCTTTAAGTTTAGTATTGTCTATTTTCTCATATATATATATATATATATGTTTATAGGTTTAACCGGTTGGATCGGTATATATGTTTATAGGTCGATCCTTTTGGGAAACATTGAAACTATCTACGTGGAGACTGGAAAGTCAAAAGCCTACGTGGAAGTTGATGGGGAGGGAGGGAGTGAAGAGCCTACGTGGAAATTGATGGGGAGGGATGTACTACCCGCACTGGGTGTCTCTGTCCAAAACCCTAGATATATTTTTCATTGGCTCTGATATTAGACTTGTTACATGTTTTGTTTTGCATTAGATTTGTAAAATTTTGGTTTTGGCTTTTAATAAAACCCAACTAACAGAATTTTGGTTCAAATTGGGAGATAAATTTTAAACAGTAAATCAAACCGAATTTCTAGTTTATGAACCGAATTTTAATTTTGGTTCAATTCGATAAAAAATTTTAAAAACCGAATACACCAAAATTTTAATATTTCAGATCGAATCGACCAAATGCTCAGACCTCCTACTTCTATAATAGACCAGCTTCACGTGAGCCCAACTTGAGTAACCAAAGTTTGAATTCGGATTAGGCCAAGGAAAAGAAGACCGAGGCCTATAATCTCACAAACTCCATCTCAAGCCGGTCCAAATAATCTTTTTCTTTAGTTGGCCCAAGCCAAAAAACCCTTTCTTTCTCTCTCGATTTTTCCTAAAAGAAGAGCAATCGTATGAAAAAGGCCTAAATGTTTTACAAAAATCTCAAAACTCTATTTAAAAAAAAACAGAATTTAGTTTTGAATTAATTTTAATTGAAAAATGGGTATATTACGATTTTCCCTATGAAATATTTGATAATTACAGTGAGAACCTGAGTTTTATCCACCCACCCAAAAGAATTCGGATTAAACTAGAAACTTAATTCATTCTTCAAATCAAATCGATTTCTCTAATCCCTCCCTAATTTTTCACAATCGCGACATTCATAAGCTCTTTTTCTCTAATCTTTCGTAATACTAAGGATAACTAGCGTCGATTAGTTTAGATTGTTGAGATTTTTAACTCGATTTTCAACGAAAATGGTTAGGACAAGAGAGAAAAACAAGAAGAAACAGATTGAAGAAGGAGAAGAGATTGCTCGTGTTGAGAACCCGCGACCTCCGGTTCTAGAAGACGAAAGGATTGAAGAAGGAGAACCTTCGGTTCAAGAAGACGAAATGATTAAAGAAGGAGAAGAGATTGCTTGTGATGAGGACGAGGGAAATGAAGAGAGCGAAGAACATCTCGAAGAAGAAGGAGATACAAGCCGAACTGTGAACGACCCCATTGACTCAACGGTAAGTAATTTCTCTTGATGTCATTCTTTTTAGTTAGGGAATAAGTAGAACTAGTGTTTTTTGTAATACTAGTAATATTTGGTAAAACTATTCGGATTTATTTGTAATACTTGTAATACATGGTAAAACTAGTTGGATTTATTTGTAATACTGGTAATACTTGGTAAAAATAGTCAAATTTATTTGTAATACTGGTAATATTTGGTAAAACTAGTCGAATTTATTTATAATACTGGTATAATTAGATAAAATTTGTCGGATTTATTTGTAATACTGGTATAATTAGATAAAATTAGTCGGATTATTTGTAATACTGGTAATACTTGGTAAAACTATTTTGGGTTATTTTTTTTATTTGAATTCGTAATACTGGTAATATTTGGTAAAACTATATTTTTTAATCTTAATTTGTACTACTGGTAATACTTGGGATAACTATGTTGTTTTTTGTATCTTAATTCTTATTACTGGTATAACTTGGTAATATTTGGTAAAACTGGTTGTTGCAGGGTTCTGAGGAGGAAACATCAGAGGTGACACTATAACCTTTGAGAATGTACTTCCCGCCAACGGAGTATACGAAGAAAATCAAGTTGGCAACAAGATGTTTCATTCATGAAGCTTTGACAATCCTAGATGGTTTGACTCATCTGCTCACTATGTTTGAGAGGAAATGGTTTGAGGAACATCCACAGTTCAAACACCTTTTCCACATGCCAAGGGAAAAAACCCACAAGGTTATAGACATGTGGATGCTCCTTCGAACAACATGCATCGAGAAAAAGAATAAACCTTGGTTTGTCATCAACGGTGTTCCCATCCGCTATGGTATAAAGGAACACACCTTGATATCGGGATTAAACTGTCGCAATTATCCACTCGATTATGATCAAGCAGGGAGTGAGGCCTTTGTGAAGAGACATTTTGGGGGGGAGGGGTGCAGAAAAAAATTCGATATCAAGACGTGAAGAAGAAGCTAGAGGAAATGGTACCAATGGTACGTTATCGAGATAGGTTGAAGATGGCGGTCTTCTACTTCTTATCCAACATCATTATAGTGCAAACAAAGATGGGAGAAGATGCTAAGCCCGTAGATACATTTTTTCTTAGAGTTGTGGATGATCTTATGTTTTGTAGGAATTTTCCTTGGGGGAAATTTTCATTTGATCATATGCTACAAGAGATCGAGCATACAATGAATCATTTTGGAGGGACCGTCAAGGAGGATTCATTATGGCCAATTCCCGGTTTATGTATTCCTATCAAGGTTAGTAAAAATTATTTGAGGTATTGGTCATTGTTACTAGTTCTTATGCTTAGCTAACTTTAAGTATATGTGTGTTGTGTACCTTTTAGTATTTGAGGCAATTTCGGAGTTGGGGAATAAAATTCCGAGAAGATTATCCAGACGCAAATGGAAATTTTCCTAGGATGTGCACAAAAAGGTTCAAGAAAGGCGAATTAAAAGGGATTCCTCTTTCGAAAATAAATGAAGAACTTGGTAGAACTGTGGTGAGTTATTCTACTTATCTTTTTCATATGAATTATTTTGGTTTTATGTTATAATATTTCTTCATTGTTTACGTTCACATGACATTGATAGTATCCTAGTAGTTAGAGGTGAAGAAAATCTCTTCTAGCTAAAATCACGAAAGAAGAAGAAGACGATGATAAGCATGATCTCGTTGTTTCCAGTTGGATGCAGTGTCTTCATAAAGGATATACCTTTTCCTTTGAGGATATGTACAACCAAGATGTGGCTTTCCGATTAGGAGAGGATCCTAAGGATGGGGTGAATGAGGAAATAGCCACCAATGAAAGACCGGGAGAGTCGACTTTTGCTGAATTGGTGGATCTCATAAAAGGGATGGGAGAATAGATGAAGGAAATTGTGGACAAGGTTGATGGGTTCGACAAAAGACTCGGATCTTTGGAAGCTTCTGTAGTTAGAAGAGAAGTCAAAGGTAAAACTTTGTAATACTTGGTAATACAAGAGTATAACCGTTGGTAATACTTGGTAATACTAGAGTATAATTGTATTCGATTGCTTGGGAATTGCTTGGTAATACTAGATATAACTGTATTTGATTGCTTGGTAATACTTGGTAATACTTGGTAATACTAGAGTATAACTGTATTCGATTGCTTGGTAATACTTGGTAATATTAGATATAATTGTATTCGATTGCTTGGTAATACTAGATTATAACTGTATTCGATTGCTTATTAATTCTAGATTATAATTGTATTCAATTGCTTGGTAATTCTTGGTAATACAAGATATAACTGTATTTAATTGCTTGGTAATACTTGGTAATACTAGAGTATAACTGTATTCAATTGCAGGTGCTTATAGGTCTATCAGGCGAGGAGTACGATACTACTGGTTCCACAGACCCATCAGACGAGGATAATGCTGGTCCTTCCCCACAACCACCTAACAAGAGTGTTAAACAGACTGGAATAGACGAGAACCCGAATGCACGAGTGACAAGGTCAAAGACCAATTGTGGTGTGACTATATCATACCCCACAACTTTGAGAGGGAGAAATATAGATGTTAGTCATTTGCATGGTACCCCGGAAGAAAGGTACAAGATGTTGAGAGAAGCACAATGATGGTACAATAACACGTGTGAAATTGGATGAGAAAGAAAAATTCAAGTACCTATTCATAGCTTTGGGAGCTAGCATTGAAGGGTTTTAAGTCATGAGAAAAGTGATAATTGTGGATGCAACTTTTCTCAAGAACGGATATGGTGGTGTACTAATTTTTGCCATAATGCAAGATCATAATCGTCACCATTATCCCATAGTGTTTGGTGTATTCGATGGTGAGAATGATGCATGTTGGACATGGTTTATGGAGATGTTGAAAACTGTTATACCGGACTCTTCCGAATTGGTATTTATGAGTGACAGAAATGCAAGGCTCATAAGCGCCATAGGTAATGTGTATCCTCAGGTTCATCGTGGGTATTGTATATGGCATTTGTCCCAAAATATGAAAGGCCATGCTTCTAACGTTAACAAAGACGTAGTCGCATGGAGATTCATCGAGTGCAGTAGGCATTACACAATGGCTGATTTCAATTGTACTTATTCTTCTTTCAAGACGAGATATCTTTCTGCGACAAAGTATCTGGAGGAGAGTACCGAGAAAGAAAAATGGGCAAGGTGTCATTTTTCAGGAGAAATATACAATTTAGACATAAGAAACTGTGTGGAATCTTTTGACAGTGTTTTTAAGGACGCAAGGAGATACTCCTTAATACCCATGCTTGACGCGATCATTAAAACATTTGCTAATTGATTTAATGAACATCGAAAGGAGGTTGTGTCTAGATCAATTTTAAATAAACTGGCTCATTTAGTGGAGAACTGTATGCATGATTTATTGGTTGTTATAGAGAAATTGATTGTGACGGAGCTAAACACTTTCGATTTGAATACAATATCATCGGTAGTGATGAAAAGTCTTATTTGGTGAACTTTCTCTTGAAAAGTTGCAGTTGTAGGGTGTTCGATATCGAAAGGTATCCTTGTGTGCACGCATTAGCCGCTTACATTGAATTCCTAAGGCATGATGATAGAGCTTGTGATATCCAATTACATGACTTGTGTTCAAAATATTATTGGACGGAGTTGTGGACAATGGCGTATCACATGACAATTTATTTAGTGCCAGATATGTCTCAATGGGATGTCCTATATGACATCAAAAGCAAACAAATCATACCTCCGGATCGAAAAGTAAAAACGGGAAGGAAAAAAGTAAAAAAGTTTCCATCGGCTGGATAACGGCGTCCAAAGACGCAAAATAAAAAGCGGCCGAGACAAGAACTCCAATGGTTTTTATTTGGAAATTGTACTAGTGTTTGATTTTATCTTCACCATTTATAATACTATATATTGGTTTGTACAACTACATTAAACTGGTTTTCCGTTATGTACTACTATATATTGGTTCTGTGACTACTGGGTAATACATGTGTAACTAATGAAAAACTGGAAAACTGATATAACTAATGAAAAACTGGAATAACTGGTATAACTAGTATTACTAGTATAATTGGTATTACTTGTACAAGTAGTATTACTAGTATTACCAGTATAACTGGTATAACTAGTATAACTAATATTACTTGTATAACTGGTATTACTTGTATAACTAACTGGTATAACTAGTATTATTGTATAACTAACTCGTATAACTAGTTTTACTTATATAACTGGTATTACTTGTATAACTAACTGGTATTACTTGTATAACTAACTAGTATTACTTGTATAATTGATATTACTGGTATAACTGGTATAACTGAGGAAAGCTGATAATGGAAAAATAATAATAATTATGTTACAATATTACATTATGTATTAATAAGGAATTATATGTGTTGTAAACGTGAGAAATAAATAGTTACAATACGTATTAAGATGAAAATTACAAAAATACTATAACTTAAATTGTTATGAAACAATTTACACAATATTACTTGTAATGCCGTAAGTGTTTCGGATCGATCGAATCCACCTTGAATCGATCGATCTGCCTTGCCTCCATTTTACCGTAAGCTGGTAGGATCGATCGATCCAAACTTCAGATCGATCGATCCGGCTCGTATCCACTTATGCAAAAGTTTTGGGATCGATCGATCCCAACCCATATCGACCTTGACCGGCCATAATTTAATGTTTTATCATTCTCTCTCCTTCATGCAACATAGGAATAATTTTATATGCTTTTCATGCAAAATTTTTGTAATAATTAGTTTATATCTCTTATCTCTATATATTTGAATTGTATTGTATAATTAAAAATAATAAGAAAAATTACTCTCTTCTATTATTTCTAGTATCTCTATTCTTTATTCTCTATTCTCTATTCCGCAAATTCTAACAAATATAGATAGCCTCCAAGCAAAATATGTTATTAAGGCAAAAGATCGAGCATATTGGTTTTGTCAAATAAGATGCCTGAAGAATAGCATAGTTATCTAAACCTTAAAAGCAGATTAAGAAACCACATAAGATATCAATCATTGATTCTTGATTCTCTTGGTGATGAAATCTTAATCCTCTGTTTTCAGTTATTGATTTTTAAGTGCAAATCCAATTAAAGTTTTGGATTTTTTACATGACATCAAAACTGGATGTTCTGTCTCCGAAGATATATATACTGACATGACAAGAAAAGTTGAGGTTTCTAAGATAATTATAATCAAATAATCCAAAATGGGTAAATGAAAAAGAAACAGAGGATAACTGATATCACTTCTACAAATAACTTCAAGAGAGTTTCAACCACATGAACGGAAGTGTTTAGATCTTTTGTTCAGAGAATGTGGGGATACTGAACATTGACTCAGTTTTATGGAAATTTAATTTCAATTTTTAAAAGAATCAATTGAATAATTATAAAATTTTCAGTCTTTGGATACTTTTGAATTTTCTAATATTTTTGTTTATACTTTATACTAAGGAGAAAATAATTCTGTAAGACTACCGAACTTTTTTGTCTTTCATCTGCAAATTCATTAAAGTAAAGACGACAGACATATAAATAAGGTATATTTATTAGCTATTTCTATAATGTCTTGAACTGTAAAAACATTGGATTATTGTTATGCGCAATATCCATGCTCAAGCGTATAACAGAACTAAGAGAAGTTCATAATTTCCGGTGACCGGAAGATGCCATGAGAATCGCCACGGCCGCCACAAACATGACCAACATGCTAACCAAAAGCACATAAGTTCTCTTCGACGATCTCCGATACTCTCCGAACAAAATTGTGCCCCACAACAGGAAGCGCATAAACCAAAAACAGAGCTTTATATACTCTCATATCAAAACGCAAACTTTTTTTTTTTGAAGATTTTCTTAAAACGCAAACTTGAGATCAATAAATTTGAAGAAACAAAAACTAACCTGGACAAAGTCTGTGGCCGCGTCCGCGTATCCAGCGGCTTGACCTCCCATAAACTGCAACCCGTTACCAAACTCACACAAGAATCCAGCGAAAACAGCTCAACATCTACCTTTAGAGTCATTTACATTGGGTAATTTTTCCACTAAAGCAAAATATTGAATATTAAAGAAAATAAAGATACCAGAAAAATTTGATAACGGAATTAGCCGAAATAGCTTAATCTCCGAACACCGCTCAAAGCAGACTGTTTTCTTAAAAGAAAGAGAAAAAAATACAAATGTTTTGGGATGATGAAAACTAGAAGGAGCAGGGGTTAATTTATAACCCTCAAACTCCTTTCACAAATCCCTCACATCCGATGTAGGAAAATGAAATTGAGACATAAAGTCAATAATTTCGGCCAAAAGTTAACAAATCTCCACCTTGGCTCAATATCAATCCCATCAAATATTACAAATATTCTCAATAAAAAAAATAATAAAAACAGTATTCGCGGTGCTTCCAAATTTGCGTCGTGAGGTGCCAATTTCAAATGTGCAAAGATATTAACCAAGTCTAAACAATGTTCAAACTTGGCCCTTGTAACCACCTTGGTTAGCATATCTGCAGGATTCTCCGTAGTATGAATCTTCAGGAGAAGTATCTCCTCCTCCTCGAGAATTTCCCGCACAAAATGATAGCGAACATCAATATGCTTCGTTCGTGCGAGAAAGACTTGATTCTTTGCTAAATGAATAGCACTCTGACTGTCAGAATAAACCTTAAGTTGTTTCTGATCAACTCCCAAGTCTTTAAGCAACCCATGAAGCCAAATTGCTTTCTTCACAGCCTCTGTAATTTCCATATACTCTACCTCTGTTGTAGACAAAGCCACCGTTGACTGTAAGGTAGACTTCCAACTAACTAGCGCTTTTGCTAAAGTGAACAAATAGCCAGTTGTAGACCGTCGCTTATCCAAATCACCTGCAATACAGAATCACAGTATCCAACTATGCATTGACCAAGTGATTCATCTTGCTCGAACGTCAATCCAACATCCATGGTATTTTGGAGATACCGTAGAATCTATTTCACAGCTTGCCAATGACCCTTCCCTGGATCATGCATATACCTGCTGACAACACTAACAGCCTGTGAAATATTGGGTCTTGTACACACCATTGTATACATCAAGCTTCCAACTGCATTTGCATATGGGACGTTCGCCATGTATTCTCGCTCTTCATCAGTCGTCGGAGATAATTGGCTGCTCAGTTTCAAATGAGCAAGTGGAGTACTTACATGTTTTTTATCATCGTGCATACCAAAACGTTGTAGTATCTTCTTCAAATAATTCTTCTGTGACAGCCAAAGTTTGCCTTTTTCTCTGTCCCTATTTATCTCCATGCCGAGAATCTTCTTGGCTTCCCCCAAATCCTTCATCTTAAACTCTTTACTCATATGAGCCTTCAATCTATCAGTCTCAACTTGGCTCTTTGCTGCTATTAGCATATCATCAACATATAAGAGTAAGTAGATGTAGGAACCATCTTGAAGTTTGCACAAATACACACAATGATCGTATTTGCTTCTTTTGTACTTCTGACCCTGCATGAACTTGTTAAATCGTTTATACCACTGTCTCGGAGATTATTTCAGTCCGTACAACGATTTTCTAAGTTTACAAACTCAATCTTCTTTACCAGCAACCTTGTATCCATCTGGCTGAGTCATATAGATTTTCTCTTTCAAATCACCATGTAAGAACGCGGTCTTCACATCAAGTTAAGCTAGCTCCAAATTCAACTGCGCTACCAAGGCCAACAAAATTCTAATGGAGGAATGTTTAACAACTGGAGAAAATACTTCATTATAATCAATTCCTTCCCTTTGTGCATAGCCTTTAGCCACAAATCTTGCCTTGTAGCGAATGCATTCTTTATTAGGAAATCTTTCTTTCTTTGCAAATATCCATTTGCACTCAATTGTCTTTCTGCCTTTTGGTAGTTGTGCCAGCTTCCACGTATTGTTTTTCTTGAGAAATTGCATCTCCTTTTCTATTGCTCCTGCCCAATCTCCATTTTCTACGCTACGAATAACTTCTAGGTAGGTAGATGGAATATCATCATCAGTGATTGGAAGTGCATAAGCTACCATGTCAGTGAAATGAACATGCTTCTGAATTTCTCGTCTATGTCTTCTAACTGCAATTGGTTCTGATTGCTGTAGAGGTTCTTGGGTCGGAACCTCTTCTTCATCTGACTCTTCTGCCATAAGAGATTCACTTGTGGTGCTACGTGTTGGGATCACCACTGTCTGCTCAAACTCCACCTGCTTTGGAGTACACTCTACCTGCTGCAGAGTACTATCACCCCTTTCTGGATTCACCTTCTTCAACATGGCAGATTCATCAAAGGTAACATCCCTGCTGATTATCGTCTTCTTTGTATCAAGACACCACAAACGGTATCCCTTCACTCCAACATTGAAGCCCATGAAAAGAGTCTTCTTTGCCCATGGGTCCAACTTTAATTCTACCACATGATAATATGCCATAGAACCAAAAATATGCAAAGTATCATAATCAGTTGTAGGTTTTCCAGACCATACTTCTAATGGAGTTTTGCCACCTATAGCAGATGATGACAAACGATTGACAAGATGTTGAGCGTACGTCACCGCCCCAGCCCAAAAATGTCTGCCTAACTCAGCATTAGACAGCATACAACGAACTTTCTCCACAAGTGTTTTGTTTATACGCTCAGATACCCCATTCTGTTGTGGTGTTTTTCTAACCGTGAAGTGCCGAACTATGCCACAGTCTTGGCATAGCTTCAGGAATGGATCACTCGTATATTCTCCTCCATTGCCTGTCCGGAGAACCTTGATTTTCTTTCCTGTCTGGTTTTCAACTTGAGCTTTCCACTTAAGGAAAATTCCAAACACTTCATCCTTGTTCTTCATAGTAAACACCCAAACTCTCCTGGAAAAGTCAAACAAAGGTGATAAAATAATGCCTTTCTCCGATGGA
Source organism: Cardamine chenopodiifolia (assembly GCA_963922655.1). Taxonomy (NCBI): domain Eukaryota; kingdom Viridiplantae; phylum Streptophyta; class Magnoliopsida; order Brassicales; family Brassicaceae; genus Cardamine; species Cardamine chenopodiifolia. Next base: position 11,504,067 of record OZ000476.1, on the reverse strand, counting down.
CGGAGTCTTGGCAGGTCTCCACACATCTGAGTGCACATAGTCAAGAATACCCTTGGTATTATGAATTGCAGTGCCAAACTTCACTCTTTGTTGCTTTCCTAGAACACAATGCTCACAAAATTTAAGTTTGCAAGTCTTCATACCTTTTAACAATCCCTGCTTGGCAAGAATTTGCAAGGACTTTTCACCAGCATGTCCCAACTGCATATGCCACAACTTTATTGCCTCAACATCATTCGTTGTGCTAGATGTTGCAGCTGCTACTGTCCCCACCACTGTACTACCTTGGTAGTAGTACAAATTATTCTTCCTCACGCCTTTTAACATCACCAGTGCTTCAGAAATTGCTTTAAGAACTCCATCTCTCATCATCACAACTAGGCCTTTAGATTCTAAAGCTCCCAATGAGATGAGATTCTTTTTCAACTTTGGCACGTATCGCACATCCTGCAAAATTCTGGCGGATCCATCATGATTTCGCAGCTTTATTGAACCTATCCCGGTTGTTTTACATGAATTATCTTTAACCTTGTAGACAACCCTACCATTGAGTTCTTGAAATTCAAAGAACCATTTCCGAATGGGACACATATGATAGGTACAACCCGAATCCAATATCCACTCATCTGGATGCGATGACATCGAAGGTATGACCACTAAAGAAATATCTGATTCCACATCACTTTTGCATTCTGCAATATTTGCATCTTGCAGAGTCTTCTTTTTCTTCTTCAACTTCGGGCAGTCTTTCCTCCAGTGTCCTTTCTCATGACAGAAAGCACACTCATCTTTGGCAACAGGTCGGCCTTTTGATTTGGACCTTCCTCTTCTCCCCTTATTTTGGCTTTGTTGACGACCTCTTACCACCAATGCTTCTTCCGATGTCGTTAATTTGGTTTTCATCTTATCCTGCTTTCTCAATTCATGGCTATATAAAGCATAACAAACAGCATCTAACGACACATTTTCCTTCCGGTGAAGTAACATAGTCTCCAAATGTCCAAATTCATCGGGAAGAGATGATAACAACATCAAAGCCAGATCTTCATCCTCAAACTTCACATCTAAATTCAACAGGTCTGCTACTAATTGATTAAACATAGTGATGTGTTCATTCATAATAGTACCTGGTTGGTAATCAAATCAGAACAACCTTTTCTTCATAAGGAGCTTGTTCTGACCACTCTTCTTCAGAAACTTGTCCTCCAACGCCTTCCACAATTTGTGTGCAGAAGTCTCATTTTTGAAAGCATATTTCTGCTCTCTGGACAGGCACGATCGAATTGTTCTGCACGCCAACCGATTAATGATGTTCCAGTCTTTATCTTCTACCTCTTCTGCTTTATTTTTCTCAATAGCAATATCAAAGACCCTGCTGGAAAAGAAAGTCCAAAACCTCTCCTTGCCACATGCCGAAATGGCCAGTACCATCAAATATCTCTACCGCCAACTTCAGACTAGACAGCGGAAACCTCGACCATGATGACGAGGCTCTCGATGTCTCCGACGTAATATTTGAAACAACATCTTTCATTTCTTGATCTTTATTTGCCATTACAGACTCAGTAAATAATATTCAATATTACAACAAATACAAACAACCAAAGATTTCAAAATGACCAAAATAATTTTTTTCTGATGTGGAAAGTTAGTCAAAACTGCAACCACAGAGCATACTCAGACAGAACGTTGGTCTGGAACAAACCTTTGGTTCAAAAGGACCGAAAAAATTCTTTTCTGATGTGGAAGATCAGTCGAAAACTGCAACCACAGAGCATACTCAAACAGAACCTTGGCTCTGACACCAATTGTTGGGGAAAATTGAGTAATTTTTCCATTAAAGCAAAATATTGAATATTAAAGAAAATAAAGACACCAAAAAAATTTGATAATGGAGTTAGCCGGAATAGCTTAATCTCCAAACACCGCTCAAAGCAAACTGCTTTATTAAAAGAAAGAAAAAAGAATACAAATGTTTTGGGATGATGAAAATTAGAAAGAGGAGGGGTTAATTTATAACCTTCAAACTCCTTTCACAAATCCCTCACATCCGATGTGGAAGAAGGAAATTGAAACATAAAGTCAACAATTTCGGCCAAAAGTTAACATTAAGTGATGATCTTGCTAAGCCTGCCATAGGCCCGTAAAGAAATATGAAGTTTAGAATCAAAACGATGAGAAACTCGCGATCGTGAAGTAGAAAAAGGCGGTGTAGACAATGAGCTTAGGTACACCTTTTGGTAATGTACTCCATTGATCGTTTGTTGCCAAGTTGAATGTAGGAGAAAATAGAGAAAGGCAGATTCCCGCGAAGAGCGTAATGAATAGTCCAATCATTATGCTCTTCCCAAAGACCTGTGAAACACGAAGATTAAAACACCAAGTAATAATATATACTCTCCTTTTGGTATGTAATCTTTGTAAAAAAGTTTCGAACTTTGAGTTCGAGGTTTCGGGTGGTTTTTTCCTCTTTGGTCATTGTATCTGAACCTTAATTGCCCTTTTGTTCTCTAAGCTCTACAAAAAATCCTGCAGTCCCCTACTTTCGCTTTTCCCGCTTGTTTATCTTGAGATTCGACATCAGGTTTCTCTGTTCATAGTAAGAACAAACAAAAGAAAACATCATAACTCTGATCAAAATTCCTAATTTTGACTGAAATGTCATTCTTTTGCTTTGCATAAATCCTCACACAAAGCAATCTTTAGTTTTTACCCTTTTCAGGGTTGTCTTCACCAGTTCTAATGGAAGAATAGAAATCTCTGAAAAAGATCAGATTTTTGTTAAAAACAGAACAAGTTTTTCAAACATGGAACAATGGCAAAAGAAAGAGCGACATTGTACTGTGTCTCAGCTTTATACTCGCTAGGTAAAGACTTGAGTTTTGCGTTGACATCAGCTGCATTAGAAGTGTGAACCGCAGCGCCGAGGAAAACAGCGATCAAGAAGCAACCTACGCCGAGGAAAAGGATCTCAGCTTTGTTTATCTTGTCGTCCAAGAAATAATTCAACGTTGCACCTAAGAAATTCACCGTGACACGCAAGAAACCAAAACAACATATAAAGTAATAAATTTATTATAAAACGAAACACGTAGAGATTTCTTCTATTGTTTGTTTGCGTTTGCGTTTGCGTTTTTGTGTACACTGTTTTCCAACTTAACCCATAATAAGTACTTTAAACCAAAACTGTTTTCTAAACTGTAAATGTAAACACAAAATTACAATTAAAAATAATATATCTTCTTTTGTTTGTGTTTGGCGCTTCATTTTGGAAAAAATATATTTTATGAAGAACTAATAAAATGTCAAAAAAAAAAATACATTCTACCGAATTTTCATAGAAACCACTAGATACATATCATGGTCAACTCAAAATATTTGATAATATAAATAAAAAAAATAAAAAATCGCATGTTGTGTTGGATGCATACCAATGACGACGGTGATACTTGCGGCGACAACTTCGGTGACCGATAAACCAACAAACGCAAACGCGTCTTGAGTCGCTAAATTCCCAACGCTTAGAAGCACGCCGCCGGCGACTGCAAGCACGACGGATGGCCAAATATCCTGTAAAAGATTCTTAGGATTACCAATTAAAGTCATATATATATGAAATCTCAAGAACAAGAACAAGAAAGGACCAAAACCTGAGGGAGCTGAGTGGTGAAATCAGGTGTTCGAAACGTGCTTTTACCAATCTCACAGAGCGGAAACGCGATCACGATTGCTGCCAAGAGATTAGCGGTAGCGAAATCAAGAAAAATGTGTTGAGAAAGACGACCTCTTCTCTCCAATAGAGTTAAAATCGTCGGCCAACTTCCCAAACAACACAATGAAAGTATCATACATCCTATAGCTCCTGCTTTGCTCTCAACCACATACATCTTTTTCTTCTTCTTCTTCTTCTTCTTAAGCTTCTTTAACATAAAGACACTTTGATTCCTTGTGATATTTATGGGCTATGCCTCTTTTACCTGGTTAACCCCACCGCTTTGGAGTCCTGTCCGGTTTGTCTAAACCGGATCTTCTCTGTTTCTGCATGTGTTGTGATGGTTGTGGAGAAGGTTACATGTGTATATCAAAAGATATGTCAGTAAAGGAGTTCAAGACACATCGGTATTTTCAATTTTTTCAGCCTAATAAGACCAAAAAAACCTCAGATATTTTTGGACTTCGCCATGTTACTAAAACAGAGAATATTGTCATTTTTATGCGAATTAGCTTTGACCCAATGAGATTCATTTTCAGACAAAAAAAATGTTTTTTAGAAGATTGCGTTACAGTAAAATGATAGCAAAAAGAGAAGCTACCAAATTTCACTATTAAGTTATGCAAAAATAAAAAGAAAGTTTTGTTTTGAGAGTATTGAAACATCTGTTCTATGAATCAGTGGCCATTTCCAAGTTTCCATCATCAGATTTGTCCTTTGTTGGATGATTGAGGAAATTCCCAAGAAGCCTTTGATCCAAAACCATGTTAGGTACCTAAACAGTAAAGATACATACTACTTCAGAACACCAGAAACAGAAACACAAATGAGAAATAAGAAATAAGAAATGAGAAATGAGTAAAACCTTGTCCCCGAAGAACATTTTGGTGTTACGAGCAATTGCATCGATGAATTTGAGTTCGAGAAATTCTGGGGTGAGCTTCAACTTGTTTGCTTCAGCTTCTCTCAGTACACTAGGAGCATTGATTAGAGCAAAAGTCAAAAGTAGAATCATTAATTCTGTACATGTTCTTTGTTTGCTTATTTCAGGAGGGAAATAAATGAGAATGAAGAATGAAGATTGGCTATTACCGGTAGTAATCTGCATCTGCAAGACTCTTTTGACGATCAAGATACATCTGATTCTCGATGTCAGCTTCTCTCCGTGAACTGTCTTTCTCTGTCAGCTTCTGTTGCATCAGAATCTTGCTTACATTGGCGTTCTTCTCGGCTTCACTAATGGCCATTATTTTCTTCGTCTCTGCCTCTTTCTCAGCTACTCTTTGTTTCTCAATAGCAATCAAGACCTTCAAAATCATTAATAACAATTCTGTAAGCAGTCTTAAAGCGTTCAGAGCACATTATATCAAAACTGGGGATATGAGAAAACCAGTGGAGATCGAATTGCCAAGGGTCCAAAAACAGTTTACCTTAGTACGTTCCTCTTCCATTTGCTCAAAGTTTCGCCTTACACTCTCTGGAATTTTTGGCTTTGTGACACGCACACTAATAATCTCAATTCCTGGAGCATAACGTGTACAATCAGCCTGAAGAGCATCTTTCATCCGTTCATCAATCTGAAACATATTGTGATTGAATGTTAGTGAAAATCACTGTATATTGTCCAGATATCAGACACGATGTAGAAATATCCAAAGTAAGCTTTAGTCACTGCTGTGAACATGAGGATAATATTCACACTGAATGTTAACTGCAATAAGCTTCCTAACCAGTAAGATCAATATTTATCTTTTTCCATTAAGATTATGGTTTCCCAATATAGTAAAGTACAATACCTGGTCAAAGATGTCAATGTAGACTTGCTGAAGCGAATGCGAGCTGCAGAACTGGTTGATCTCATGGTGAATCTTGTCATATATCCACGTGTTATCATAGTTCACACCATAATTGAGTAAAGTGTCATAGACGTAATCCTTACGCAGTCTATTAACAACCTAGAAACATTTTTATTCTGGTCAATTCATGCAATTAAGATTAGCAAACTTTAAGCATAGTAGAGGAACAAAATGTTTACTCTTACTTCTATCTTCTCAAAGGTAATCATGACACCTCCTTTGGTACCACATGGTATATCCTTCACCTAAGGCATATAGATTTAATTAGTAGAAAAAAGCTACAATCTAAACACATCCAAGCATTTTTCTGGTATAAGACTCACTTGATCTGTTTGTAGAGTAACTTGAACAGGCTCATAGTTGGTTATGAAAGGCAGCTTCAAATGAAAACCTTAAGCAACAAAGTTTACTTCAATCAACAAAAGAGTGAAACCGCGAGGAAACTACGAAAAGGGATAATGATAATCATAATACCTGGATCTGTAATTATGTTTAGAAGAGCACCACCTCTCCAATACGCTCCAACATGACCTTCAGGAACTTGATGCACGAACGATGAAGGGAACATAACCTAATGATAACAATCCATTACAGAAGCAAAATCTTTAACAAAAACATGAGCAAATTTCACGGATAACAAAATTTTAATGAAACCAAAAGCTAGTTTTTTTAGTTCTGTATCTCTCAAATAGGTTCCAAAAACAGTGTGGTTGTGACCTTACACTACACATTAACATAAAGATTGGAACACGCGCAGAAATCTAAAATCAAAAACGAAACAACTAAAAATCGAGGTCGAGAAGAATACAAAGTCATCAACTTTAAGTCAACTTCAAATACAAAGCGCACACATTTCGAAAACGATTGACTCAGAATCGAAAAATGAAACATTTAAGATAACTGATTCAATTGGGATGATTCATTTATAATCATTATAGAAATCTTAACACAGATCAAACGAGAAAAGACGAGATACCAAAGCAGCGATTGCAGCGAAAACACCAAACGCAATGAAAATCGAAGTTACATCGCCGCCGGGTTCTCCAACCGGTGGCGCGCGAGGAGTTTCAGTTCTCCGTTGCTGAGCATCCATGGCGAATTTTGCTTAACCGGGAAAGTTGAGTTTTTTTGTTTGTTGAGTGAAATTGGAGAACTTGGAAAGGGGTTTTTCACTGATTACTTGTACCTATGGGGTTTTTATAAGGCGTGAGAAGATAGATCGTAACTTTGTGTGTGTGTGCTATTGAACCGTTGAATGGAGAAGAATCAAAGGGTCTGGTTTTTTTTTAAGATGTTCAGCTAATCTACAAAATTTATATTTTATTTTTTTGTTTTCAGAAATCTTCAGATCTCAAATAAATACTATATGTACATATCTTTTTAATATGGAATTTACTAGATAAGTCTCTTAAAAAAAAAAAAAATTCTCCCAAAACTTTATTATTTACAAAATAAATAAACAAAATATTCATAAACGAATTATTATATAAACGGTTATATATGTCATATAATAAGAAACATATATCAAAGGAAATAAATTTGACGATGCTTTTGTAAATAAATCTTACTCTCCAATGGATCACAAACTCTATTATTTTCGTTTTCCATATTCAATCTTATTCTTATGCAAGTTGTATGTGGGTATAAATTTTTTGGCTAAACTTCCATATTACACAGCATGATAAAACCCATGATAGTTTTGGAATATAGAGATAATCAGAGTCATTTTATAAAACAACTTTGACTTTGACTTTCTCCTAATTTGATTCCAATTAATTTTGTTTATGAAATCAGTTATGAGATTTAATCCAACCAAATCAAATAAACTCCTTCCAAGTTTGGTGGTGCTCGTAGGCAAGGCTTTTACAACGCTTTCATCCGAGTTGGATTGTTGTTGTGTTATCATCTCTCTCTTGTGTTGCCGATTCGTATTGACCAAAGTTTGCGCTTCTCATTGAACATTGAGATTGGCAATCACTATCGTAAATTCATGGAAATCAATTATTTCAAAACTAAAATTCCTGGATCCTAAATGTGAAAGCGTTCCCTAATGAAATTGTCAACACGACAATACAAACACCGACCAACCCACCAAGAGAGATGATATCGCCGAAAAGAAACTCTACTAAAGAGAAAAGAAACGGTTTCCCATACGAATCGACACCAATCAAGTGTAAACAACACGTTTGATGAAATCACCAGAGATGAAAACAATGGCAGAAAGGAATAATGTCTTTGTGAAAGCAGTGAAGGATGACCAAAGCACCATAAATTCTTGGAAAAACGAATTCATAAACCAAATTTTAAGAAGAATTGTAAACAATAAAGATATGGAACTGAAATTAAACTAAACAGACAGAAAATTTAAACAGAAAACAGAAACATTCGGCCGCCAATCGGAGACTTTTAGAAATTAACAGAGGCCAAGGCGTGGAAGAAGAAGATACATTGTCGTTAGCTCGACTGGAGAAGATTCTAACCGAACCTTAGAGGTCACATGATCGAGCGACGCTTGGGACGAAACTAATATTACATGCTGTGGTTTCGGATCTAGAGAAATTACGAGCATCGACTCAGAACCTCCTGGTATTAAAAAAAAAAAAAAAAAGATACACGTTATTTTTTAATTACTTGTGAAGTCTTTTTAATATAGAATTTACTAGTAAAATCTTTAATAAGGATTTTTAAATAAAAGAACTACGATTTTTTTTGCTGTTTATATAATTGAGAAATTCTTGAAAAATTGTTAAAAGTTTATGATTAAATAATTGCACTAAGTTTACAATTTAATTATAGTTTGAACCATTTCCAAAAACAAAACATTTCTTATGCTTTTCAAAATTAGATTTAATGTGGGTTAATAAACATTAATTAAAAACACAAAACAATAATTTTACAAGTGTCATACTACTAAATATAATTTAGATTTTTATGTGTTAGTTTTAACATTTTTTTTAAAAATAAATCATGCTTTCAAAAAACTTAAAGGATGGTCATATATCAGAAAACAATAAGCATTATGGGCTTCTAAAAACCTAAATCAAATCCCCATTAATACACGTATTTGCTTTTTTTCTCACTTCTATAAGATCTCATATTAATTAGAGATTAATTTAACTTATATATTATATAGTTATTTTCTAATCTTTCGATGTGAAAAATTGGTTTATATCCCAACAATCGTCCCCTCAAATTAAGGAACACAAACCTTAGCTTCCCCTCCGGAGAAATATTAACACCTAGTCACCAACGCCACTTAATCGGAAGGTCATATTAAGAGGTCCTCTCACAATGAACATGTAGACCCACACCACTTACTGGGTCTACTTTTTCAAAACCTCGCACTAATACCTCTTGGTGGATTCCTGTAAGGCTAACTTAACTCTCCAATAATATGATAGTGTCCTCTTTGAGATAATTAACCATTCTCGTACGTATTTGTTTTTGGGCATCTTTCCAAAAAATTTCATATTAATTAAAGATTGATTTAACTTATATATTAGATAATTATTTTATAATTTTTCGATATAAGATGTTGATTTATATCCAAACAGAATTTTTTTCCGAACGAGATGCAAAGAGTGTTGAGATGCATGACATATGGCTCTTAAGATGTTGATGGCCAATCTTTTTGGAATTGGATGGATCTTTGAGACTGGTAAAGGTCAAAACAACCTCTAAGATTAAGGAATTAACGACGTTTTTCTTTAGCACTCCATTCATAATAAGAGGGACTCATTTGGACAATGAGTGCATTATCGACCATCAGTTGGATTGTGTCTACTTTGACACATATTTCTTTGAGCTTATTGAAACGACAGAGAATCTCGAAAAGTATCGTGACTTTTTCTACAATTCTCGATAACTCTTTCCATAAAAGAATTTAGATTTTAAAGATTTGTTTCTTTAAAATCGACTGTTTGGTTCATAATGCTAGAAAGGAAAAAATCAAATGTAATATTCTTTTTCCTTAAGAATGTTTCCTCCGAATTGTTTTTAAACTCCAACTTTTATTATTATGTCCATTAGATCGATAAAATCAGACTTATAGCCAAAACCATACAACACAGACACTGGAATCAAACTTCCATGGAGATTCCAAATGTTCGTGTTATCCTATGTTTTTCATTTTTATGTCAATTAATTACAACTTTTGCCCTGATTGATTTAAATATTAATGGCATATATGTAGTAACTCTTTTCTAACAAAGCTAAAAAGATGTATTTTGAGAATGAAAAACAATCTAGTAATAAAAAAATTATGTGAATTATTCTAGACTTGTAGTTATTAACCCTTTTTGAATAGTTATTCTAGTGACCTTCCTCCTTTCTTTAGTTGTTCTCTTTACTCTGCATGTAAACGCTTAAAAGAAAGATTCCATTATCAACTCTTACATACATGAAATAAACAGAAATAAAATAGCCTAAACAACAAAGCCAACGCCTTAAGTGGATGTCTGCCTCAAAGAACTTGCATTCACACGTGGCAGAATCTCATCCGTACATCAAAAACGTCAGCCCCATTTTCTATCACTCTCAGCCTTTTATAGAAACGCAATGACGGAGACACCAAATGTGAGAGTGATTGAAATGAACAAACTCGAAGCACCATTATTGCCTGAAGGATCAAAAACTCCGGTCGGACCAAACGTAGGAGGTCCTGGAAATGACTGTGTTCCTGAAGAACCTCCGGTCGTCGGAGTTGTCCCTGCACTTCTGTATAGGACAAAAACAGGTAAAAAACACCAAACTTCTAAGTTACGTTATATAAAATGAAAGACAAGTTTAACCAAACAATCTCTTTACCAAATCCTGAAAAGTTAAAAGAAAATGTAGAAATGACATTTATGATCTTTATTTGTCAATTTCAGCTGTACGTGGAGAATGGTTGGTGCTGTGTGAAAGAATGAAGAATTCATTTTTTACCCAAAAAAATCAAGAACTCAAAATGCATATAAATTTGATTTTCTCTTTTTAGAAGTTTTTGGTAAAAAATTTTAAAGAGTTTTTTTTCCAAACACATTGTAAAGAGTTTAATGGTAGTTAATATTCAGTAAACATACCCAGGACTTGATGGATAGATGCAACCAGTAACCACAGCTGCAAAAAAAAAGAAAAAAAATATATATAAAAAAAGATATTAAAAAAATTACAGTTTTTACTTCATGAAACCAAGATTTGAGTTATTTTGAAGATGAGTTACTTGAAGGAGGATTTGGGCTGGTAGTAGCAGTTCCTGAGAAATTACAGCTTCCAGAGATTTGACCAGATCTTTGGAAATAAGTATTAACTGCCCAATCACAATGGCTTTTGATTGTGTTAGGTTGATAACAAGGACCTTTGTCATGAATTGGAGTACAATCTTTTAAAACTCCACATGCATAGTCTATTGATGTTTGAAGATCTTTCTCCCCAATACCATATCTGCATAGACAGTAAGTTGCACCTGGAAACAGAGAAAGAGAGATAGATTTGGTTTCAAGTTTGAAATCTCAAGAAACAGTGAATGTTTTGGAACAAAAAAATATTTCCTTCTGAGAAACCCATTACACATGTTGAGAAAATCTTTGCTTTTAGTGAAGAATTTGAGAGAGAATGTGGCAAAAATCACAGAAAGCTTACTTGTATTGGTGGTTACAGCCAAGAGAAACAAGAGACCAAGAAGCAATCTCATGATGATTTCTCTAAAGAATGGACCAAAGCAAGTTTTTCTTGAACCCAAAGCTAAAACACAATCCAAGAGAAGAAGGAGAAAGATGAGATATGATAAGATCTTCGGATAGAGAAAGATGAGTTTATTATTAAAAGTGACTGATAAGACCATACCAGCTCTCTCGTTCCGAGGTTTAACCACAGAAGAATCTGAAATTTCAGTGTCAAAACTCCAAAAATGTATATGTATATATATGGTACATGGTTAATTCGTTTGGTACAATTTATTTCAAAATAGGGAAATAATAACAGCAACCAACTAATCGTGATTTGAGCGTGAGTCCATTATGGTCTAGATTCAATAAAAATAAAATCTACAGTTTTCTATAAAGCATTTTGGAAAAATAGAAAATTCTAGTGTTTTCATTAACGTTTATCAGAGTGTACGAATGGAAAAAGAAAGTTGGGAATCAACAAATTTTAGAATTTTTTTTGCATTATCTACGTGAATTAATGCTGACTTGGCCCTCAAGTCATCTATGTTTGGTGGCTTGGTGCACGATATATTCGAAGTACGGTAGTTAATATTTTTTTTTGTATCATTATTCATAATTATTATTTCATAGGTAGTGGGTATATGTTATTTTACACCTATAACGGTAACTATTAACCCATGTGTCAGGTCAGAACTCAAAACTTAACCCAACATTGGTTTTGATGGTTTCTGCAGATTCTGTTGTAAATAGAGGGTAGGGTATGTGCCTCACACATTTTAAAATATTTGTAATTTATCATTATCCATATATGGTTGATTGGTCAAATGGTTTTAAGTTGCCCACCTTGATTTTGAAATTTAAAGTTCAAATGTTTATATGTTTTCATTTTTGCTTCACATAAAAAAAAATTCTAGATCCGCCCTTGGGTATGATCGTCGTTTTTTTTGTAACGTTTAATTTTATGTAACATATGCTAACTATTTTCGCCGGTTTCATTATGAAATATTTAAAGTTTAGTCACATTTTATCATATTATAACTTCGGCATATGAAATTTGAAATCGATATAGGTGAATAACTTAGTTAAATAACCTAACTGAGCTCTAAAAAGAATAACACAATTACTTTCATGTATAAGAGAAAACAAGTGTAAAAAGTGCAGAAAAAAAACAAGTGTACAAAGTTTTATTTTTTCAAATTACATGTTATAAAAAATAACTCCAAAAAATTATTTAAAGAACTGAATTGTTTTTAGTGAAATAACAGCTTGATTAATAAAATGACAAACTTTTCTAAATTATCAAGGGTCTTTTCGACAATTTAAAAAAAAAATCATTAAAGAAATCCGTTTTTACGAAAATGTATCAAGAGATATGAAATGTCAAAATTCTTTTGTAAGCTGAATTAGCCACCGATATTGATGAGAATATTCTCGTTATGTAGTCTAAAACTGTGTAGTAGGAAAATATGGCGAATATGACTCTTAAGTTTTAATTTCTTTGTGGCCCATTTTCACGAAATAAATTTTATATGCATATTAAATTATAGGAAAAATTATATAAAAATACACCAACTATTTATCTATTTCCATAAAAATACATGAATTTTTAAAATATTCAGAAAATACATGAATTAATCTTTTCTTCCATTAAAATACACTAACTCTTAAATTCTATCTATTAAACACCCATGAACTGATAAAAAATTATATCCATTAATTGTTTTTACTAATTTTTTTTAAAAATTAAATACATATAAAATCCTAAAGAAATTATAAAAATGTCAAAAATCATATTCTTCAATGATTCAAAAAATAAAATATTTAAATAGTAAAATTTTAGATTTATACAAAAACGGATAAAGTTCCTAATTTTTTATAAAAAATATAAAAATTATTAGACCTAAAATAAAATATTTATATATATATATTAAATATTTTACATCAAATTTATGCGTAACATAATTATATACAACTTAATATGTTATTATATTTACACAGAACACTCTCATCTAAGTAACTTGGTAAATAATATAATTGTACAATTATATAGTTAAAAGACAATATTATTTTACGATGCTGTTTCAAAAATATTTTTTCAAAAAAATGGTAACTATATTATTGGAATTTTATTTAGATTTTAAAGCTTTATATTTTAGCTTTTAGAATTTTTAAATTTTTTAAAGAGTATTAGGAATTTTATATGTTTAAAATTTTTAATTTATAAATCCCAAATTTACAAGTTTATTTTTTATTTTTTGGAATTAATTTAGATTTTTCTACAATTCTTGGATTTTTAAAGAATTTTAGATGTTTTACGATTTTTAAAAATGTTTTTAGTTAAAAACATGAACGAGTATTATTTTCCATCAACTCATGAGTGTTTAATGAATATAATTTAATAGTTTGTGTAGTATAATAGAAGAAAAAATTAATTCATGTATTTTATGGGTATTTAAAAGTTCATGTATTTTTATGGAAATATATAAATAGTTGGTGTATTTTTATGGAATTTTTGCTAGTTTATACTCATTGAAAAGTATTAATTCCTCTGTTTCAAATAAATTAATTTTCTACTTTTTATTTTAGATTTTATAAGCATATAAAAAGAATACCCTTTTCACGAAATAAATTTTATATGCATATCAATTAAAGTACAACATTTATTGTTTCGTTAATCTTGGTGGAAAACTCAAGAAATAAATTTATTTGAAACAGAAGAAGTCATAAACTGTGGTTGTTCGTTTTCAATGACTCTAACAACCCAAAACCTGTAAGACAACCAAATCTATCCCGTTCATAATTATTGTTATTGTCATCAACTAATTTTTGTTGTGGGTTGCAAAGTGTAAAATAATTATTAAAAATAGATACAAGTAACGGTCGTGCTTAGACTTTTTATGTAATGGAAAATAAAAGAATATCGCTGACTTTTAGAGCAGAATTCTAAGGACCACTCCATATCAATAGAGCGTATCGTACATGAAACAATGAAAACGCACCATACCAATCAAATATAAAACTGATTTTTGTTGTAATCAAATATTCAGATTTTTTATTTACCTCGAGTATTGTCCATTATGATCCACGATTGTGTGTTAAATAAATACAGGAATGAGGGATTGTCGCAACAATAAACTCTAAAATCAATCCAATTATATTTATATGCTTTTTAGAATATGAAGTTACGTTTCAATACGTCGTCGTCATTATAAAATTCAAAACAACATACAGAAAGCAAATTTAGTTAGATATGATGACAAAATGAAAAGAAATATATAAATGAAAGTTTAAATCTAGATATTTTATAATACTGAACGATGATTTATATTACGAACTACAACAAAAGATGCATCAATTAAAGTATTTCAACAGTATAATTTAAAATGATGATCTTAAACAATAAGTTAGGGGGTGACCACTGGCTTGTGTTGCTGATCGGAGTACTATATATGGAAAAACAAATAATACATTATGTAGCTTTTAACTGTTCAAATATACATTATCTCTTAATAACGATTGTAAACAAAGAATGATCAAAGCCTTTTCATTGATTGATACATAATGAAAACAATTTGCTCTTTATAAATAGAGGAGCAATAGACTCCTAAGAGAAAGGAAAACATAACTGACATTAATTCATGATTCGTTTAAGTACGTAATTTCACGACTCATGATTTATTAATTTGGATTGAGTTATTCAAGCTTTAACCACTTCAAATCCAACATACCTTTCCTTTCTCCAAACTGAATGCAGCTACGTATTGCAGTTTGATTTTTGAGCTTCAGATTCTCTTACACTCCAAGTAGCTCTCTCAACTTAACAAATGTATCCAGCTTCAACGGCTTAGTCATAATATCAACTACTTGATCCTTAATTCCACAATGAATCAGATTGACTTCTTCTTCTTTCACTAAGTCACATAGAAAATGAAACCTGAGCTTGATGTGTTTGGTTCTGCCATGTAAAACATGATTTTTTTAGAGTTTAATTGTTGAGCTGTTATCACATAGAATCGTTACACATTTCTCTTCTGCTTCATTAAAACTGCCCAGAATTCTCTTCATCCAAAGACACTATGTAGCACAAAATGATGCAGTAATATATTCCACCTCTGTTGTGGAAAGACACACAACTGGCTGCTTCTTCGAACTCCATGCTACAGCTGCATTACTCATTAAGAAAACATACTCCGATGTGCTCCTTCCACTATCTATGTCACCAGCAAAATCACTGTCTGTGTATGCCTTCATAAGACCTTCCCCGTCACTAGTATACCTTAGCCCCATGATCAGAGTTCCCTTAATGTACCTCAATACTCCTTTAGCAACTAAGAGATGTGCAAGCTTAGGTTGTACCATGAATCGACTTAGAAAACATACCACAAACATGATGTCAGGTCTGGTTGCCGTAAGATACATAAGACTGCTGATTAATTGCTTATATAGAGATGGATCAGCATCTTCTCCTTCCATCTCCTTTGAAAACTTCGTTCTAGGAACGATCGGATTATTCATCGGATTACACTCTTCCATCCCAAATCTTGACAACAGCTTAGCAACATATTTCTGTTGACATATAAAAATCCCATTCTCACCTTGATTCACTTCTACACCTAGGAAATAACACATCTTCCCCAAGTCTGTCATCTCAAACTCTCTTTTCATTGATGCCTTGAAATCTTCACATAGCTGTTCATCATTTCATGTAAAAATAAGATCGTCAACGTACAAGCTTACTATGAGCTCCCTGGTTTCACTTTTTATGAATAACGTATGTTCAATTTCACACTTGCTGAAACCTTCTCTTAGAAAGTACTTTTCGATTTTGCTGTACCACACCCTCGGAGCTTGCTTTAGACCATAGAGTGCCTTTTTTAATTTATACATTTTATGTTCCTCACCATTTCTCACGTAGCCTTCTGGTTGCTCTACGAACACTGTCTCCTTTAAGTCTCCGTGAAGAAATGCGCTTTTGACGTCCAGCTGAAACACACACCATTTTCTCCTAGCTGCTTCAGCAAGTAGCATTCTAATAGTATCCCACCTTGCCACAGGTGCAAATACTTCATCGTAGTCAACTCCATGTTTTTTTGAATAACCTTTAGCGACAAGTCTCACCTTGAATTTGTCGACTTCGCCTTTCTCGTTCAACTTAGTATTGAACACCCACTTAACTCCAATCTTTTTCATCCCCTCAGGTAGCTCAACCAGTTCCCATGTTCCATTTCTTTCGATTGAATTGATTTCAGCATCCATTGCCTCTTTCCACTTTTCTTCTTCAGCTGCTTCACAATAAGTAGTTAGATCATCAAGAGAGATATACAGAGCAAAATATTGTACCTCTTCTTCATCTTCTTCTTCTCTCACATAATCCTCCAAGTATCTAGGTGGTACTCTGATTCTTGATTGCATTTATTGCGTTGTTGTAACATGCGGAGACGGCGGTGGTGATATGATACGTTGATCCTTATCAATACCTCCAGCTTCATTTGGAGTTTCATTTTCTGCATTGTGTTCTTCTTCCTCAAGTACCAACACATCATTCACTTCTTCTTCTGCACTTCTTTCCCATTTCCAGCCTTGATTTTCATCAAATATCACATCTCTGCTCACAATAACCTTATTTCTAGCATGATCATACATTTTGTAGGCTTTTGAACCTTCACTTACACCTAGAAAAATGCACTTCTGACCTTTATCATCAAACTTCACTCGTTTTTGACTTGGAACATGAGCATACCCGACACACCCAAACACTCTAAAGTACTCCACACTCGGTTTGATATTGGTCCAACTCTCTTGTGGAGTCTTTTCTTTTATTGCAATAGTAGGAGACCGATTCAAAACATGGGTTGTCCAACTCGCAGCCTCTCCCCAAAATTTCTTAGGCATTCTTTTTTCCATAAGTAAACATCTCACCATGTTCATTATGGTTCTGTTTTTATGCTCAGCAACTCCGTTTTGCTGAGGCGTAAAAGCTGCAGTGACTTGCCTCTTGATTCTGTTAGATGCACATAAATCATTGAACTCATTTGATGTGAATTCTCCTCCTTGATCACTTCTTAGACAACCTATCTTGACTCTAGCTTCATTCTCAACCATGAGCTTAAAAGTATTGAAGTAAGTGAATGTTTCACTTTTTGCAGAGAGCAAGTAAATCCATAATTTTCTGCTAAAAATCATCAGTGAAACAAAGAATATACCTCTTCTCTCCAATTGTGGCTGGCTGAATGGGTCCGCATAGGTCAGTGTGCACAAGCTGGAGTTTCTCTGTTGCTCTCCAAGTAGCTTGTTTAGGAAAGGTTACTCTATGTTGCTTTCCTCTGGTGCACACCTCGCAAACCTCCGTTACTTTTTCAATGTGAGGTAGACTGACTACCATTTTCTTAGTTGATAGATTTTGCAAGCTCTGTTGATTTAGATGACCAAATCATTTATGCCATAAAGTTGAATCAGAACTTGATACCTGTAGACACGATGCTTCTGAGATCTCAGTCAAAATGACAAACATTCGATTTGTTGTCATAGATGTGTGCATGATCAGCCCCCACTCATTATGATACACCTTTCAGCCCCCTTCTTTTATAAGTATCGACATATTCCTCTCTTGCAGCTGTCCAAGACTTAAGAGATTTGTAGTTAAGTCAGGAACATAGTACACATCTGGTATTATGAGGCTTCTTCCTTCCACAATCACCTTTACGCTTCCTTGACCATGAACCCTCATTCTTGAATTGTTTCCTAATCTCACAGTATGCATCGCCCTTTCATCTAGATTAATGAACCATCTCTTGTCTCCAGTCATATGGTTTGAGCATCCCGAGTCTAAGAACCATATACAATCTCTTTGTGAACCCTCTTCTTCGACGAATGCCATCAACAATAACTCTTCCTTCTCATTCAATTCTTCTGAGTAATGTGCAGTGCTGTTCCAAGTAGGACACTCAGACTGATAGTGTCCTAGCTTGTGACACTTGAAGCATTCAATAGTGGATCTATGGCTGCTTCTCCCACCACCACGTCCTTTGTTACTTCCTCCTTCTCTTTTTCTTCCTACATAAGAAACTTTCAGAACTTGTTCTTCTTCTGTGATTCTTCCTCCCATTCTTTGTTCATGAACTAATAAACTGCTTTGGAGTTCATCTAGAGTAAGCTTGTCTAGATTACTTGATTCTTCTATTAAACAAACCACGTAATTGAACCTCATTGTAAGAGACCGCAAAATTTTCTCTGAAATTGTGTTCTCGTTCAACGTCTCTCCGTACGCCCTCATCTTCTTATCTATTGCAAGTGTCCTTGCAAAGTAGCTGTTCACATTCTCTCCATCTCGCATTTGAAGAATCTCATACTCCTTGCGCAACGCTTGAAGTTGTGCACGCTTCACTTTCCTTGATCCTTCAAATTTCTGCCTCATATTGTCCCATATTTGCTTGCTCGTATTAGTGTTAAGAATTGTGTCAAGAATATCTCTATCAATGGATTGATAGAGAAAGTTCTTGAGCTTCAAATCCTTCAGCTTCTGATCCTCGATCATCTTCTGTTGTGCCTCTGTAGGAACGACCCCTTCGAACCTACTAATCCTATTCTCTATGAGATTCCAATACTCTTTCGAACTAATGAAATTATCCATCAGTCTTACCCAATAATCGTAATAACCATCGAACCTCGGAATAGCTGGAACCACGAACTCTTTCGCACTGTTACTGCTATCTCCCATCTGACTCTCTCGTTCTCTCTCTCTGCTCTCAACTCAGATCCTTTTAGTGATGAGAGCTCTGATACCAATTCTTAATAATGATTGTAAACAAAGAATGATCAAAGCCTTTTGATTGATACAGAATGAGAACAACTTGCTCTTTATAAATAGAATAGAGGAAACACAAAAGCAACAGACTCTTAAAGAAAAGGAAAACACAACTGACACTAACTCATGACTCGTTCAAGTACGTAACTCCACGACTCATGACTTATTAACTTGGATGGACTTATTCAAGGTTTGACCACTTCAAATCCACCAAGTTTTTATAATCATTAAATAGTTGGATATCGTAAAAACTTATGTTAAAGATTTTGGTAGGTGCTAGTTGGATGGTGAAGAAGGATTTAACGAATAATCGAAAAATCAGATTTAAATCGAGATTTTTTTAAAGTTTATATATATATATATATAGTTACTAAATATGCGAAGTAATAATACATTTTTTCAGTTTTGATTCAATTAGACGTAAAATGACAGTCTTCTTCATAAGAGAAAAACAGTTTTGTAACTGTTAGCCGCCGATGCTTCTTTCTTATCTCGATTTTCATCTATTCATCTTCTATTTCTTAATATTCTTCACAATTTTCATCATATTATGACAGATCCATCTGTTTAATATCGATTTCAAACCGAAATGTCGAAAACAACTATTTTTTTTTTGGAGTTTCAATTTTATAACCAATTAAGGTGTATTCCCGGAAGATCCAAACCGTAGAGCGTCTTATAGCCGCGGAAGCAGCCGCCTTGGCCTATTTTTCGAACAGGGGTAAAAAACTGAACACATAGACCATTAATTAATCAATATAGACATGATTAATCAATGCCTACACAAATCCACATTATCAAAACATATAAGAGTATATCCACTAACTAAAGTACAATAGAAGACCAAAATCTTTGAATACATATTTTTAGCTACCTATAAGAGTAAGATGTCACAATGGTTTTTTAAGTGGCATAACATTCAACAAGATTAATTATGATAATTAATAATATTCGATAGAAAAAAAGACATTCGCTGCCTCCTACGATTCATTTGTCTACTAAGATATAGAGAGATACAAGCAATGAAATTAGTTACGTAGCCATCCACAAACCCTAGCCCTAGAATCTCAACCCTTTCTAATCTTTAATTAATCAAGAAAAAATAATTTAGAATTTGAGAGTTATTTCACTTCCATTAGTACTGCTCTGATCTTCACCTTCTTCCCTAAGAGCAGCCAGTCCTTTTCTCTCTCCTCCACCACTTTCTGGTGACTTCCCTTCATCGGCGGCACTCTCTGTTAACTGGTGATGAGTTGAATCGGTAGAGGCAGCGGTTGTGCCGCCGGATGAGCCGTTAAACGTTTGGAAATGGTGGTGGTGGAGCGGCGGCTGAGGCGGTGAGGCTGCGTAGAATTCTTGAGAGGAGCAAAAGTGCGGTGGAGGTGGGCCCGTTGCGGTGGCGTGGTGGTGGTGGTGGACTTGATGGTGGTAGAGAGTCGGAGTGCCACCATGGGCGGTGGTGTACTCCGTTGGGACCCATATGCCACCTAGGACCACCAAATGAGAACCTGGGCCAGCTGATGTTTGTGGGCTTGGGCTTGGTCTTCTAGTGTGAAGCCGATACTTCTGTATGTTTAAAATTATTAATACCATTAGTTAAGTACTTTTACGTTAAATAATCAAAAAGTACTCCCTTCGTTTTTTAAAAATGAATGTTTTGGAAAAAATAAATTGTTTCATAAAAATAGATGTGTTGTATTTCTTATTCAAAAGTTAGGTAACATTTCTTGTTTTGCTCCTATTAAGTAAATATAAAATGAAGAAAATAATTAATATTTAATTATAAGATAAGGGTATTTTAGGTTTTGTAAAAAATGTTTTAATAGTAAATAACCTTAAAATTTTATCATTTGTGAAACGGAAGAATATTTAGTTACGAGCTAAAGAGTTTTTTTCTGGATGAAAAAGTTAAGAGTTAAAATAAATTGTAAGCATATTGTGGTGCCTTGTAATGTAGGTTTACCTGGAGATGGCTTTTGACTTCATCGTTGGTCAAACCATCAACTTGTTTCGGTGTACCCACTGCACTAATAAATAGGTTCGATTCAAAAGTCAAACTGTATTTTAATTAGGTTACCATGGTTATTTTAATCTACATCTGATCAACTAAGTCCAATTCAAAACCGAAAATACAGAAATTGAATCAATTTTTTATCAAAATAATTAACTATACATTTGAATGAAAGATACGTCAAGTTGATTCATTATATGTTCAATTTCACTTTACTTACTATATTTTTGTTAAAGAACTGAACTTACTATATTTTTTAGCAACCCGAAAATAAAAAATACACTCTAAACTTATATTGATTTGAAAATTATATATATATATATATATATATGTGACTAAGAAATTATCCTTTATAAAAATCAAAGTAATGGCCAAATGGATCCAATATACCATTTTTCCCCTAAATTCGAATAAAACCAAAACGGAAACTACTATTCAGTTGTAAGACTCCTAACTATAAAATTAGAGCTGTATAAACAATAATGATGTTTTTGGCGAATTATATTTCATGGCCTAGTTAAATTCATTCTGACATTTTTTGGACATTATTCATGGTAAACTTACATCAAATTAAAACTTTAATTAATTAGAATAAGTGTATTTGTACCTTGAGAACCACCAAGCATTTGAAGAGCTTGGACAAATCTCCGGTGCAAGTCCGGAGACCAGCAACGTCGTGCCTTTCTATTACTTTGACTCGATGTAGACGAAACTCTATTGCTGTTATTGTTATTGTTATTGTTATTGCCACTGTTGATCATGCTCTCATCATTACCGTCTTGGTCATTAGTATGTTCGTTGGTCGGAGAAAGTCTCTTCACCTCCGTAGATAGAGCTAATTCAGACAAAGATTGTTCCTTAGAGAAGGGAAGAAAAGCGACACCGCCATTTCTTTGTTTAGCATCAAAATGTCCGACTATTGGACTATGAGCAATCTCGTCTTTCGGAAGAGATTGATCAATAGTTGAAGCAATGTTTTTCGATTTGGTTCCGGATTGGCTCCAAAGCTGAGCAGTCGTCATCCAGTTACTTCCTTTGTTATAATTCAGTTTTTCGGGTTGGTTCCTTAAGGGTATGAATTCTTCAAGAACCGGTCTTGTGGCAACACTTTCGTTATTGTTATTATAATTACTATTTGCTCTATATGCTTCTAGTTGTTGTTTGTAAACTTCCACAGCTGAAAAAATAAAACAAATTAAAAGATGGTAAAGTAATTTAAAATATGAAAGTGAGAGATATATAACATGAACCTTATAACCTTTAAATCACTTTAGTTTCATTTTGTTGAATTCAGTGATGGAAGGAAACAAAAATTTTGTGATTCAAAGAATTCAAAAGCAAGCTCTGATTTTAATGACATAAATTCTTAAACAAATGAGTAAAGATCTTTTCAAAAAAGTAAAAAGAAATTCAAAAACCCTTCTATACGTATAACAATTTATGGTGTTAGTTAGTTTTTTGTGTGTGATAAAGGTAAGACTTTTAATTCATATTATGTACCAACTATATATGTAGATCTCTAAATATTTGTAAATGGGTATATGTACCGTTGTTAAGGAGCTGCATGCAAAGGGGAAGTTCGCGCTTGAAGGCATCGATCTTGAGACGTTCTTGTTCAAGGCGAGAAAGAAGATCTTCGAGCTTTTGTGTGGTTTGATCGCTCTGAAAGTTATCTCCAAAGGATTTCAAAAGCATAGAGTAGCTTTGTGGCTTGCAATCCAAGCTTAGTTCTGATGAGGAAGCCATATATATAGCCTATGTATTCTCTCTATCTATATAGAAAATAATATTTAATTATTATAAATCAGATGATCAAGGAATCAAGAAGAATTTGTGGTAGGTAGCTTCAAGTTTCAGATGATCTATATGTATTAAATGTTTCTTCAAAATATATTCAAATGATTTTGAGGGTTTGTGAAAATTAGGGTTTGGAGAGGAAGAGAGAATGAAGAAGAATATAGAGGAAGAGGGGAATAAAATGTTAGGTTTTAGACCCAAGGCGGATCATGAGGAGGTCCTGTCCTTTTAGAGGGCTCAATTTAATTTAAAGAAGAGAACAAAGTAAGCCGCCACCATCCATATACACACATATATATATATATATGAGAGTGTAGCTTTTCACTGTTAGAATTTTTTTTCTTTCTTTTAACTGCAAGAAATTGTTCCTCCTCACTAGTAACTATGAGTTCTGCTCTCAAAAAATTTAATACTCCATCTGTTTCATTAAGAATTTCCTTTTAAAGTTTGTTTTTTCATAAACACAACAAATATTGTTTATTCAAATTTGTAAACTAAATCTCAATTTGTTTCCTGTAATTTTAGCTTATTAATTAGATTTTTTATTTACTATATTAATAAATGGTATAATTTTTATTTATTTATGTTAGAAGGACTACCGTGTTCTCCTCCGATCCGGCTTTAGG
This sequence comes from Cardamine chenopodiifolia, assembly GCA_963922655.1. NCBI lineage: Eukaryota > Viridiplantae > Streptophyta > Magnoliopsida > Brassicales > Brassicaceae > Cardamine > Cardamine chenopodiifolia. The sequence continues at coordinate 11,480,613 of OZ000476.1, read as the reverse complement.
GTCCCAGATCTTGAGGCATATCAGTGGTTATCGCTGAAGCGTGACAGTTTTGGAGGCGAACGGTGTTCAACTCTCTCATTCTGATTCAACCCAGAGGATCTATGGAGGGTTACCGCTGTCTCCTTGCTTTGCGTCAGGCCAGAGAGTAATCTTGGAGCATTGTTCTCCATTTGCTCTCGTTCCCGAGATTTCTCGGGGTTCTTTTGGATCTTGTCAAGTAGTGTTCGAGTTGGGTGTGTGAGGTTGGAGTTTCGAGCGCCTGGCCTCCTTTGATCAAGCGTGTGGTTTTGTTGACGGCTTAGCTGCTTAGGGGTCTTCTCCTTTCTCGTGCTTCATCGAGTCCCTACTTCTCCTCTTTATTGTCTAGTCCGTTTTGTTTGTGTTATAATGTTTGTTGCCTCTTTGTGGAGCATGTTTAGTGTTGGCTTGTTCTTTGGTTTGTGGATTAGCTAACTTGGTGTCTGGAGGAGCTAGTAAGATCATGTGGATGTTAATTGTTGTTTTACTTTTTTGGATTTTGCTATATGCTAGCCAACCTCGGGGAATGAGCTTGGTAGAGTGATCTTGCGTTGTTCATTTCCTTTGGTTCGTGTGATTCCGCTCTGAGAGAGCTTATGGTTAGTTCAACGAGCCGCTATCATGTGGCATGGGTGGAGTCGGTGTTTGGTTGCTCCTTGTTTTACGTTGTTGACAGTTCAGTTTTCTCGGGCAATCGGTGAAAAGCTTCCAAACATTGTGGTTTCCGATGAATCAATCATCACCTTTTGACAACACGTAACCTTCTCCTTGGGGTTATTGATCCATGAATATCTTGCATTCTTCATAACTTAATTCTCCATTCTCTCTCACTCTCTTTCATGCAAGCACATGCAAGGTTGTACAAGTCCCTCTGTTGTTCATGCATTTATTCTAAATTTTAAATTGTACTCTTATATATAGATGTATTGTTACTACAAAAAATCAATAAGAAGTTTTCTTCTATTCTATTCTCTATTCTCTAATCTTCTCTTATATTCTCTCATTATCCTCTCATTTTTATAAATTATTCCGCAAATTCTAACATGGTATCAGAGCGTTAATACGATTCACTCATTCTCTTCACTCTTTTTGTCACTATTCTTAATTAAACCTTTGTCTATACGGTACATACGGCTGAAAAACCAACACATGTACGGGGAGACCCTAAGATACTACTCCTATGAGGAGAAAGATATTCTTGTCTTTATCGTCCCACTTTTGGATCACAACGCCACATATCGTATAAACCCCTTTCCAAATCTCTTTATCTATTTGTGATAAACAATAGAAAACTCAAAAGCTATCGTAATTCTGGTTGTTCTCAAAGGAGGGAACTATTTGTTGTGTTATAGGACCATAAAGATCGCGTTGTGTGGCTGCGGACTTTGGAATCATATTGAAACTACTCAAATTCTAAAGGAAGCCACTAAAAGAAATGGAAAATAAGCCATTGTTGTTGGAGATGAAGAAGAGGTAATCCTTGAAAAAGAAGCCAAATGGTTAAAGTTGTCCTCGGAATCCTCCAAAATTCTCATGAAGCTTCCGTCCTTGAAGCTTATTCATATTGTGAAACCGCAAAAGAACTTTGGGATACTCTCAAAAATGTGTATGGAAATGTGTCAAAAACCTCTCTCGAGTGTTTGAAGTAAAGAAGGCCATCAACAATCTTAGTTAAGAAGATTTGGAGTTCACCAAAAATTTCGGAAAGTTTCGATCTCTATGGGAAGAATTCGAGATGTTAAGGCCAAACACCATAGACCAAGCAGTTCTAAATGAAAGGCGTGAACAAGACAAAATCTTTGGACTTCTACTCACTTTGAATCCAATATTCAATGACCTCATCAAGCATATTTTAAGAGCGGACAAGCTTCCAAGTCTTGATGATGTTTGTTCTCAAATACAAAAGGAGCAAGGATCTCTTGGTTTTTCGGTGGAAAAGGAGGTTTTCCCATGGCAAACAAAAGAGTATACCGGCAAGAAAAAAAAGATATGGATTTGTGACCATTGCAAAAGGAAGGATTATCTCAAGGATAAATGTTGGTTTCTTCATCCTCATCTCAAACCAAGATTAGCCACAAGAACACCAAGTAAGTTCAACAAAGACCCAAAGGCCAACCTCTCTTACGGAGCCACAGAAAATCAAGGACAAGCTGGTTCATCAAAAAAAAGAGAAAAAGTAGCGGATGATATTGTGAGAAAGTTCGACCTTGAGGCCTCATCTGGTCCATTGTCTCTTTAAAAGAATTTGGTACCATTTTCTTTGCTAGTAAACCGAGTAAATCTCTTGTCATAGATACAGGGGCTACTCCCCATATGATTAGTAACCCGAATCTTATAGACAATATAAAACCAGCAACATGTAATGTGACTATCGCTAATGGAGATATAATTCCCATAAAAGGTGTGGGTGATATGAAATTGTTTGATAAAAATTCTAAGCCTTTCTATATACCCAGTTTTACGTATAATCTTTTATTGGTGAAAAAGACGACTTGTGATCTTAATTGTTATACTATATTTGGGCCTAATAGTGTTTCTTTTAAGGATATTAAGATTGAAAAAATACTTGGGGAAGGGAATACTGAAGGGGTACTATACATTCTTAAGGATACTTCACCAAACATTTTTACTTCTTTTTCTTTTAATTCCTATTTTAATAATAATGTTATGTGGCATGCTAAATTAGGTCATCCTCATTCTTGTACTCTTTAGTTGATGTTACCTAGATTATTCTAGTTGTGAGGCTTGTATTCTTGAAAAACATTGCAAGTCAGTTTTTCCCAAATCTTCTTCCTTACGAAATTGGTTTGATCTTGTTCATTCTGATGTTTGGACATCTCCATGTGTCTCTATAGATAACAACAAATATTTTTTTACTTTCATAGATGAGAAATCAAAGTATACATGGTTAACATTACTTTTGTCTAAAGATCGTGTGTTTGATGCTTTTATTAACTTGCAAAGCTATGTGACTAATCAATTTAATGCTAAACTTAAGGTACTAAGGTTGGACAACGGAGGAGAATACACAAGTCATAAATTCAAAGAGCATCTTGCAAAACATGAAATCATGCATCAGATGAATTGTCCTTACACACCTCAACAAAATGGAGTGGCAGAAAAAAAGAATCGACACCTAATGGAGGTAGCAAGATCGATGATGTTTCATGCCAATGTACCAACACGATTCTGGAGTGATGCCGTTATGACAACATGCTATCTCATCAACCGGATTCCCACCAAATTTTTGAAGGATATGTCGCCATTTGAGGTACTCAATAAAGTCAAAACATCCACTGATCATTTACGGATATTTGGGTGTGTTTGCTTTGTGTTGGTTCTAGGAGAGAGAGGAACAAGCTAGACGCTAAGAGTACAAAATGTATGTTCTTGGGCTACTCAACGACACAAAAGGGATACAAGTCCTATGACCTCATCAACAATCATGGCTTTGTGTCTCGAGATGTCAAATTTATTTAAAATCAAGGATATCACGATAAAAAATATTTGGAAGATGTTAAAAACTTATCCCACTCTCTATCTGACCGGGCAACATATTTGTGATTCCTTCTTGATCATCTCGGAAATCAACCATCACAACTACAAGGGAATGAGATAGTCCACGAAAGCATATCATTTACAACAGAACATGATCAGAAATTGAAATCAATGATCAAAATGACTCGGAGGTACAAATGACTCCAGACGAAGAACCTATACCTTATGGAGAAGAAGAAAAGGACGACAAAGCTAATGAAGATGCTCCTTTGCCACTTAGACGAAGCACAAGGACTCATCATCCTTTCAAATGGGTGAACACACGAGTCTACTACAAAAATCAAGCTATAGCTCATCCTATTCAAACAGTATGTTCGCTTGACCTTTTACCAACTAACCATGAAGCTTTTCTTGGAAAGATTGAACTTAACAAGATACCTCAAAGCTATGAGGATGCCAACGAAAGGAAAGAATGGATGGATGTTGTGGATGATGAAGTCGGAGCTATGAGTCGTAACCATACATGAGATTAAATCTGTTTTTGATATTAAAGACCTTGAGGAACTAAAGTACTTCCTATGCATTGAAGTTTGTCGTTCTCCGGAAGGCTTATTCCTTTCGCAAAGGAAGTACACACTTGATATTTTGGATGAGACATGTAAAATTGGGGCAAAACCGGCCAAGAATCCACTCATAGATGGTTACAAGGCCAAGCGAAAGGGAGAAAAAGCTAAAGAAGAGGGAGAAGACATACCATATGAAGATCCATCACAATACCGTCGGCTTGTTGGTAAGCTGATCTATCTAACTATCACTAGACTTGACATTTCTTTTGTTGTGAATCAGGTCAGTCAACACATGAAATCTCCCACAAAGTTTCATTAGAGCATGGTGGAGCGGACTCTTTGATATCTCAAAGGAAGTCTGGGCCAAAGAATTTGGATGGGAAGGAATGGGAGCACCGAGATTGTAGGGTACTGTGGTGCAGATTATGATGGGGATACATTGGATAGAAAATCAACCACCAACTATTGCACCTTCATTGGAGGAAACTTGGTTACTTGGAAATAAAAAAAACAAAAGTTGGTATCTTGTTCAAGCGCATAAGCCGAATACCGAGCTATGGAAGCTAACAAATGAACTTACATGGCTCAAAGCCCTTCTTAAAGATTTTGGCATTGATTCTTCCAATCCTATCACATTTCATTGTGACAACCAAGCGGTTATTCACATCGCAACAAATTCCGTCTTTCACGAAAGAAACAAGCATATCGAAGTGGATTGTCACAAGGTTCGAGAAAAGATTGAAGAAGGCTTACTCCTACCATGTTATACTCGAAGCAAAGATCAATTAGCAGACATTTTCACAAAGACTGCAAGTCTTAAAGTTTGCTCTCACATTCACCGCAGGCTTGAACTTATTGATCTTTCTCATCCATAATCGGTTATCCCCTTCTCGTGGCTATCATACTCTTTTTCCCTTATCAAGATTTTGTCCCCATGGGTTTTTCTTGATAAGGTTTTTAATGAGGTGATGCTTCATGGGGTTCTAAGCTTAGCCTTGGGTGTCTTTTTGCTAAGCTTGAGGGGGAGTATCGATCCATGAATATCTTGGATTCTTTATAATTCAATTATCCATCATTATCTCTCTCCTTCATGCAAGCACATGCAAGTCTCTTTCCTCTCACTCTCTTTCATGCAAAGATATGTAAACACATATAAGAACATGCAAACACATGCAAAGATGTACAAGTCCTTATGTTGTTCATGCATCTATTCTAAATTTTGAATTGTATTCTTATATATAGATATATTGTTACAACAAAAAATCAATAAGAATTTTTTTTCTATTCTATTTTCTATTATCTAATCTTCTCTTATATTTTCTCATTATTCTTTTATTTTTATAAATTGTTCCGCAAATTGTAAGATGTCTATGTATTAGAAAGCTTCAGAATCGGTTAGCACTTCATTGATTTCAATACCGTCAGTGCTCTTGTTGATGTCGATGAACTGGTTGTTTTCTTTGTTTCCATGTTTTTTTTTCTCTTTTTTTGACAAGGAACCAATATGTAGAAATACCTTGTGTAATTTTTAAAAATTTTCATTCTCAATGAAATATTTACATTCTAAAAGAAATATTAAAAAGTAATGTTAGAAAAACATTCTTTGTGAAACGGAATTATTAATGGTTTTGACGCATAGTTTCATGAAGCTTAAACTAAATATTTTGGGCAGTTGGTGATCATTTCACTGGCGACCAAGTACGCACAGTACTAGCGGTACGGTAAGAAGTAGGCATGGACAAAAAACGTTGTATCCGTATACTCGAACCGAAATCGATCCAAAAAAGTCGTATCCAAATCCGTTTTATATCTGATCAAATTATTTTATTGGGTATGAAATCTCTAAACCCAAAAATCCGTATTCGAATTCGTTCCGAACCCAAAATCCGAAACCCGAAACGAAAACCCAAAAATACATAACTACCCATAAGAAAATACCCTAATTCAAGGACTTTATCTTATAAATGTGATATGTTTATGTGTAATATACACAAATCGAGCCGAATTCGAACCAAAAAATCCAAAAATCCCAAAAAACTCGAAAACCCAAAAAAACCTAGAACCCGACCCGAAAACCCGAAGACCTCCGAAAACCCGAAAACCTCCAAAAATCCGAAAAAACCAAAAATCCGAGAAAAACCCAAAAACCCGAAAACCCAACCCGAACCGACCCAAAAAAAACAAAAAAACCTAAATCCGAACCGGATCAATACCGGAATTTTCCGGGTTTCAACTCTTATACCCGAATCCAAAAAATTATTTTATTGGATATGAAATTCTTAAACCCAAAAACCAAAATTCAATAGAATTTTACCCGAATCCGATCGACTTACCCGATTGTCCACCGTAAGAAGAAGTGTTTTAGTGGTAACGGAAAAAACGGAGTCCGTTTGATTGGAACATAGTTTTACGCGTATGTTTCCTACCTCTGCTATAAATAAATAGTTTAAGCTGTTAACAGTAATAGATTTCAGGTTAAATTACAGATTTTTTTCTTCTCTTTGTCGAAATAGTTAAATAAATTTTACTTCAAAAAATTATTTATGGAATAATCACCGCCATGTATGAAAGGAATCAATAGTGAACTGTGTAGTACATTTAGGCAAATTTAGAGTCGTTGCAAAAAAAACTAAATATTCTTCCACCACCTTCTATTTAAGTTTAGAAAATAAAAGAAAAGAAATTAAGATTCAAAATAATTCAAAGCATATACTAGACTTTTATATTTACTAGATTAAGACCTGTCCAATAAATAGGTTTCTAAATTTTAAAATAAATTAAATTTAAATAAAAATATTAAATTAAAAATTATTGTTAATGATATACATTATTTTAAATTTGTTTATCAATGATTAAGACAAAACAGTTTAACATTGGTCTTGAATCTCATTACAACAATCTTAACATTTTGTATATAAGATCAGTTTTTGACACTTTTGATGCTACTGATTTACCTATTGGATTCATTGAGTTGACGTTTTATGCATAATTTATATTCTTTTATAAATTTTAGGCAACAATCATCATTTTTGAATTTTCATTTTTTCCACAATATATCATATCGAATTTTTGTTTGTCCATTCCTATTTATTTAGGTTTTTATACTTATAACTTATTTGATGTTCGGTTTTCTTGCATGTATGACATATATTTCTTACTAAATATCTAATTTTATTTTTTTCTGCAAAAATATGATTTTATAATTTTTAATATTTCATGCAATTAATTAATTTTTATTATTTTATGATGATAAATTTATTACAAAAAAATATTTATGTGTTCATTAATTGCTCTATTTAACTATTTGATCCATGAAATTAAATATATTTATGTGTTGGTTTAATCTATTAAATTGGATAGATTTTGTGGGTTTATCCAATAAATTTACTCTATGATTTTACTAACAATTAACCAATTAGGATAATGAATTAGCTTAGAGTCTTATTTATTTAATAAATTAAGATATTTTTTTAACACTTAACCAATTAAATTAAATAGATTTATGTGTTGATTCAATCCATTAAATTAGATATATTCATGGGTTTATCCAATCAATTTAGTACACGATTTAATTAACATTTAACCAATTATGATAATAAATTAGGTTAGAGTCTTTTTTATCTATTTAGTGAATTAAGAAAATGCTTTATTTAACAGTTAGCTAATCAATTTTTTGTTCAAATAATTAGAAGTGTGCGAAAAATATTTGGATTCTAAACAATATGAAATTCTAAATATTTAAATTCGCAAAAGTTTATTTTAATTGAAAAAAATATTAAGGAACATATATTAGAAAAAAGAAAGTAAAAATCATCTATTTTTTATAATATATATCTTAATTATTTTTGTTATTTTTAAAATTAAAAATAACCTTTTACATGTGTCAAAATTTATTTGATTTATCGATACGTGTGTTGAAATCATATTAATTATAATTTTGACTTTTTTAAGTAAGCAAATTTTATATAATAAAGACTACACGAAAAAGAGATATATCGCTTGATCAATATTTTTGCTAAATTGAATCAATAAAGTTGAGTAATTATTCTAAGTTTTAGTGGATGCAAAAAGGAGAAAGAAAGGGAATATATGATTAAAATTATTACCATAAACTAGGACAGATATTCACTGAAATAAATAATATTGAAGTGACCAGGAAGGTAGAAGATTCTTATTTTTAAACCTTTTCAAAAGATTTTTTTCGCATTTATATCTATTGCATTGTCTTTGAAACTTTCCTTTTATCTAGGTTTCAGTGAAACCCAATTAACTAATTGGGCAGACCTAACGATATTAATTTTTTTCATATGCTTTCACTCTTTTAACATTTGATGAACCTATGGTTGTGAACTTGTGACTGGCAAACATTTAGATGAATTTTGAATTTTTTATTATCCAAACAACTTAAAAAAATATAAACTACAGAAGAATTTGGAAGTTGCAAATAATCATGGACTAACCCTTTCACATGAATTTTGTTTTCATTAACTTCTAAAAATAACAAAACACAATTAGTTTTATGCATTTAAAGTGTGTAAAATATAAGAATCTCGTCTTCTTATATATATATAGAGGACTACTCTAAGATTTGCGTGAATCACTTAGTATTTGATGGAGCAGCGGAAGCGAAATAACGAAAATACCAAAATACTCAGAATCTTAATGTTTAGATCGATAGAACGTTGATAATACTTTTCTCCGTAATCGAAAAGCTCGTTTATAAATGATAAATCTCTCAATTTAGTAATCAAAATCAATATCAATAGCAACTGCATACAACTTTAGGCCTAAACAACTTATTTGAAATAAATCTAAAAACCCTAGACTCTAAAATAATAAAAGATAATTATTTAAATATTCAAATAAATAAATAAAATATATTTAAAAGATATTTGAAAAATATTTGAAAACATCTCGCTGCATCAGTAGTACTCCTGCGAGAATGACCCTATCTAAACATGATCAAAGACTGTTGAAATCTTTTTTTGCCATGTGATCACTCTACCGCTGATGTTTCTTGCATCGGGTAGCATAGTTATACTATATGGTATTAAAGAACTCAACTAAATGTGGCATTTTCCATAAAGTTATCCGAACTTAATTTTGTAGAATGTGACCTATATACCTTTAGAGCCGTCCAAATGATAAAAAATGAAGTTAAGCAATAGTGCTAAATGATTCATTTGGATGAGGTGGTATAATATTCGCCTAAATTAAATACATGTGGCACTCAGTGATTTGCGAAAAAAATTAGAAATGATATTTAATTCAAAATTTCTCTCTATATATATATATATATTGATTAAATATAAATGAAATTAGTAATTTTGTGGAATCCCTAACAGCTATACTATTTACTTTTTATACTTTAATTTATACAATTAACAGGAGCATAGAGCTTAATCAATGCATTGTTTATGCTTACTACGACTACTGTTCCATTGTGAGTTGGTACCTATGAAACCCATATGTATACATACATTCGTTCAAGACTTTATGATTATAAAATTCTAAATTAATCTTGATTTTTTTATATCAAATAAAAAGACTAATCAGTTTATTAATATATAAGTAACTCTTCGATCTTTTATGGTATTACATTATAATATTTGTCACTTGCGTTTTATTTATTAATCTTTGTTTCTAATATATTGTCTTAAGTGTTGGCATCTAATGCCACACCTCACATCTTCGGACAGACCGTCCGGCATGCATATCCTAAAATTTTGGATATCCAATTCAAATACATATTTTCTTCAAAATTTTCTAGTTCCAGTGATATGGAAAATATTAATCTATCTGCTCACTATCATTTTATTTTATGCTTTTAGATACTTTCTATAAATCCAGAACTAATAATTAATTAAATACACTTGTTAGTTCTCATGATATCATTCCTGCCTTTAAGCTCTTTTTTTGTGCAAAATACTGACATTCCCATTTAATTAAAGAGGTTCATGTACATAGTTTTTTCAGAGACTCCACGGAGAGGGTATCGGCGAAGCGATTCACTTCCCTGCCTTTAAGCAATGATTCCAAGTTAATTAGACTGGAAACATATATATATATATATATATATATCCTCTTACAAAATCAATGGTTATAATAACAATTTAGAGATGTTTTAGTAAATGATGAAGTTTGCATACTGAACCAATCAGGTTCAAAGGTTTAATTTTGATCGTTAATACCTATAGGACCAGACCAAACGAAACTTAGATCCTGAATTTCTGAAACCGATTTAGGACCGGCCGCAAAACCATGTAACTGAACAAGTTAGAACACAGCAATAATCAGACATTAATTATGATGCTTAAAAATGGAAAAAAGTATTTTAAAATATAAACGAGGAACTTGCACTACTCGTATCTTTTATCTTCTTTTAGACGGGATTGGGCGTAATTATGTACCCAAAAAATGGATATCAAAATAAAATAGATTCAGATTCAGATACTAAAATTTTTTTAAATGAATATCTACGAGTATCATAATTATCTTTATCCAGATGGATATTCGAATATCCAGAGTTCGAATATGAAAATCCGGATATCTAGAGTTCGAATCTGGATATCTGACGAATATCTACCAATTTTTTTTTTTTCAAATCCAGATATCCAAATAATGTATTTGAAATTTGGCGGATTCAAATTCGTAACGTCCTACATAAAAGTAAAAAATTGAATTATTTTGCAAGCCGACAAAGAAAAAAAAGTTTTTTTGGAAAATGTATAGTTTTTGACATAAGTTTTAGTGACTAAGTTAGATTCTTGTATTTCCCTATTATTAAATCGCTTGTTCAAAAATGTGTTGCCTAATTTCTCAATCACTATATATTTTCTATAATCTAGAGGCAATCAATCAGGTTAAACAAATTAAACCGAACCAAAAAAAATTCAAACGGAAAATTGAAATTTATTATTTGGATAAAATAGCTTCACATTTTAAGTTTTTTTTTTCAGATTTTTTTCGTGTTTAAGCGGATCAATTTGTTTTGGTTTTTAGGCATGATTAACCGGACTAGAGTCTAGATTAATACTCTCGGATCACATTACGAGTCTAACATATACATATGAAGTTAGTCTGGATTTCAAAACACTTATTATAAAAAATAATATATAATATCTTGTAGTAAAGAATAACATGTAAAAAAGAAGAGAATATAAGAAAAAGGAGTGTGAGAAATATTTGTGAGTCCGTATTTAATACAGACAAAGGGGATATTCAGACAGAAATCAAAGTTGACAAGCAAGTCGAAACGTGTCATGAGAGAATCTCTTTTGTGCGTGCTTTGAATGGGATGAAAATAAATAACTCTTACTTTTCGACCAAATTAAAACATGAAATTCATTCCCGAAATAAAAGAAAAGAAAAGAAAAGAAAAGAAAAAGAGGTAACTAAAGAAGAATCTTTAGAAAAGTTAAGGGTTGGAGTCTTGCAGATGAAGATTATAATTGGTTTGAACAAATGCGACCAACCAATCAATATTTTTTTCCGATTTATGTTATTTTATTTTCTCATGTTAGTATGTTAAATAATGTGATTATTTCCATTCTTTTCAAAACAGAAGAAAGTTTTCTAATTTTTTTTTTGCGGGGGTGGGGGGGGGGGATAATTTATTAATTTTTATTCAAATGAAATGAATGATCGAATTCAAGACTAATAATACAAAGGGAATTCCACAATGACTGGTAAATGTGCTGAGGGAATTAGATACCTTCTATTTTTTAAGAACATTCTTTTTATATATAAAAATATTATTTATTTATTTTTTATTTTAACTTTCATGCGAAGTTCTTTATTGCTCTTACCTATTATATCATCTGCATATTCTAACATGATAAATTTTCACAGAACACATGAGCGAAAAATCCAATATAAATATACGCGTATATTCGTGGCTACGTGCATCTATAATATATAGATATCTAATTTTTTGTGTGCGTATACTTTAGATTTTATGCATATTCAGATATCATTAGTCTAGTGATTAAGTTTGCCTAAATATGGGTTGTAATTCTTTAACCAAATTAAAGGATTATATTTCTGTTCCATTTGGAACCAATTTTTGCCAAAATCTGTGTTTCCAAAATTGAGGATTTTGATGAGTTTTTCTTTTTTTTTTGCAAAATATAAAAGATACTAATTATTTTTATGGATATTCATATTCAAAAAATAATTAATAAAATTAAAATAATACAATCAATCTAAATCTAGAATAAAACTATGAAATACTTGTATAAACATCTTAAGATAAATATTTTTTGAAAAAATCTTATCACTACAAGAAAGCAGCCCAAAACCAACAGAATTTCCGATGGAACTTAAATCCGTCGGTTATTTCCGAGTGTGAAACATCAAAAATCCAAAAAAATTTAAAAATGCAAATCTGTTAAAAATCTGTCGAAAATTTCTGACGGAATTGTTGGTGGATTTGTTAGTAACAATTGAAAATCCGTCTGAAACCATGAAGGTTATTATCACCATTTTATAGTTGTTGTTATCGCTGTTAGTTACCGACGATTTCCGACGGATACTCATAAAATCGTCAGAAATCCGTCGGAAAAATATGAATGTTAGTATAGCCGTTGTTGTACCTGTTTGATTTTTTGAAAAAAACAACAGATTTCCGACGGCATCAAATTTATATTTGTTTCCACACTGCTCCACACAATCACAACACAATACATTACAAAAACCAATAAATTTGAAAGAGATGTCTTCTTATTTTCAATCATGGATGGACGAAAAAATGATGGATCTAGAGTCGAACTTATTGAATGACGAGTATGCATGAAGTATATGCGAGTTCATGGAAGTGGCCGGAAATCAACCGCAAGTGAAAAAATGGTAAGTTGACATTTCCATGTTCATTTTTTCTGAAATTCTCATTTATATTAAGATAGAGATAGTTTGACATCACTTGTATAGCAATGGATGTATGCCGGGTTACAAGATTTGGTATTTACATGGAGAAAAAATTTATGATTATGGTAGTACTAGTGAGCCATATGTTGTGGATAGTTTAGGAGATAGAACCGTAGTATATGTAGATATAGGTACCATTGAGATGGTGAATAATGCGTTTAGATAGAATATGCAGTCGACCAGTGAAAATAGAAATAGAGTTAAAAAACCAAACTTAGAAGCGCAAATGTTCTTTGATATGTTAGACGCATCTAAACAGCCGCTATGTAGCGGTTGTAGAGAAAGTCTTTCACCGTTATCATCTGCCAGTCGATGATGACTATTAAGACGAACTACAATTTACTAGAGAAATGTGTTGATGCGATAGCATATTTTGTGAAAGATATTTTGTCTTAAGATAATCTTTCATTGACATCATACTATGAGGTACAAAAACTTGTAGTTGGTCTTAGTTTGCCATATCAGATGATAGATATGTGCATTGACAACTGTATGATATATTGGAGAGAAGATAAAAACCAGAAAAGATGTCAATTCTATCGTAAATCACAATATCAAGAAATTAGTAGCAGAGTTCTAATTCCATTTAAACGAATGTGGTATTTACCGTTAACAGTGAGGTTAAAGAGGTTATATCAATCTCAGCGCACGACAAAGCCAATGAGATATTCATAGCATTGTCAAGAAGGAGAGATTACACATCCCTTAAAATCAGAAGCGTGAAAACATTTTCAATCATAGTATCTGGATTTTGCATTTGAGCGATGAAATGTATATCTCAGGTTATATACAAATGGTTTCAACCCATTTGGAAAGATGAAAGACAATATTTGTTGTGGCATGTAATCGTAACCCCTTACAATTTGCCTCCAGCTTTGTGCATGCATATAGAGTTTTTGTTCTTTTTCGTTCTTGTTCCCGGCCTAGAACATCCAAGGAGATCACTCGATGTATTCCTCCAACCATTGATCTATGAGTTACAAATTCTATGAAACCATGGTGTCAAAACATATGATGTTTTATGCCAACAGAATTTTAAGATGTGTGCAGTTCTTATGTTGACCATAAGCGATTTTCCGGAATATGCTATGTTATCTGGATGAAAAACTATGGAAGATTATTGTGTCCGTATTACCAAAACAACACTGGTGAATTCCACTTGAAGCACAGAAGAAAGACGTGTTGGTTTAACTGCCATAAAATGTTTATACCCAGTGATCATATGTATTGTCAGTTTAGGACATTGTTTACGAAAGATAAACAAGTGTTTGATGCACCACCTCCTAAGATAGATGGTAGTAGTTTATTAGAGAAATTAAGATCTTTTAGTGCTGAGATGACTCTTTACTGTGGTGGTAATGAGCATAATCTTGTTGACACTATCAGTGAAATTAATAATTGGCACAAAAGAGTATTTTTGAGATTTGCCTTATTGGAATGACCATTTATTGAGGAACAATATAAATGTTATGCACATTGAGAAAATTTTCTTTTACAACATCATGAACAATGTTTTAAACATCAAAGGGAAGACGTAAGACAATATGAAGTCTATATTAGACTTGTCCTAGTATTTCGATCGTGATTTTTTTGAAGTTCTGCAAAATGGTAAATGTCAGTTTCCTGCCTACCGGTTGGAAGCACCTAAGAAACAAGAATTTTTTGATTAGATTTACGATGGATATACATCTAATCTGTGTAATTGTGTTGATTGTGGAGAAGGAAAGTTTACTAGAATGAAGAGTCATGATTATCATGTTGTGACGCAGTAGCTCCTTCCATTTGCCTTTGCTCATCTACTTCATTAAGATGTCCACCAAGTAATTACAGGTATATATCGTTATTTACAGAATATAAGTTAAGCATTAATCTTGGATTTATATATTTATCATAATTTGTTTACTGTTTATATGTAGGAGTTGGTGTTTTCTTTCAGAATTTATGCACGAGAACATTACAATTGAGGGTATCCTCAATTTAGAAGACATTATATTGGTGACCCTTTGTAATCTTCAGAAGATATTTCCACCGTCTTTCTTTGATGTTATGGAACATCTTCCAATCCACCTCTCACGAGAAGCAGCACTAGGAGGCCCTGTTGAATACAGTTGGATGTACCCTTTTGAGCGGTACATGTTCCATCTCAAGAACAATATTAATTTAAGCAAAGTTAAGGGATCTATTATCGCACATAACTTTAATGAAGAAGCCACACATTTTGGTGAATATTACTAAGTTCGTACGAAGAGTAAACGTTTTGCTCGCCCTGATTGTAGAGGTGAGCAAGCGATTTATTGCGTGTATGCCCTATAGTTGTTTTCCCAAGTTGGTCGAGTGAGTAGACAAGGAAAGAAACACAAACTATCACAGCAATAGTTTGCACACTTGCATATGTATTTGCTAACCAATTATGAGGATATTGGAGAATATGAAAGATGAAAACTTTTTTATGTCAATAATCAATACTTTGATATCTTATTATTAACATTAATACGCAGCTTCTATATGAATAAGTCAGAAGAAGAACTTGACCTCCATAAGAAGACATATTTTTGCCTTGGTTGCAATTTTACCTAAGTGTTTAAATACACTTATTAATTTAGAATATTAATAATTTATTTTATTTTAATTATTTGTTACTAATTTTCCTAGGTTTCTGAAGTAAAAAAAGTGCTCAATTGTTTCCCACATGGTTAGTAGAATTTATTAACGACCCAAACTACATTGCAACTTCATATCCTACGTATTGCTCTAGGGAATGTGCGTTTAGGATTCATGAGGAGGAAGAACGAGGCCAACTTCAAATTATGGTATTTCGGCTCAATTTTGTGATTTAATTTACTATGACATTCTAAAAGAAATATTGGAAGTACGCTACCCATGAATATTGGACTTAAGGTGCATAGTTTTTATGTGTGATTGGTATGATCCATTAGTTGGACATGGTGTTCAAATGGACCAATTTGGCATGACGTCTGTACATTCAAGACGGAAACTACTTAAATATGATCCATTCATCTTAACCTCACAAGCAGACTAGGTCTGGTTGAATTAATATATATTATTAAAAATACGTATATTTATTACTTATATTTTCAATTGAGCGTACTTCTCAAATTATCTTTATTTTTTTTAAGTTTGCTACATCCGTTACCCTCTAGTTACAAGACAATTAGATCCTTGGATCACAATGACTGCAATTAATCAAAGAAGAAGAATTTATGGAGTTCCTAAAAACGATGTTTTGCAGCCAACCATAAGTGTTCTAATGGATCTAGTTGAGCATTCTTTTGATATCGATCTTGTGGTTGATTTCACACAAACTGGTGATGAAAAAAGTGCATTCATACTCAACGGAAGAACATGGAGAATTTTATGAGGATTCATACTCAATTTCTTCTGAATGATAATCATCAGATTCAGAGTAGTTAATTAAAATAATATGAGTTGTAATTCTGTTTATGTATTTTTCCAAAATATGACCACATTTATTTGAAAAGTTCACAAATTGCTTGGAATTTTTGATATATATGAAAATTAAACTACAAATCAAAAATATATAATTAAGAATATGAAAGTGATTATTACATTTATACATAGATAAATGTGTAAAAGATGGAAATTCCAAAAAAAATAAACACCAAAAACTCTAAATCTGTAGAAAATTTCTAACGGATTCAGGAAATCACATAGTTTATATGAAAAACACGTGTATATATTAATTTTGTCAGAAATCCGTCGGAACTTCCAACGGATCTGGGGTTTCATGCTCCATTTTTGAAACATTTCACACAGTATACGTAAAACACAATTGTAACACTTATTCTATTAGATATGTGACAAAATAAACTGTTACATAAGATAAAAAAAATGTTAACAAGATATATCATGGTTAAAACGTAAGTGTTCGATAAAGAAACATATACCTAAGAAAGAAGTAAAACCATAGATACTACAATTTGTTAGTTTTTTAAATTTGATATAAAACAAAGACATTTGTTAATAATCTATCTTTAAAATCATTAAGACATCATATTAGAAACTTATCTCACATGCAACGGATCTTTTTTGACATATTTTTGATGGTTTGTGAAATTTTATCCCGTAAATTTCTTTTCGACTTCCGCGTCGCCTAAAATTTTGCAAAAAAGTAAAAAAAAATAACTCTCAAACTATCAAATTCTCTCATATCTTTCCAATTTCTTTCAGTTTCATCAAATCCATTTCATTATGTCAAACAATTCATCAAACTTGTAAGTTATTTACCTTGCAAAGTATATTTATAGGGTTTATTAGTTAGATTTTAAAATTTAGGGATTTGTAATTTATATATTAGGATTTGGATTGATTGAATTAGTATTTGGATCTAGAATATAGGACTTGGATTGGTTGAATTATTATTTAGATTTATTTATTTATAGGATTTTTTGATTTTGTTTTTTTGATTTGGAATTGTTTAATGGAAATTTAGAATTTGATTTTGTTAGTTTTAAAAATTTATTTGTCATATGTTTTAGAAATTTTGTGTTCTTTTGATTGGAATTGGATTTTTTTAGAATTCGAATTGTTTTTAGAATTATTAGTAAACAATTTTTTCATATGTTTTTAGAATCGGAATTTTATTGATTTTGTGTTAATGAAATTTTTTTAAAAATTTATAATTAATTTGTTAGTTTTTGAATTTTTTTTCATATGTATATTGATTTTTTAAATTGAATTATTTTGGAGTTTTGGAATTTTTTTTCATATGTTTATATTTATTTTTTCAAACTGGAACTTTTATAAATTTATAATTAATTTGTTAGAATTTGAATTGTTTTTGTCATATGTTTATATTGATTTTTCAAATTTAATTAATTTGGAAATTTTAAATTGTTTTTCATATGCTTATATTGATTTTTGAATTATTTTTTATTTGTTGAGTTAAATGTTTGCATGGTTTATAAATATATTATGAATTTAATTTAATTTTTATTTTTTCTACAGATTATGGTGTGTATCATAATTTTGCTTCTGGGCCGGCGGGGGCTTCGTGTCTGAGGCGCAAAACCTCGTGGTACTCAAACCCATTCAACTCATTCTAGAGATCCAATCACCGGGTGTAGCAGCTCCAGCGCCTACACAAATGAGCATCGATGATTTTGTTTTCCAACCGGGATGAGAACACTTAACACCACGTCATCGGAATTGTGTCGGAAGAGCTACGTGGTAACTTTGATATATCATTTTCATATTAGTAAAATCTCATAATAATTTTTTTTATACTAATCAAATGTTATAAATCTTTTTGTTTTGTAGGTTTCATTTTTTCCATAATGAGATAACGAAGTCATCAACCGGATGCTGAACGGATTGATACAACGTCTATATGGGACTTATACGACTATGTCTATGGAAGATCAAAACCTGTGGTTTCGACAATTTCTGGTAAAATTTTTGTATTGTTTATTTTACTTTGAATTTATATCATTTATTTTAATAGAAATAATTCACTTGGGAGAGCCACCTCACATGTATGTTTAGATGTGAGTTCGATGTAGCATGTGAAGATGTACTTTAGGATGCTAAACGAGGGGGAAGGGAAATGATGTTCCAAGGGGAGATAGATTGCGAACCCGGACATATGGAACGGGTTCAATCCTTATTGGAAGCAAAAGGAAACCATTGCAAGCTCTGCAACCCATTGCAAGCCCTGCAACCCATTGCAAGCCCTGCAACCCACTCTACCAATCGGAAGAGCGATCGCAAAGGGAAAAGGATTGCGACGCATAATTTAGGACGAACAAGCAAGGCAATCTGTACAAAACAACTTGTAAGCATTTTTTCCGAATTTTTTTTTTATTGACTCATATTTTTATCAATTTTTTATTTTACAGTTTCAACAAAACGATGTCGAACCCACAAATCTTAGGTTGCGAGCGAATTCACACACCAAAAGAAAACCCAGTCAAATAGAAGATGTGTTACTCGAGAGATTGTCTCTACGTGAGAAAGGATGAGTTTCTGCTATCTCAACCGATCGTTGATGGAACTCCTCTCGGCACCGAAGTTCCTATCGAAAAGTTGAACGAATTCGTTTATGAAGTAACGTCATAAAATTATCGAATTCTAATTTTTATGTATACAATTTTTTAGTTTAAATTTTTTTTGTAGGCTACTCGGAAGACCAAAGGTCGCATTTTTGGCCTTCCTGAAGATTGCCCATCTTCTTCTTCTTCACAGTATTCCGATAATCCAGATCTTATGGCGGAACTCGCACACAAGACTACCGAGATTGAAACTTTGAACACTAATATGCAAACCATAGAAGATGAATGAGAAGTAGAAAGTGAGAGAATGAGAGCAATGGAAGCTCGGATGGAAACATTTATGGTCTGATACCTATCCCCGCCGCCGCAAAATTATTATTATTTCATTAATTTGTTTCTTATTTGTTTTAGAACAATATATATCTTTTTGCTATGATTTTGTTTGCATTTTGAATACTTTTATTTTAATTTCAAATTTGTTTTTAATTTTTAATTAAATTTTATATTTTATTGAATTTTAAAATTAATTTTCAAAAATAAAATAAATAAAGTTTCCGTCGGAAACTAGTACCGAAGAATTTCTAAAAGAATTACTGACTATAGAATCTGTCAATTTTCCTTAAAAATTATGGCCATAAGAAATCTGTTGAAAAACTATCGAAAATATCATCAGATTTCCAACACGATTTCTATTTCCAATGCTCTAAACCAGACGACACTTTCTGTCAAAAAAATTGATGAAAATAACTGTTTCTGACTGATATTTCCATATGTTTTTGGCTGTTTTCTTGTATTTAATAATTAGGTTTAGGACCAACAATTTATTTCCTCTTCGAAACTATCATATTAGCACCATATAGAGTCCAAAATATTGTTTCGATCTAAATAGCTACCTGGACTAGTGTCGAATTTATATCTCCCCATTGAAAGTTACAAACATATATCTCTCTCAATTAAAAGTTGGCAACCTCATAACCCACAAATCCGGATTTCAGTTGGTTTACATAAAATAAAATTTTAACCACAAAAAGCGATTCTAAACCGGTTTAGGATCCTATTACCACCCAATTAGAATGTAAAAAAAATCAAATTCAACAAAAAAAAATAAAAAAATTGATTAAAGAAATCCATCATCTTCTCGTCATCTTCTTCACCACCACATGTGAACACTTGCAACAACAGTTTTGATCCAATCTTCTGTATTTATTGTTCCAAGATTCGTCGACCATATCTTTTCCAATCTAGATCAATGGATGATACACCTTTTAAGTACGGGACAACACTTGCAACAACAATTTCGAAATTTTTTATGGAAGAGGCTATGGCTATTGACTGGGCCTGGGTTTCTGATGAGCATAGCTTTCCTCGATCTAGGTAACCTCGAGAGCGATCTTCAAGCTGGAACCATCGCTGGAACCAACGTCAACGAATGTACACAAGTCTGACTTTCTTCTACCGGAGCAACAAGTCTGACTTTCTTCTACAGTCACCTCGAAGTCTCCGTCTCGATCTCCGTTGATCAAAGATATGAGGTCGGAGGTAATGAGAAGTTATTTTTGTTTCTTGAAAGAGAAGATGAGGAAAGGGAAGAAGATGATGTGGAATCCGACGAGCTGGAGATTTTTATTTTAAGGTACTTATTTTGATTTGGGAATTTTGTATTTTTGATACTTTTTGTTGGATTTGGATTTATTAATTGTAATAGGGTCTAAAACCTCTCTCTCTTCTCTCTTTAACATTTTTGAGAGGGAAAAAGTGTTTTGGTTCTTGCCATCCGGTGTATAATCCGGCTTATGTCCGACATCTACAAGTTTTTACAGTGGTCAATGGTCAGCTTCTCGTCTTGCATCATCCGGTCTTTCTAACGGTGATAGCTAGTTTTTGTTATCAGTGCTTTTTTGGCGCTTTGCTCTCAGCTTTTTTTGTCGATGTTGTTTTTATTTTAGCCGTCCAGTATTTTCTGGCGTTTGTCACATTTTGCTCTCTGACTTTTGTTTCTATTGTTGTTCGGTTTCAGCTGGCTTTTGTTTCTTTTGATCCGAGGTTTACATTAAAGAATCACCGTTGATTACGTTTAAGATAATGAAAAAGAAGTTTTGTTTTCACCAAATTTGGATTGCATGTAGCCGTTTCTACATGTCATTGGAGCTTCGATTCAGCAAAATTATGTTGATCAATTAGATTTTCTTCCCTTTTGCTGATTTTTGCCAAATCTCTTTGTTTGGTGATTTGGTAAGCAGATGGGGTTGAAATCTATATTATTGTATTCTTTCTATCTATCTATGCAGTCTCCGGTGAGAAATAATGAAAAATTGATGTTCACTCATTTTTCGGCATCGAAGTTGTTAATGGCAAAGGATGACGAAAAGTTTATTTGCTTCTCTTGCAACACGTGTACTCTACGTGTCTTTCTTTTTGACATGTGTGTTGACAAGAATTTATCCACCTTTCGTTTAGTGATGTAATCGATTGGACCTTAATGGGTTGTAAACTTTGATGGACATTAATGAAACTAAGTTGCGAGGATAAAAAAAATTGTAATAGGGTCTCTAAACCGGTTTTTGTGGTTAATATATAAAAAAAATTGTAATAGGGTCTCAAATGGTACAGCGCTCGCTTTGCATGCAAGAGGCACGGGGTTCGATTCCCCACATCTCCACTCATTACTTATCTTTATTTAGATCTCGATTACATTTTTGGAAAACAGCCATGCCATCAATCAAATTAGCTGCGCCTATATAATTTCGAACTTCTAATTTCTCTATTATTAGATTAAAAAACTTAAGGTAAACATCATAAAAATGTTCTCCTTGGTTTAATAGATTCAGAGTCTTATTAATAAAAATTTACGTAAATAACTCATTTCACCTTCAAAAAATACATTAATGGAAAATAAAATAAAAGAAGATGTAATCTCGTTTACAAAAATTAAAGAGCAAACAAAAATTGGATATATAGCTTCAGTCTGTTCCAGAGCAAAATTAAAAAAGAAAAATCAAAGAATGTTGAATCTAACTCTTTCTTCTACTCATAGCTACAGCTTCCACTTACATATAACCCCTTCTCAAGTTCTCTTCTTAAAAAGCCCTCCGAGAAAGACAAAAAAAAAATTTGATTTCTCTCCAGAATTTGCAGGAACCATAAAATTTGGATCTGTTTAAAACAAATAAGATTTGATTCCTTAAAAGCTCAGGAGTTGATTTAGACCAAAGTAAAATAGAACTTACCAGTGAAAAGACTGTGTAGTGAAAGTTGTTTATGGAGTGAAAGAAGCATTAATATTGTTGATGTTGCTTTTTGAGTTATTTTTTGAGGAATGGTTTTTGACAGACGAGAAGTCTTTGGTCACTACCATCTTGAAGATCAATGACTCGTGCTTCCCAACGCACTCGAGCTGCAAGTGCACGAGCCATCTCGATTACTCCCAATTTGTCGCTTAGTACAACCCATCCCTATGAAATCAATCACACAAAGGTTAAGATTTTAGAGATAGTATGAGAAAAAAGTAGAATGGTGTATATATATGAACCTCAGGGCGAAGAATCCTGTCCATCTCCAAGAATAAGTCCATTAGGCTGCATCGTTCAGGGCTAAGATGTGTGAGAAGTTCATTGGCATGAAGCATGTCGTATGTTCGAGGATATGTTGGGAATGGTTCACACCTGCAGATTGAAGAAATATATTCGAGAATTTGATCATAGAATTCCGATAAGAAGCATTGGATTTTTATATCTGAAAAGAGACTTCTTTAACCATCATTATAGGTGAAGGCTCAGAGAGAAAAACACACACACTCACCAGTCATGTAGAACACCTGCGAAGCCACGATCAAGTATGATGGGAAGAGTATTACGAGCATTGACTGGTACAACGTTCATTACCCAAGCGGATTTTCCTTCCTCGAGTAAAGCGGAATTTAAATTCCCAAAACGAGCGTTCATGTCCATCACATTGCGTATCATGTTAAAAGGCGGGAGAGGATCTTCATCACCGGGTCTCTTTGGGTGGTCAGAGAAGATCAAAGGTGTAAGCAAGGACCAATAGTTTTTCAGAGCTGATTTCCATATCTGTATATCCTCGGAGAATTCTTCAGGTTTTAAACCTGAAATATCAAAACTATCCAATATTTAAATTCTGGAAGTACCAAGTGAAAAATTGAGGGATGATACAAAACAACCAAATGATTATCAAAACAAATACTTTCCATGGATTTCAAGCTCAGCTGGGGTTGTTGCTGCAGAGGCAGATCTATTCTGAATAGGAATCCAGCGTTTACTCGTGGTTCCGCTTATACATGGAACCAGTGGATGGTAATATGGAACACTATCTCCATCTTTGCAAATAGGTATAGAAGCTTCCGAACTACACCAACAAGAAAAGAAAGAAAAAAACATCAGTAGAGGAAAGCCAAGCTTACACTTTCAATGGCAAGAACATGGCTCAAGATCATACTTACCGAGATGAATAGCAACTTGAATCTGCAGTTTTCTGCCAAAGATACGTCTCGTCCTGCTGAGCTGTTACACTCCAACAGATTTTCTTAGATAACTCATTAACCCGTGTTGAGATGCTCGTTTTCTTAGTATCCGGTAAGTTTCCCTGTGCTTTGTTTGTAGGAGAAGTTAAAACAAAGTACCCTCCAGGTTTCAGAACACGATCCACTTCCAAAAGTAGCATTGCATCTGCTTGAGGGACAAACAAAACGTCATAATATCAGAACAAAATTACCCAAATTCCCAGATTTCAACCGCAAAGATATCAAAGAAAACGGACCACACTCCCTACACTTGTTGATGTAATTACCTTTGATATCCCAAGTAGTGCCACATTGAGCACAATGGACCATGTCAAAAGACAATGCGGGGTAAGGAAGCTGTTTTGAAAAGAAATTGCCAATCATTGCAGGAAGACCTCTCTCTAGAGCTAACTGGACTTGGCTCCCAGTTGCCTCATACTCAGCAATACATATAGGCATCAACTTCAAAGACACTAAATGTGCCCCAAAGCTACCAAATCTGCAGCCAATGTCTAACACAGTCCGTACCTGCAAGCATCAAAAGAAATCTCAGAAACTGGAGCTGAGAAGTTGATGTGTAACATAATACGACTAAAAAGACTTACACCCGCTTGAGCAAATTCAGTATCGCTTCCTAAACCTATCATCTCAGCAATTTGACGAGCATAGTCTTTGACCCCATCAAAGACCAGGCCGTTCTCAGAGTGAAAGGTAATTTGATTCTCTTCAAGCAACATTAACCTAATAACGATGACAAAGATAAAGTTAGATTACAGAACAAACACCAACTACATAGGGGAACTGTATTTAGAAGAAAGGACCTCGTAGTCACGGTTCCTGAAGAAAGAAACTGATCTTTGGTTATCTTCACGTTCCCATTCCATATAATATCTCTACCAAGTGGCCACCTAAATGGTATTTTATAATCTCTAGGAGGATGAACTACACATCTTTCTTTTTCTCTTTCAAACTCGCAATGTCGATCTAACTCTTCACCTTCTTGAAGCCCAGCAAGCAAATTCCCAGTTATATTATAACAAGGCACATAGCTTTCTCTTTCTTTACCACACAAAGGAAACTCTTTTAAACTAACACCTAAAGAGAGAGAGCTTAAATCAAGATAATCAACAGCAGCTTGCTCCTTTATCCTCCTATAGTTACTATAAATGTTTGGCACAACTGTTGAACTTGTAGAAGAATCATATGAGTTTGATGTCAATGGTGCTAAAATGGTAACTAAAGCCACAACACCAACAATGAAAAATAGCAACCCTCTGATCCGTGGTCTCAGACCAAAAACAGAGGAAACACTCTTGTACCAAGAACTTCTCATATCAAAAAAAAATCTTCTCCTTTATAAGCAGAAACCTATAACTCTTCTTGCTGTCTCCAGAAAATTTGTCATCCGCTTCTATACATGAGACTTTGAGTTCTAACAAGTGTACATAGTCTCATTACCTGATCCTAAGAAACAAAGACTAGATTTTTCCACTCATATGATCCCAAATCAGGAAATGGCACTAGTGGAGAGATGTATGGCCAAATTCAGAACCAAAAGTTCAGATCTTGATATAGCCAAATTGAAGATTAAACACTCAAAGGCAATGCCAATTAGAGAAACAATCGAAATCTGAGGCTGGAACAAATCAAACCACCTGCAACCAAATCTCATAGATCAAAAAATAAAAAATAAAAAAATCCCAAAAAAGAAACATTACCATTTCTAGTTAATTTAGATAAACGAATTTTGCTTTTTCACGACGAAAATTTAAATAGCACAAAAAAAACTTCATAATAATTATGTGGATAAACCCATGATTGAGATCTCGAAAATGGCGAAGGAGATCAGAGATTAGATTTTTTTTTTTAAATGCAGGGGAAAAACAATAATCCACGACAAAGATGATAATCAATTTAGGGTTTTTGAGATGCGTACCAGTAAAATAGATTTCGAGCAACAATGGCAAAAATTTGAAGAGAAGAGAAGAGAAGAGAGAGAGAGAATGAGAGATTCCACTTATATGGGCGCTCAATAAGCTGTGAGCGTCGAGTTCGTTTATGGTTTGTTTTAATATAATTTTACAAATACTAATAAGCAGCAATAAATGATGATTAACAAAATTAACTAAAAGTGAATTAAATTCTAAATTAGATCTAGGAAAGTTATGTAATTAAACTTTTTAAAACGAGAAGAAATAATTTGTTAAATTTTCTTCCAGCTAAAAACACAGTCATGAAAGAAGCAGCGAGAGGGAATAATTGCAATTCGTGGTGCACTTTTTGCTTTTTGGGCATTTAATAAATTTGTCTCTTTGTCGTCTCTTTTTCTTTATATATTTTTCTGAAATTCAGAAGAAGAAATTTTTTTATTAATTATTATTTGTATGTTGTTGGTGAGCAATAACAATCCACTACTATAAGAAATGCCACTTTACACTTTTTTATGGGTTAAACAAAACATAAATTAAATTATTTTATACGTGTTAGGTTACTGTATGTATATATCTTCGAGTACTACATAGAAATATGTTACAAGAAAAAGTGTATAAACAATATTTAACTCAATCATAAGCTTACAGCCTAACACGTAATTTTTAGTAGTAGTTAAATGTACTAAGAGAAGAGGTTTTACATTCTTAAATACAAAATATTCTCATAATTAAATTGTAAGTGTAACTATATTATTAAAAAGTCGTCAATGTTTCCGAAATTTCTCAATGTCTATCACAGCCACATTACATGTCTATATAGTCATTTTTGGTGAAATCATGTGTATATGATTTAAAGTTTTAATTCATGCAAATAAATTGGTACAAATTTGGGTTGCCCATAAGGTTTTTAACCATCAAAATAGATAGAAAACACACAAGTCACCCTATCACTCTTACAAGGATTAAATCGTCCTTTTACGATTACAAAAGTAATAATATTGTAGTGATAAAAAGGAAAGAAAAAAACAAATCAAGCAACAAAACGTCAAAGCTATCGTTTTCTTATGTCCCGTTAATAATATTGAAAGAAAACAAATCTAAGTACCTTCGCTTTCTCACTAAGCAAATAATACTATTACAACACCACAAACTGATTTTTGTATTTAACCAAAAAACAATTTCTGTTTGTAAATAATATTTAAAAAACCAACAAAAGTATATAAATCGAGGACAAGGATCGAACTTGGGTTGATGAGATAAGATCATAAGAACAAGAATATAAAATTTAAGGATTGCTACTTCCAAACTAAAGTATATCTACAAATAGTCTATTTACAATGTTTGCATACAAGCAGTCCTATTCGCCTTGAGAAACTTGAGGCTTGAGTTTCTTAGTCGGTTTGATGTCTTGATCTATCAAGAAACCGTTTTTCTGGAAACCCTAGTTTCATCTCAGGAATTTGGAAACTTCAGAGGCTAAGAAGAACATTAGATCTATCGTTTAATTCTCTTTCTGGATCAATACCCTTAGGGGTTCTCTCTCTGCATAACTTGAGAGTGTTGCAATTGCAGAGGAATCAGTTCTCAGGATCATTGCCTTCAGATATTGGACTCTGTCCTCACTTAAACAGAGTTGATTTGAGTTTCAATCGTTTCTCCGGCGAATTTCCGAGAACTCTTCAGCGGTTAAAATCTTTAAATCACTTCGAATTATCGAATAATTTGCTCTCCGGGGATTTTCCTGTATGGATCGGTGACATGACCGGTTCAGTGCATTTAGATTTCTCAAGCAATGAGTTAACCGGAAAGCTTCCTTCCTTCTTCAATAGGTAACTTGAGTTCTTTAAAGGATCTAATCTTGTCTGATAACACACTCTCAGGCGAGATGCCGGAATCTTTAGAATCTTGCAAAGAGCTTATGATTGTTCAGCTTAAAGGCAATGGCTTCGGCGGAAGCATTCCTGATGGTTTGTTTGATCTTGGTGTTCAAGAAATGGATTTTTTGGATAAAGGTTTTAGCGGTTTGATCCCGAGAGGCTCAAGCAGGCTGTTCGAGTCACTTATAATGCTCGATCTTTCGCGCACTAATCTCACTGGAAACATACCTGGTGAAGTAGGGCTCTTCATCCACCTGAGATACCTCAATTTGTCATGGAACAACTTCAACACAAGAGTTCCTCCTGAAATCGAGTTTCTACAGAATTTAACAGTCTTGGATCTTAGGAACAGCGTGCTGATTGGTTCGGTTCCAGCTGACATATGCGCGTCTCAAAGTCTGCAGATCCTTCAATTGGATGGTAACTCACTAACCGGTTCTATACCGGAAGAAATTGGAAACTGTTCTTCTCTGAAATTGCTAAAAAAAGTCTCTGTTTCTTATATATCCATTTTTTTGCTTAACTGCAAATGTAAAAACCTAACAGTTATAAATTTCTTGTTGCAGGAGTTTGTCTCATAACAATCTTAACGATCCAATTCCTAAATCCCTTTCAAACTTAGAAGAGCTCAAGATTCTAAAGCTAGAGGCCAATAAGCTTAGCGGCAAAATACCTAAAGAGCTCGGGAAATTGCAGAATCTGTTCTTGGTTAACGTTTCGTTTAACAGACTCATCGGAAGGTTACCATTTGGATATGTGTCTCAAAGCTTAGATCAGAGTGCTATTCAAGGAAACCTAGGTATCTGTTCACCATTGTTGAGAGGACCTTGCACATTGAGTGTTCCAAAGCCTCTTGTCATCGATCCGAACTCGTACGGGAACAGAAACAATATGCCCGGAGACCGAGCAAGCAATGGTTCTAGAAAGTTCCACTGCACAATGTTCCTTAGTGTTTCAGTGATTGTAGCAATAGCAGCTGCTATACTCATCTTCTCTGGAGTCATAATCATAACACTGCTTAACGCGTCTGTTCGAAAAAGGCTTGCGTTTGTAGACAATGTGTTGGAGAGCATTTTCTCAGGGTCTTCAAGATCAGGAAGAAGCTTAGTGACGGGTAAACTTGTTCTGTTAAACTCAAGATCACCACGTTCTTTATCTTCGTCTCAAGAGCTGGCTAGAAACCCGGAGTCTCTTCTCAACAAAGCTTCAAGAATCGGTGAAGGAGTCTTTGGAACAGTCTACAAGGCACCTTTAGGAGAACAGGGGAGAAACTTGTCCCCTCGCTGATTATTCAAAACCTGAAAGATTTTGATCGAGAAGTCCGGATCTTGGCGAAAGCGAAGCACCCTAATCTTGTATCGATCAAAGGGTATTTTCTGGACACCTGAAATGCAGCTTCTGGTATCAGAATACATCACAAACGGAAACTTGCAGTCCAAGTTACACGAACGAGAACCCTTAACATCGCCTCTTTCTTGGGATGCAAGATACAGAATCATCATTGGTACAGCCAAAGGACTCGCTTATCTCCACCACACATTCCGTCCAACAACAATCCACTTCAACCTGAAACCAACAAACATCCTCCTCGACGAAAAATACAACCCGAAAATCTCCTATTTCGGACTATCTCGTCTTTTAACAACACAAGACGGGAACACAATGAACAACAACAGGTTTCAAAACGCTTTAGGCTACGTAACGCCTGAAATAGAGTGTCAGAACTTAAGGGTCAACGAGAAATGCGATGTTTACGGATTTGGTGTTTTGATACTCGAACTTGTGACTGGTCGGAGACCGGTGGAGTATGGTGAAGACAGCTTTGTGATACTTAGTGACCATGTTCGAACTCTGTTAGAACAAGGGAATGTGTTGGAGTGTATTGATCCTATGATGGAAGAAGATTACTCTGAAAATGAGGTTTTGCCTGTTCTTAAAGTTGCTCTTGTCTGTACCTCTCAGATACCTTCAAATCGACCGACAATGGCGGAGATTGTTTAGATCTTACAGGTCATCAATTCTCCTGTTCCTCACCGGATTATGGATAGTTTCTAAAAATATCTGTATTAGCTTAATTTTCCATTAGATTTTTTTTTCCAATATTTGTTTTGCTTTTGGCTTTTATTTTGTAGAGTTTGTTCTTTCAAAGTGTTACGTTTCTCTCTGTCATCATCATCATCATAACAATCATTGACCAATGTTTTAGGCTTTTTTTCTGAGAATTTTACATTTATTTATTATTTAGCATTATAGTACAAATGTTCAATAATTACTGACTCTGAAACTGATTTAAAAAAAAAATATGGTGTGAGATTTAGTTAGGATAGTTGTTGTACAAATCACAAAAGTACAATAATTGTGGAAGCATCTTTGATCCATTAGCTAACCTTTTAAATGTTTTTACACTAGTTTTGAAGTTCAGTTTGGGGAGAGTGCAATTTCTTACAAAAGTGCTGACATTGAAATTGATTTTTTTTTTAAACTATATAGCTCGCTATAATTGGGGTAAGACTGAGACAATGTGCCGCATTATTGTGAAGACTTGTTTTTATAATCTTTTTCTATTCGACGTCGTTTTCTATTATCTAATAAAAAAAGGTTTCGTATTCTTTTATTTTACTTGTGGGACGAGTAATCCCCTTGTATCAACGCATATAGTATATGATAATTAGAATGAAAATTTTCATTTATCTGAACTTTACAATACTCTTTCCATTTTAGTTTATTTTTTATTTTAGTTAGTGCAGGATTTAAAACTACAATAAATGATATATTTTTATTTATTTTTCTACATTAAAACATAATTTAAACAATTCAACCAATGATATAAATTGCAAAATTTTAATGGTAAAAAAATCCTCTATATATTTAAAAGGAAACATTGGTGTTGACGTGTCAATTTTACAATTCTTTTTATCATTTTTTATTTAATTAATTTAGATTTTTAGTCATAATTATTCTATTTACCAAACATTTATATCATTATTAACTTCCTTATTAGGTTAGCTTTAATTACATCGGTTAACATTTAATTACATTACATAGAATTTAAATAATTAAAACTGAAAGCACATTTTCCATATATATCATAACTAAACAAATGTATTTTTAATTTTTCAACAATCTAAATTTATGAAACTATAAATATGTATAATAACAGCAAACACAACAACTTTGTTATCTTTCAAGTATTAAAAGTTCATAATATATTAATCAAAATGTAAATTTTATTAGAAAAAAATTCTAATATCAGTTCGAAAAAAACCTAATAAATTAAATAGCATAAAATTCGTGTATGCATGCCACGAGCTTATACCTAGTTTAAGTAACATAGAAACTTGAAAAAATCAAATAAATTGAAAAAATAGTTCCTAAAAAATCTAATATGGTGAAACAGATGAAGTATATGATAATTTATAATTTGTTTGTGATTAATG
Source organism: Cardamine chenopodiifolia (assembly GCA_963922655.1). NCBI lineage: Eukaryota > Viridiplantae > Streptophyta > Magnoliopsida > Brassicales > Brassicaceae > Cardamine > Cardamine chenopodiifolia. The sequence goes on along the minus strand of OZ000476.1, from coordinate 11,449,816 downwards.
TAATAAATAGAATTTTAAAATTGAAAATTTATAAAAGCGTTTAAGAATTTATTAGTTCATGTGTCAAAATCAAATTACTTCGAATTTTACTATGTGACAAATTATACTGAGATGCATTAAACTATATAAAACATCCATTTCCAAGTTTTAATGAGCTATTTAGGTTCTAGTCTATGGCGTGTGGAATATGCATGCTTCCACATTTGACGAATGGCCTGAACCATGTGTTTTGGTATTCAATTATTATTATATAGACAATTAGTTAGGACTTAGTTGCTTTCTGTGATAATGATATAATCTTGTGAACTTGACAAAAAGAAAATATATAATCTTATGAACACAGTAGACTCACTCAGTTTTAACTTAAATATATAGGTAGGTATTAGAAGAGAGGACGACGTGGTTGCAAGGAACCTTTCTCAAGAAATGCTTTGAGGTTGAACAAAAAAATAAACTAGATACAATTCACCTAAGCTATATAGTATATACCAACAATCTTAAAATAATAACGGTAAATTATCTATATTTTTTAAAACAGTTCATAATCATATATATTAACTTCAAACCATTGGTCTCAACAACATATTTTAAGTACTTTTCAATCATTCATTTTATATTTTCATTTCTTTGGTAACTGAAAAAATGGTTCGTTGCTAGCCGCTACTAATCAAATTTTGATCGATCCGTAAATTAACTAAGGTTATTAACATTGTCAAGTAAAATCAATTTAAGCTAAAGTTTACCTTTACTCAAATCTAAAACTCAAAATAAGCTGATCTAAAATTGTGTTTTTTCCGCAAAAAGTTTTTAAGAAAAGTCAAATTTTCTTGAAGCATCCAACAAAAACATTAACTGACAACCCACAAACTTCTCGACCTAATCTTTTAATTTCTTGACCAGAAAACTGTACTTGAAACAAATTCCATATATACGACATATTAAATAAATATATATAATAGTGATATATATTTATACATAACCAGTTTTTAGCACGTAATGTTTCAAAGCAAAAAATGTCGTTTAAGAAAATTTTAAATATATATATATATATATTAATTGAGGTCTATAGTTTTATTTTTTTTTATAAATATACACATATATTAGAGCCTATAATAAAATTTTCAAAAATATACATACAAATGGACATCTATTTTTTTGAAATTTGTTTTACTTTATAAAACATTCTTCTAATAAATTTTTAAAACTAGACATTCAAATAGTTTGAGACGGTTCTATAACACTATATACATATATATATGTCAGCATGTTCCATGGCCTTTTTGTCTGCTTAACATCTCTCACAACTGTGTGACTACACGATACATTTGCTGAAATCTAACTTTCACCCACTCACCTTTTTTTTTCTTCTTTTTTTCTCCCAAAAAAAACAGAACAAACTCTGTTTTTCATCTTTACATCTTAAACTCGTGTTAAAAAAAATCCACTTCTTCGAATCTCCACATCTATAAGTCACACACAGAGTAGAGAGAAATAAACTAGAGATAGTAAAGAGAAGATGACGGGAAAATACTTTCAGACAGAGGTGTTGCCGGTAACGGCGTTGGTAATAATGGAATGTGCAAACGTTGGTTTAAACACTCTATTCAAAGCAGCAACTTTACAAGGCATGAGCTTTCATGTCTTCATCGTTTATTCTTATGGTCTCGCTGCTCTTCTTCTTCTACCTTCTCTGTTCTGTTCCTTCAGGTCCTTCTCCTAAATTTGATCCGATCTTTATGAATTTTAAGCTAAAGTTTTCATCTTTTGTTGAAATTGAGTAATGGGTCTTTGTCAATTTTGCAGATCACGAACTCTTCCGCCTATGAATTTCTCAATTCTCTACAAAATTGTGCTTCTAGGGTTAATTGGGTAAAACCTCTATTTTTTTCCGATTTCTTCAATTTTAAGCAATACCCATGTCTGTTTATAGCTTTGAATATTCGATTCGTGTTGGATAAGATCCGAAAGAGATGAATTTTACGCATGAGAGTACGTGAAATTCTCAGAATTATTTTACCATTTTTGAAAATTTAAAGATAGTAAAACGTAAAGAAAGTTTCCTCGTGGAGGGAGCTAGAAATCTGTCAGACATCAGTATCGAGGCAAACGTTTTGACTGTGATTTTCGACATTGGCAGAGCATTTGTTTGCTGGCGTCGAGATGTGTCTCCACTCCTGTCGCTCGACCACCGTTTCCTCCTCTCACCTAGCTTAGTTGTTCCTCTTCTTCGTCCTCCCGATCATGGTGAGTTTCGTGGAAAGCCATTTGATATGGTCGGAGATTCTGCATTAGCCATCCTTCCCCCTTCCTCGTTGCACCGACTTTTACTTCCAAAGCATAGCTGTACCGTCTTCCACTGGGTGACTTTGATTTATTTACAATCTTTTCATGGCAGTTCGCCTTTCTTTCATCGGCTCAGAGACGCCAATGCAAAGGACGAATCTTCTGTCCTTTTTTGTCGGCTCTCAAAGAAGTGTTCTTATCTCATATGTGTAGCCTTTCCGACAAAAGCTCCGACCACCTCTCTTCTTCTTTTCCGATTGGGTTCTCTTCGTCAACCTGCTCGGCGTCTCTAGTCTCAAATCTCCGAGTGATAATCGCCGGAATTGAATCTGTCTCGGAAAAACCCCGAAGGTCTTATATCAGGGTTATAACCCTCTATAACCCCTCTTCGTTGGAGCTTTTCTGGAGGTCTGATGAACAGACAATCATACTTCTGACGAGTTAAGATTCTTTTTTTGAAACTCTACTTGACGAGCTTTTCGAGACACCATATTTATCAATGGTTTCTAATGGCGGTGAAGCTGGAGCTCGCTAGCGTCGCCTCACTTCTTCTCAGCTCAGGATTCGATGTGCTCAGCACAATCCTTCTTATCCGGTGCTGAACCTATGGCCGTTGATTGAGGCCTTTGTTGCTTCTAGCGAGTCCCAAGATCCACTGTATTTGTTATTTTCTCGAGTACAACTCGAAGATCTTCATTGAACACCATCATCATCTGTTGTCGCCGTCCTTCACCAACCGTTAGATTTCGAAGCCACCATGGTTGTGCGAGATCCACCTCCTCTAAGTAGATCTAGGGAAATTTCCTCCTCCACTTCATCATTGCCTCCATCAACTGCTGGTTCAACCTCCCAGCCGCTGCTTATTGTCTCGGATTAGGTCAAAATTTCATCAAGATGGTTCAGTTGCATCTCATAAATGGGCTTGGCCCATGATCTCCGCAACCTGGCGTTTGTTAGGCCTTCTGAGTTTTATGAGTTTAAGACCCATTTGCTTTTATAGAGCTCTTTTGTGGGCCTACCCTATTTGGTGCAATCCGCATGCCAACTTCAGCGATATTTCAAATCAACATTTTCAACCTCCAATATCAGAGCATGCCATCTTCTGATTTCAATTCAATATTTTCTGAAAATTTTACTAAATGTTTCTGGTGGTTATCTTCGATTGCAATCGTTACTCTATTTTTTTTTGCTTTGTCTTTTTACTTACATACCAAGTGTGTACCTCTCCTTGGAAAACATCCCTTTGCTCCAACCCTCCTCCTCAATTGAGAGCTCACTTTTCTCCTAACCCTCCTCCTTTATGGAGAGAACGTGCTATGGATCCTTCCGGCTTCATCCTCTGGCTTTCAAGCCGAGCAAATTTTTTGACTCCATAACTATTTCACTAGTTCGGGTTAAACTTTTAGTGCCGGCAATGGTGATGGTATTGGAAGTCTTTTCTACTTCCCCTTTTAGGGAGAGTTTTATAGTGTTAGTTTTCGTCCTGTGGATTCGAAAACTTTCACTAAGATTATCTCTTACGAAGGATTTTATTCAAATTCCTACAATATGAAGAGAAACATGGTATCTTCCATTTTTATGGAGTTTGATGCTAAATGCATCGCGTTAACGGCATTAGGAGTTCAAAGTTTTGCTTCTTTTTCGTTGGCAACCAAGCCCCTGTTCACTTCGGGTCTCACGAGAGTCTTCTCTCGTCCTACTTGTCACCACCTTTTTCAAGGATCGAGTGTTTCGGCATTTTATGCACAAGTTTGGATCTTCAAAATACAATAAATACTTTGTATTTAGTGTGGTATTGCATTTTGGAGAAGCCGATCATCACACATCGGTTAGTTTTTTACCACTTCGAGTAGCATATTCTTGTGGCGTGTTCTGCTTGTTCAAGAGTTATTTGTTTTTATTTTTTAGAGTATTGGTCTACACTTTTATTTTGTATTTGCTTTTTATCATATTTTATCTTTGTCCAAAAAATATAGATCATTAGAATTGTATTAATCCATATTTTTTATGTAGATTTATCGAATCTCATTTGATTTTATGTAAAAAATGTTTTTAAATTGATAAATTAATATATGATGTTTGAGGATGAAAAAGAAAATGACAGAGTAAAGAAAGAGACACTTGGCTTAAAGTTGCTTCGAAAAGTTTTTTAACAAAAAAGAAAGTTGCTTCGAAAAGCTGTAACTTTACTGCAAAAATATAACCATTTTTTAAAATAAATTGTTTTATTTTATTTTTGGAGTGTTAATTTCGTCTTCGTAAAATCCGGAATATCTATTATTTAATAACCCAAAAAAACAATCATTTTGATAATATAGATGCTGCTCAAACATAATGGGATACACAGGCATCAATTATAGCTCTCCAACACTTGCTTCTGCAATCAGCAACCTTACTCCAGCTTTCACCTTCTTGCTCGCCGTCATTTTCAGGTGACTACTTTATATATCCTATTACATATTCCTTTTACACTGTCAATTTACGAAATTACCCTCGGCCTATGAGCTGTATTTGGGCCTCCTTGTCAAGCCCATGAGATAACATTTGAACGTTTGGAATTTTGGTGTATTGTGTAGGATGGAAACTGTATCTTTCAAGAGAACAAGTAGTGTGGCTAAAATGTTAGGAACTGTTGTTTCCATTGGAGGTGCATTTATTGTGACTCTTTACAATGGTCCTGTGGTGATCGATACATCGCCACATTCCATTTCTTTGCGATCACAATCGACAAATCCTAATTGGATACTTGGCGCGGCTTTCCTTGCTGTTGAGTATTTCTGTGTCCCATTGTGGTACATTGTTCAGGTATAGACATTAATGATCTCTATAAAAATATCTAATACATCTATCTCTCTATGGTTTGTTTGTTTTCTAATAGAATTACGCTATCTTGTTTTTTTTTTTCTTTTTGTAGACTCAAATCATGAGAGAGTATCCGGCCGAGTTTACAGTTGTTTGCTTTTATAGCTTAGGCGTGAGCTTTTGGACCGCGCTTGTTACATTGTTCACTAAAGGAAGTGACTTAGGTGTATGGAAGATAAAACCGAATATTGCTGTAGTGTCAATCGTTTGCTCAGTAAGAACATAATACTTATTCATGTGTTTTTTTTCCATAGACATTGAATGTCATTAGCTTTTAACAAGCAAACTATTTTTTTGTTGATTTTATCTCTATGTTTAGGGATTGTTTGGTTCTTGCATAAACAATACTATCCACACATGGGCATTGCGGATCAAGGGGCCTTTATTCGTTGCAATGTTCAAGCCGTTGTCGATTGCTATTGCTGTTGCAGTGGGCGTTATCTTCCTCCGAGATTCTCTCTACATCGGCAGGTAAAAATGTTTATACTTTAAACTACTTGCACATCCAAATTAAGTCTAGTAGTCTTGCAATGTTGGTAACGGGTGAACCCATGATTAGTTTGGAACTCACGGTTATGTTAGAACCACCATACCTTATAGTTATATCATCCTGTCAAAACTGCACAAAATGTTCATTTGTCAATCTCTCATTTCCAGCTCTCTTTAACTCTTTTTGTTTTTGTTTTTGTGCTTGAATCTTGTTCTCAGCTTGATCGGGGCAACGGTAATAACAATCGGGTTTTACACGGTGATGTGGGGCAAAGCCAAGGAAGTGGCCTTGATCGAAGATGACAACAAGGCGAACCACGAGGAGGCCAACGAAGCTGACCTCGATTCTCAATCGGCTTCACAGAAGGCTCCTCTCTTGCAAAGTTACAAGAATGATGAACATGTCTGAGTATCTATCATCAACCAGTCAAGATCGCTACATGTATATATGTACGAAAGTTTCATATGTGAATGTCTTTATAATTTATTTGACGAGACAAATGTGATATTTAATTTTAGGAATCAAGTGTTTCTAATCACAATCTTTATAATCTAGGATACCTACAAGTCTTTATTTTAATCTTTCTTTGCTTAGTTTGTTACATGATTCAGCTAGAATGATTTTAATATCCTTGAGTAAGACTGATTCTTCATTTAAGATAATGAAGTTAAGAGTTAATATCAGAATACAACTCTGTAGTATTAAGTTAACTGTTCATGAAGAGTAGATATCAAACCAAAACTCTGTAGGTAATAATTCTAATTAAGTTCAACAAAGCATTGTAATTAAGTTACTAATTATTTTTTTGTCATAATAATTAAGTTACTAAATATTTTTTTTTGTCATAATAATTAAGGTACTAATTAGTGGTCAGAGAGATTATTTCCTTTTAATATATAGTCCTACTAGATACGATTAACACATTGTAAATTAAACATGTAAATGGCTTGTGTCTAGTCCAAACTCAAATACTCGTATATCCATAACTTTAAGCGAATCAAAACAAAGGTTCTTGCAGTTTGTTTTCTCTGCAACAATTGCACGATCAAATATAAAATATCGTATATCAGTTTACATACAATCTCAAAGGAGTTTGTTGTGATGATCTAAGTTAACCGGTTCACGATTTAACAGTATCCAAACCATAACATTTCATTAGAGTTGGATTTACATATATTTGGTTGATTTTTAAGATGAAGGATTTATTAAATTTTAGAGATTTTTGTGTATTAAAAATATTCAGTCATAACAATTTTAATAAACCAGTAGATATCCACAACGCGCGTGATTTCAATATTAATATGTTATAAAATTTGTTTGTTAAATTATTATTATTATTTTTGTCAACTTATTTATTAATGAAATCATCATAGTTTGAAAGAGAGGACTCAACAGATATCCAAAAAAAACAAAACAAAGCCCAAATCAACAGAAAAAGCCGAGACTGGTTATACAGAAGCTTTTAGAAGCTTTTAGAATTTGTGGAACAACTTCTAAAAATGAAAAAATATTATAGAGAAAATGAAAGATAGAAAAAAAAATTTTCTTATTGATATTTGTTGTAACAATAAATTATATATGAGTACAATTCAAAATTTAGAATAAATGCATGAACATATAGGGATTTGTACATATTTGCATGTGCTTACATGAAAGAGAGATAGGGAGAAAGGACTTGCATGTGTTTGCATGAAGAAGAGAGATAATGATGAAGAATTAAATTATGGAGAATCCAAAATATTCATGGATCAATACTCCCCCTCAAGCTTAGCCGTAAAGAGATCCAAAGCTAAGTTTAGAACCCCGTGAAGCATCATCTCATTAAAAACCTTAACAAAAAAAATCTATTGGGACAAAACCTTGATAAGGGATAAAGAGTATGATTTCTACGGAGAGAGGATATCCGGTCATGGACGTGAAAGGTCTATAAGTCCAAGTTTGCGGTGAATGTGAAAGCAAACTTTAAGACTTGTAGCCTATCTGAAGATGTCTGCCAATTGATCCTCGCTTCGAGTGTAACATGGTAAGATCATGCCTTTTTTAATCTTTTTTCGGACTTTATGACAATCCACTTCGATATGTTTGGTTCTTTTCGTGAAAGACTGCATTTGTTGCAGTGTGAATGGCCGCTTGATTGTCGTAATAGATGGTGATCGGGCTGGAAGATTCAATGTCAAAGTATTTAAGGAGAGCTTTGAGCCATGTAAGCTCATTTGTTAACTTCTTAATTGCTCGGTAATCCGCTTCCTCTCTTGAACAAGATACCACCTTTTGTTTTTTGATTTCCAAGTGACTAAGTTTCCTCCGATGAAGGTGCAATAACTGGTTGTCGATTTCCTATCCAATGTGTCCCCAACATAATCTGCATCACAGTAACCTACTATATCGGTGCTCTCATTCCTTTCCATCCAAATTCCTTGGCTCGGACTCCTTTTCAGATATCAAAGGATCCGCTCCACCATGCTCCAATGAAATTTTGTGGGAGTTTGCATATGTTGACTGACCTGATTCACAACAAAACAAAGATCGGATCTAGTAATGGTTAGATAAATCAACTTACCAACAAGCCGACGATATTGTGTCAGATCTTCATATGGTTTTTTTTCTTCCTTTTCTCACCTTTCTTCCACTTTCGCTTGGCCTCATAGCCATATATGAGTAGAGTCTTGGCCGGTTTTGCTCCAAGTTTACATGTCTCATCCATAAGATCAAGTGTCTACTTCCTTTTCGAAAGAAATAAGTATTCCGGAGAATGACAAACCTCAAAGCCTAGGAAGTACTTTAGTTCCCCAAGGTCTTTAATATCAAAAACAGATTTAAGGTAGTTTTTAGTGGATTTAATACCTTCCTTATCATCACCGGAGATGATAAGATCATCCATATATATGAGAACCACAATGATACCATCAATCTTGCAACCTCAATGAGGTGTCGATTCTTCCTTTCCGTAACTCTATTTTGTTGAGGAGTGTAAGGACACCTAGTTTGATGTATGATTTCGTGTTTTGGTAGGTGCTCTTTGAATCTATGGCTTGTGTATTATCCTCCATTATCTGACTGTAGTACCTTAAGTTTAGCATTGAATTGATTAGTCACATAGTTTTAAAAATGAAATAATGCATCAAACACGCGATCTTTAGATGGAAATAATGTTATCCAAGTATATTTGATTTTTCATCTATGAAAGTCACAAAATATTTGTTGTTATCTCTAGAAACATATGGTGATTTTCAAACATCCGAGTGAACTAAATTAAAAAACTTTTCATAAATGGTAGGCGATTTAGGAAAGATAGACTTGCAATATTTTTCGAGAATACAAGACTCACAACTAGAAGATTTAAAAGACACATTAGGTAACATCAATTGAAGAGCATGAGAATAAGTGCTTGGTAAAAAGTCCGTAAGAACATATAGTTTTCCTTCGGTATTTCCATTTCCAAGTACTTTTTCGTCTCAATATCCTGAAAATAAACACTATTAGGCCCATATATAGTATAGAAGTTAAGATCAAAAGTTTTTTTTTAACCGATAAAAGATTAGAAGTAAAAATGGACATATAGAATGTCTTAGAATTTTTATCAAACAGTTTTAAATCTCCTACACCTTTTATGGGAACCATATCACCATTAACAATAGTCACATTACCCATTTTCAGTTTTATATTGTCTATAATATTTGAGTTACTAATCATATGGTGAGTAGCCCCCGAATCTATGACAAGAGATTTACTCGGTTTACTAGCAAAGAAAGTGGTACCAGATTCTTTTAAAGAGACAATGGATCGGATGAGAGGATCAAGGTCGGACTTCCTCATGATATCATCAGTTACCTCTTCTACTTGTTTTGATGAACCGGTTTGTCCTTGGTTACTCATGACTTTGTGAGAGAAATTGGTTTTTGGGTCTTTGAACTTATTTGGCTTGAGATGAGGATGAAGCAGCCAACATTTGTCCTTGAGGTGACCCTTCTTCTTGCAATGATAAAAAATTCATACCTTCCTTTCCTCTTGCCGTTACATTCCTTAGCTAGCCATGTGGAGTCTCCCTTTTTCACCAAAGAGCCCAAGAGAACCTTGTTCCTTTTCGATTTGATAATATACATCATCAAGACTAGGAAGCTTGTCTGCTCTTAGAATGTGCTTGATGAGGCCATTGAATGTTTGATTCAAAGTAAGAAGAACTCCAAAGACCTTATCTTTCTCACGTCTCTCATTTATTACTGCCGGATCCATGGTGTTTGGTCTTAACATTTTAAGCTCCGCACATAGAGATCGGAATTTGCCAAAATGTTTGATGAACTCCAAATCTTCTTAGCTTAGGTTTTTGATGGCTTTACTTCAAACACATGAGAGAAGTTTTACACATTGCCATACATATTCTTAAGAGTATCCCATAGCTCTTTTGCAGTTTCACAATAGGAGTATGCTTCAAGGATATGAGTTTTGAGAGAATTTTGGAGAATTCCAAGGACGGTTTGATCTTCTTGAAACCATTTGGCTTCTTTCTCAAGGGCCACCTCCTCTTCTCATTCTTCAATGATTCCTTTTCCATTTTTTTGGTGGCCATAACAAGTAATTTCCTCCTTTGACAGTTCTTACGGTTCTTGACCATAACAAGTAGTTTCCTCCTTTGAGAACAACCTGAATTATCATAGATTTGGAGTTTTCCATGCTTTAAAACTAGAGAGGAATAAGAGATTTTAGTAAAAGGTTATACGGTACTTGGCGTTGTTATCCAAGAATGGGTCGATACAGACAAGAATGTCTTTTTCCTCGTTGGAGTAGTATCTTAGGGTCTCACCATACCCTTGATAGTTTTCCAGCTTTTTATACCGTATGGACGAAAGGTTTGACTAAGAATAGTAATAAGAAGATTGAGGAGAATGAGAGAATCGAACTAATGCTCTGATGCGGAACAACTTATAAGAATGAGAGAATATTGTAGAGAGAGTGATGGATATAAGAGATTGACATATCTTGGATCGATTGATCCATATTATCTTGGGGTTAACCGTAAGTTTTGAAATCGATCGATCCATCCTAAGATTGATCGATCCGCCTTGCTATCATTTTACCGTAAGTTTTGGGATCAATCGATCCTAACCTCATATCGATCGATCCCAACCTAGGTCGATCTTGCCACCCATAATTTAATTTTTCCATCTGTTTCTCTCCTTCATGCAAGCACATGCAAACATCCACGAGTTTCTATGCTATTCATGTAGCTCATCTGCATTTTAATTCTATATATTTGCATGTATTGTTTCAATATAAATCAATAAGAAGATTTCTCTTCTATTCTTCATTCTCTCTACAATATTCTCTCATTCTTATAAGTTATTCCTCAAAATCTAACATGGTATCAGAGCATTAGTTCGATTCTATCATTCTCCTCAATCTTCTTATTACTATTCTTAGTTAAACCTTTCGTCCATATGGTATAAATGGATGGAAAACCAACACGGGTACGGGGAGACCCTAAGATACAAATCCTACAAGGAAAAATATATTCTTGTCTGTATCATCCCATTCTAGGATCACAACACCACGTACTATATAACCTTTTACTGAAATCTCTTACTCCTTTCTTGTTTTAAAGTATGGAAAACTCCAACTCTGTGATAATTCTGGTTGTTCTAAAAGGAGAAAACTAATTGTTATGGGCAAGAAGAGTAAGAACGGCGCTTTGTGGCCGGAGACTTTGGAGTCACATTGAAAATGTTCAAACTCCAAAGGAAGCCACCAAAAAGAATGGAAAAGGAATCATCGAAGAAGGAGAAGAGGAGACGACCCTTGAGAAAGAAGCCAAATGGTTTCAAGAAAATCAAACCGTCCTTGGAATTCTCTAAAATTCTCTCGAAGCTCCTATCTTTGAAGCATACTCCTATTGTGAAGCTGCAAAGGAGATATGAGATACTCTCAAGAGCTTGTATGGCAATGTGTCAAACCTCTCTCGTGTGTTTGAAGTAAAGAAGGCCATCAACAACATAAGCCAAGAAGATTTAGAGTTCACCAAAATTTTTTGCAAGTTTCGATCTCTATGGGCAGAGTTTGAAATGTTAAGACCGAACACCATGGACCTGGCAGTAATAAATGAGAGACGTGAGAAAGATAGGTCTTTGGAGTTCTTCTTACTTTGAATCCAGTATTCAATGACCTCATCAAGCACATTCTACGAGCGGACAAGCTTCCGAGTCTTGATGATGTGTTTTCTCAAATCCAAAAGGAGCAAGGATCTCTTGGGCTCTTTGGTGAAAAAGGGAGACTCCACATGGCTAAAAAAGGAGTTTATCGGCAAAAGGAAATGAAGGTATGAATTTGTGAGCATTGCAAGAAGAAGGGTCACCTCAACGACAAATGTTGACTGCTTCATCCTCATCTCAAGCCAAGTAAGTTCAAAGACCCAAAAGCCAATTTCTCTTAGAGAGTCATTAGTAACCAAGGAAAAACCGGTTCATCAAAACAAGTAGAAGAGGTAACTGATGATGTCGTGAGGAAGTCCGACCTTGATGCTCTCATCCGGTCCATTGTCTCTCTAAAAGAATCTGGTATCCCTTTCTTTGCTAGTAAACTGAGTAAATCTCTTGTCATAGATTCGGGGGCTATTCACCATATGATTATTAACCCGAATCTTATAGACAATATAAAACCGGCAATGGGTAATGTGACTATTGCTAATGGTGATGTGGTTCCCATAAAAAGTGTAAGAGATTTAAACTGTTTGATAAAAACTCTAACGCATTCTATATGCCCATTTTTACTTCTAATATTTTATTGGTTAAAAAGACAACTTGTTATCTTAACTGTTATACTATACTTGGGCCTAATAGTGTTTATTTTTAGGATATTGAGACCAGAAAAGTATTTGGAGAAGGGAATACCGAAGGAGAATTATACATTCTTAAGGATTTTTTACCAAGCACTTCTACCTTGTTTTTTTTTAATTCTTGTTTTAATAATATTATGTGACATGTTAGATTAGGTCATCCTCATTCTCGTACTCTTCAATTGATGTTACCTAATGTGTCATTTGAATCTTCTAGTTGTGAGGCTTGTATTCTCGGAAAACACTACAAGTCTGTCTTTCCTAAATTGTCTACCATTTATGAAAAGTGTTTTGATTTAGTTCACTCAGATGTTTGGAAATCACCATGTGTTTCTAGAAATAACAACAAATATTTTGCGACTTTCATAGATGAAAAATAAAAATATACTTGGATAACATTACTTCTATCTAAAGATTGCGTGTTTGATGCATTTCTTCATTTTCAAAAATATGTGACTAATCAATTTAATGCTAAACTTAAGGTACTATGGTCAGATAATGGAGGAGAGTACATAAGCCATAGATTCAAACAGCACCTAGCAAAACACAGAATCATACATCAAACTAGTTGTCCTTACATTCCTCAACAAAATGAGGTTGCAGAAAGGAAGAATCGACACCTCATGGAGGTTACAAGATTGATGATGTTTCACGCAAATGTACCAACGAGATTTTAGGGTGATACGGTTATGACAACATGCTACCTTACCAATTGAATTCCAACAAAAGTTCTAAAGGATATATCACTATTTGAGGTACTTAACAGAAAAAACCATCAATTGATCACTTACGAGTGTTTGGAGTGTTTGTTTTGTGTTAAAACCAGGTGAACAAAGGAACAAATTAGATGTCAAGAGCACTAAGTGTATGTTTCTTGGGTATTCAACTACTCAAAAGGGGTACAAGAGCTATGATCTCATTAACAATCACCTCTTTGTATCTCGATATGTGAAGTTTATTGAGAATCAAGGATATCACGACAAGAAAAATTGGGAAGGTATAAAAGACTTATCTCATTCTCCATAAGACCGGTCTACATGTTTAAGATTCCTTCTTGATCACCTTGGAAGTCAAGCACCATAAACGCAAAAAGATGAGGAAGCCAGGGAAAGCACATCAACTTCAACTTCAAATCAACAAGTATATGAACATGATCAAGGTGCTGAATCCAATGTTCAAATACAAGATCAGGTGGACCCGAAGGTACAAGTGACTCCAAATGAAGTGTCTACACCTCATGGAGAGGAAGAAGAGGACGACAAAGCTGATGAAGATGCTCCTCCTCCACTTAGATGAAGCACAAGGATCCACCATCCTTCCAAATGGGTGAACACATGATTTTACTACAAAAATCAACCTATGGCTCTCCCTATTCAATTGGTATGTTCATTTTACCTTTTGCCAACTAACCATCAAGCATTTCTTGGGAAGATTGAATTAGACAGGATACCTCAAAGCTATGAGGAGGCAAAAGAAAGGAAAAAAATGGATGGACGCTATTGATGATGAAGCTAGAGCAATGAACCGTAATCATACATGGGATGAAGCGGATCTTCTCGGGAAAAGAGCGGTTAGTTCCAAATGGATATTCACCATCAAATACTTTAGCAATGGAGATATTGAATAGTACAAAGCACGTTTAGTGGCAATAAGTTTTTCATAGACCTATGAAGAAGACTATACATATACCTTTGCTCTCGTCGCCAAACTACACACAGTAAGAGTTGTTCTTTCTTTGGCTATTAATTTGTCTTCGAAGTTGTAGCAGAAATGCATTCCTACAAGGTGAACTTGAGGAAGAAGTCTACATGACTTCTCCACCCGGCCTTGAAGACTCCATTTCCCCCGAAAAGGTTTTATGGCTACGAAAGGCTATATATGTGTTAAAGCAATCACCAAGGGTTTGGTATCATAAGTTGAGCTCCACACTCAAAGATCGAGGCTTCAAGAAATTGAAAGCCGACTACACCTTGTTCACACTCCAAGGCTCTCAAGGTATCATTGTGGTTTCAATATATGTGGATGATCTTATCATCTCTGGTGATGATAAGGAAGGTATTCAATCCACTAAAAACTACTGTAAATCAATTTTTGATATTAAAGACCTTGGGAAACTAAAGTACTTCCTAGCATTGAAGTTTTTTGTTCTCCGGAAGACTTATTTCTTCGAAAAAGAAGCACATACTTGATCTTTGATGAGACATGTAAACTTGGAGCAAAACTGGCCAAGACTCCACTTATAGACGGCTACAAGGCCAGACGAAAGGGGGAAAATACAAAGAAGAGGAAGAAGACAAACCATATGAAGATCCAACACAATATTGTTGGCTTGTTGGTAAGTTGATCTATCTAACCATTACTAGACTTGATCTTTGTTTTGCTGTGAATCAGGTTAGTCAACATATGGAAACTCCCACAAACTTTCATTGGAGCATGATGGAGCGGATCCTCGATATCTCAAAGGGAGTCTATCCCAAGGAATTTGGATGGGAAGGAATGAGAGCACTGAAATAATAGGTTACTGTGACACGAATTATGCAAGGGATCAACAACTGGCTATTGCACCTTCATCGGAAGAAACTTGGTCACTTGGAAATCAAAGAAACAAAAGGTGGTATCTTGTTCAAGTGCGAAAGTAGAATACCGAGCAATGAGAAAGTTAAAAAGGAGCTTATGTTGCTCAAAGCTCTCCTTAAAGACTTTGGCATTGAGTCTTCCAGCCCGATCACCTTCCATTGTGATAATCAAGCGGGCATTCACATTGCAACAAATTCAGTCTTTCATGAAAGAACCAATCATATCAAAGTGGATTGTCATAAGTTTCAGAAAAGATTAAAGAAAGCATGATCTTACCATGCTACACTCGAAACGAAGATCAATTGGCGGACATCTTCACAAAGGCTGCAAGTCTTAAAGTTTTCTCTCACATTCACTGCAAACTTGGACTTATAGAACTTTCACATTTGTGATCGGATATCCTCTCTCCGTGGACATTATATATTTTTTTTTACCAAGGTTTTGTCACAATGGGTTTTCTTTGATAAGATTTTTAATGAGGTAATGCTTCACGGGGTTTCAAACTTAGCTTTCCAAAATTAGCTTTTGAGGGAGAGTAATGATCAAGATCACTGTGGATCGATCGATCCGATTTACCTTGGGATCAACCGTAAGTTTCAGGATCGATCGATCCATCCTAAGATCGATCGATCCACCCCGCATCATTTTGCCGTAAGTTTTAGAATCGATCGATCCCACCTCGATCGATCAATCCGGCTCGTCTCCATTTGTGCGTAATTTTTGGGATCGATTGATCCAAACCTTAGATCGATCGATCCTAACCCATGTCGATCTTGCCGCCCATAATTCAATTTTTTCAGCTGTTTTTCTCTTTCATGCAAGCACATGAAAGCATCCACGAGTTTCTATGATGTTCATGAAGCTCATCTTCATTTTGAATTTGTAATCTATATATTTGTATGTATTGTTTCAATATAATTCAATAAGAAGATTTTCTCTTATGTTCTTCATTTATCTACAATATTCTCTCATTCTTATAAGTTGTTACGCAAAATCTAACAATATTTTCACTTTATCTCTTTCTCCACCATCACATCCAACATATTGAGCCAAAAACCATTGCTTAACGTCTTCAATGACTTTTGCTATAGTGTCGTCTGCTCTCAAACGAATCACTTCAAAAAGAACTTGTTTCGGTTCTTCCAAAGAATCCATAAGATCTACAAAAATCCGCTCATGATCTCCACTGGTACGTTAATCTTCTTGCTCATCATCAATAGATACTGGATATTCTCAAAAAGAGAGTTGTAATGAAATCCTTTTGTAGGCGAAAGAATATTTGATAAAGTCCATACCCATCGCACTACTATACATGAAAACAAAACATGATTAATGGTTTCATCTTCTCCACCACAAACATGAAAATGATCATAAACTTGCATTCCTTTTCTTTTGATTCTATCCGCTACAGGTAAAGCCCCACTTAACGCCTTTCACAAGAAAGTTCTAATCTTAGGCACTATTGCATGCTTATAGACCTCATTCTCCAGCCCATTTAAGGAAGGCAAAAAGGATGCCTCCATGATCACCTTCTTTTTAATCAATAGCCGGATTTGACTGAGTAATCTCCATTTTTGTTATGCGCCCAAACCCAGTAGTCTTGCATATAAATTGCCAGCCGTATAGAGAGAATACGCTCCACATCATCATGATAAAAAAGTTCTTGAAGCTTCTGTCTATTCCATCCTCTTATGCCAGGTTCCAAGAGACCCTTAGATTCAAGTCAATGAAAATATTACGAATCAAGGGAACACACATCAGTTCATCATAAATCCACGGGTGAATCCAAACCCTAATCGATTGGACATACCCTACCATCCTTTTAATCCTCTCTTCAACAACTCACAGCCAAATAATACACTTCTCCATCCAAATGAAGGTCTATTGCCACATCATGCTGTAAAAAACTCTCCATTTTCAAAATATCGACTCTTTAGAAGTTTACTTAATAGGCAGTTTGGAGACTGTAGGATTCTCCACGCCTGTTTCGCTAAAAGATCTTGATTAAAATACTCTAGAACACGGAACACCAAACCACCTTTATCCTTTGGTAAACACATTTTATCCCAACTAACCCACTAGATCTTCCTTTTTTCTTTAAAACAGCTCCACCAAAATTCATATAAAGCACTTGCCACATTCTTACATGTTGTTTTTGGAAGGCGAAAGCATGATATTGCGTAGACCGGCATAGCTATAGCCACAGATTTTAGTAATATCTCCTTTCCACCTTAAGATAGAGCCCTTTCATACTAGCCATGAAGACGACTTTCAAGTTTATCCTTTATAACACCCAACATGTCAACCTTTCATCCACTAAAGCATTCAAGCAACCCTAAATATGTACCAGCCCCCCTTCATTAAAAATATCGAAGCATCTCTTGATAGCTTGTTTCTTCTCCTCTTCTACTTTGGCACCAAAAGTGATAGATGACTTACTTAAATGATATGTCCAGACGCGTCTGCATACTCTTGTAGATTTTTTTGTATCTCCTTACATTGGTCATCTTCAACTCTACAAAGAAAGAATAAGTCATCGGCAAATAACGTGTGATGCACTGCTGGCCCATTAGGAGAAAACTGAATCCCACTAATTCGTTTTCCCTTCTCTGCACGGTGAAAGGTGTATCAAACCCTCGGTACATAAAACGAAAAGAAAAGGTAATAGTGGATCCCCTTGACGCAATTATTTTTCTGGTTTTACCATCCCATTGGGTTGGCCATTAATTAGAACCGTATAAGTCACAGAGTGACACAAAACATCACCCACTCCACCCATTTAGTGTGAAATCCAAGAAAAACTAGTATGGAACACATAAAACTCCAGTCAATTCTGTCATATGCCTTTGACATTTATGTTTTAGGGCTAAATACTTTCTAGAAACAGTAGGGTGAGTCCTAAGGCCATGCCCTAAATCATGTGTTATCATGATTATTTATAAATATTAAATTAAATCATAAATTAAAAACTAATCATCTTAGAAAGCAACTCACTATATAAGTATTTACTATAAATACAATTTTTATTTCATTAAAAGATACAAATTTGATTTAATTATATATACATACTTTTAACTCTACATATTAATATATAAATAATATTTTTAAGAAATTTCATAAAAATATATTAACATGCGCTAATCTGTATTTTTTATTAAAACCTTTTTCCTATTTTTAAGGAAATTGATATAATTTTTCCTTTACTATTCCAATTAAATGTTTTACTTTTTTTCTTTCTTAAATAACATTCTATTATTTTTCTTTGAAACATACTATTATTCAATTAATATTTTTTTCTATTTTCAGAATTAGTTGGTTTTTTTTCCCTAGAATCATCTTTAATTTATTGAGAATTCTTTTTCTATACATTATTTCTATTTTTTAAAAACTTATTAAAAATGATTTCTCTTTTGGGTATAGTTTGTTTATTTTTTTAATTTCCAGGATTTGTTGGGCTTTTCCTCTAACATCATCTTTAATTTATTGAAAGCTCTTTGTCTATACATTATTTCTATTTTTCAACACATTAAAAATAAATTCGTTTTTGGATACACATTTGATTAATTAAGGTTTTCTTTAAAATCTTATTTCTTTTGGAAAGTGACTATTAATATATATACAATTTATATATCTTAACAAAACTATGTTATATTTTCAGTATTAATAGATACATAATATTTTCTTTTTTTGAAAGAACTTTGTGAATGTGACATTTGTTTAGTTGATTTGTTGTCCTAAAGCCTCGCCATAAGAGCAGGACAAATGAAAGAAATGTTTAAAAAATGTTTTAGCAAGAATTTCTTACCATGATACACATGCTAATCGGTTATGGATATTCCTGAATTATTTTGATAAAAATCTAACTTGGTGATCATTACGTAAATACACAGACGGATAATCATCTATTAATACTTTCATCTTCAATGGAACTCCATAGTTAAGTTTAACTTCTTTATCTTTCACAGATAAGTCAATTTCAAAGTATTAAATGCCATTTCTATTAAATCCTTGAATTTGACACTCTCATCAACTTCAAATAATGATGATCTTATCTCAGAATCGACTAAAAATTTTCACTATATATTTTTGTTTGATTTCCACTCTCCACAGACATAATAGAGATTCAACATATTTGACAAAATTTGTCAAAGAAAATACAGGTGAAAACAAAACACGTACAATGACAATGCCTAGTGAAACAAAAACACATTAACAAAATTTGAAGAGAATTGATACATAATAATTCAAATTTTCCATACACTAGATGATAGATTCTATAGATCACATGTTTCCTTTCAAATCTCTATCTACATTCATCATTGAAATTGAAAGCTAAATTCTTAGTGGTAGTTTCATTAATCGAATTTAAATTGATTGAAACAAAGAATAAAAGGCTGATCAAACACTAATTTCGTGGTTTGACTATGAAAATTACATGAAGATAAACGAAAAACAAAGACTAATCGAAAAAAGAGAATTGAAAATGGAAACTGAAAAATTTCGTCGCGAAGAAGAAGACGAAATCGAGGAAGAAGGAAGAAGATGACACCTTCGTCACGAAGAGGAACAAATATCTTCTCGAAAAAGAAGATAAAACCTTTGTCTAACTAAATCTCAAACATAGATTTTGTTTTTTGAAATTAAAATTCAAAAATGGAACATTTTATAAAAGGGGAGAGAAGTTGAAGTTCAAGCTATAAATGACTTCTAATATGTTTGGAGGTATTCCTAACCCAAAAACTGCATTTAGGACCATTCTAAAAAATATATTTCTATAATAAAACTATATAACTAAAATATAGTATAACTTCTTATTGTACATCGTATATGTATATTTGTATATATACCGTATATTTGACCATAAATCGTATATACCGTATATATAATAGTGCAGCCCGTATTTTATAAAATTGGTTTTTACTTGAGCAATAATGACAGAATTAATTGAAAACCTGTCCAAATACCAATTACTTAAACTTTTTAAAGAAAATATCAAATAACTTTAGAGAGTTGAAGTTATCCTAAGCGGCTAAGCCCCTAAGTTGGTGAAACCCTCACGATAGAGATTCAGATTCAGACAATCAAAGAAAAAAATGGCTGGGAGATTCTGTCAAAGAGACGGCGGGATCATGACGGCGATGGTGGCTGTGGTTGTCTCCGACGTCGGGATGAATACTCTGTTCAAAGCAGCGAGCTCAAAGGGAATGAGTTCTTATGTCTTCCTCGTTTATTCTTATGGCATCGGAGCTCTTCTTCTTCTTCCATCTCCTTTCCTCACCCACAGGTCTCTCTTTCTCTATCTCTCTCAGATCGATTATTCTTCTTGAATCTTCAAAATCCAAAATCTTGAAGTTATAAATCTCAGGTCAAGATCTCTTCCACCATTGAAATTCTCAGTACTTTGTAAAATGGGACTTCTTGGACTACTTGGGTAAGATCTTTATCTCTGGTTCATCCTTAATCTTTGATCAAGATTTGCGTTTGTTTAATTTACTAATTACTAATTAGAGATGATGATGATGGTGATGATTGATGACGTCACTGTTCAGATGTGTGTATCTGATGTTAGGTTACACAGGAATCAAATACAGCTCTCCAACTTTAGCTTCAGCAATGAGTAATCTAACTCCTGCTTTCACTTTCCTCTTCGCTCTTCTCTTTGGGTACTTTCTCTTTTTCCCCATTTCTCCAAACATCTAGGAATTAAACAGTAACCAATTAGGAAATATTTGAATTCCATAAATTGGTAAAAGTTTTGTACCACTTTGCTTTGTCCTGCTTTAACTTATGGTTTATAATTTGGTAACACAAAGCGATAAGAGTTTTTGAACGGTAAGAGAGCAATACCGGAATAGTTTATCCAAAACAAAAACCCATAAAATTTTTAATACATGCAAAAATTTTATCAAAAAAAAAAAAAACCGGAATAGTTAAAAATGATTCAAAATAGCCTTAAGAAATAGCTATTAAGGGTTTCTCAATTTGTTTAGTTTGAAAACTTGATGACCGAAATTAAATACTTTTTTCTTTGTGTTGCTCCTTTTTGTATTAATAATAAATTTTCGGTGTCAAAAATTTATAATAAATATTTTTTAGAAAACATTATATTTATATTTTTGACAATATAAAAGCAATAGCTATAAGCAAAGTTTTGTTTTTTGGAATCACAAAATTTTTTTTTTTTATATTGTTAGAATGGAGAAAGTATCTATAAAGAAAAATAGCAGCATAGCCAAAGTAGTAGGCACAATAGTTTCGATAGTGGGTGCACTCGTAGCTACTCTCTACCATGGTCCCATCATCTACTCCGCATCTCAGCCGTCCGTTTATCTTCTTCAGTCTCTCTCGCCGCCTCCACGGCCACTGGAAAACTCTAACTGGGTCATCGGTGGAGGTCTCCTAGCCCTCGAATACACTCTCATCGCCATCTCTTACATCATTCAGGTCACTATGGTCATACTAAAAAATATCGATTGATTAAGCTAAGTTAAAAATTTAAGCTAACTTAAAAAATTTCTTAACATTTTTGGTGGTGTTAGACACATATAATGAGGGAATATCCATCGGAATTTGCATTGGCGCTTTCACACAATGTATGCGTTTCAATCTCTTGTGCATTTGTTAGTGTTTTCGCGGAGAAGAACAATCCAAGTGCGTGGATTATGAGATCGAAAATTATGTTGATATGCATTGTTGCAACGGTATGGTAATGTTTCTATAGTTTAGATCAATTTCAAAATGAGTAATTATCTTATTAGGTATTGAATTTTTTGTAAATGCTTTTATTAGGGGATGGTAAATTCGACGGGTTATGTTGTCGAGTCATGGACGGTGCGACATAAAGGGCCATTCTTCCTAGCAATGTTCAGGCCATTATCTATATTAACTGCGATAGTACTAGGGGCGATATTTCTAGGCGATTCTCTATACCTTGGAAGGTGAGAATGAAGAGTTTGAAATCTTAAAAGATGGATCTCCTATTGATATTCACTTTCGGTTTTTATTCTTTGTATTTGGTAGTGTGATTGGTGGAACGCTGATATCAATCGGTTTCTATACGGTTATGTGGGGAAAAGTAAAGGAAGAGAAGGCAGATATTGAAACTTATGCTGCATCATCGTCGCATTCAAAGAGAGTTCCGCTTTTGTTGAATCATGCCGCAGAAAAACAAGTCTAACATTGTAACATTTTGAACCAACATAGAACAATTTGCTTTTAGGGTTTTGATGTACGTAATTCATAATTTAATATAGCAAAAGTTTGGAAGTCAAGAATATTCTGGTAATTTTGTATTTGAAATTTGAACAACACTGTCGATTTGTTGGGTCCCTGCTGTGCTTGTTTAGGCGCGAGTCTATCTACTTGTATCCTTTAGTCCGTTTTTTAGTTTCGTAGTTTTTGGTTTTTCCGCCTAAAATTTTTAGAAATGGTACACTATCTTAACATTTTAACATATAAAAGCACTGTCGATTCTTAAGAATGCACCGCAAGAAATTTATCAAAGGTGTTATTTGTTTGCAATATCGAAAGTGCAAAGATGTAAGAAATGGTGTCAAATTCTCATTCACTAAAATCTGATTCTAGATTCCAAGTGATTGGAATCTAAAAAACACTATTTGTGGTGATCACACGATGGCCGAGTAATGGTAATCGCAATAAATCAACAAAATTAAACAAGCCATGCAGAAAGGAAGGAAATAAATAACGAAGTGAGCCATGGTGGTAGGTTAGGTTTTACCTTTTTTTCATTGCATTTCTTTATTGTATTCAAGCATTTGCATGTCATATTAGGAGTTAGTTACATGTTTGCATATCTTTATTTGTTTATAAGTATTGGAGTTAAGAATACAAAAAAATTGATCAAATCAAGCAAAAGAGATCAAAAATGAAGATTTGATGAAGAAGAGAAGTTCTCGCGGTCGAGTCCAGCAGCTTTGTGTGCCCGTTACTGGCCAGCGGTAAGCCATAAGCCATAGTGGCATCATCACACCGACAAGACTCAGCGACATGTCCCAACGGGATGGCGTGCCCGATGGTGAATCGACTCACCACCTGAAGATCTTGCGGTGTGATGTAGCGAGCTTCATGTGACTGCGAGACACCAGTGGGCTCCTCCAGCAGCCAACCAACACCGCGAGACACCAGAGGGCTCCTCCAGCGGCCAAGACACACCGTGGAACGCCTCTGAGTTTTCTTCATTTGTTGCTAATCCGGATCAAAAACCTGTTTAGTTTGAGTTGACAAATCTCATTTGCTTCCCCTATAAATATCTAAAATACCTCATTTATTTTTTTATGCATCTTTTTAGGAATTCTCTTTAGCCACTTTTGGGTTTAAGAAATTCTTTGTACGAATCTCTTGAATTTAAGTTATCAAATCTTGTTTTTCTTTTTACATTTTTCATCTACTTATTCTATAATCATGATTATGCAAAGATCAAGTTCATTGCTTTGTGTATTCATGGGTGTTAGTGAGTAGTTATTTAGATGAGTTAAGGGGTTGATTGTTTATGATTATTTGATGATGATGTTTAGAACTAGATTTTATGTTATATTTTATTTAGGTTGGTAGTAATGTTAGATTTCAGCATGCAATTTGCAATCTAAATCAATACGATTTCGTGTTTGGAAGGTGTTCGATAAAATGTTTGAAAGAATCTAAATGAACTTTTCTTCCTTAGCATATGGAAATAGTTTATTAGGGTGATTAGTCGTTAAATTAGAATTGATTATTAATTTTCATTAATCATTTAGTTGTGAACGGAAGTTGATGATGATTAGTGAAAGAATTACTATTATGGAAGTGGATTAGTCCGAATTGGTGATCTATAAACAAAGATATTGTTCATAATATGATATTAACATCATCAAAGATTCATCATCTCATCTAAATCATTGCCATCCCTTTGACTTATCGCTTTCCTTTATTTGAATTCACAACCAATTTTACTCTTTTCCCAGTTCATTTAGATTTGAATTTGGTTTCCAAAAACACAAAAAAATTATTGCTTAGATTGAATAA
This sequence comes from Cardamine chenopodiifolia, assembly GCA_963922655.1. Taxonomy (NCBI): domain Eukaryota; kingdom Viridiplantae; phylum Streptophyta; class Magnoliopsida; order Brassicales; family Brassicaceae; genus Cardamine; species Cardamine chenopodiifolia. The sequence goes on along the minus strand of OZ000476.1, from coordinate 11,425,757 downwards.
GGATTTATATTCCTAGTGAGTTGTTCTTGTTTCCTTGTGGATTTGATACCCTATATGCTCAATAACATATTAGGTTAATTGATTGGCCTAAAACAATAACTATCAATTTGGCGATGTTTCTAGGTAAACAAAACAATAACCATTAGGATTTGGTCTTATTTTTGAGACTAAGTTTGTTTTTCTTTATTTTGATACTAACTGTCTCTCATAGTTTTTTCTTTTGTGCTTTCAAGGTGTATGCAACGGAGAATTCAACAAGGTGAACTTCTTGATTTTGGTGAGGATTTCAGTAACTTAGAGAGAGAATAGAAGGGAAGCGAGAAAGCGAAGAGGTAGAGAGTGTGAGCAACATTTGAGGCATTTGGGATGGATGACCAAAGGGTGAATCCGCTGAGGTTTGAGGCATTGGAGTTAAGGCCAATTGGTGCTTTTGATGAGCCTAACATTCATGGAAATTGAGTCGGTATCCATCCACCACCCGTGGAGAACAATAATTTTGAGATCAAGGCTACCCTCATAAACATGGTCCAAGGTAGAAACTTTCATGGGTTACACACGAAATATAGGACCTCAAATAACCATTCCGATACACTAGTCTATAACTATATTTTACAGCTTTTGGGCCCTAAAATTTTATATTATTTTGGGGGTCTGAGGCAAAAGCTTTTTTCTAACAAATAGAGAAAGGTTTTAAGAAAGTTCAGTGACAGAGTTGTGAAATATTGTGTAAAGATGTTTTGTTTTTGTGAAACCTTTTCACCACCCGACAAGTTTGCAATTTTCTTCCAGTTTTTCTTAATAACTATACCTTCTGCGAAAGGGTCAATCTTAATCTACTAGCTCGAGCTGGATTGGATCACCTCCGAGAGTAATCATCTGCAGCGTCGAATTGGTATCATTTATCAGACAAACAGATTTGAAAAGCAGCATTCTTATAAGTTAATTGTCGAGCTTATGGAGTTGTAAGCTGTACCAAAAGGTAAAACTAACCTGATACATTTCTTTAAGCTTTAGCGATATTGTGTTAAAAATCCTGCCATAAATGTAAGACCGAAAAACCGGATTTAAGAAATGCGAAGATAAATCGTATTAAGAATATAAAGAAAACCGATTTAAAGCGTAAAACGATTTGAGAAAAGGCGTATAAAAACCGATTAGAATCGGAGGCGAGATATGATCTCTATCCTTAACTCAATAAAACTTCCGTTAGTGAGACATGTACCAAAAATTTTCGAGTCCCAAGATATAACCAATGCGAGATCAGACCGCTACACTCGGTGTGGAATCTACGAACGTAGATTACTAGGATATACTCTAGACATACCGTTTTCCGAAGGAATGGAGAAACGTTTAGCAAGAGAGTGAAGGATCTTTGAGAGAGATATTTGTGTTTCGAATGAGTGAACTCTCCAAATCAGACGAGTCCCTTATATAGGTGAGCTCGGAGTAAGTTTAAACGCATGCAATTGAAGGTAAGATTCTGCGTTATGATTGCATGACATTAACACGTAGAGAGTTACGATTTGTGTCATTAAATGGCACAATCAGTTTTGATTTTTGTTATGAATAATCAAATCTCGGATTTAATCTCATACATTATGAAAAATCAAAAATATATTAAGAGGATAATTAAAAATTTAATTTTCATAAAAAATTGTCCCAAAAAGAACCTGGTGGTGGTGGTGGTGGTGGTGCGCGCGTGTGGTCCGAACCATCCTCTCTCATATGCACCATAAGTCTTAGCCAATTTGAACCCTTGTATCACCTTCTAGTCATTTATACTAGAGTGAAAAAGTTCGGTCAAACTATGTGGGATATTTTATAAATCCCACTTACTCACTTACACTCAAATGGATCTATTTTGACACTTGGCCCAAAATCCAATATATTCCATAATTAATTTCTTATTCACATTCTCAAATATTTATAAGCCCAAAGTTTATAATAATTTAGACCCAACAATCCCCCACATGAATAGAAATGAGTCTAAACATGGATGACTTGAAAGACTCTTTGGATACAAAAAGCTAAAAAAAAAAGTCTCCAGAGTATATGCGAAAACTAATTGTGTCTGATGTGGTAGCATTTTTCAGCTTTGAACCAATCATTGTTAATATCTGTCGAGTTTACTCGGCCTGGAGGTGAACATGATGTCTTGAACCACCCGGATTTTTATGTAAACTTAGACAACATGCATAACCCAGTTAGGTTTCTCGTAGAACTACGTTCTCTTGTTGTGTTCATTTTGGCCTTGAACATACCTGGATTCATGTGTGAACTTGGAGAATATAGCCTTTATCGTTCATTCTCCTAGAAACGGCCCCATTTCACACTCACATAGGTGATTTTCCATAAGCTTTTTCGTCTTGTTGAAAGCATTATTTTGTACTTCATAGGAATGAAAGTATGAAATCATTAAAAGCTCAACGCTTAACCTCAGAAAACTAGCACTGTCTAATCATTGTAGGAATCGGGTAGAGACATTCGTCTCATAGTGCTTTCAGCAGATTCCATTTAATATAGTTGTCCTTTTGAACCTCATTCTAAGGATCTCCAGTTATTAAGGTTGGGTGTCCATCAAACGTCTTTTAGTTCATGGGCTGTAAACCCATTCCTCTTGATGATTTTAATACTTGATCTCGAGTTAGACCTTTTGTAAAAGGATATGCTAAATTATCAGTTGATTTGATATAATCCAACGTGACTACACCACTTGAGATCAAATGTCTAATGGTCTTATGTTGTCTTTGTATATGACGAGACTTGCCATTATACTGAGTATTCAGTGCCCGTAAGATAGCGGATTGACTATCACAATGCAAACGTATTGCCGACACTGGTTTCTCCCACATAGGGATATCTTCCAAAAAAAATCTAAAGCCATTCAGCGTCCTCTGCGGCATTGTCTAAAGCAATGAACTCAGATTCCATGGTCAATCTGGCCAGCAGAGTTTGTTTGGAAAATTTCCACGACACAGCGGCACCACCTATTGTAAAGACACATCCACTTGTGGATTTTGAGTTCTTGGAGTCAGATATCCAGTTTGCATTAGTATATCCTTCCAAAACTGTCGGTTATTTACCATAGTGTAACCCATAGCTTTTCGTAAACCGCAAGTAATTCAATACTCTAGTTATAGCTTTCCAGTGTGTGTGTGTATAACGACTTAATACATTGACGGTGTGCGCTATATCGGGTCGAGTACAATTTGTGAAGTACATCAGACTTCTGATAACTCGTGCATATTCCACTTGTGATACCGCTTCACCTTGATTTTTAGTCAAATGAATTTGAGCGTCAACATGTGTTTTTACAGTCCCACTTGAGTAGAGTTTGAATCTATCAAGTATCTTGTCAGCATAATGTTCTTGGGATAAAATGATTCCGTCAGAGTGTCTAGTGATTTTAACTCCTAAAATCACATCTGCTAATCCCATATCTTTCATATCAAACTGTCCAGATAACATGGTTTTTGTTTGATTGATGATATTTTTCTTACTCCCAATAATAAGCATGTCATCTACGTATAAACATAGAATAATATACCCAGTTGTAGTAATTTTAACATATATGCATTTATCACATTCATTTATGCGAAAACCGTTGGACATCATTACATTGTTAAACTTTTCATGCCATTGTTTCGGAGCTTGTTTAAGTCCATACAACGACTTCACAAGTCTACAGACTTTGTGTTCTTGTCCAGGTACAACAAACCCTTCAGGTTGTTTCATGTAAATTTCTTCCTCTAAATCTCCATTTAGAAAAACAGTTTTTACATCCATCTGATGGATTTCCAAATCTCGTAAAGCAGCAATGCTAATTAGCATTCTAATTGAAGTTATTCTCGTTACCGGAGAATAGGTGTCAAAAAGATCCAGACCTTCCTTTTGTCGGAATCCTTGCACCACGAGTCTAACCTTGTATTTGTCTATCGTACCATCAGTTTTCAATTTTGTTTTGAAAACCTATTTACACCCGAGGGCTTTAAATCCTTCTGGTAAATCAGCCATCTCCCATGTATGGTGTTGCATAATGGAGTCAATTTCACTATTTATGGCTTTTTTCCACGAAGGTGCGTCTGGCGTAGACATAGCCTCGGTGTAAGTTCTTGGTTAATTTTCTAATAGAAAAACCATTAGGAAATCATCACCAAAGGGTTTTTCCTTTCGAGCTCTTTTGCTCCGTCTATGTTCATCTTCAACTTCTTCCGGCTCATTAAATGAAGTACCAGAAGAGCTTGTCTCATTCTGAGAGGAACTTACATCTCTTTGATCACATGTCTGCTTTAGATATTCTCTATCTTTTAACGGAAAAATATTTTCAAAGAATTTTACATTCCAGGATTCCATCACCGTATTAATGTGAATATCCAGAATATCTTATTTATGAACAAAAAATCGATAAGCACTACTATTGTGTGCATAACCAATGAAAATACAATCAACGATTTTTGGTCCAGTTGTGACTTGTTTCGGAGGTGGTACAACTAACTTTGCTAAGCACCCCCACACTTTCATGTATTTGTATGAAGGAATAGTGCCTTTCCATAATTCATATGGAGTTTTTCCCGTCACTTTGTGCGGAATTTTGTTGAGGATATAATTCGAGGTAAGAAAAGCTTCCCCCCCCTCCACATGTTCTGAGCTATCCCAGATTCCTGCAACATAGCATTCATTATTTCTTTAAGAGTGCAATTTTTCCTTTCAGCAACTCCGTTAGATGAAGGTGAATAAGGAGCGGTTGTTTGATGTATGATTTCATTTTTTTTACAAAATGCATCAAACGGTCTTTCATATTCTCCACCTCGATCACTTCGAACTATTTTAATAGTTTTCTCAAGTTGATTTTCAGCTTCAACCTTATATTCTTTAAATTTGTCCAAAGCTTCCTTTTTGCTTTGTAATAAATAAATACAACAATATTTTGTGCAATCATCTATAAATGTCATAAAATATTTCTTTTCTCCTCAAGTTGGTAGATACTTTAAATCACATAAATCTGTGTGTATCAAACTAAGAGGTTCCGTCATTCTTTCTCGTTTAGGGGATGGTCGTAAGTTTTGCTTGTACACAAACTTGACATTTATCTTTAATCGATTTGCATTTAGAATTAGAATTAAATTCATCAATCTTTCCAAAGATTTATAATTCACATGTCCTAATCGTTCATGCCAAATAGTAAAAGACTCGACCAAATAAGCAACTTGAGCATTTTCATTAACGGAAACAACATTGGTTACATTTTTCTTTGGTAAGACTGCCATTACATTCATCTTGACCAGTCCACCCTTAACATAACCCTTACCCAAGTACACCCCATTCTTCTTAATCACTAGCTGATCGGATTCAAAGTTAACACCAAATCCGGCCTTGCTCATAAGTGTGCCGAAAATCAGATTCTTGCTTATGTCGGGAATATGTTCACATTGTTGAGAGTGATCTCATGTCCCAAAGTCATCTTTAGCACAACCTTGCCACGTCCTAAAATCTTGGACACTTTGGTGTTAGCCATCTTCACCTTTTCGTCTTCATGACTCTTTTGATAAGTGCTAAATAACTCTTTATCACAACAAATGTGAGTGGTTTCACCGGTGTCGTAGAACCACTCCCTTGGATTGGTCTCAACCACATTGACTTCCGGAATATCTTTGGTGATTACCGCACATAGATCTTCCGAAGTCAAGAAAACTTGATGAGTAGACTTTTTAGCCTTTGTCTTGCTATGACAAGCTTCAGCCTTGTGGCCTATCTTACCACAATAGTTACACGTCCCGATGAACTTTTTCTCTGCCCCATTGTGCTTCTTGAAGTTCGTCAATCCCAAAGGTTTCAGATTTTTTGGGAAAATCTTATGCCCAACCTTACCCTTGCCTTTGACCTTAGCCATTTGAGCAAGATAGGCTTGGTAAGAATCTTGTTCCTCACGATTTGTGAGCCCGATTGTATAGCAATTTCTAGCTTCAGTTTGAAGCCTAGTGATCAAGTCTTGAAGAGACATCGCCTTTCACTTGTGTTTGAGATAATTTTTGTATTCCACCCAACTTGGAGGAAGTTTTTCAACAAAACAATTAACCGTAAAAGGCTCATAAATTTTCAAACCTTCGGATGCTATCTCATTGCATAGCAATTGAAGCTGATCCACTTGTGCCATGATAGGCTTCGAGTCCACCATCTTAAAATCCAGAAATTTTGCCACCGCAAATTTCTGAGTTCACGCATCATCAGACTTGTACTTCTTCTCCAAAGCATTCCACAACTCCTTAGCTGTCGGAAATTGCTTTTCATTGTTGTATACAGCATACAACGAATCAACGAGGCGGCTTAAGATCCAACCCCGACACAAGAAGTCTGAATGCGTCCAGGCATCAATGCTCACCATGGTGTGGACATCTTCGGCTCTAGGAGGAGCTACCGGCTTGTCCTCCTTGAGGAACTTGTCAAACTTGAGGGTGGTCAAATAGAACAACATCATTTGTTGCCAAATTTTTCCGGCAAAAGGCCAGCACTCACGGCGGTTGTTTGAACAATGGTTGTTTGAACAACTTCATTTTCCTTGTTGATTGCAACATGCTCAGTTTGGGTCGACATCTGTTGACAATCCATAAAAAAAACAAAGTGAGATGCTTGAATCGTTGAATAAATGCAATTTATTTTGAATCAGCTAATTTTCTTTTTGTTTTTTAAAATTATAAACACTATTAATTAGTGCAGTAATTTAGAACGATTTAATAAAATATTTCAGAAATATTGCAAATTTATTTGCACCCTAACCCGTTTCTTAACACAAATGTTTGAAATCGTGTTTCCAAAGAAACCACGTTTCTAGATAAGAACTAAAACCGAGTAAAATCGTTTTATAATTTCGCAAATCTCAATCCGATTATAGCTATATGCTAGAAGCGGATTTATCGAGTTAAGCTTGTAAGACCAAAAAATCGGATTTAAGAAATGCGAAGATAAATCGTATTAAGAATATAAAGAAAAACGATTTAAAGCGTAAAACGATTTGAGAAAAGGCGTATAAAAACCGATTAGAATCGGAGGCGAGATATGATCTCTATCCTTAACTCAATAAAACTCCCGTTAGTGAGACGGATACACAAAGCTTTTCGAGTCCCAAGATACAACCGATGCGAGATCAGACCGCTACACTCGGTGTGGAATTTACGAACGTAGATTACTACGATATACTCTAGACGTACCGTTTTCCAAAGGAATGGAGAAACGTTTAGCGAGAGAGTGAAGGATCTTTGAGAGAGATGTTTGTGTTTCGAATGAGTGAACTCTCCAAATCAGACGAGTCCCTTATATAGGTGAGCTCGGAGTGAGTTTAAACGCATGCAATTGAAGGTAAGATTTTGTGTTATGATTGCATGACAGAGTTACGATTTATGTCATTAACATGCCGCAATCAGTTTTGATTTTTGTTATAAATAATCAAATCTCGGATTTAATCTCATACATTATGACAAATCAAAAATATATTAAGAGGATAATTAGACAATTTATTTTCAGAAAAAATTATCCCAAAAATAAATGGGCCACTCGATCTTGGGACATTCCCAAACACCCAAAAACCCAAGATCCAAGTCCACGCCAATGCCCGTGCCTGAGCCTGGCCTGGCGGCGGTGATGGTGGTGCGCGCGTGTGGTCCGAACCATCCTCTCTCATATGCACCATAAGTCTTAGCCAATTTGAATCCTTGTATCACCTTCTAGTCATTTATATTAGAGTGAAAAAGTCCGGCCAAACTATGTGGGATATTTTATAAATCCTACTTACTCACTTACACTCAAATGGATCTATTTTGACAATTGGTCCAAAATCCAAACCATTCCATAATTAATTTCTTATTCACATTCTCAAATATTTATAAACCCAAAATTTATAATAATTTAGACCCAACAATAAATTCATCCAACCTGAAATGAATTCATAATCAAACAAGTTCAGATTAAGCTTCATAAGACCGTGAAAAAAGGAAAGACAACAATAGGAAGAAAATTAGAGTTAAGTTCTTTTCTTTCTTAATTCATCATACTATTTCCTTAAGTCATCACGATCTTGGCTCACAGAGTTAAGTTCGCTTATCCATCCATTGTAAAATTCCACTTCGATAAATTTTAAGGAAAAAAAGAAATGAAATTCTTACTCAAGATTTGGATTCAATTGTTTTAGTGTGTGGGGTTTGGTCGTGGGTTTGAACGAAAAGTTTCCGGTGGTGGCGTGCTTGTTGATTTGGGCCTCCATGTGGCCCATTCATCTTCACCTAATGCCTCTTTTGAATCCGGGTTTAGTTTATGAGTGATCAAGCAACGGTTCTTCGAAATGGCAAGGGTATGTTCAGTGTAAAGCAACGGTAGAGTTTTTGGTGTCGAATAAATGTTGTTGTGGCTCCTAAGCTGTCAGGTGTGATTTAGTTCACTGTAACGGTTTCCGGTTTTACGTTAGTTTTCAGAGAAACTGCAGTGGTCTTTCTTCTGAGGTTTGAGGACTAGGTTTGGGTGGGGTTGCTTGGGGCAATGACGATGATGACTTGAGTTCTTCGGAGCTGAGACAATCACACATTTATCCGACCTTTGCGGTTCGGATTCAGTGTTTCTTCATCGGGTTCTTCTGGTTTGGTTTCCACGTGTGTTTTCTTTTTTGTGTTTTGATCTATTTTTTTTTGTTCTTGTTGTATTCGTACCCTTCTGTAATAGATTTTTTAGCTTTTCTGTTTTCTTTGTTACCCATGTAACCGATATCACAATTTTAAAACTAATATAAATACTTAACATGTTTACTGAAAAAATTTAAGTAATTTTGACTTCTAAATTTAAAAATACATAATAACTTAATAAGACAAATATAAGGATTTTCATTTAGGGTAAAAAAAATAAGTTTAACATTAAGTGACAGAGAGTCTCTCTCAAAGTTGATACTATTTTGCAATTTCCATTACATGTACCAAACACATACAAGGAACGACAACTTCAAGTAAAACTTCAGTTTATCACATTTGATTGAAATTCCATGAAACAAAGCCAAATGGAGAAACAAGTTACAAATATAACTAGAAGGAGAAAAGTATTAATAAGAGAAACCCATGAATAAGAAAAAGTTGAAATTCAGAAACTTGCAAAATTTATGGCATGCCTCGTAGTTTCTATAGGATTTGCCTCTTTCTTGTATGTAGGATCCCATATGTGTGAATACTGACCCTGCCTAACATTCATCTATCTACTATAACTATGATATCATGTCATTTTTTTGGGAAAATAACTAGAATAATCATTAAAATGATTTAATTGCTAGCTTAACTTAAGAAATAAAGGTTAAATAAGGTTTTTGTATCACAAAATACCCCAAGATTTTTTGTTAAGAAAAAAATAATTAAAACAGTGTCATTAACAATTAATGCTACATCAACAATTTTTCCTGTTTTTTTTTGAGAAAAGAAAAATATTTATGATTTTGCCATGGCTGAAAGATGAATCTGCTATGTTGTGCCAGATTTTTTTGCATGACAGATTTAATATTTGATGTAGATTTTTTTTTACAAATTTAAATTGTACTGCAAATTTACATATATAAGTGGTGGTAGATTTTCTAATTTATCATAGATTTGTTTACCTCCGTAGATTATTTTCCAAACATCGTAATGAAGTCAACATATTTTTTCATTTCTCTAAAATGTTAGAATTTTTAAGATAGATTTTATTTTTTGTCGCATATTAGTTTTGCACATTTATTTTTTCATCGCATATTTAAATTATAAATTGTAGCAGAGTTTTGTTTCACCTACTAGTGGCTGTAGATTTGATTACTAAAAGTTAAATGTTAGATTAACCTCGTAGTTACTGCAGATTTTGCAACGCCCCAACTGCCATCGTTTATGGGCCCCCATGCCCTCTTTCATCTTGTGGGCTCCGCCCTTGTCTAACAGCCAGTGCGCTACTTCCGAGAGACTCAAAAAACTTGTTATTATCTCTACAAATCACCATATGATATTTCTCCGTGTTTTTGCCTTATTTTCACGGTACCAGAAATCACTTCCTAATAGGTCACTAATCTTAGTACTACTCAAAACCAAGCATGCTTAACACTGGAGTTCTCTCAAGACAAATGACAAAAAAAGATAACTGCATTTTGGTGACATATGTAGCCAAATAAAATCTTTTAAGCGCTACTCATGCACCACCATATACCAGACATTGGGATGTTACAATCACCCCCACTCACAGAGCGCAATGTCCTCGTTGCACACTAGAACTATCACCCCAAAGGTGTGAGCCCACATGTCTCCATACTCATCTGGGTTTGGCTTTGATACCAAATTGTAATGCTCCAACCATCATCGTCCATGGCTCCCATGTCGCCTCTCGGCCCATGGGCCTCAACATCGTCTGAAAGCTGGTGTGCTACTCTCAAGAAGCACGGAAGACTTGTTATTATCCCTACAAATCACTACATTATCTTTCCCCGTGTTTTGGCCTCACTGGCACGGTACCAGAAAACACTTCTCGATGGATCACCCATCTTAGTACTACTCCAGCCCAATCAACACACTATATACCAAAAATCGGGATGTTACAAATTTGTTTTAAGTTATCACAAATTTATTGTTTTAAGAAAAACATTAGTTACAACTGACTTTTCTATTCCTTTTACGACATATACTTTTCTTACTAGAATAATTTTTTTAGTGTCTCCAAACAAACGTATTATAGCATATTAGAATTCTATTTGGTTTATTTGTATTTTGACAAAATATTAAGGTCATTCTAGTTAGTCCATTTTTGCGAGTTACTCTAGCAATTATTTTAAATATTCTATTATTTTAAAGATTGGAAATATTCTAGTATAATAGCACCTTTTTTTAAGATTGAGAATCATAGTATTCAGTTATGGAAAACTCTACATTGTATTATTCAGGATGAGTAAATTTTCGTGGCTAATTCATACAATTTTTCTTTGTTAGTTGTGCTTAAAGCTTTGTTGAACTTGATAATGCAAAGCATGCCACAAGTATGTCATATGATGTGAGTACTTTTCCAAAGGTTGACTTTGTAAAATATATGGAACTTGCTTTTTTCTAATTCATCTTAGTCAAACAGCAGTTAAAATGCTTGTAAATATGGATATATTTTTGGGAATCAATCATACAATCCATTTTTTTAGTTTTTGGTTTTGTTTTATTTTTGTGGCTCAAACTACTAGAAGGAAGGTGTTATTGGGTCAAAACTTGATATGGGTGATGCTATTGTTAGGGAGCTACATTGATACGAAAGCTGCATTCAAAAAGAAAGGAAAGCTTTATTGCACCTTAAAAAAATACATGAGCTCAAGGACTGCAGAAAGGGACCTCGACTTGTTCTCCCTACTTGGACTAATAACACAAAGAGTGATTGGTGCCGATGGAAGGGCCTTAAGTGCAATCGTACAAGTGGGCGATTATAGAGCTTTCCATTGATGAGACGCACTTTAAAGAGAGTTCTCTCTTAAATCTTTCTTTACTGCAACCGTTTGAAGAGGTTCGAAGTCTGAACTTATCTGGGGAAGGATTCAAACAATTCAATGGCTTGTTTGATGATGTTGAAGATATACCAGGCTTTCAATAGTGTTTAGTTTATCCTTATGGTCTCTATTTGGAAATATTCCCTTCATTTAAAATTTTGAATTTTAGATGACCTATATATATATTTTTGTTCTAATTCTTGAAATTAACACTCTTTATACCTATATATTATACTTAGATTTTCCCTTGTATCAAAAGGTTATAGTATTTTTTCTGTATTAACTAATATGTTGACTATGCCAAGTAGTATCGTTCTGTATTAACTCATCTGCTGATTTTTCGTTTGCAGGTTATGAAATTTTAAGGAGATTAAGAAATCTGGAGATTTTGGAATTCTCATCAAATATATTCAACAACAACATTTTCCCTTTTCTTAATGCTACTACATCGCTTAGAACTCTTTTTCTTCATAATGACTACATGGGTGGCCTTTTACCTGTGGTGTAGCAGAATCTTCTAGGATATATGAAATGTTATTTGTTTAGTATAAAAATTCTCGAATATACCAAGTTTTTTTGGATATTCTTCTTTTTGCTTATAAAAGCTCTTTAATTTCATTAATCAAATCAACAATTGAATAGCACAATGAGCCTAGAAAACTATATATAATAAAACCAAAAACCCTAAAGTCTATTAAACCTCCTAAAGATAATTACAGCAGAAATAAGATAATTAATAGGATTAATAAAATAACTAAAATAATAATATTGATGAATTATCTTAAGTTTGCGCTGCATCAGATCTCGCCAGGCAAGAAAGAATCTCCCTCGAATCTTCAGTTGTGTTCTTGGCACCAAATAGATCTTCAGAAATCCGACTTCAAATATAGTTTGGATCTACACCAGAATTGCACCAAACGGATATTTCTAAATATTTGCAAGTACTGGATTTTGCACGAAATTCGCAAATAACAAATTTCGCACGCATTTTGCACAAAATGAATTTCGTATTGATTTTGGACAGACCTTCAAGTCTGCAAAGATGTTGTTCTGCACGAGTTTTTCACAAATCGGATTCTTGAAAATATCCTCTTTGAAAACGAAATCAATAAATATTACACCATTTTTATTGATGGGATCACCATAGATCTCTCTATGGATCACATGGTATTTTCTCTCAGGAAAAAGATCTCTCTATGGATCACATGTAGCTCTGATACCAGTTAGAGTAGCAAAGCTTCTAGGAATAGGGTTTGAGTGTCCTATTCTCAAAGCTTTCGCAAAATCTCTAGAATTTGTGAATACTTTTTCAGTAATTTAATAAAACCTCTTTAAAATTTTTTGATTAATCAATTCATCGATAATTCAATACAATAAGAGGCCTCAGGCTATTTATAATAAAGCATAAAACCATAGATATTTAGAATATTCTAAAAAGCTCAAAAAGATAAATATTAAAATATAAATATAAATAAATAAAGAAATTATTTAAATAATAATGAATATTCCAAATATGTCGCTGTGTCAACCTGTTAAAGTGTGTGTTTTCCATTTTTAGTGAAGTGCCTATCTAGCACAACCTACTTATTGATGATGAATCTTTGGTATGTCATTTGATATTTTTTGTAATTGTTGTTCTTATCATTCTTATATTCTCCTGAACTCGTTTTCAGAACTAAAAACATTTGACAAACTTGGAACTTTTGGACCTGAGTGGAAACGGAAGTAATGGCTCCATGCCAGGTAGCATCTACAGCAATTGTCGACGTCTTTTTCTTCATAGTAGAATTTTAACAGATTCTAACTCTATACATAATTGTTAACATGATTTTTTCCCTCTCAAAAGGTAATCCTATCCATATTAATAGTAGGTGTCTTGCTTTGTGTCTCTTTTTCCTATGGCAGAGTTTACTCACTTGAAAAAGCTGAAAGCTCTTCATTCAAGTGGCAAAGATTTTTCTAGATCAACGGAATTGCAAGACAAGCCATTTTAAACCTTTTTTGTTAGGAATGGAGATAAACAATAGATTAATTATCGATCATAATCATGTTTCAAGGTACAATATCTTGGCCTTTACTTTATTTCAGAACTAAAGATTTTGACTAACTTGGAAGTCCTGGATCTTGCTTTGAATTATTTTGACGGACCAATACCTGTAGAAGGTGATCTGTTTTTACTTAACCTCCAAGATTATCTATGCGAACAACATGACATTGTACTTATGAGAATTGTGTTATAAATCTCGAGAAGCGACTCTTGTTATTTTCATCATCTTGTTGTTTTCTGAATGATCTTTTGGCAGTTTTTTGTGAAACGAAGAATCGACAAGAGCTAGTTCTTGGTGGAAATTATTTTGGAGGTCAGGTTCCTCTGTGTTTAGGTAGCTTGAGCAAGGTACAGGTTCTTGACCTCTCATCAAACCAATCTACCATCTAGTTTCAATAGCCTTGAGTCCCTCGAATACTTATCGTTGTCAGATAATAACTTCACATGCTTATTTCCGTTCAACCCACTTTCCAACCTCACAAAGCTCAAAGTGTTCAAACTTTCTTCAACATCTACAATGGAAGTAGATATAAAAACTACTTGGCTGCCCATTTTCAACTGAGTGTTGTTGTACTATCATTTTGCAGCTTGGAGAAAATCCCTAACTTTCTCATGTACCAGAAGAACTTGCGTCTAGTTGATTTATCCAACAATAGAATATCCAGAGACGTTCCAAGCTGGCTGTTGGAGAATAATCCAGAACTTAAAGTCTTACATTTGAAGAATAATTCATTCACTATCTTTCAGATTCCTACAATAGTGCATAAGTTGCAGGTCTTGGATTTTTCAGCAAATGAATTCAGCGGAGTGCTCCCTGATAATATACGCCATGTGTTTTCATATCTGGTACATATGAATGGCAGTGATAATGGGTTCCAAGGCAATTTTCCATCGTCTATGAGTGAGATGAAGAACATTTCATTCCTCAACTTTTCTTACAAAAATTTATCTGGGGAGCTACCTAGAAGCATACTCACTGGTTGTTTTTCATTAAGAATCCTGCAGCTCTCTCACAACAGATTGAGTGGCCATATTCTTCCAATACAAACTAGCTTAACTTCATTGATCGTGTTGAATATGAATAACAACTTATTTACTAGAGAGATTGGAGTCGGTTTGCTTACCTTGGTTAATTTATCAATGCTTGACGCGTCAAACAATCATCTCTCGGGTGCTATTCCAAGTTGGATACCTGAGTCGTCTTGTTTAATTATATTATTGCTATTAAACAATCTCTTAGAAGGTACGTTGCCACCTTCTCTGCTGGCCATTTATCATCTTAACTTTCTGGACCTCTCTGGAAACCTATTATCTGGAGACCTACTATCATCATCTGTTAATTCTATGTATAGAATAAAGTTGTTCCTTCACAACAACAACTTCACAGGGCAACAACAGCTTCAAAACAATAGTATCACGATCAACAGTCTGGAGGATGTGCCATGTAAACATCCTCAGTGAGATTGCCTTGTAGAAACGCATTGTTGATATCAAGCTGTCTAAGAAAACAGTCTTTGCTTGTTGCCACACCAAGAAGAATTCTGGCTATGTTGTCGCACCAAGAATATAGACCGTAAATCTAAGAAATTTACGGTCTCAAACAAACTCCTCTATATTCTTGTCTATGTTGATGATATTATTGTCATAGGATCATCTTCTAAGCACATTACAAAAGTCATTGATACTCTCTCTAAGAGATTTTCACTCAAGGGTCTTGAGAAGCTCTCATATTTTCTTGGTATTGAAGTTGTTCGCTCCTCTAAAGGCCTGCTTTTAATGCAGCGAAAGTACATCATTGATTTTCTTCAACGTACTCACATGGAAAATACCAAACCACTGGCAACACCAATGTGGCTACACACAATTCTCACGCTTTATAGCGACACCAGGCTTGACGATCCATCCGAGTATCGTAATAGAGTGGGAAGTCTTTAATATTTGTCTACAAGACCTGACATCTCGTTTGCGGTCACAAAGATGTCAAAATTTAGGCATCAACTAACCTCAGATCACTACTAGCTTGCAGTACTTTGTTGGCACTGTCACTAACGGTATCTTCCTTGATCGTAACAATTCACTCTTAATTCAGGCATTTTTGGATGCTGATTGGACGGGAGACAAAGATGATTACTCGTCAACAGGTGCATTTTTTGTATTTCTCGGGAAACATCCAGTGTCATGGTCCTCAAAAAAAATTAAAGGAGTTGCTCATTCCTTTACAAAAGCCGAATATAGAACTGTTTCCGTTACTGCTTCTGAAGTTCAATGGATTGTTTCACTTCTTCAAGAACTTGGTATTCATTCTTTATCCACACCTGTAATTTCTTGTGATAATTATGGTGCAACGTATCTATGTGTCTATCTCGTATTTCACTCCCGTATGAAATATATTGCTTTGGTGTACCATTTCATTCGAGAACAAGTTCAGTCCGACACACTTAGAGTCAGCCATGTCACTTCCACAGATTAGCTTGCAGACGCACTTACGAAATCTCTCACTCGATCAAGGTTTGGTCTTCTATTTTACAAGATTGGATTAACCTCTGGCGGTCCATCTTGAAGGGACGCAATGGAGTATATTTTAAGCAATAGAAAACTTAATTTTCTAAAATGTTAATATTCATTTTCTCTGCATATCTCTCGTGTATAAATGTGTGTACAAACTCTTAGAGTTTAATAACACAAACAGTTAAACCTAACTCTTATATACAATTCTATTAAAACAATAATAATAAGCAGGCCGTTTGAAGTACTTTGACAAACAAAATATTCAGGCTGTTTGAAGTACTAGAAAACTAGTCAATGTTTATTTATTATTCACTAATCAATTTGTTTTCCTACTTGTTTTGTCCGTTATCTGTTAAGGGTTCAAAGGCTCAAAGACGTTTCTTTTCAGAGCTTAAACTCCCAACAATCCAAGATCTGAATTTGTTTGATGCAAAAACGAAAACCTCTGTTAAAACAGTAATTTACAGTAAAAAGAGGATGGAGAGATTAGAGTGAAAAGATAGAAGAAAAAGATGAGAGAACACAAAAGATAACAAGTTCAGCAATGTCAATGTGACACCACCTAAATCTCGCTGAGACATTCAGCTCAGAATCCACTAGAATCGAACAGATATACAACAGCTATTACAACGTGAAATCATCTAGTTTCTAATACGTTAATACGCTGTATTACTTCCTGTTCTACTGAGAAAAAAAAAACTAAAAAAGCTTATGCCTTTAACAATAGCTTTCCTCTTTTCTATAACCTGTGTTGTGTGTTTCACCGCTCTACTCTCTCCCAATCTTCAAGTCAGCTTATATAGAGGTGACAACCTCAGACCTAGCTGTTGCTTTCCAAAATGCCCTAGATGGCTCCTTTTTTGGCGTTTTGTAACTTGGACAAACAGCCTTAAGCTTTATTATAAATGCAAGGAGACAAAAATGTACTTCTTGTGCCAGCATTTGTGCCAACACATAGGCTCCTCTTTGTGGTCCAAAATTTTAACTAAACCAGAGTTGAACTTATACTAACTCTAGTTGCTTGAGCCACGTTTGGACTTGAAAGCTTGAACAGCAAGTTCTCATTTCCACAAATCTCCACCTGATAACTTGATAATTAAATCAAAACCGCCAGCACTTAGCTTCCTCTTCTAATTTCTTAGATTTCAATCTCGGTTGCTGAGTATGAGTAATGATGTGTCATGGTTTTAAGGGTTTTCCACCTTTCATTCCATATGTTTTTAGAATTTTTATCGAGTTTAGGATTACGTTTTGTGTCTTTTTCTTTTTTACACAATTTTTACAGATTTACAAGTCCTCGGAGTTAAAAAGGATCATTTGCATTTGCTTTAAACGTTTCAAGACTTCATAAATCAAAAGGAGATGCATAAGGATCGACCAAACCAAAAGAAGATAGACTAGATTGATGTTTTAATAAAGTGGTGCATTTTGAAGCAGGGATCGATTGATCCATGAAGCGTGAATTTTCCTTTTTTTTCTCCAACCGATTTAAATGCGAACGCTTGACTCTATTTCATCTGGATTGTGCGGGAAGAGCTATGTGGTAAGTTAATTTTTATGATTTTTATATTTATTATGTTTTATAACCAATTATTTTTTGTAGGTTTCAAATTTTATAAACAATTTTTTTTAGGTTTCAGTTATCCCATAATGGGACCACGAAGTCCATTGACCGGATGATTAAAAGATTGTTATAGCATCCGTATCCGACGTACTCTACCATGCCGATGAAAAATCGTGATATGTGGTTTCGACAATTTGTGGTAAGTTTTTTGTTTTGTTTATTTTACTTTCAATTTAAATAATTTATTTTCATATACAGTTTCTTTTTGCAGCAAGATTTCACTTGGAAAAGAGACCTCACATGTATAGTTAAACGTGAGTTCAATGGTAAGGCATCAAAAATGTACTTTAGGAAGCTGAACGAGTGGAAGGACAAGTCGATGCGGAATGAGGTGCTTAGGGAGTTGCTTGCGAGTCCGGACCTATGGAACAAGTTCATTGATTATTGGAAGATGGAAAAAACCCGGTCAAACTATGTAACTCACTCTACCAACTGGAAGAGCAACCACGATGGTAAAAGAATAGCTACGCATAATTTGGGAGTAAGGAGTAAGGATTCACGGGAACAACAAATTGTAAGTTTATTTTATCTTAATTTATATTTCAATTCATTAACATTTTTATGAATTTTTCATTTTTTTACAGTTTTTGAAAGATGATGTGCACATCTTACGCAGGTACAAGATTCACACACCAACCGAAATACGGGTCAAATAGAAGATGCACTTGCTCGGGATATCTTCGAGAATGTGATGAGGTTTGGTGACGAGTTTCTCCAATCCCAACTGTTTGTTGAAAGAACTCCTCTATGCACCGAAGTTCCATTCGAGAAGTTGAACGAATTGGTTTATGAAGTAAGTAATGTTTATATTTTTTTTACTTATTATCAAACTTTATTTTTAATCTATATAATTTTATCATTTAATTTGTTTCGCAGCCAACTCTGAAGACCACATGTCATATTTTTCGACTTCAACAAAAGTATCATTCTTCCGCATCTTCTGTTTCTTCAAGGTTTTACGGCGATCCCAATCTTAGGGCGTAACTAGCAGAAAAAACGGCCGAACTTGAAGGTTTGAAAACGAAGATTCCAACAATAGAAGAAAAACAGGTATCGGATATGGAACAACTCAAAGCAATGGAAGAAGAACAACTCAAAGCAATGCAACCGCAGATGGATGCATTCTTTAGTTATCTTTATTTCTTTATTTTAAATACTTTTATGTTTTTTTTTGAATAATTTTTATTTTTATATGCATAATTTCGTTTCCTAGATTTTTAATTTAATTTAAATTTTAAATTTCATATTCATTTTCATATTAACTATATTTTTAATCATAATTAAAAATTTATTTGTATTTTAAATTTTAAATTTTTAAAAATTAAATAAAATAGGTATCCGTCGGAAACACTTCTGTCAGAAATCTATCGGAAAAAAATCTATTGAAAATCCATTGGAATAGTGCCGTCAGAAATCCGTCGGAATAGTGCTGTTGGAAACATTACCGATAGATTTTTGACGGATATTTGGTTTTCGAAATTATCCAACGGACCTGTTTCTGATAGATTTTTGATGGATATTTGGTTTTCGAAATTATCAACATATTTCCGATGCATGTTTTGTTTCCAACGACTATTTCTGATAGATGTCTAACGAATTTGAGCATTGTAATACGCTTGCGTGAAGGGTAGATCTAGAAAAGGTCAAGAAACGATAAGTATTGGATGCCAAAATTTCAGAAAAATAAATACTATATTTTTCTTTTTTTACCCGTAATATCAAGAAACGCAACAAAGGGATAATAAATTAAAGACTCACATTTCACAATTCACACAAACTTTCTATCATTTCTAATAATGGCCGGAGCCGTAAGCCATTGGCGGAGAGAAGCCATCTTCTTGACGGCGATGCTGGCTATCGAAACTGGCCTCGTCGGACTAAGTACTCTGTATAAAATAGCAACTTCTAAAGGACTCAACCTTTACGCTTTCCTTGGCTATTCTTATCCTCTTGCTTCTCTTCTTGTTCTTCCTTCTCTATTCTTCTCCAACAGGCAAGTTTCTATTGATATCTTAGACCATTTTAACCTTTTTCTTAGTTGATTTCATTTGATATATATATTTCTAGTAATATCTTAGACCGTTTTAACCTTTTTTTGTTTTGTGGTGGTGCTCTACCATGGCCCACGTGTCTTCGTCGCATCATCTCCGCCGTATCTTAATTTCCGTCAACTTTCTCCACCATTATCATCTTCAAACTCTGATTGGCTCATCGGTGGAGCTCTTCTAACCATAAGTGACATCTTTGTCTCTGTTTCTTTCATTCTTCAGGTACCACTTTTATCCGTACAACATAATATAAATCATTTCCAAATTTATGTTTTAAATGAACTCCACGTTTTAACAACCAAAAAGGTAAAAAGCAAATAATTTATTTGGACTTGATTCCTTAAACACTTATATATTATTTCAACCAATGAGAAAAATCTTTTTTTTAAAAAACTTCTCGGTCTTGCTTGGTATAATCTAAATAGTATATCCTATAAATAAAATAAAATAAAATTTTATAATATTTAAAAATTAACAAATTATACACCGTTGATATTATCATAAAAAGAAATACTTTTCATATTGCATAAAATCTTTACAATTTGTGAGAATATACATATGCAAATGTGTGAACTCCTACTCAGATAATTTTTGGTTTTTTTCTCTTTCCACTTACTCGACCAACCTGGATAATCAACTCAGGAACATACAAAGGATAAATCGGAGTCTCACCTCTATCATCATAGCGAGCAGGAAGTCGACTCTTTGTACAAACTTCCGATGGAAAGTAATATTCGGTAAAGTGTGAGGCTTCTTTGTTGAGCATATGTGCAATAATAGATCTCTCAACTTTGCTTAAATTTTAACCTTTTTGAGATGGAACATGTACCGCTCAAAAGGATACATCCATCGGTATTGAACAGGACCTCCTAGTGATTGGAAGATGTTCCATAACAACAACAAAAGATCGGGAAATATATTCTCCAGACTTCAAATGATTATCGATATATTATCCTCTAAATTGTGAATACCTCAGTTGTAAGTGTTCTCGAGCACAAATCTTGGAAAAAGTATCAGTTCCTTTATTTAGTTAAACATTCAACAAATATATATATATATATATATGCTTAGTAAGTTGATAAAATCATGGAAATAATGATATTTACCTAAAATTTTTTGGTGGAAATTTTAGTCAAGAACATGGACAAAGGCAAATAGAAGTAGCCGTTGCATAATAATATGACAGCCATGACTCTTCATTCACTTCGACACCATGATTTCATCACATTTGTAACTCAAAAATTAATGGCTGAAGGAATACATCTAATGATCTTTTAGGGTTTTCTGGGCCAGGAACAAGCACGGAGAGAAACAAAAACTCTCTACGCATGCACATAGATGGATGCAAATTGTAGAAGTTACAATTACATGCCACAACGAATATTGCCTTTCATGCTTTTCAAATGGGTTAAAACCATATGTTCATAATCCAAAGTATACATTCCTTCGCTCAAACGCAAAATCCAAATATATTGATTGAAAATGTTTCAACGCTTCTCCGTCTGAAGATTGTGTAATCTCTCTTTTCTTGACATTGTTGTGCATGTCATCTCATTGGTTCTGCCGTGCGTTGAGATTGATATAACCTCTTCAATCTCTCACTAAACAATAAATACCACATCCGATTATATGAAATTGGAACTCTCCCACTAGTCTCATGAAACCACAGTTTACGACAAAATTTACATCCTATGCAGTTTTCATCTTCTCTCCAATATATCATACAATTGTCGATGCACACATCTATCATCTGATATGGCAACCCAAGACCAGGTACAAGCTTCTAAACCTCATAGTATGATGATGGTTAAAGATTATCTTCCGAAAAATATCTTTCACAAAATCTGCTATCATATCAACACATTATTCCACCAAATTGTACTTCGTCTTAATGGTCATCATTCTATTTGCAGATGATAAAGGTGAATGACATTCGCTACACTCCTTATATAGTGGTTGTTTCGCTGTGTCTAACATATCAAAAAAATTGTGCTTCTAAATTTGGTTCTTCAACCCTATCTCCATCTACAGCGACCGATGTCATATTCTCTCTAAATGCATCGTTCACCATCTCAACGATACTTACACCAAAATCTACTTTCGTTCTATGTTCTCCTAAGGTTTTTGCAGCATATGGGTCACTAGTAATATCATAATCATAATTTATATTCCCATGTAAATACCAAATCTTGTAACCTGGCATAAAATCATTCATATACAAATGATTCCAAACAAACTCTATCTTAATATTATGCGAATTTGACAATTAAAATATGGACATTTTAACTTATGACTTTTTCACAACTAGTTGATTTTATGTCAATTGCATAAACTCGCATATACCTCATGCCTTTTCTTCTTTCATTAAGTTAGATTCCGGATCTATCATCGTTGCGTCCATCCATGATTTCAAAAAAGTTTTAGTAATGTATTGAGTTTTGAATGTATGTGGGAGTGTAGAAACATATTTATAAACTCGTCACCCATCGGAAATGCATCATTAATCTATCAGAAATTTCAAAATCTCAAACGGCTATATAATGGCTACATTAACGTATATATTCTTCAACAGGTTTCCGATGGGAACACAACATTCCGTCAAAAATTTCTGACATATGCTATTAACTTGGAATACCGTCTGTTTGCCATTGGAAATTTCCAATGATAGCTACACCAACTGTTTTCTTGTAGTGTACTACTCAAAGGCTAACGAGGTGAAGTACAAGGGAAAGTAAAACGCGGAGGCGAATGAAGAGGTCATGTCACCTCTAGGCAAAGAAGGCCATGAAACGCATTGTGCATTGGCGGCCGCGGGTTCTTTTGTTCAAAACGCAAACTATTTTGGTCTAGGTCAAGGTACCACCAGAGGTAGTGCCTCGCTGGCCCGCATAGCCGCTTACAAAGTGTGTTGATCCAACGAAGAGTGTTTCACTCCGGATATTGTAAAGGCCATGGACCTCACCATACGTGATGGTGTTGATGTACTATCACTATCTCTTGGAAACTCAGTACCGCTGGATTTCGAGGTAGATAAGAGTGATTTTGCTATTGTTGTTTTCCATGATGTTATTAAGGAAATTCATGTGGTTTGCTCGGGAGGGAACGATGGTCCAGATGCTCAAACCATTGCTAATGTTTCTCCATGGATCATAATCGTCACGACTACGAGCATGGACCGAGAATTCTTCACGCCCATAACTCTTGGAAACAGTATAACCTTGCTGGTATATATGTATTCAGTTGCTTGTATCCCAAGAAATTGTGACTGTTTATTTAACTCTTACTTGTGGGATCCCATTCTCAGGGTCAAGAAGGTATATACACTTTAAAAGAAGTTGGATTCACTGATCTTGTTAATTCAATGATATGACATCAAAGGATATTAAAGCCGGTAAAGGTAAGGGCAAAATCTTGCTTCTCTTCAAAACGGGCAAAATTGAAGAAGAGTTGGCAAATTTTGCGCAAACAAAAGGAGCCGCCGCTGGTGCCATTATCGCGACACAACCAACCGTATTACATAACTATATCCCTTTTGCCTACGTTGACTATGAACTTGGGATGGACATTTTGTTGTATATCCAAACAACTAAGTAAGCTTCTCTTCCTTCACATTTCTATCTATGCAATCCAGTTATCAATTCTTTAGATGTAATAGAGACTTTTTTTTCTTTTGATGATTCCCGCAGATCACCTAAAGTTAAGATCAGCCTGACCAAGACATTGGTTGACCGACCATCAGCAACTAAGATCTCAAAATTTTCGTCTAGAGGTCCAAATTCATTATCTTCTGCAATTCTCAAGGTGAAGTATTAACTCCAAATTTACGTTCTCCTCTCTCTTACATTCAAAATTGTCGCAAATGTTACTGATTTTGCCCTTTTAGTTTCAAGTACAGCCGGATATAGCAGCACCAGGTTCAGATATACTATGTATGGTCAGGATACGAATTCCTGTCAAGAACATCGATTGGTACGCCTGTTGTGTCAGGAATTGTCGCTCTTCTTAGAAAAAAATGCCCTGACTGATCTCTTGCCGTAGTCCGATCCACTCTCATTACAACTTTGTAAGCATACGTTATTCACACAAAATATGTCTTTCTTGCTCCATAAGAAATACCGCACATAATTCACACAAAATATATGATTCTTGCTCTACAAAAAAAAACTGAGAAATGATGATTAACCATCGCGGTGTTGCAAACAGACCCATCGGGAGAGCCTATTACAAATGAGGGTTCCCCACGCAAACTCGTTGATCCGTTTGACTATGGAGGTGGCCTCGTAAACACGATGAAAGCAGCAAACCCTGCACTACAAGAAAACAACGTAAAACTGATAGGCATATCCATCGGAAATCCGTCGAAAATGGCTATTTCTGACAGATAAATCCGTCTGTTCTAAAGGGTTGGAAAAGAAGTAATTGTTGGAATTCCGTCAATATTTCCAACGGATTTCTGACGGATTTCCGACATCAAGATATCCGTCGGAAATCCATCGGATTAGAACCAACAGAGTTCCGACAAAACTAATCCAACGGCTTTCCGACGAATGTTTTTCCTACAGATTTCCGACAGAAGTGTTTCCGACAGGTTTCCGACAAACAATTTTCCAATCGATTTTCAACGGATTTCCGACGGACACTTTCAAAAAAAAATTAAATTAATTTGAAAAACATTTAAAATTTTAAATATATTTTAAATACAAATAAAATTCAAATTATTATGAAATTAATTTGAAAATTAAAATTTAAATTAAATTAAAATTTCAGAAAATAAATTTAATAATAAGTTATAATAATTTAAAACATAACAAATTCAATCTTAAAATTTTTAAACAATTTAAAATCAATTGAAAACAATTTGAAAAATAACAAAATTCAATCTAACAATTTAAAAATAGTTCAATAACAATTTATAAACAATTAAAAATAAAAAATTCAATCTAACAATTTTTAAAAAAGATAATAACAACTACAAAATAATAACAAATTACTAAATAATCTGTTAACTTAAAAACAATATAAAACATGTGAATAATTAAAAACAATAAAAATACAAAAATCTAATAACATTTCATATTAAAATTCTATCAATTTAAATATTCCTAAACAAAATTTTAAATCTAAAAATCTAAATCCTAAAAAACTAAATCCAAAATCTAAGAAACATAACCCTAAATCTAAATTCCAAATCCAGAAATCTACATTCAAAATCCTAAATCTAAAACTCTAACTTAAAAATTCATAAAAATCAAAAAAACTTAATAAATTTACATGTGTGATTGGTTTTGATCTATTATAATTTTTGGATATTGAGTTTCAAAATTGTTGTGATGATTTGAGAGGATTTGGTGTTTTTGAAATTTTTTTCACGTTTTTTCGGATGGTTTTGCGAGGAAGACGACATGTTTATAAAACAGAATTTTCGATGGACATGGCCGTCGAAAAGACTTAAAATAATTTATTTACCGCCTAAATTTTCACGAATTCGTCGGAAATCCGACGGATTTGCAAAAATTTAAGATACGCAGAATACGAAAAATTTAATTCCTAGGTAAAATTTTTCGAGTCCATCAGAAATTTCTGATGGATTTCCGACGGATTCGCGAAATTTGAATGTCTAATTATTGGTCAGTCAAACCTTAAAACCGAACACATGGATCCCCAAAACCGTCATAAATCCGTCGGAAATATTGGTATACTTTTATACCGTCATGACGAAAATCATCATAACTTTCGATCGCACCGTTGGATCGACTTCAAACCACTTTCAATGAAATTTAACTCATAGAGCTATCACTTGTCCAAAAATTCATCTCAATCCATCGGTGGTAAGTATGTCAAATAATGGCAAATTTCAGACAACAGATTTCCAACAGATTCGAAGTTTTTTTTGATCCGTTTCACTTGGACTTTGTTTGTAATATTCTATATTAATCATTTTAATGATAAAATACTAATAAGATCTTGTTAGTATAACAAATACACAAAAAAAAATCTTAAGTTGTAATAGGTATACTTGTTTCATTAATTATATGTATCATTATGTAATATGTAACTTTAATCATGCTAAATTTGTAATATTTCTAATATAACTTTGTTAAATGTTTATTTTGTCACACATGTTTTAAAATAAGTGTTACAATTGTGTATATTACATATATATTGATATATTTATATGAAAATGAACCAAAACCCCAAAACTGTTGAAAATTTGTTGTCTGAAGTTTGCCATTATTTGAATTTTTACCACCGATGGATTGAGATGAATTTTGGACACAAGATAGCTCCATTACTTAGATTTCATTTTAAAGTGGTTTGAAATCGATCCAACAGTGCAATCGAAAGTTATGATGATTTTCGTGAAAACAGTTAAAGGTATACCAAATCCGTCGGAAATTGCGACGGTTTTAGATTTTTTTAAAAAAGAATTAATTCAATTTATATATTTTATTTGTATCTTTGATATATATATATATATCTATATATTTCCGATGGATTATGTGTTTCCGTCGGAAAACCGTCGGTAATTTCCGACGAATTCGTAAACCATTGGAAATTCGTCAGAAATACCGACGGATTTCTGACGGATTGTAATAGTCACAAATCTGTCGCATAACCGTCGGAAATTCCGTCGATTTTGCGATAGTTTTCTTGTAGTGCTGGACTTGTCTATGACATGGGCTATGATGAATATGTTCATTACTTGTGTTCCGCAGGCTACGACAGTACATCCATATAAAGACTACTTGGAAAAAAACTACACTTGCTCTTCTACACCATCCATGCTTGATGTCAATTTATAAGTTTTATTTGTATCTTTGATATATATATATATATATGTATCTATATATTTCCAACGAATTATGTGTTTCCGTCGGAAAACCGTCGGTAATTTCTGACGAATTCGTAAACTGTTGGAAATCCGTCAGAAATTCCATCGGTTTTGCGATAGTTTTTTTGTAGTGCTGGACTTGTCTATGACATGGGCTACGATGAATATGTTCATTACTTGTGTTCCGCAGGCTACGACAGTACATCCATATCAAGACTACTTGGAAAAAAACTACACTTGCTCTTCTACACCATCCATGCTTGATGTCAACTTACCTTCCATCACAATCCCATATCTTAGTGGAAAGATCACCATAACAAGAACCGTGACCAATGTTGGACCGATTGGTTCGGTTTACAAAGCTGTGATCGAAGCACCTCTATTAACGTGCACGTGAGTCCTGAGACTCTTGAGTTTGATTCCAAAACTAACAAGACTACATTTACGGTGAAAGTCTCAACGACTCATAGAGTGAATACTGATTATCTCTTTGGGAGCTTGACTTGGACTGACAATGGATCCCACAATGTCAGAATCCCTCTTTCTGTGAGAACACGAGTTTTGAATTTCAAGATCTAACAAAATTATTAATATTATTGTATAATATTTTTAATTGTACCAATGTGTAGTATATTTTGTTTTCTATCAGAAATATGACCAGCCCTTTTGATTTATTTCCTCCTTTCATTTATTTCATCACCACTCATGAATTCATGAAATACAAATTCCACCAGCTACTAAAATCGATGTAATTATTTTTTAGCCGATGTAAATAAATATCTTAATTTAAAATATCTTCGGGGTTTTTATATCTCGTCTTAGACGAATTATTCTGAGTTTTAGCCTAAGATCTCTCCTATTTACCAAAAAAAAATCAATTGTAAAATGGGAAATGAGTAAAGAGCAAGATACTTAGAGAGAAGATGTAACATGTGAGGAAAAAAGTGAAAAAAAACATCAACCGTCCAATGAGCCTATACTATAATAGGCAAATTTCATTGTTTCATCTTTTCTCTCTGCCCACTAAAATTACAAAGATGAGTCAATGCTTACTCAGTGAACACATATATTCGGATTTAAAGTGGATTTAAATCGTTGTGAGATCGAAACGGATGTAAACGTAGATTCTAACTGGTTCTTGATCGATTGAGTGGCAAAACCAATAAACAGCAGTGATATACACTCCAGTTAAAAAAGTTAATAAAAATCTGTCTTTAATAAAAAAGAACACCATCTACCTGATAAATTTGATCTCTGTTCAGATACAAATTCAAGACTTAATATTCAATCAAACACAAACTTAGCTTTGTAATAAGAATCACACTCTTATTATATATGTTTAGAAACTCTCTCAAAACTAAACATTCAAAACCCTCTCCCTTATAACTCTTGTTCTCCCACAGAACTCTTAAAATTCTTCTTAACTCTTATAGAGCTCTCGTACTCTAGTAGAACTCACATTCTCTCGTAGAGCTCTCATTGATGGATGGCTGCACCTTGAAAGTTGCCTACGTACCCTTGAAAGGGATCAAGCATATTCGTAGTTCTCAATATATCAAAGCTCTTAAGCTTGTGATATTTATAGGGAGAAGACTCAACTCTTAATCCCTATGACAATAGGTTTTGCTAACACCAAATCCTAAGAGAACTAGAAAACCTTATTAGATAAATCCTAATATATATTTAGATAAATCCTAAATATAAATCCTATTCTTATCCTAATCTCCTAAATCCATACTCGGTTAGGATTAGTTTTCCTTATGGATCAAGCTATCTTTGAGTTTACTCCAACACTACCAGTGATACATAATACATTCATAATATTCGACATGCATGTTATTAAAAACCCAAAAAAAAATCGACATGTTAAGTACTCTGGTTGAGTGATGAATTCTACTCGTATTGATTCGTTAAATATATGTTAGGACCATTTTTTGAAATAGATTATTTCATAATTTTATTGCGAAAAATGGATCTCTAAAATGTGAAAGTAGAATATATGGGTTCTTTTTTTACAATAAAATTGTGAAAGAATCCATTTTTTTTTAAACTTCCCTATATGTTATTGTGTCGTTGTACGTTTTTCAAATTACTTATATATATTTTCAAATGCAACAGTGAGAGCAATATGATATATTTTCTTGTTTTTGAACAATATTGAACAGTAGCTTCTAAAGTTTTCTATTATAAACCTATATGGGACCTAAAAACAAATGCTCTTCGAATGGATTTTTCCCGATTTTGGTAGTTTAAAACTGCGTCACTCTTACATATAAAGAACAAAAAAAAAGGAAGACGAGTACTTCTAAAAGTGATTCGCATCGGATTCTACCAAAGCAAACGACTGGTTTTGTTTATAACTTTATATCCAGAAGCAATCGTATATTCGTATTATACATGTTTCTTTTTATTTAAAATAGTTTTTGGTTTTATCCTGGATGCATCATGTGCATGTCGTTGCTCTACCTAAGATATCATATTGTCATGGCTGTATGATGAAACTTTTTGTCCACTCGTACTCTTAGCGTAAAACAAGAACCATATGTTTGTTACCAAACGATACCTTTTTATTAATTATCCTTTTTCATTTATTAAATATATATTCTTTTAGTTGAAAAAAAATAATATATATATATATATATATTCTTTCTTTCATACCAAATCTTATGCGTTGTTGGATTATGATAACTATTCAAAAAGTTTATCTATAGTATATGGCCTCCTTTGTTTATGCAGTTTGAGGAGTATATATAGTAATAGAAAATTTATAAGATGTATAATCCAGTCAACATGCATATATATGTTGTTTGTTTCTAAAGTTAGGGGTTTCTACTGTTCTGAATTTAGATTATATCAAAAATGAATTTTGGCATTGACTGAACACTTCAGCTGTAAAAGTTTGCATCGTTATAATGATTTCTACATGAATTTTTTTTTTTGTTATTACGCAGATGGAATCTTTTTCGCAATTTTGGCTGAAATAATGTTTTCGATACAAAAGCAAATAATAATTATACAATCTAACCATTTGTTTTTGAGGGAATTTTTTTTTTTTGTGGTGGAACGGATAACTAAATATATCTGTAAGGACATGCTCATGATAACTTGGTCTAACGGTTTGACCAAATATATAGACGATGGTTTAACTATATAACGTAAACCTAAAAGCAACATTTGTAGTCTAAATAACTAAGCTGTGGTGAGTTGGTGCCTCTCGATTGAAGTATAGATTAGTGTATATATGGGTCTAGCCTAGAGATTAAGCTTTTGAGGTATATCACAAAAAAATTTACACCTTGCAACTTGACCATTCGTAAATATTTTAGTGGCAAGAAATCTAAACTTTTAAAGCCTCCGGGAATTAATCTGGATTTTTGACATAAAAAAATTTTATTAACAAGAAAAAGTTAGATTAAACATAAATTAGCGTTTACAGAAGGAACATTGCATCTTTATTGATAGACACATTATAACTCCCACACCAACATGATTTGACTAGTTCATATCTCACTAGAGTTTAAATTATTTTGGGTTAATGTATTTAGAAATTAGAACAGAATTTAAACTTAAGCTCGACTTCGTTTTAATCCGTGTGTATAGATATTAAAACTTTAACGCAATCATCTAACAAATGTCTTTTTAAGAAAAGAAAAAAAACATGTAAGCCAATATGTACGTAACGAATTGCGTAATCATATGTTGTATAATATTGATGAGGAAATAGACAGTGAAACGGAAGTAACCTGAAGTTAATTATGGTTTAAAATAATTAATCGTCTGAAAATTATAATAAGTTAAGAACCAATTAGCTATTTGATTAACATATATATATGGTTGGATGCATGTTCATTGTTAAACCTATTACAATAAATTTGTACTATTATTAGTACATATTTTTATTTAAATTAACAACGACTTTATCAAATAATTATAATATTACATTATGTAAGAACATAGATATATTTTTGCAAATTTGTCTTTCTGGTTTTCATACTGTGGGTATTTTATTTTACTAAATAAAATATCCAAACTTAAACGAATTCTTAAAATAAAAATGTAGTTCTAGTGGTTTGTGGTAGTATTTGCTAATGTCACCAAACTCAAAAATATATGACGTTTATTTTATAGTGTTAGTGGTAATAATGGTTAGAGACCCTAATAGTTATGGCATAATATTAAAGTACAATCAAAACAGTTAGAAGTATCAAAATTTTCACTCATATTTTCGTAGGTCTGTATATTAAATTTATTTTTAAGTAATATTAAACGTATGAGATTATCCAAAATATACAATAAAAACATGTAGATAACGATTAAATAATATTTTTTTTCCAATACAATTTCTTTTTCTTTTTAATAAAGTGTTCATATAGTTTCATTTTTCGTACAATTATCAATCAAATTTATCCATCAAACAAGAGTTAAGATTGGGGTATGCATTTTTGTATCCATCAAACCAAATCATGTGAGGCTATGCATTTTTGTAGGGCCTTTATATATATATATATATATATACACTTTTATGTGGTGGGGTCAGGGGTGTTAATTTGGGTCAAAAATTTGTGGATTACACTTAATCCTCACCACTATGGAATGGGTGAAAATTTATAATTTGAAAGCTCAAATAAAAATGGTATTGTGGGTTTACCTATCACGGTATGTGGTTTTGCGAGTTGAATCCACGCGGATTACTGACTAATCCGCAGATCACAACATTCTTTTACTTTATTAGTTTATATATTTATATACTATGTAAAATTTTTTATACTTATATATATATATTTAATATTAAAATAGAATTAGATGACTTACTTACAATTATAAATTTTTATTTAACCTTTATTATGGTTTGTGAAACTATTTATTTTGATTTTAGATATATATGAAATATATTTAAATAATAAAAATCAAAACTGAATAAGTTTGTATGAAGAAATAGACGTTAAAAAAAGAATAAGTTTATTTAAAGAAAGTGATTAAAATTTGCAGCTGTGACAGTTTACTTAAGGCCAAATTATAGCCTTTACCTCTAACATTAATTAGAGTGACAATGGCTGAAGTCTCCTCCAAAAGGCAAAGTTGACTAACATTTGCCTCTTAATCTCCTGCTTGCGTATGTATAAGGAGACAAATCGAGGATATTTAACAATATACATACATGATACATCTAAGAAATATAATATTATTAAAAATATGTAATTATCATACAAAAAAAAGGATTTATGTAAAACCATAATAAATGGCTCGTGGATACACTGTCGGCTTTGAATTTTCGCATACATTAACAAACAAAAAAAAAGTAATAGTTGTAGCTAGATTCTATTTATAAATTACAAATTTACAGGCAAAGTCATAGATGAGGGTGCTCGATCGAGAGGAAATGAAATGTGAGGTCCATGGAACCACTAGACATGTAGATTTGACTTTAATTATATTCTAAATTAGTTGAGATTCAGATTCTAATTCAATTATTGGAGCAATATTTACTTTATATTTCTGCCAAAATAGTGTACTAATTCAACAATGCAGTTAGTCAGCTTAGGGACTTAAAACACGTCACTGTATAAAAAATTCATCAACTTCTAATAATTGATGATATGTTTCGTAAAGTCGTTGGGTGAAAATCTTCGGACTGTATTTAATATTCTGTATTCGTAGATGCCGATAAATCTCTCTATGATGGTATATGGGATCAAAACCTAAATATGAATATCTTAAAATTTTGTAATAGCTTAGTTAAACGAATATAGAGTCTTAATGGAATTGAGTCAGATAGGATAGTTTATAATTATACTAAATTATGACCAGTACTATGTATACAACGGACCCTAAAAACTTCGATGGTTATTTCAATTTATTAAATAATAATATTAAAATATTTGATATGGATCCGATAAATATTTTTTAATTTTTTCATTATCAATAAGATAATGGTTTGGTGATAAATATGATTGTTGTAGAATTCATCTAATATTAAAATATATATTATTATTCAAACTGTTAGATTCATTATTTTTATTGATATCCATACAAAAAAATATGTAAATATTAAATTTGAGAACTTAATATACTCGTATTAAAAATATCAAATATGATAAAAACTGAAATATAAACTTAATTCAAATAGAAATATGAAAATATTTAAATTAAATCCAATTCAAATAGAATTAGGAGAATAATTTTTAATTTTTACTCGTATTAAAATCTAATAGTCTAATAGACATGCGTCACAATCTCGTTTATTAAAAATTTACATTTTTTCTGATTATAACAAAAACTAATTTTTCAATACAGTTAGGAAAATATTTAATTAATTATGTTGGTTTCATTAAAAAAAAGTTAGTTAAGTCTGTTGAAAATTTGAATTTATAAACAAATATTTGATTTTTGTTGTCTGATAACTAACTTGTACATCTTATTTTTGAATATATTAACAAACTCATTGTCTCAATATATTTAATTTTTATAAATTAACAAATTCAGTGAAAAATTCTTCTAAAATATTAATATTTTACTTTTTTTTAATAATATATTAATAAAATATTTTTTTAAATATAATTAGGTTAATAGATTAATATTTTTTTATTATATATGATTTACATTTGACATGATATCTTAAGTTTTAACTGATACATGTATCAATGTTAATTATAATTTTGACATGTATATGAACTAAGGTTTATAGAGTAAAACTGTTTTTTTTTAATTATCTTATTGTCATATCTTACTATTATCTTTTTTCAGATTTTATTGTAAAAAATTTATTAACGGTTTGTATCATCCATGGTATCTATACTAATTACATGTATAAAACCACTATTTTCAGTTGAAAATGAACACATTTTGCGTCGACATCTACACTACATAAAGTGTCACCATCTACATTGCAAGTTGCGGACACAACAATAAACTCAAATGTTTGAATTGTACAAGTTAAATCTTTTTACTGTTTTTTATCCAAAAAAAAAAAAGAAATATTTTATTCTTTCATTGGTCGATGTAGCTTTCTAGCTTCAAGGATTTTTTATTTTATCCCTATTTCATTTTCCATAAAATTGCAATTTTTTTCTTTCTTCTCTCTCGATTAATTATCTGGCACTAGGTTAAAATATGGTTTGAATTTGTTTAACTAAAGTATAGTAATAAGTAAAAAAGCTTTAGTGGTTGGCCAGAATATAAGAAACTTTTTATGAAATTTTTATCAAAAAAAAAAGATATAAGAAACTTTTTAACACAAAAAAATAATATATATATATATATATATAAGGAACTTATGTATTCAATAATTAGAGTTCAAACTTAACGTGTACGAAAATTTTGCAAATTATAGATCTAATTAAGTTTTTGGATGGTCTACTTGGCTTGGGATTAACCATTATATATAACACATGGTTAAAGCGTAATCTATCTCTTCCAATCGGACAATGAAACTCGAAAACCAAGATTCAACTTCTTCCTAAAAAAAATAATTACTAACCAAGTAAGTTATTGGCGCTTTAGTAAATCCTACTAATATTCCCGACTAGTATTACTTGAGAAATATAAAAAAGTAACTTATTAAATATAAGTTATTTCATTAGTTATCATTGTAATTTAGAACAAACAAATTTTTCATTAAAACTATTAAATGTCTAAGTTTTCTAATTTAATTATAGAAAAATAAATGTAACTAACAAAAATCATCTTTTTAAACCCCTACTAGACTATGGTTAAATAAAATTATTGATTATATATCAATAGTTCATGAATCGTAAATACTGAATACAAAATTCTGAAACCTTTATTATCATTGAAAAATATAATTATACTAAATATTTCAATTATACTAGACACTTAAAATCATAAAATTTTCACCGCTATTTCTGTTAAGAAACAAGTTGTACTTTGAATATTTATGTGTGTTGATTATAACATAAAACAAGATCATTTATGCAAGAGATTTGAGACTATCTTCTAGTAGAATTATGACATATATAATTCTTATCTAACTAGGATTTTTATCATAATCTAACTATTAATCTTATCCTAATCTAACTAGAATCCTTAATTCTAATGCTTTCCTTCATGTTTGGAGGATGTAAATTCAATATGCCCAACTTGGATACTAAAATCTCAAACTCTGATTTACCCAATGCTTTGGTAAAAAAATCTGCAACTTGCTCATTTGTACATACATGTATCATATCAAGATGTCCAGTTTGAATCTTACGTCCCGCACACGACGAGAATTAGTTCGCACACAGCAAAGAGAATTTACAAAACACCGAAGAACTTTCTCACGATACCACACAACGAACACAACACGTCTTGCAACTTGTAGTGTCTTCAACAACTCAACAACAACGCACAAGATGAAAACTTTTTTTTAGACCACTATAAACATCGAAACTCTAGATGACAACTTGAAACTTCACGATCTGGAACACAAACTCAACGAGAAGAGATACAATCTCTAGTCAATCGGAAACGCGATCTCTTGTAACTATTGATCCTGTTTTGAGACGATGAAACAAAGTTTGAAACGAACATAGCTTCATAAACACGAACTGTGAGACACACGATCTCAACGACTTCGAGACACACAATCTCAAACCAACAAGAGACTCATGATC
Source organism: Cardamine chenopodiifolia (assembly GCA_963922655.1). Classification (NCBI taxonomy): domain Eukaryota; kingdom Viridiplantae; phylum Streptophyta; class Magnoliopsida; order Brassicales; family Brassicaceae; genus Cardamine; species Cardamine chenopodiifolia. The sequence continues at coordinate 11,390,583 of OZ000476.1, read as the reverse complement.
TCTTATGAAAATTTGAGACTCACGATCTCAATAAAAAACTTGCACTGTAATGCTTGATTAGACGACGAACTCGAAACTTTCAAGAATATTTTAAGAAACAAAAGAAAATTAGGTTTTTGAATAATATATTTCTGGTATAAAGTCAAAACACAAGTTATGCTTTGAATATTTTTGTGTGTTGATTATGAAATAAAACTATTTATACAAGAAATTTGAGACTATCTTCTAATAGAATTAGCACATGTCTAATCCATATCTAATTAGGATCTTTATCCTAATCTAAATAGAATCCTTAACTCTAACAAATTCATAAAAAGTAAAAATAAAACATGACTCGCGGAGGGCGTGATATAAAAATAGTTGTTAATTAGATCCTTAGGCAGTCAAATTTTTATTTTAAATAAAGTATGTAGTATATAGTGTTTTTTCTCTACCTAAAGGAAACCCAAAACAAAAAGGTTATTCCTGCATTACACAAGTGCTCCATACACCAACCCATACAATTTTAGCAAGGTAATTATCCGCACTAAACTTATCAATGTTGATCAGGACATGTTACTTACTAACATTTGTTCTGTCTCTGTTTTATATCTGATTGAAACTAGCTCAAAGTGTACTGCAGGTGAAAAATAACATAAAGTGCTAAAGTCCACAAAGTATAACGTTCGAACTAGATTTGTAAAAGACCTTCATTAACAGTCCATAAAAGGCTACCTACGTTTCAACTTTTAACCAAAATAAAAATAAAAATAAATAAGAGGCTATTTGGTTGGTAATGAGAAGGTCTAAATTATACGTGCGATCAGAAATCAAAGCATCTACTTTTTCTTTTAAGTTCTTCCCCGAAAAATAAATCAATAGAATTAAGTCACATGCATTTTGAATACATTTAAGAATTATACACTAGTACAAAAGTGTCTATGGAAAAAGTTTAGAAACACTTTAAATACATTTGTTTTTTTCGAAAGGCTGGCACACAAACATGAAACATGCGTAAGTAAATTTGATTATTATAATTAATTTTCTTTTAATTATATTGATTTCCGTGTCTTTTCACGTGGCGATAAATTTATTTTTCTTTTTCTTTTTCTAATAAAGATGGCGATTAAAATGGTCATTTTAGTTGCTGTGATACAAATCAATTTGATTGATATCGTTCTCTCTCTCTTTTTTTCTACTTCCTGCAGTTATCATTTTCAATACAGATGTGATGTGTCACACAACATAACCAAACAGTAAATATTGTATCTATTTTTGACTATTTTTACATAATATACTATTTTATTACTTTTTACATAATTATGTATTTCTTAGAGAAAAGTAACATATAATATAATGTTATGATTTAACAAAATATTTTCTGAAATTTAAAATCAACAAAAAGTATTTTTTTTTAATTGTGATTTTTAGATTCAAATATTTGAGTGTTTAGTTAAAAATTTTAAAGAAATTTTTTATGTAAGCATTTAAATGTTTTAGAAATTTAGGTATTGACTTAAATTTAACTATATGATTAATTTAGATTCTAGTATCAAATCGAGTCAAACAATCCATAAAACGTACTGCATATTTATCGGAATGTCCATTTTTTTAATCGAATCGGATATAAATACAAATTCTAGAAAGTATGGTGAGGTAGATGATTTCTACATAAATTCCTAATATCACATATTCGTCATGTAAATATAACAAAAAAACAAAATATATAAAAATATATGTATATATTCTTCAACAAATAACAGCGGGGATCTGTCCAAAATCGAATCTTTTTTGTCTGTCTTCTGACTGTTGGTTGTTTGTATTATAATAATAATCTATGAAGATCATTATCATAAAAAAAAAAAAAAAGAGTTTGTGGAGATTTGACAAAAAAATATTTGTGTAGATGATTTATGATTAGGCTCGCAGCTTAAGGCACGCGTTAGCAACAACTTATGAGAAGCGGTTACACAATGGACGGAGAGTGGGGTTGACGCGTCCTCAAGCCGTACAATCGTCGTCCTTTAGCATGGCAACCGGTTTAGCCGGTTCGAGTGGGGACAACGTGCACAGGTTTTGCTTTTAATTATTCTTTCGTTAGTAACATATGGATGATAAAATGGTGTTTTGTTTAAATTGAAACATCAAAACCACGTCCTTTTCCCCTAGTTATCCATTTCTTTTTAAGTAATTGGACACGATAGCAACAGAAAATATGTTATTTCAGAAAATAATAATTAATTAATTTTGTCGATTTTACCTTTTACTTAACTATATATTCTATGATGATTTATGGTAGATAATTACTTTTAAATAAACACAATAATCTTCAACAAAAGAAAATTATTTATTTTAAATGAAGGAAATTAATTTTTTAACATATGATCCACACTAACCATATTTATTCTGATTATCTTGTTCGGTCCATTTGTCCCACTTTTACCATTAGAATATGTAAGGAAAACTGATTGTAAAATACACCAAGTATCAGTTATTACACGGTCATGCATTCGAACCAAAATAATGAATTGATAGTTACGCCAATAATTAAATTTGCATTATGCCATTTACGAACAAACATAAAACATGTCGTGATGGCATATCAAAACCATTTTTTGGTATGCTAGCGTGACGAAATTTGACACCGTCCAATTATAACCGTACATGATAACCAATGTTTTGTTGATTTTGGATGATTTACGTTAATTTTGACGTTAGTTTTTGGATGTTTGAGTTGGGGTTTTGATGTTTAAATTGGTTAAATGGTATAGTTATAGTGTCGAATTCCATCTTACGAGTGGACTGGAATAATGATAAAATGATGGTTCTAACGGTGGCAATATGTAAGTTGAGATATGTCTTACAAATTCAAATGTTAACCAATATATTATTTTAGTTTAGATTTATAACTCCGCGGTAGCCGATATTTGGTATAATTGACTTTGCAATATAACGACCATTTTCCAGTTAATAATGGTAACTTTGTAAACAGTAAATAATAATGATTTCTACAGTTCCTATTCTTCGAACAAATCAACGCCTACATAAATTATCTACCTACTATAATTTATTTATATATAAACCCAAAAGTAAGTCAACAATCAAATTAATTACTAAACTTGACAAACGAAACCAAAACTAAATGCACTAATAAACAAAATAATTCAACTTAATACGCCGGTTTTCCATTCGTAATTGTTTTTTTTTTTCAAATCGCGTAATTATATTTTATTTAAAATTATAAAATAATGTTTACAAAACAGAGTATCCTCACGTCACCCTCTCTCTACATCTCTCTGTACCTTACATTACTCTATAAGTACTCCCACAACCATGAACTCCAAAAACATCATCTCATAAACTAAAAACATAGACTTTCAAGAGATTTGATTATTTCTCATTGCAAAGATTCAATCTTCTTGTTCCTTTACGCAACCATGAGTCTTCTTGCTGATCTTGTTAACCTTGACCTTTCAGACAACACTGAGAAAATCATCGCGGAATATATATGGTTCGACTTCTTCCTCTGCTTTTGCCTCTGAGTCTAAAATTTGAATCTAAAAGACAATGTTTTGTCATTACTAATGGTGTTTAGCTTTCTAATTACTTCTCTTATTGGATTTTTTTTTTCAAACAGGGTTGGTGGTTCTGGTATGGATTTGAGAAGCAAAGCTAGGGTAATTAATCTTCATTAACTTTAATTTTATTATAAACAAAAATAGTAACGTTTCCATAAAGATTAGATTTTTCAGTTTGATTAGATAATTAGATTGAGTTACCGAGTCTCTGATTTGTTGTTTCTTATAGACTCTTCCTGGACCTGTGACCGATCCATCGAAACTTCCGAAATGGAATTATGATGGTTCAAGCACTGGTCAAGCTCCTGGTCAAGACAGTGAAGTGATCTTATAGTACGTCTCTTCAAGATTTTCTTGAAAGATCCACCTCCTCTGTTCTGTTTTTTTCTTCTTCTTCTTAATAAACGTTTCTTTTGTTTGTGTTTCTTAGCCCTCAAGCGATCTTCAAAGATCCATTCCGTAGAGGCAACAACATTCTTGTACGTTAAAACTTTTGGTTTTCTTGATTCTTGAACATGTGCTGTTTTTAGCAGTTAACGATTAACCTTTTTAACCGGTTTAATTAGGTTATGTGTGATGCTTACACTCCTGCGGGCGAACCAATTCCAACGAACAAGCGACATGCTGCAGCTCAGATCTTTAGTAACCCTGCTGTTGTTGCTGAAGTGCCCTGGTTAATCCAAATTCTTCTGTCTTGTTCTATATATTTTGGTTTCTTGCGGTTTTCGATTGTTGATTTTTTCGGTTAATTAGGTACGGTATCGAACAAGAGTACACTTTGTTGCAAAAGGATGTGAAGTGGCCTGTTGGATGGCCCATTGGTGGCTTCCCTGGGCCTCAGGTATATATTCTGTTTTTCACGGGTTTTTATCGATTGTTTTCCGCTTTCCTATGATTCTCTGTTCTCGTTGTCTGAACCATCTCTTTGCAGGGACCATACTACTGCAGTATTGGAGCTGACAAATCTTTTGGTAGAGACATTGTTGATGCTCACTACAAGGCATGTTTGTATTCTGGAATCAACATCAGTGGGATCAATGGAGAAGTCATGCCGGGTCAGGTAAATCTCGAAAAACCGAAAAAAAATTCAATCTTTAGATCACTTAGGACTCAAAGTTTAAATCTTTTAACTTAACCAAATCATTTTGTTATCACAGTGGGAGTTCCAAGTCGGCCCATCCGTTGGCATCTCAGCTTCTGATGAAATTTGGATCGCTCGTTACATTTTGGAGGTATAAGTTAAAACCATTCACACAGTTTTTTGTTGATCTCTTTACGGAATATAAATTGAAACACAAGTTTTGGTGGTTTTAAAAACAGAGGATTACAGAGATTGCTGGTGTGGTTGTATCTTTTGACCCAAAACCGATTCCGGGTGATTGGAACGGAGCTGGTGCTCACACCAATTACAGGTATAAAAGGATCATGATTCTTTTAGCTTGTTTTGTAATTGATCTTTACACTGTATTTATGGCGAACGGTTTTTTGCAGTACTAAATCGATGAGGGAAAAAGGAGGATACGAGGTAATCAAGAAAGCGATCGAGAAGCTCGGACTGAGACACAAGGAGCACATTTTGGCTTACGGTGAAGGCAATGAGCGCCGTCTCACGGGGCACCATGAAACTGCTGACATGAACACTTTCCTTTGGGTAAATATATCATTAGAACATTGCTTTAATTGTCAAGAATTGATAACATTTTCTGATCTTTGTGTTTGGATATTGTTTTATAGGGTGTTGCAAACCGTGGAGCGTCGATTCGTGTAGGACGCGATACCGAGAAAGAAGGGAAAGGATACTTTGAGGATAGGAGGCCAGCTTCAAACATGGATCCTTACATTGTTACCTCCATGATTGCTGAGACTACACTTCTCTGGAAGCCTTGAAGGAAGATATTCAAAAATCTTGAATTTGGTTCTCTAATTGGGTTTCTTGGAAGTTCCAAGATTGTCTCTTTTACAGTTCATTTAAGCAATTGTACCGGTTGATATTTCCCGGGTTTGTGATTTGGGGGCTTTTTTAATCAATCTTTTGGGTTCTGTGGGTAGAGCAAATCGGTTTGCTCTGTTTGTTTGACTTTTATTGAACCGTTCGTATTTGTACTAATAACACGATTGAAAAGGCCTCTTAATGTTTCAATGCTAGAGTTTAAAGATTCCTGAAATTAAGAGTCCAATATTTATTTCGTGTGTGCAAAAGTCCAATATATATAATCAATTGGCCCAAAACAGCGAACCAGAAAATTCAAGTCCCGATAAAACACTACAAATCAAAACAGAAGAAATGATAAGAAAAAGTCAACTTCAAGTTCAAAACTTCTCACACATTCAAACTTAAGTGTAGAGAAATCGAATTTACAAAATAAAAGGGGAGAAACTATCAATGAAAAACATTTAAAGTCAAGGAAAAAAAGATTGATCTAAATTAATTTTTTATCCATAGAAATTTTTTATATATTCTAAAATGAAAGATGAGATTGAAGATAGGCATTGCTTGTTCCATTAAATAAAGATATGGGAAAGTCCAAGGCATGCATGATGCAAAGCAAGAATTTATTGTTTAAGTTGGCCAAAAGTTTTGAAAAAATCATATTTGCAAGAACCTTGTTCCGTTGGTCCTTGCTTGTTTTAACTGGTATAACTTCTTTGCTGATTTTTTTTAAATTTGTTGAAGTAGAGAAAAAAAACAAAACAAAACACTAGTTGAGTTAGAAACGTGCATCATCTCCAAATTGAACCACCTAATTTAAAAATAGTCACGGTTCGTGATGCTTCTATCGATCTCATTTTGCAACATGTTTTCATTTGCAAGCCATATAGATATATGACTATTCTAAAAGTTGAACATATATAGCAGAACGCTTTTTTTTGTTAAAGAGAAATAAAAATGAGCAGAAAAATAAAAGCTAGGACTATTAAAACAAGAAAACATAATTTAAAAATGTATGACAAAAGAAGGTATGCTTAACGTGGATTATTCTAAGAAAATGGTAACTCTCGTCAACGTCCTAACACAATAATCATCAAATCACGCAATCAATCAATTCGATTAAATGACAGAGTCTCATGCCTGTAATTACATATATATATATATATATGTATATATATATATATAGATAAAGTGACTCATATAATCCCATTCACTTTTTTTGGTCGAAAAAAATCTCATTCTCATGTAAGCATGATCATATTCACATTAAACCACAAGCTTATGTTCTTATATGCACCCATTTTCACGGTCATTAAGCACTCCAAAATCTTCGCGCGACACCTCACGATCACTGAGTCCTTTGAACATATATAAATTACCATGGTGTGCATTGCTAAACAACTTGACAATAATTACCACATACCACCAAGCAGTGCGCCGGCCCTGAGATTTTGATAGGTAGAAGCGAAAACAAAACAAAAATGATTCCTTACATATAAAAGAAAGAAAATAACTTTATAGAGTATTAGTTTTAAACAATATATAAAAAAAAGAGATCAGTGCAATGTTTTTGTATAATCAAATTTTTTTAACCATATTTTTTCAATTGACAACATCAACAGTCCATTCGATCTTTCTTATGATATGGTCGACTGTAGATACGACTTTATGAGTCTCAATTTTGAAAAGGTTTCTTTTGCAGTGGCGACTAAAACTAGAACTGTCAACATAATACGATATGCAATCCATGTACTTCGATAACAATTTTCCATTTTTTTCAAAAACTCCAATATCTCGACAACTTTCTTAATATCTTTGGGTAAAACTGTTCATAGAAGCTTTAATTTCATAAATAAATCATTACCATCAAGATTTCAATGGACATCATACTTCCGAAAAACTTCAAGGTTTGATGAACTTAAAAGTTATGAGAAAACCAATAGACTTGTCTCAAGAGAAACCCTTGGATCCACAATTTTGATGAAATAATCAATCATGAAGCTTCTTCTGCTGTTAATATAAAGTTTTCTCCATCATAGTCAAGCTCTTAATTGTGATATTGCTTTCTTTTACTGACATGTTTTGGCTTCACAGAGAATAAATGACTAATCTCCATATATATGGCAATCTTCAGTTTCAGCTTTGGCTTTAGCAAATCTTGTTTCTCTATAGGGTATGAAAAAAAGAAACAAGTCCTTGCAGTTACGGAATAGCAATATCAATATTCATATCTTCTTACTGCAAAGTCTTGCTTACTTTGTTAACATAAAAAAAGTTCATACCAAATAATCATTCTAAATAAAAACTGAAAACTTTCAATTCCATGGATGTCACTCATTGCAAGAGACTCAACATTGCTTCTAGTTTCTGGATTATATCACTGTAATCTGCCAAATAAAACAAAGCCATGTAAATCTGTGGATTTTGATATCGTATTGCTTTGACATTATTAATGTGGCTCTCATTTTTTGTCCAACAACATACAATGCAACATACATGAATCATATGATACATGTAACAATATATTATTATGATATAAAAATTTTACACCCAAAATTTTAATTTAAAAAATCAATCAAAGATTTTTTTTTTAATTATCCTAAAATTTGTTTATAAAATTTCTAGAAACACAAAAGAATTATGTCCGGGTATATCTATCTCACACCATGTATAGTTCAATAAATTTAACATTTTATTATTATGACCAAAATTTTATACATAAAAAAATAGTCTAACTCATATTCATATTTTTAATTCAAATTCTACATATATATATATATATATATATATATTTATAATACTTAACTACTACAATTGATAATTTTAAAATAAACATAAATAAATAAAAAACATTAATTCCGCACAATCCGTGGATTAGAATGTAGTATATTTGATTTTGGTAAACGTTTTTCTTTTAAAAATGCATGATAATAAAAACACAAAGGTTTTTGTTACCCATTAAATTTGGCTCAACAACTAGTAAGATTAGCCCACCATATTATTGAACCCTAATTTGAAGCAAGCCATTGCAAGGAATATAGAGATCCAGCTCATGACTAGACTCATGTTTCATAGTTGTGTCATTTATCCAACACTTGCAATCAGAGCCTCTGATTCATAGGCAATATATAGAACTATTAGACATGTATGTAGTGGTGTTTTTTGCAAGAATTGGTGGTATTGGCAATCCAGTTACAAATCCAATATTGTAATTTTGTTCTTCTTTTGTTATATTGAAGAAGGTAATCTCTTGTAGTATTGTTCTTTATGTGATCAAGGATGGATGTATACTTTTAAGTATGGGGGCACACACACCCACTAAAATCATAAAATCCAAAATTTAGTAAAAGAAATCTAAAACTATTGCTTAGATAAGATTGTTAAAGTTTTATTGTGTTCCCCTATTGTCCAACGATTGAATCTCCATATTTATTTTTCTTTGTCCATGTTTGGGATATTGGAGATGGTGTACTCTCGGCTTTTGATTAAAACTGTGATAATACAACAACCATACACCTCGTCTTTTCAATGAAGTACTCGATGCTTTAACTAAAAATATATCTCAAGTTACTATGTTTTATGACTCAAATTTGTACTTATCTATTTGGTTAACCGGAAATATTACGTCGAGTCTATGTATTATCCTTTTCTTTAACAACGTTTATGAGTAAGTTTTTTTTCTTTCAATATTATATAAACATTTACCTACGGTTGTCAAAATGGTTTAAATAGATTAATCCAATCTATTACTCATTGGGTTGAAAGTTAAATTGGTAATAAGTTGATTCACCTCATTTAGTTAAATAGTTTGAGTTAACCCATTACACATCTAATTTGATGGATTAATGGTTAAATGCATTAACCCATTTAATTAATCAATTAATTAATTAATTATTATTGTAAAATCAACTAATAAATAATAATCATAAACCAATAATACCCTAACCATCACCATCAACATCATCACAATCATCATCACCACTATCATCATCATCATCATCATCAACATCATCATTACCACCATCATCACCACCACCATCATCACCATAATACTAATTTTGGCAAAAATTACAGATTTACATTTTGATCGAAAAATATGGAATCAAGTTAGTGTCAGAAAAGTTATGAATCCATTTTTTGGCTGAAAAATTAAGGATTTAGATTTTGGTGGAAAAATACGGAATCAAACTTTATGCGGGAAATTACGAAACTGTTTTTGGGCGAGAAAATTGAGAATTTCTTATTTTGACAGAAAATTACGAATTTGTATTTTAGTAAAACAATTACATAATTAAGTATTTGGCAAAAAAACTGTGGATCTGAGGTTTTGAGGAAAATTGCAGACTTCTCATTTTTGACAAAAATATTGTGAATCATGTTTTGGACGGGAAAATTGCAGATACATATTTTGACAGAAAATTTTGGATCTTCATTTTGGCCGGAAAATGAAAAATATGCATTTTGGCGGAAATATGTGATTCATATTTTTGACCATAAAATTAAAAGATTGAAATTGGTTAAGTTGGTTTGATTGAATTTTAAGAAATCGATGGGTCAAATGGTTAGCCATCAACCCATCAAAATCCAACTCATTTAACCCATAAACTCATTTAATCATCAACATATTTGACTTATCAACTTATTTAAGATCAAAAAATTTCAAAATGGTATGAGTATGATCCAACTTAACAATGGGCAAAATTTGTTTTGAATTTCTAAAAGTAGTTTCGGACCGGACAAAATTTGTTTACGATTTCTAAAAGTAGTTTCAGAAATATATGATTCCAAATTGATGTTTAAAAAAAATCTTTAGCTTTAGGCAACAAAATATATTAGATTGGATCTGATCATATCCATGATCCATGACTTAATTTGACATCCCTACTTTTACCCGATCTTTACCCACTTTAGTAAGACTTTAGGAATGTATTAGTAGTAAGTTTTGTGTTCTAAAGTTCTTGTACCGTACAGATATCCAAATTACACATCCTATTATTTTATAGGAATGCTTTGGATGGTATGTCTAGCTTCTTGAACTACTCGTTCCTAGATAGATGACATTTCTTGACATAAATAAGGTTGAAAGAAGTTGTCCCAATAGGATTTCTGTAGGCTGGCATGTATGTTTAGACTTAAGTAAATGACCTCTAGATTTCTCACTACATTTTCTCGGTGTTATATTCTTGATTTTTGTTCAATATATGGTTAATTGACGAATCCACTCTTAGTTCGGATACTCTAATGTAAAAGATATGAAGCTATCAAACATGCTTGCGACTTGTGCTGGCGTGATTAAGGCAATGAATAGGAAACATCATTCAAGTTGGGATCAGAAAAGTTTGGGAAACAATTGCGAAACTGAATATCGAAGACTTTGGAAACCGGCCAATTAATTATTTTGAAAACAAAAAAAAATATTCAATAAGATATGGTTGTGACTTACTGACTTGTGTGGCCATGATTAAGTCAACAAATACAAAACGTATGTCAAGTTAGCATCAACAGTAAAATGTCAGGACTGGTGATATTTCTAATTAATTTAAATTGAAGACTGACGACGACTTGGTCAAAATTGTTGTCTAGGAAAACAAAAGCAGATATTAATGTCGAGACTGTATAACATATGGCCATGATTAAATTATCAAATAGAGTTCAAAACAAATAAAAAGTTAACAAATACTAAGAAACTTCTGTCAAGTTGCTTCAGAAACAATTGTGAAATTGCTATTGACCATTCTGCCAAGTTATATGGCCTAACTTTCTCCTTTGATTTTCTTCTCACATTCTCAATCGCCAAAGTGTTTGCTCTTCTTAGCTTTAGTTATATGACTACTACGTATTATGATGTGTTTCCGAGCTTTAGTGGGGAAGACATCCGCATTACTTTCCTGAGCCACTTTCTCAAAGAGTTGGAACAGAAATCGATCATTGCTTTCAAAGACAACGAGATCGAGAGAAGCCGTTCGCTAGATCCTGAGCTTAAACAAGCGATTAAAGACTCGAGGATCGCGGTGGTTATATTCTCCAAAAACTATGCTTCTTCGAGTTGGTGTCTTAATGAATTGTTGGAGATCGTAAAAGCCCAAGAAGAGTGTGGTCAAATTGTGATTCCCATTTTCTATGGTTTGGATTCTTCCCATGTGGAGAAACAAACTGGTGACTTTGGAAAGAAGTTTGAAGAGACATGCTCCAACAAAACAGAGGAATTGATAACTCAATGGAGGAAAGCTTTGACCAAGGTATCTAGTATCCTCGGATATCATTCTACAGAATGGTAAGATTTTTGTAAATTATTATATTGTGCTTATACTTCAAATAAAAAAGTTTCTTGAGAAAACGTTTAGAAAACTTTCTTTCTCAAATTGAATTCTAACTTTTATAAAACAAAAATATATATTAAAAACCTATCTTTTTCCTTGTTAGGGATAACGAAGCTACAATGATTGAAGTAATCGCCATGGATGTGTTGAATCAAAGAGCTTCATGAAGTCTCCAAAAGCATTGTAAACAAAAGAAAAAGTTTGGAAATTCAGCATTACCAAAAACAAGGAATTAGATTAATCTTTTGTCCAACTGTTAGTCTCTAATCCTTCTTTTTGTCAGCAATCCTAATTTCATGAATTACTGTATTTTTATTTGCAATTATAATAACAAATAAGCATTAAAGTCTGATCCAATTGTTTCACAATACTTCATAACATCAGATTTCATTGTTTAATTGATAAATAAAAGAATGAATTAGAAATTTTGTCAAAGTTTGTGAAAAGAGGATTGAAATCTTCTTCAACTGCTTCCAAAAGAGAAAGATGAGAAAGTCTCTAAGAAAATAAAACGTAGTCTAAAAAGTAGAAAAATAGGGGGAAATGACTAAAAACATATAACCTTTTAAAGCCCTCAAATAATAAACACATGTATTTATTTTTACATTTCTAAGTTATATGAGAAATAAAAAGATTATGAGAAAACTATGAATATCGTACTAATAATTATGGAAGTAATTAAGTAAATTTAAGAAAATAATAACTTAAATATAAAATATCACATCATTTGCCATTAGTATTAAGAAAAGAAATACAATCTCAATAAGGGTGAGAAATGTCTAAACAACTAAATTTTTAGGTATATCCTATATGCATCTTTCGAATTTTTTTCCGTCTAAGTATTATTATCACTTCAATCAAGAGTTTACAAGATTACAAAGATACTATTCATATAAATATACTTTAAACAAAAAAGGTAAATAACGATACAACATAAAAAACGAAATTGACATTGTTTCAGCTTTAGAAGTTTTATTCGCTAACAGATTAATAAATTTGTTAAGTTCATTCTTCGTATTCGAACTCAAGAGTTGGGTCAACTTGTGATACTGGTTTCCACGGTGTGGATCCTTCCCATCTGAGTAAACAAACCGATGTTGGAAAGATCTTTGAAGAGACATGCCCCAATATAACAGAGGAATTGAAAATTCAATGGATGGAGGTTTTGACCAAAGTTAAAATTCAATTAGTTATGTTTAAGTTTTTATTTATTTTTATTAAAAATTTGAAAGATATTAAAAATATTTAAATATTTTTTTTCAATAATATGTCCACAACATAGTTTTTTTTCCACTGTCGTTTGTCTATCAAATTTAAGTCAATATTATGAGATAAAATATACTAAATATGAGTTCATAATCTGGCTTTACCTCAACATATGCCCCTTAACCAAAAAATAAAATAAAATAAATATATATATAACTAATATACAGCATATCACATAATAGTTTGGCTAACTACTAGTCATGATGATGATGTGTATGGCTTTGCTTACTCTATCTAAATCAAGCGGGGCGAGTGGTGCATCTAAAGCACTCTAAATACCACATCTTTCCTTTTCTTTAAAAATTGCGAAAGAGAAGGCTAACTTTTCCACTCAGAAAAAGGCTGATACATACTACACAAGAGGTTATAGATAAAGGACGAAAATAGTATTTTTTTGGTAAGCCGGTGGATAGATGAAAAAAAGAGCGAAAAAAGAAAAAACAGAAAACATTGTTTTGGTTATGTTTCAGGGTTGATTTTTATGTATAACTATGAATACAATCGTTTTGGTAGAATATGGGTAGTGTGAAAGTCGACGGTCAGGGTTACGCCATTTTTTTAGAATGGACAAATGATCACTGATTCAATTTTGTTAGATGGATGTGAGGAGGAGTTTTTCTGTTCATTTGTATATACTTCCAATTACGTGGAGGCGAGAAAAAAGTTGTGGGGAGAGTGAAGAACCATCCAGATTTTCTTTTGCTTAGAAGTAAGTCATGGTTGATCTTTAGGGATTTTAATGAGATTTTGGATGTGGAGGAGCATTCAGAACAAATACTAATGATGGTTGCATATTATGGAATGAAAATTTTTCGAGAGGTTGTTAGATATAATTCTCTAAGTGATATGAGTATTATGGCCCTTTGCTCACTAGAGGTAATAAAAGCAAAGAAGGTCTAATCTGCAAGAAATTTGATCGGGTTCTTATGAGTGATACATGAAGTAATGTCTATCCACAGTTCTATAATGTGTTTGAAGTGAGAGGATATTGTGATCATTTTCGCTATAGAATTCAAAAAGATGTTGAAGCTCTCAAGCCTCACAGACTTTTCAAATTTACAAATGCGCTAACATGTTTCCTAGGGTTCTTGCGGTTAATGGAAGAGTTTTGGAGTAATGCGGAGGAATTGTTTAAGTCTACATCTGCAATGTTTAGATTTTCAAAAAAAGATAAAAGTGTTAAAACCAGAATTAAGGCAACTAAGCAAGGAGAAGCTGGAGATTAGTGAAAAAATAAGAGGCTTATAATGATTTATGTGAATGTCAGGTTATAACTCTTGTGAGTCAGGCACTTGATGCAATAAGTCTAGAGGGGAGAGCTTTTATAAAATGGCAGCAATTGTCGCAATTAGAGGAGGAGTTCTTAAGGAAAAAATCAAAGCTCCATTGGCTGATGTGGGTGATAAGAATAATCGGTATTTTCAAGCTGTTAAGGTTAGAGAGCCAAGGAATATAGAGATCTAGCCCATGATTAGAGACCTAAATTAGCCCACCACATTATTGAAGCCCAATTTGAACCAACCAATTGCAAGGAATATAGAGATCTAGCCTATGACTAGACTCATGTTTCATAGTTGTGTCATTTATCCAACACTTGCAATCAGAACCTCTGATTCAGAGGCAATATATACTACATGAGTATCTATCAACTTTAGATGTGTTGAGACAGCCTCAAACTTACCATTCATATCGGTGTACATACTACCCATCTTCGCATTGATCTCATCTGTAAACTTTTGTTGGGTGACAAAGAGTTGTTTCATAAGAGCCTTGAGTTCTCCTTGAGAATCATTCACAGTGTTTGATGGTTGTTGGAAGTGTTATCCTTACTGCAGATAGACTTGATGTTGAGGGTTCTTGATATTCGTGCTTCTGTAGGATATACTAGGTGACTTCTGTAGTTCTGATGGAACCCTCTGTGCTACAGAAACCCATGTCCTTTCACATATCTAACCTCTCTTAACTTATCATTATGCCCCTCAGCAATACCGTGGAAAAAAACTGCATCTGACCCGTCTTCAAAAAGATTCATACATCTCTGATTTGCCTTTAGTAATAGATTTACCTTAGCAGTAAGCTCATCGATCTTTTGAGAATCCACGCTATTGAATTTTCTTGATCGATCATACTCGGGACAACGATTGTTAGAACTTACAGTCAAGTTCTCTATCAGCTTGTATGCTACTGTAACACTCGGTCATGAAGTCTTCATTACTTGCAGCATTGAGGGCATTCTTGTAATCCTAATCAACTCCATCATAGAAGATACTAAGAAGTTGTTTCTCCAAACCATTATGAGGACACTCTCTGGGATACTCTTTCAATCTCTCCCAAGCCTCACAAAAAGACTCTCTGGAAAGTTGTTCGCAGGTAACGATCTTTAGAGCGACTGTCTTGTACTTGGTGTAGAACTGATCTAGGAAACTAGCTCTGCATTCATTCCAAACCTCAGAAAGCCAGCAGGTAATGATTTAAGCCTTCTCAAAGGCTTCTCCGCTAAAGAGAAAGAGAACAACTTAGGTAATTAGCAGGTATCCCATTAGACTTAGTAGTGCTGCAGATTTCTTCCAGATTCTCTATGTGATCCATTGGATTCTCAGCTGGCAAAACATGGAAAAAAGATGCTGCTTCACTAATGCGATTAATTGAGACTTGATCTCATAATCCTACCTTGCAATCTCTAGTGGATAGATAGCAACTCTGTTCTGTTAGAAAGTTTGGGGAGTATTAGTGTCCCCAATAGCACGTTGCTGTTAGAAAGTTATGTGCCTGTTGCACTTGTGCCTGCTATTGTAGTAAGCGCTGCAGTTGTTGTTGCCCTTTCTGGAGCTCTGCTGCTGTAGAAACCGCTGCATTAGTTGTTGCACTTTCTGGAGCTCTGTAGCTGTAGCAGCCTGAGCTTCAATAAGTGTGTTGTTGTCGCGGTTGTCGCCCATGTTGGTTAATTTTGACTTCGCTTTCTTTGCTTTTTTGTTAGTACGCTTTGTTCTTACTAGCTCTTGATTAGTGAATTGTAGGAGATTTTCAGAACCGTCACTTCTTCTCTGCATGCACCTGAAAGACAAAAACAAGCAAAATTAGAACGTCATTAGTAAATCTTAGACTAAACTTCAGTCTTAGATTCGAAAGTAACACAATTGGTCCCCGACAACGACGCCAAAAACTTGATACTCAAATTTTTAACCCAAAATAAGACTGCAAGTGTACATACAAAAGTAGTGGTATAGTTGGGATCGAATCCACAGAGACCAAAATTGCACTATGAATCTTAACAAATGAATGTCAAGGTAAGACCAAAAAAAGAGGTTATTTGTTTAAATATGAAAGTAAAAGAAGCAAGAAAAGTAATAAATGATGAAAAACTTATGGATTAAAGGCATAAGGTTTAGAGATATTCTCCAAAAAATAGATATCACGAACCAAACAACTATTTTCAGGGGATCAATAAGAACTATCTAAAACTCGAACAAAAAAATCTAACCAATTCACTGTCATGGTATCAATTAATTTGTCTAGCCATCTAAGTATCTAAACTGTCGTTTGAACTTAAAATCCTACACAATAATTAACTAGCGGGTTTGATATGTTCACGTATCGCAATATCATCATCTTTTGTTGGCTAATGACAATAACCAATGTTCTATCCAACAATCTATAACACTTTTTACGAATAAGTTAAACCATAAATAGGAGACTAAATGATCAATCTAGTCTACCTAATAAGAACAACAATAGATGAAGATTACAAAAGATAAAGCCCTATTTGTGTATGATTCAATGATTCTTCATTCTTTTGAAACCCTGAACCCTAACTAGAGAACTACTCAGCCATGGAAAATGAGAAATAACCAATGATTGATGAAGAATACATAATAATCCAATAGAAAACATCAAAAAGATGTAAAGTTTAGAGGTGTTAATAGAAAATAATGCTTGTAAAGAAATGATAACATGTCTAAACAATGACATAAAAATAGTATTTACAGGGTAAAACACGTCTAGGTCAAAGTCCTAATCAAAATAGGTAAATAAGCAAGATTTCTTTTTTTTTCTCGGACAGGATTTTAAGGCTGGATCGATCGATCTGGTTTACACGTCAAATTGGCTCTGCATCTGCTTCATCTGTTCGCCAGACCGGAATTTCTTCACGAAAACAAGCATAACTTTCGATCGCACCGTTGGATCGACTTCAAACCACTTTCAAATAAAAGCTAATTTAATGATCTATCTAGGATATGAGGATCGATCGATCTGAAAATTCATGGTCAATCCTTAGTATGAGAGATTGATTGATCCAAATAAGGATCGATCGCTCTAAGCTTGTGAACCGCCTACTTTTTGCTCTTTTGTTCCAAATCTTGTTCCACATGCATTAGACATATCCTTAGCATATTTGTACCTGAAAAGACTCTTAAAACATAAAAAACTCTATAAAACCTACTAAAATCTATGTTAAAATGCGTCAAATACGCAATATATCAAACCATTTACCTACGGTTTTCAAACTAGTTTAAATGGATTAACCCATTGGGTTAAGAGTTAAATGGTTAAGAAATTAACTCAACCTATTTAGTTAAATAGTTTGAGTCAACCCATTACCCATCGAATTTGATGGGTTAATGGTTAAATAGATTGACCTATTTAGTTAACAGCACGTTGCTGTTAGAAAATTATGTGCCTGTTGCACTTGTGCCTGTTATTGTAGCAAGCACTGCAGTTGTTGTTGCCCTTTCTGGAGCTCTGCTGCTGTAGAAAGTGCTGCATTAGTTGTTGCACTTTCTGGAGCTCTGTAGCTCTGGAGCTCTGCAGCTGTAGCATCCTGAGCTTCAATCAGTGCGTCGTTGTCGCGATTGTCGCCCATGTTGGTTAATGGTTAAATGGATTGACCCATTTAATCAATCAAATAATTAATTAATATTATTGTAAAATCAACTAATAAATAATAATCATAAACTAATAATATTATTATCACCATCATCATCATCATCACCATCGTCATCATCATCATTACCATCACCATCACCATCACAATCACCATCATCACCATCACCATCACCATCACCATCACCATCACCATCACCATCACCATCACCATCACCATCACCATCACCATCATACTAATCAAGTTTTGATGGAAAGTACGGAATCAAGTTATTGACGAAAAAATTATGGATTCGTTTTTTGGTGGAAAAAATACGGATTTACATTTTGGTGGAAAAAAATACGGAATCAAATATTTTGGGGGAAATTACACAATCACTTTTGGTGGGAAAATTGGAGGTTTCTTATTTTGATGGAAATTATGAATTTGCATTTTGGTGAAAAATTACATAATCAAGTATGTGGCGGAAAAACTGTGGATCTGTATTTTTATGAAAAATTACAGACTTCTCATTTTTTGCAAATCATGATGTTTTGGGCAGAAAAATTGCATATACATATTTTGACAGAAAATTGTGGATCTCACTTTGGCGGGAAAATGACAAATATGGATTTTGGCAGAAAACTTGGAGATTCACATTTTTTGCGAGAATATTGAGAGGTTGTAAAAATTGGTTAAGTTGGTTTGATTCAATTTTAAGAAATTAATGGGTCAAATAGTTTGCCATCAACCCATTAAAATATAACTCATTAAACCCATCGACCCATTTAGCCATCAACACATTTGACTCATCAACACATTTGACTCATCAACCTATTAAGATCAAAATTTTCAACCCATTAGAGTTCATACATTATGTTAGATTGGGTCATACTCATGGCCGCATCTGAGGTAAAACTCATTAAACCCTTGTTTTAGGCATCATACAATATAGATATAAATTAGGGGCATCAAATTTCAAGTATTTTGTGTGGTGCAGTGGATGTTACAAGATTTAGTAGTTTTGATGTATTTGGTTTGAAACCATAATTGCATTATTTTGACTTGTTTTTAACAATGGGCAAAATTTGTTTAAATTTCTAAAAATAGTTTTCGACCAGGTCTGATTTGTTTCATGAAATATGATTCTTAAATTGATGTTTTAAAAAAAAAATTGTTTGCTTTAGGCAACAAAATAGTTTGGATCAGATCTGATCATATCCATGATCTATGACCTATTTTGACATCCAAATATATCAAGTAGTAAGTTTTGTATCTCAAAATTCTAGTATCATACCATATCCAAATTACTCACCTATTATTTTATAGGAATGCTTTGGATAGTATGTATATCTTCTTAAATTACTCGTTACTAAATTTTTATTCGTAATTTTCCACCGTGAATAGATCTAAATAGATGACATGTCTTGATATAAATCAAAATTGAACGAAGCTGTACCAATAGGATTTCTGTAGGCTGGCATGTATGTTTAAACATAAGTAAATGACATGTAGATTTCTCACTACATTTTCTCGGTGTTATATTCTTGATTTTTGTTCAATATATGGTTAATTGACGAATCCACTCTTAAATATTTAGTTTGGATACTAATGTAAAAGATAAGAAGCTATCAAACATGCTTGCGACTTGTGCTGGCGTGATTAGGGCAACGAATAGGAAACATAGCTCAAGTTGGGATTAGAAAAATTTGGGAAACAATTGCGAAACTGAATATCGAAGACTTGGGAAACCGGCCCATAAATTATTTTGAAAACAAAAGAAAAATATTCAATAAGATATGGTTGTGACTTACTTACTGACTTGTGTGGCCGTGATTAAGTCAACAAATACAAAACGTAAGTCAAGTTAGCATCAACAGTAAAATGTCAGGACTGGTGATATTTCTAATTAATGTAAATTGAAGATTGACGACGACTTGGGAAACCGTTCCAGTCAAAAGTGTCTGTCGTCTAGGAAAACAAAAGCAGATATGAATGTCGAGACTGTAGAACATATGGCCATGATTAAATTATCAAATAGAGTTCAAAACAAATAAAAAGTTAGCAAATACTAAGAAACTTCTGTCAAGTTGCCTTAGAAACAAATGTGAAATTGCTATTGACCACTCTGCTAAGTTGAATCAAAGAGCTTCATGAAGTGGAGCTGAACCAAAGTCTCCAAAAGCATTGTAAACAGAAGAAAAAGTTTGGAAATTCAGCATTACCAAAAACAAGGAATTAGATTAATCCATTGTCCAATTGTTAATCTCAAATCCTTTTTTTAGTCAGCATTCCTAATCCTACTGTCATGAATTACTATATTTTTACTTGCAATTATAATAACAAATAAGCATTAAAGTCTAATCCAATTGGTTCACAATACTTCATAAACCTATAAATTCTAGAACTCATGATCAAGTCAATTCTAGAACTAAGAACACAGACGAAGGAACCCAGGATAATTAGTCAAAATTAACATCTAATTCATGAATCCATCAATCCCCTTTAGAACATTGAAACCCAATTAAGAAAACTAGCAAGTATCACATATATTTAAGAAAGGTATGAAAGTATACACGTAACCTTTTTAAAGCCCTCAAATAATAACAAAATGTAATTATTTTTCCTTTTTAAGTTATATGAGAAATAAAATGATTATGAGAAAACTATGAATATCGTACTAATAATATTATGGAAGCAATTAAG
This sequence comes from Cardamine chenopodiifolia, assembly GCA_963922655.1. Classification (NCBI taxonomy): domain Eukaryota; kingdom Viridiplantae; phylum Streptophyta; class Magnoliopsida; order Brassicales; family Brassicaceae; genus Cardamine; species Cardamine chenopodiifolia. The sequence continues at coordinate 11,369,943 of OZ000476.1, read as the reverse complement.
TAAATTTAAGAAAAGAATAACTTAAATATAAAATATTACATCATTTGCCATTAGTATTAAGAAAAGAAATACAATCTCAATAAGGGTGAGAAATGTCTAACAACTAAAAATTACTATTCTGGTTACCAAATAAAATCTATAAATCTATCATACAATTAGTGTTTTATTCCTAGAACCGAAAAAAAAACTTGTGTTGCGTTGATTAAGTCAACGGATAGGAAACTCCAGTCGACTTTCATGAGAAAAATCCGAGAAACAATCTGCCAAAAAATTATTTGATATATAAATGACAAAAGGCCTCACATCTCCTCTGATTATCTTCTCACAATCATAATCACGAAAGTTTTTTGTTCTTCTCAAATTTAGTTCCATCCTCTCTCACAATGACTATTACTATGACTAGGTTTTTTGGAACGTGGGAATATGATGTTTTCCTGAGCTTTAGTGGAGAAGACGTCCGTGTAACTTTCATGAGTCACTTTTTCAAAGAGCTTGGCCGAAAATCGATCACTACTTTCAAAGACGATAACGACCAGAGAAGCGACTCAATCGGCCAAGAGCAAGTACAGGCGATTAAAAGTTCGAGAATTGCGGTGGTCGTGTTCTCCAAGAACTATGCATCTTCAAGGTGGTGCCTTAGCGAGTTGCTGGAGATCGTGAAATGTGAGAAAGAGTTGGGCCAACTTGTGATACCGATTTTCTACGGTTTGGTTCCTTCCGATCTGAGAAAACAAACCGGTGATGTTGGAAAGATCTTTGAAGAGACATGCCCCAATATAACAGAGGAATTGAAAATTCAATGGAGGGAGGCTTTGACCAAAGTCGCTAATACCCTTGGATATGATTCTGTGAAATGGTATGATTCTATGAATTAGACTTATATTTATCTTGAATAAGTATTGATTTATGTTTTTGAAATGATCTTTCTACTTGCCAGGGATAACGAAGCAAAAATGATTGAAGAAATCACCAAAGAAGTTTTGGCTAAAAAGTATTCAACTTTCAATGAGTCGGATATATTTGATCCCAACTTAGTTGGCATTGAAGATCATATTGCAAAGATATTGGTCTTGTTGCAATTGGAATCAGAGGTGGTGAGGATGGTTGCTATATGGGGTTCATCGGGAATTGGTAAGACAACTATTGCACAAGTTCTGTGTTGCCAACTTTCTAGACACTTCAAACTTAGCGCTTTCATATCTAGAGGTTGCATATCTAACATTAAAGACATTTATCATGGAGCCAATGCGAATGAGTACAAGATGAAGTTGCTGCATTTACAAGGAAATTTCCTATCTATAATTTTGCAGAAAAAAGACATAAGGGTAGATCATTTAGGTGCAGTGAAAGAGATACTACAGCACCAGAAATCTTTTATCGTTATTGATGATTTAAATGATCAAGATGTCTTAGATGCCTTGGCGGGTAGCTCTCAATGGTTTGGAAGTGGGAGTAGAATCATTGTGGTTTCAAATGATAAGCAACATTTAAGGGATCAAAGGATTAGTTGTATATATGAGGTTGGTCTCCCATCTGAAGATGCTGCTTTGAAGATGTTTTGTCAATCTGCTTTCAAACGAAGCTCTCCACCCGAAGGTTTCGAGAAGCTTGCTGTTGAAGTTGTAAGACATGCAGGTCGTCTGCCCTTGGGTCTTCGTGTATTAGGTTCGTCTCTGCGGGGGAGGAGCAAGGAAGATTGGATGTTAGTGATGCCACGTATTCAGAATAATCTAGATGGTCAAATTGAGAAGGCACTGAGAATAAGCTATGATGAAATAGGAAACGAAAAAGATAAAGCGATATTTAGACACATCGCATGTCACTTCAATTTGAAGAAAGTTAATGACATCATGCTGCTGCTCGCAGATAGTGGCTTGGATTTTGAAAAGGGGCTTAGAAACCTAGTTGCTAAGTCACTCGTAAATGTAAATGTACGATTCAATAATGTGGACATGCACCCTTTGTTACAACTACTGGGTAAGGAAATCATCTTTGAACAGAGCAGCGATAATCCTGGAAAACGGGAATTCCTCATGGATGCGGACGATATATGCCAAGTATTTGAAGATAACACTGTAAGTATTTTCGTATCCTTTTCATAGATCTCACACTATAAGATTAACAGCATGTCATTCAATAAATTATATGCTTTAGGTGGATGTTAAGCTAACGGTGGTCTCTTTGTTATTGATATTATAATTTTCAGGGCACTAAGAAGGTTTTAGGTATATCACTGGATTTAGATGAGTTGCGTTTTGATATTTATATACATAAGAATGCCTTCAAAAAGATGCCCAATCTCCGTTTCTTAACAATTTTCTCAAAGAGATATTCGCACGATAAAAAGGATAGATTGCACTTACCTGATAGCTTTGACTATTTGCCCCCTAGACTCAAATTATTATGTTGGGATGGATATCCAATGAAAACTATGCCTTCTACGTTTCGTCCTGAGAACCTCGTCATGCTGGAAATGAAGAATAGCAAGCTTGAAAAGTTGTGGGATGGAAATAGGGTTAGTTTTGAGAATAATTCTTATATTATTAGTTGCGATATTAGATTGCTTATTTTACCCTTTTTGTTGAGTACAGGAACTTAGATACCTCAAGACGATGAATTTGTGTGGATCTGAAAACCTAAAAGATATCCCAAATCTTTCGATGGCCCCCAATCTAGAGAAACTTTATCTTGACTATTGCTTGAGTTGGGTGAAGCCTCCTTCTTCTATTCGAAAGACACTGCCTTCCTCTTTGAACGTGGTGATTCTCTCGGATATGCCAAACATGGTGGAGCTTCCTTTCTCTGTTCAGTGTCTCAGTAAACTAAAGGATTTGATGATTAGACGATGCACAAACCTGGAGACTCTTCCAACTGGAATCAATCTTGAATCTCTGGAAAACCTCAATGTCAATGGATGTCCACGGTTGACAACTTTTCCTGATATATCAAGAAACATCTCATCTCTCTATCTTGAAGAAACAGCAATAAGAGAAGTTCCTTTGTGGATTGAGAATTTCTCTAAGCTCAAACACCTACAAATGGAAAGTTGCAGTAAGTTAGAATATGTATCCCTAAACATTTCTAAACTGAAACATCTCGAGTTGGTCTACTTTTCAAATTGTGGTGCATTGACTGGTGCTGATTGGAACGGCTATCTAAGTGGTCTGGCATTGGAAGGAAAGAATATTGACACGAAGCTACAAATCTCCAAGGAGACCTCCTCTTCTCTTCCAAAGAATAAAGTTGATTTCAGATTCATCAACTGTTTCAGCTTGGATCAAGAAGATCTTCTTCAACAACTCTCCTTCAATAACTTCATCTTGTCTAGTGAAGAAATGCCTTCATACTTCACTTACCAAACTGCTGGAAGCTCTTTAACTAATGTCCCTCTACTTTTTCAAGCCCCTCTCTCTCCACCATTCTTCAGGTTTAGGGCATGTGCTCTGGTTGTTTTCAAAGCTAAACCCGCCGATGGTGCCATTGGAGTGCGTATGAAGGTAACTTGTCAGTTCAAAAGCAGACGCGGGAACCATCTTGTTCCCCCTGATATACAAAAATACTTCTCAGTAAATCAGATGGGCAGGCATCTTCTTGTATTAGACTGCCATTACCCTCTAAGCAAAAGATATGCTCCTCTAGCTGAAGTGAAATACGAACACGCGGATATACAGTTTCATATGAGTAGTGGCAACTCTAAGTTCGAATTAAAAAAATGGGGTATAAGAGTACACTCTACGGACTGTTCGTCACATGAGAACCGACTTGGTAATCCAAACACTCTACCACAGATTTGTAAAGCCAATGAAGACGGTGAAGATTGTGGAGACAGCCAGAGAGATAAGAGAAGGCGCATGAAGTGAATATGGGTAAGCATTAAGCATATAACACTTTCAGAATCTTTTATATTATAGATCACTTGAATTTTTTTTTTTTGCGCAGACTACATGAAGGAACTTTGAGTCTTTTGATTGTGAATCTTTGCGAAACAACTTTTATGGCGATGAAACAACTCGTTTTGCTGGTGGAGGACAAGCAGAGGTTCTTTATTGTCGCCTTTGGCTGGACAAGCTTTCTTAGGTAACTTAAAAATCTCTCATGAACCTTCTAAAGTAAGAACCTATTGAGTAGATTCTGCCCTGACCAAAGAGTTAGTTCAATTGGTGATTTCATGCGTTGCCCTTCAGTTTCTTATTTGATCAAAAAAGTTACTCTATGGTCTGTAAAAATTGTTATCTGGATGAACTAAGCATTTATCATGTGTCCGTTGCTTCTATATATTGTACCAATTTCTGTTTTTCCTTCTTTTTGTTCTCATTTGTTTAAGGCATTTGCTGGTCTGTTCCCACGAAAGACTTGAAAATGTTAAAGGAAAAGTAGATGTTAAAGTGTATACGCAAAAGAAAACATTTTTTCTTCAAAATAGTTTCCATCTTCTATATATTTTTCCGCGTATCTATTTTCTTAGAAAGCTACATTAATACATATGTTGCTATTATACAAACGCAAAGCTTCCGTTCGATGTGCTGAGAATTGACAATATGATAACTAAGAATTGGTCATGAACTGAAAAAAATATAAAACTGTTTGGCGCTATTTATCTATACAAACACTATGTCTGCCATAATTTGTTTTTGATGAAAAAATGTAATGCACAGGATAAACTACACTTTAAGTTTGCCAAAAAATCATTAGTGTTTGCAACCACAGATAAATAAAAATATAACCCATCTTGGTCTAGGCCTGTTTATTTCGAAATGGGTAACTTGTTCCATCCTGATCGCATCTCAAAATTTTCAAGTTCTTGAAAACCGAAAATTACAAAAAAAAATTTGGATTCAAACATTTGACTGTAAAGGAAATTAGGAAAGTGGTTCGAAATAGGTAAGGGATACCCTAATTATCCATTGGGAGATTTTTTTAGCAACACCCATTAGTTTTACAATAACATAAAAACAACATTTGAATGTGTATATATCCCAAATTTTATCAAAAAAAAAAATGTACATATTATTATTGTGTAACTTGAAAAAAAGAAATTAGACGTGATGCTTAAAACGAAATTAATATATTATGTTGTGGTTTTGGATCTGAAATAACGAAATTAATATATTATGTTGTGGTTTGAGTTCGAAATAACGAAATTAATATATTATGTTGTGGTTTTAGGCATTTCGAACCTGCTGTATTATAAAAAATAGCATGTTACAAAAAGTCAAAATCTTTTGGGAACGATTATTTGTTTATACTGGTCTAATTGGTTGGAAGGTAGTTAAGCCCACAAATACCCACCTCTCCCTCTCTATCTCTCTCTTTTTTTTTCCCACACACGACGACGTTAACCAAAAAGAGAACTACCAAACCGAAATTCCAAAATCACAAAGAAACAAAAAAAATAATCGAGTTCTCTCTTTTCGTCTTTGTCAAAATTGAGATTGTTTCCAGAAATTTATCAAATAAAAAAATGAGAGATAGTTTTAGCACATCAATAAAGAACAATGTTCATGACTAAAAAAAATCTTAGTAATACCCAAATATCTGGAATCACCTGAACCATTACATCCTAAACTTGATACCCGAACGATCTGTCTTTTTATTTTGTGGAGATCATTAGAAGTGTTTAATTTCCAGAACTATCCGTTTTCAACTAATCATTAATTTTCCGTTTTATTACCCTTTATGGATAGGCTTAACAGAGAAGTGTTTTTAGATAAGTAAGTAATTATCTATTTATGGGATCTTCTTATTGGAGTTCGAGTATAGTAGTTCGCGTTTTCTTACATGATAGGAATTTGTCTATGAATCGGACCTTATCGATTCAAATAATATTTAAAGCAAAAAAAAAAAGGGACATACTTAACTTGGTCGGTCCAAAGTTGAAATAATGTTACTCGAAAAATAAGTTTGAAATAATGTAAAGACATTTCTTTTCTAGCATTATGCGCTTTCTACTTCAATTTGGTTAATTGCGTCAATCGAGTCAAACCACATTACTTTCCGTTATTAGAATCATCATATTAAACTACTGTAAATTATTTGTAGGGCTATCTAGAATCGTGAATCCTTTTCTTTAGAATCGTGGTTTTTGTAAGTTTCTTCTTCTTCTTTAGGTTAGTTAAGCTTTCTTGTACAAATACATAATTTAATATACTTTATCAAAAAACATAAAGAAAAAGTCTTGTGATATACTATGTAGGATAAGGATTGTCTTCACCAAATATATTTTGTTTGTTAAAAGTTCTGTTTTGGGGTTTTAATTTGTGGGCTGCAGTTTTTTATTAAGATAATTGTGTAGGCGACAATTTGTCTTCACCAAAATCACACAATAAATTTAAAATTTTGCATAACATTATCTTACTAAGACAATTCCACGATTCAACTGATAGATCGATGAACAATTATGCGATACAATATACATGAATTAGAGCATTACTAATAATTATTGTACGAAATAATTGAAATATGATTGAGAATACATATATTTTTTGCGGATGATATTTGAAAATCGTTATAAAAAACTTACCTTTCTTATAAAGTTTTGCTATATCAAGTTGGTATCAAAACTAGAAGCTCGATTTCTTAATCAGTCTGATATGGATGTTATGCTAATATATGATATATATAAAAAAATGCATTACATAGTAAAAATAACTTATTGTTTTGAACTGTTTCTAAGGAAGTGAAAACTCATCTTTTTATGAGGACACTAAAAGCTTACCAAGAAGATCCATAACATATATCGGTTGACGACAAGAGACTGTGTAAGAAGCTTCTTAATGGGTTCATGAAACATTTTGGGTTTTCAAGAAATGCAGAGCTTCAATAATGCTCTTTTAGCTAAACTATCATGGAGAGTACTTACCAAACCAGAATGTTTGTTGGCCAAAGTCTTCAAAGGGAAGTACTGCAAGCACAAGCTATTCCTGGAAGTTCAAGCTCCAACCACCTCATTCAATAGATGGAGAGGAATCCTCACAGGCATAGACCTACTAAACACAAATCTCAGCAACGTTATAGGTAATGGGAAGAAAACCCTAATCTTTGAGGATCTCACTATCCCACCCAATCAAACCATACAACCCAATCCTAGAGGAGCAGCAAGATCTAAAGGTGTCTGATATACTCTGTTAAGACACGATTGAATAGAATATGCCAAAGATTAATGAACTTCTACCTGAGCTGGCCACATATATATTATGCATCTGCCCAAGTGCATCGAGAATTTAAGATTCATACACTTGGCTCCCCCAAAAAGATGGAATTTTTACAGCAAAATCAGGATACCATACGGCAGCATCTCTGTTTCTCTCAGAAACAGAAGAACAATTTACTTTAAATACTTTCAATTGGAACAATAAAGTCTAGAATGGTTTTTTCTCTCCAAAGTTGAAAGTTTTTATCTGGAAAGCCATCCAAGGCGCATTACCAGTAGGAGAAAACTTGAACAAGCACGAAATATTGACAAATGCTAATTGTGATCGATGCGGGGAAGTGGAATCTATAACCCACTTGTTCTTCCAATGCCGGTTTGCAATCAATGTCTAACATTTAGCACCTTTCCCCTCAGCGATCAACACAACACGTTTCTCTGATTTTGAATCAATTTTGATTGCATCTCTGAGTTGGATCTGTCTTCCCCCTACATGAATAACTTTGGGACCCTTATTCCCTTGGATATGCTGGGCAATTTGGATGACAAGAAATTGAATTATATTCGAAGGCAGATCCCACTCAGCGGAAGAGACTAACCTGAGAGCTATAACGGATGCAAGGGAATGACAATTGGCTCAAGCCACGATTCCAATCGGACATAATGGGCCACTCGGGAAAACCTTTGTACCACCACCAGGAGACTTGATTGTGTGCAAAACAGACGTGGCCTGACGAGTTGGAAACAAAAATCAGCAGGCTTAGGAGTATCCTCACAAGCAGATGAGTCTTCACCTTTGACGGCTGAAGCAATGGTAGTGTTGACAACACTGACCCACGCTCAGAACCTCGGATGGAGAAGGATCTGGTTAAAAAATGGTTTTTCAGCAGCTTGTAACCAATATCAAAGCAGGATCCCAGTGGAAGTAACTCTACAGAATTTGATCCTCATCTTCCACCTCTTTTTCATTTTATTTACACCTAGAAATTCTAATGGGCTTGCAGATGCCTTAGCAAAGAATGACTTCTTAAACTTTGCCCCCTTTAATGGGATATAAGCCTTGGGTTTCGATTTTAATGAAATGAAGTTGTGGACAAAAATAAAATAAAAGGGTAGTATCATCTAAAGTCAGAGTAGGTTAGGATAATTTGATCCATCACAACATCCATATATGCATTCATATACAAGAAACATAATTTTATTTTTATTAATACAATAAACATAATTCATCTGGAAACATTTACCACATTTTGATTCCTTGTGATTTATCAAGCTGATATCGCGATTATCTTTCATCTTTCACCTCTTTGTCATTTCATTTACTCCTAGAAATTATAACGGACTTGCAGATGTCTTGGCAAAAAGTATCTTTTTAAACTTTGCCCCTTTAATGGGCTAGAGGTCTTGGGCTTTGATTTTAATGAAATGAAGTTGTTGATAAAAAGATAGGCTCATCTAAGTTCAGAGTAGGATATGATAATTTGACTCATCACAACGTCACTATATGCATTCATATACAACAAACATAAATTTATTTTTTGTTAATACAACAAACATAATTCATTTGAAAATATTTACCACATTTTAATTACTTGTGATTCATCAAGAACTATTCTAGAATTCTCAAGATGACTCAATGATTCTCGTAGCCACTAAAGCTATGCGATTTCTCAATCTTTTATGTTATATTTGTGATAACAATAGCAGAATAATTACTTGTTAACTAATAGTAGTACAATACAGTTCTATGATGCAATCTCGTCTCTTCATGCCTCACATTGGTATAGAAAATGACCACTGAATGATAGAAACAAAACCTTTGTCATGATTATCTGGTCCAAACAATTCTCATGTTTCTCACATTCAATGTTGAATCTGATAACATTTATTCATATCATTATATTAACCACACACTAGGATATTCCTTCACACGAAACAAATAAACTAATATGAGATTCATATTATAACATCGTACGCGGGAAAAACAAACATAATTTAAATTTCATTTCATGATTCTTTTTCATCATTGCAACATTCTTGGTTCTCACATACAATCTTATACATTGCAGTCAAACAGTAACATACCACATATAATATACCACATCCCATAGATCATTAAGGTATTCATCAATTTACCCTTGTTTCACTTTTAATTAGTTTTCCTTTTTTGATGAAATATTAAATTTTATTTGAAATGAAACTGAATATTTACATAATAGGGAAAGAAACAAAAAATATAACAAGATAGAGTTGATATAAGAGCACAAAAATACTACCCAATCTTTTTTAGCTTTGAAAATACAGCCACTGCTTCGTTAGTTTCACGAACTTTGAATCTAGTGGAAGTCGTAGAGAAGAATTCTGAGATTTTATCGATTCGTCAATGGCATGAGAGAGCTGATGGGTCGTATGATGAGGGTGAAGATACTTATGACCATTCTTCTCTATCCATTTGTGGTAGAGAGTAGTCTGAAAAATGAACCGAAACAAAACAAGATCCAAAATGTTGTGTCTTTCTGAGGTTAAGCATAAGATGATGCTTAATAATTTTTTAATCCATTATACATTTATACCAGAATTTACATATCCAATTTCATTCACTAGGATAATCTATACCCTTCTATGTCATTCATATCACATTTTCACCCCCTTTATAACTAATCATTGATCCTAGTATTTTAAATTAGCTGAAACTAATTATGGTAATTAGTTGTGTGGAGTGCATATCTCTTGAACAGAAACTTGGTGTTTATATTGATAATATATAAAAAGATTTAAAAAAAATTACTGATTTGAAAAGTTTTAGAAATTTAGTCTGTCTAATGGTGGAAGCAAAGAAACATCTTTCACATTATTTGATTTACATGTTTTGGAGTTAGCTTTGGGTATGCATGTTACTACCTTAATTATCAAAAATATATTTTTATTTGCAGTTATCTAGTTTATTTTATCCAAATAAAATTAAAACCTATTTGAAGATGTAACAAATGTAAAAATGATTTTAAAAACATAAAATATGAGGGATGATATAGGATATTTGTAAACTAAATATATTAAATATTTGTTTCTCATGGTAAATTTTTGAAAAAATCTCATTAAGAACCTTCAAGGTGGGAAACAGTTCTACTTTAAACCTTCAAGATTTTTTACTTCCACTTTAAACTTTCAAGGTGGAAATTTTGCTAGTTTATACATTCAAAGTGACATTCCAGTTCACACTAACATTTCATATGATGGAACAACTAACTCTGTTGACGGAACAATTAACTTCAATGAATTTTTTGACCACATGTTACTTTCAAATGTATTCTAAGTATTTGGAGAAGTGAGTTATGAGTATTTGGAAAAATTAATTATGGTTAATTATAGGAATTGATGCTTCTCAAATTGAATGGAATTAATTGTTCTATCAATAATTAATTGTCTGTGCAAACTAGAATTTCATTTTAAAGGTTTAAAATAGCAAAAGTTTCACATTTAAGATTTAAAGTAGAATTCAAAAACCTTAAAGATTTAAAGTGGAAGTGATTTCCAACTTAAAAATTATTTATAGAATTTGTCCGTAAATTTTCTAGCTCCACAAAAATATAAATTAAAAGAAATGTTATTATAAACTTTTAAAAAGTATTCTAGGTTTGTTGTAGTCTCGCTAGTGGTTGAAGATTCCTTCCTACTCAATATGTTTATCCTATTTTTTCAACCTTTCCCCATCTTATAACGAGTAGTCGAGTACATACACTATGATCCATAAATATAGTAAAATAAAAGTAGGATAAATAAAAGTAAAATAGGGAGGAAAAAATTTAATCTGAGCAGAATTTATTTTTACTTACTGTTTTACTTTATATATTACATCCAGTCACACCTTACATTGTCTATCTGCCATAAATATCTTAAACAATAACATAAATATCTTAATGTTTGTAAGCACGTAAACATGACAATATAAACCCGACTATCTAGGTCGGTCAAAAGTTCAAATGATGTTATTAACTAATAGAATTAGTAAAATAGGAAGTTTAAAGTAATGAAAGGATATACATTTTTAGCACTATGCAATTTTCACTTTAATTTACAGTCGTTTATTACGTCAATTGAGTCAAACAACATTACTTTATATTATTATAATCATACCAAATTAAATTATTTGTATTATTTTTATTGATTTTTTAAAAAAATTTAAAAGGTTTAATTACTGGAAAGTATTATCTTTATTCTTTTTATTATTTTAATTTATTAATAAAAACATATGATCCCAAAATCAAAACATTGCCTCAATAAAGAAAGATATATAGCAGTTTCAAACATCCAAAAAAACCATAAAAGAAAAAGCTACCCAGAACTGAAAAGTTAGAGTCAAAGATGAGTTGCAACCAAGTTAGAGATATCATTGCGACATAAGATTGTCGTCCATCTTTTAAAGTAAAATCTTTTGCTACAAGAAATGCTCATTTATTCAAATTTAGAGGTTCATACGTTATTTTTTACTCATCAATATCCTGATAAGTAGCACAAATTTTAGCCATTGGAGACTTGATAGTCGATCTTTTCACGGATTAAAGACAACTCCAACAAGATTTCCTACACCTAAAGTAACCATGGTTCAAGATATCTTCATATTCCACAAACTTTCCACAACCTATAAAAAAACTTGTAAATTGAGTATAAAGGATGAAATCTATAGAAGAAAAAGTCTTACCACTATGTGTTAACACTACCCCTTCAAAATTTCCCACAATCCATGAAGCTTCACATGACCTCTTTGTTTTGGACCAAAAATATTCATATTGCATTTAAACTAATCTTTATGTGGATGAAAACAATGTAAGATATAGGAAAAATAGGTAAACTGTCTTTATTAAACCTATAAACTACTTTGACTTTTGATATAAAAAACAAACTTACTATGTGTGGTGTTGTATGATCATAATCATCTTGGTGAATGTTTTCGGTGCACTTACACACATCTTCCTTAACAAGGTCATCCTCCACCATAAATTTTGTTACCAGTTTAAATATCCTCATCTTCCTATTAGCAATAGCAACATTTTTGTTATTGTTTATCAAATGTTGAGCTGCAAGATTTGAATGTTGGTTCCTACTTCCTATGCTCGTTTTTATACTGAGTGATGTTTTAATGTTTTCTGTGAGCACAACAGCCCAACATACATCTAAAATAACAAAACAAATTAGGTTTTACTTATGATTATCAAAGTCCATTTAGGATTGAAAACATATATAAATACTGTTTTGTCTTTGATGAAATAGTTTTCTTCACGACGCCTTTGTTTTTCCGGTCTTTCTCACAATTTTAGAATGTATATTGCACATCCTATACAAACAAATTGTAGAAGTATTAAATTCAAGCCTCATGCATATGAGTCAATTCAATCTTTAGAGGTTATCTAACAATAGTCCCCTCCCTAACTAATAATGTCTATGTTATTTGATTGCCTCCTCATAATAATCCTATTATTGATCTCACTTCTCTTTTCCTTGTCGGCTCCACTGACAGAATGAAACGATTCACTTCCCCTTTGGGCTTTTTTTATCTCATTAACTAATCATCGTTGGGCTTCCTTATGATTTTATTTTTGTTTGTGTTAGGTTAGTTAGCCAAACTAGTCGTAGCTTTGTATCATTTTTATCCTCAAACTTTAAATAGAAAATATTTTATAAAAAAGGAATTGGTCTTGAAAAAAAAACTGTTTTATTTTTTATGTCTATACAAACATATTATGGCTGCCATAACTTTTTTGAAGGTTTTTCTCTGCAAAAAAAAAACCTTCTAAGTTACCATCCAACTCAAAAATGCAGATCAATCTCGTAATAAAAAAATTCACCCGAAATATAGTCTTCAATTGTATATAAAATTTGCAATCATATAAGTATGTATCTTAGTTATCAAAATTACATCATTTTTAAAACCAAAAACAAACAAAAAAATTGTTTTTGGCAAACTCAAAACATCTTTAACAATTCAAAAGACATGCTACCAACTATGTTGTAGCAACTTTTTTTTGAATTACAAACTGATATATATAGTCTTCTTCTCTTCCTTTTCATCGAAAACTGAGAACAATATCTGACTTTTAAAATGGGAAAAATATCGTATGAGACATAAACTTTTAAAAAGTGAACGTTTTAGTCACGAATTTTCAAAATGCTATTTAAATGTTAAAGTTTTTGTTGATATTCAAATTAAATAGCGAAGTTTTGTTGACTTGGCCAAAAAAGACATGTTTTTAACGGTAAGAACTTTAATTTGTTAATTTATATTTGTTATTTTGGTTTAAGAATTTTAACTAAATATTATTTTTATTTAATTATAATTATGATTATAATTTTATTTAATATAATTATTTATTTTATTTAAAATATATATTAATATCCGTTGGAAACAAATCCGTCGAAAATCTGTCAAAAACGAAACCGTCATAAACTCGGTATCGGTTATCCGACGGAAACAACTATCGGAAATTCGTCGGTAGTCCATCAGATTATAAACCGTCAAAAGACTATCCGACGGGTATGTTCCAACGGATTTCCGATGGATTCCAGATATCGGATTTCCGACGGAATATTTTGTTGAAAATTGGATATCCAGAATCCGTCGGAAATACCAACGGATTTCTGACTATTGTTTCATTTTCGACTATTATTTTATTTCCGACTATTTAGAATAGACGGATATGGCCATCAGTTTGCGTTGTTTTCTTGTAGTGGTAGTATCTATATTTTTAAAAAAATTATCGACTCAGAGTTTGACTCTTGAAGAATATTAGAAGTTTCTATAATTTTTCGATACGTATCTCGAACCATACGCTCTAAATTATTTGTCTAATAGTAGTATTATTTTCATCCATAAATCTATCATTATTTTTATGTTCTACCTTTCCTCATGTATGACTAGTACCCAATATATCTATAAAATATTTTTCATGTGATAACCATAAATAATATTCAGGCGTAAATTCCCTATGATATAAATGCTTCCAAACTAAATAATATTCAGGCATAAACCCCTTATGACAAGTTGACATACCTTGTGCTAGTGCAATTTCTTGATTAGTTATGAACTCCATGAGTTGATAAATTCCGACCTTATACTCTTCTTGAATCTCTCTGGTATCTTCACCAATTCGTTTATACATTTACTTTTTTATACGATAAATAGAGTGAGATGCCATTAAAATATGAGAGTTTTTTTTTGTTTTTTTCGTATGTGTTTGCAAATGAAATAGAAATAGGTAATATAAAAGTGGCTTGGTCAGAATTTAGTCGGAATTTAATCAACGGTTATATTTCAAATGTCTATAAATTTTCGACCAATTTCTAACTAATAGTGGTCGGAAATATTACAATAGTCACCTAAAAATTTTCCAACTAAGTTCCAACCACTATTGGTTGGAATTATGGACACGTGTTATAAGCCAATAGTAACATTTTTTCGGAAAAGTTCAAACGACATTCCAACTAAATTTTCCAACCAAATTTCAACTAATGATATATGGTCGGAAATTTTCAACCATTTTCCGATAAACTCTCTTTTTATCAGAATTTGGTCAGAAAAATCGTCCGAACTTTTTCGACCATGGTGGTTGATCGGAATTGTAGATTGGATAATTGATATGTTTTTTTGTAGTGTCCCTGTTTAATTTCTGGGGATATTTCTTAATTTCTTTTCAAATGTTGGTCATCTATTTAAATGACCCTTCTTTTTCCTAGCACCACCCACTAGTTTTCTTTCTCCAAAATCGCAAAGATCGGATCAAAACAAATGCGCGAGTTCTCTCTTTTCATCTCTGTCAAAATTGAGACTGTACTATCCCATCTTAATAAAGAACAATCTTTATGATTAAAATATTTTTTAATAACACTTAAATATCCTTAATTACCCGAACCAGTACATGATCCTTATTCGATTTAGGAAGAATTTGGGAATGCATGAGAAAGTAAATTTCGTGTCTCAAACTTCTCATACCAAACTGGATACCCAAACGATGCGTCTTGTTATTGTGGAAATCATTAAAATAGTATTTGATTTCCCGAACTATCCGTTTTCAACTCATCCGTAATTTTCCGTTTTACAACCGGTAGGGACATGCTTACCTTGGTCCGCCCAAAGCTGAAACAATTTTTGTCGCAAAAAAGAAGTTTGAAATAATGCAAGGACATTCTTTTTAGCATTATGCACTTCCCACTTCAAATTACAGTGAAGCAATAGCCATTATGGTTCATTGTGTCAATCGAGTCAAACCATATTACTTTCCGTTATTAATTAGAATAATCATATTAAACTACTGTAACTTATTTGTAGGCTTATCCAGAATCATGACTCCTTTTCTTCAGAATCGTTAAACTTCTAAGTTTCTTCTTCTCTAATTTAGTTAGGTTTTTCTTTTTTGTAAAAACACATAATTTAATATACTTTATCAAGAACATAACATAAAACAGTTTTTTTAAAATAATAGAATAGACTTATCGAACAAACGCACACAATATAAGAAACCCTCGATTTCTTATTAAGAATACTTTAAACAATATATTACAAGATTAGTCTAACCAGTTGACACAAGATAACGGATGATTCCTATCTAGCTAAAACTCACAGCCACTAGTCACTCAATGAATATTGTTTGTTCACTCGAGACTCTCACCAAGAACTCTAAAGCTATTTTCCCCTTTAGTTTCTTATGAACCCTCTCTATCTGTCGACGGCTGCGAACACGTCACACAACCCTCTCTTTATATAGTGTCTTCAATTTATGATATTGAAGATCCACACTTCCTTATTTTGATATCTTCAAATCTTCTCTTACCTTGACTTGAAAATGGTAACTTCTCGGCTTCTGTTCTTCTGTGACCTTAGTACTAACATCCTTGTGATATGTAAGATAAGGATTATCTTCACCTGCATGCCTCCATTACATAATAAATTGAAATTTTGCACAAGGACTTTAGAAAGATAGTCTTACAAAAAAATTCACGATTCAACTAATAGATTAACAATTATGCGACACAGTATACGTGAATTAGAGCATTACTAATCAATCGTACGAAATACTTGAAATAAGATTGAGAACACATATAGTTTTGCGGATGATATTTTGAAAAACATTTGAAGAAAAAAATACTTATCTTTCTTCAAAAGTTTTGCTATATCAAATTTGTATAAAAACTGGAACTTCGATTTCTTAATCAAAGTCTGATTATGGATTTATGCTAATATATGATCCACAAAAAAAGTAATGCGTTACATAGTAAAAATAACTTATGGTTTTGAACTGATTTTTTTTATCAACAAAAACTCTATATATGAAGATAACGGAAAGTAACTCTCTTCTAGAGAGAGACAATTTGGACCTGTAAAACTTAAATGGGAAAACATAGTACATAGCTCTTCGACTTTTGGCAAAGAAGTCCGCATGGATATTGTTACATATATAAATATGAAAAATACTAAAAGAATGAAAAGAAGCCCTAATATATAGTCTTAAATTCTAATATTTTTGCTAAGAAAACTGACCAATGCTCTGGGTTTGTTACTAGTAAAATCAATTCGGTGCAATCCGTCCAAAGCTCCATATGTGTAAATGAGGACGATATCAAACATTTCATAACCTAGATGAGAGAGTACAATTCTGCATGGAGGGGATAAACTCTTGCGAATCGCTTTCAAGCCTAAGAGGTGTGTCATTTCATCCATGATGACAATCTAGCCGTATTCGCTCAGCTTATCTTTCGCCTTCCATGATCCATCTATAAAGCATTCATCTCTCTGTGCAGTCTCTACCTGATGAATTATATTTTTGTTTCCTTCTGCGAATTTGTGGGGTTTTGAACTAATTCTAGGGAAGTGAAAACTCAATCTTTTTTATGAGGATACTAAAATCTTACCAAGAAGACCCATTACATATATCGGTTGGCCTAACGACGAGACCGTGTGAGAAACTTAAAATGCATTTGATGGGTTCATGGAGATTCTTTTTTTTTATTTTAGAAAGAAAAAAAACATTAGGAAGTCCATTCAAGATGATGTTTACCAAGTCAAACGAAACGATTTACCGAGCCAATAAAACATAAGTGACTTCTATTTTTAGTCAAGAAAAATGACGAAAATGCTTACACCAAAATTCACTTTTGAGCTATCATTTATCAAAATGACCAAGAGTTGAATCAACTTTTAATGTCCAACCAAACTCATGCGCTATCTTACTTTTTTTTTTTTGCCCTCTCATCTTAGTATTATGTATGTTTTAAGGATAATATTTATTATTATGAGAGTGGTTTTCATTTAAATTCTTATGAAGTTTTTAATCCTCCGATGTATCATATTCGCTCTGATCAAAACTTCGGTGCATAATTTTTAATCAAATGGTCCATCATCTCTCTTTGTGGTATTTTTCTGATAATGAATATAGAATTAATAAAACCCAAAAGTTTTGCTAAGCGATTTTTTATTTGTCGATGATCTATTTCACTTTTCTAGAGGCTTGTATACATCACTCTTGTTATTATGGGATGAAAATGAAACTAAAACTTTTAAAATAATAGTAAACTATAGGACAATAATGATGGAAACAAAAATGGGAAAAGAATTTAATCTGAAAGAAAGGTCATTGTCGGGAATAAAGAGAATAATAAAAGGAAAGAAAAGATGAGTTTAGGCGAAGAGTTGGAACTAAGCTGTCGGCTACTTGGCTCAAATCCCATCTAAAAGTTAAGGCTGACCAGCTCATCTTTGGCCCCCACGTCACACTTCCCTTCAAATTCAAAGAATTAAAGCATGTTGTTTTAGGGCCTGTTATTTTATTATAATTGATTTTATGTTTGTTTTGATTCCATAGAAAATTCATGTGGTGCAACCTTGCCATGCTCAAAATTTTTTGTGTTGGGGTACATAAAAATCCTAACTATATTATGGTTTGATACTTGTCTTTTAACTCTTTTTTTTAGTTCAAACTTGTCTTTTAACTCAAATTCTCTAATTATATTGGTTTTGACGGCGATTATATTTTTCAAGTTCTAGATTTGCATACCGGCTCTGGGGCTAGCAGCATAGAACATGAATTTAGGATCTCAGATATTTTAATATCAAAATTTAGTATATATATAGATCCCATATTTAAAGATAAAGTATTAATGTATAAATTGGCTTCCAAATTTATTAATTTGACTTAACTTCCATAAATTTTAGGACCGGTTTTTTAGATTTGTATTAGTTTTGATGATGACAACCCTTGACATAAAAAAATTGTGGGAAAAAATCTAAAATTGCTAATTTGTTATTTAACCAAGAAAAATGGTAAATATATTTTTATAAGAAATTAAAAATATAATATATTTAAACAAACTAAACACAATAGACATGGGAAAGACACATCTGCCTTATCACTTTGGCGCATGTGTTTTTGTTGTTTATCCATTGCATCTTCTTTTTCTCACCATTTTTTTTAAATATATGTTTTTGGTTTATATTATTAATAATAAAATAATTTTTATGTCAATGTGATCCTGATTTCGGTTTGTCTTACTAACAAGTATCACAGAGACAAGCCATCCTTGTTTGTCTTTTCTTTTATCTTATTTTTAATTTCTGTAAGCAAAGATTACGTTCCTAGCAAGTGATGTAATACATAATCAATTCGTGTTCTTACACATTCCAATCAAATATACGTTAGCTAATAATTGTAGCCACTA
This sequence comes from Cardamine chenopodiifolia, assembly GCA_963922655.1. Taxonomy (NCBI): domain Eukaryota; kingdom Viridiplantae; phylum Streptophyta; class Magnoliopsida; order Brassicales; family Brassicaceae; genus Cardamine; species Cardamine chenopodiifolia. Next base: position 11,351,093 of record OZ000476.1, on the reverse strand, counting down.
GCCCTGACTAGTTGGTGACATAATTTTTTATTTTTTTTTGATAAATTTGTTGCATTAATTAAATTTTTTTTGGTTTTTTTGGGTTTATATCCTCACCAACAATCCCAAAAATGAGCCTGGTTAGAAACCCTCATCCAATTACAACTGGGCCTTATCCTCAAGATATTCTAACCCTATACCAGCTAAACTTAAACCGGATAATCCTAAGATAAGCAGCCGCCTAACCAAAGTCAAACCGGAGTTCGCCCTAATCCGCGAAAACGAGAAGTCGCAACCGCCGAGAAGAAAGGACTCCAGTCGCTGGTCTCCGCCGGTTCAGAAAACCACCGTCGGAGACTGGGACAGCTCAGGAGCAAATGCAATTGGAACACCACCATACCACCACACAACCGCTTCCACGCCGACAGCGAGGGGAGCCTCCGCCCAGAGATCAAGCCCTCACAGAACTCGGGAAGAGACCTCGCCAAGCCGCCACCGCACCAACGCAGAATTCTGAAACCGAACACGGTTTTAAAAAAAAAATTAAACTTAATAAAGTAAAAATTACTCGATCCAGTCATGATATGTAACATGGAATATAATATTCTTTATAATACTTTTATAGTTTAGTCGACTCAATGGTTTTCACTATCCATTTATACTATATAGTTTAGTTTCATTATTAATGGCCACATATGCAGACATTCGGCTTTAAGTAGATCTAATTTTTTTGGATTATTATGAAGTGATAAACAAACACTAATGAAAATCTCAATTCTAAGTGCGTCATCCATTTAATCTCTTGTTTATCTTCACAATTCTGTCAACGCGAGTCAACAAGCCATAGTCACAAAAATAAAGATATTTTTTAACACGTTATATGGGACCATATATATAATATACAATCGGTGCAACCATAAAAATCTACAATCTTTTAATTATTGTAGTACATTTTGAAGAGCCCCCTAATAAAGGTCTTCATTATTTCCTCTCATTCAAAACTGATATTTAAATATGTACCGTCCGATTAACTCATAATCGAACGACGATCTTTAATCGGGTCCACTGTATGACCCTACTCTTGACCGCAGAATAAAAGCCTCTTTTCTCACGGTAATCTGCTACAATCAGCTTTAGCAAATCCCACTCTTCTATTGGTCACATCAAACTCAACCCATAGATTTTGTTGATGAACGTTCCCGATTATATTACTAGCTGCTCCAAGCATACTTGACCGTCCGATTCCAACACAGTGGATCCCACCTTCTACGTTAACCAAAACCCTCTCTTTCTGAACAAGGATCTCAACTCCTCCATCTAACTCAAACACAAGATCGCCTATCCGCCGTTGGATCTCAATCGCATTCCCAGCGAAACACATGTCAGCTGTTCCACCGTACACGTAACCCTTCTTTAATCTGGGCCCAACAAGTCTCACTATCTCCTCTCTCACTTTATCGTAAGCTGCGTCTACTAAGTGAGTAAACTCGGATCCCGAATCAACCATTGTTTGACCCGACCCGCCTGCATCGGGTCTAAAAACCGAACCGGAAATGTTAAGCTTCTTCTGTCCAATTCGAATCCCAATCATCGGTATAGTGTAAGCAAGAGGATCAAGATTCGGCATACGTTGACTATCCGGAAAAGTTAACAAAGAAACGTATTTGAATCCCTTAGAATTCGGGTTATCACCGAGATAAAACGAACCGGTTGGAGTGAAACCGGGCCGGTTCGACCGAGGAGGTATACAGTAAGAGAATTTCGAAACCTTAGCTTGAGAAACAAAAGAGAGACGACCACGATTCATTCCCAAAATACCCCTACCATCAGGAGACTCAGTAGCACAACCAAGGATCAGAGGAGGGGTAATTTCGGTTTTTGAGAAAGTAATTTTTTCTTTGACGAGATTACCCTCAGCGAAGGTACCATCAGCGTAGAAGTAAGAGTAGTGACATAAACGGTTCGAGTCGCAAGAAGTGGGAAGGGTAAAATCGGGAATTCTTGGTTTACAAAGAGGATGAGAGCAAGGTAAGGTTGAGAAAGAAGAAGAAAGAGATGGATCAAATGAAGCTATTGGAGGAAGCTTTTTACGGTGACATTGGATCCATGAGAGTTGGCTTCCGGTGTCAAGAACCATTTGTTGAGCTTGTGGTGGTGTTCCTATAGGGAGAGAGATGATTAGAGCCATTGAGTATTTGAATCTTGATCGGAAGTTGTACGGAGAAGACGACGGAGATGGGTTCTTGCGTGAGATTAGGGAAGAGTCGAAGGTGGTTGGGGAGAATGGGAGAGATTTGAGAGGGAAGTGGAGGGAGAGAGATGATGAAAGTAAAGCATAGTTGAAGAGGATGAGGAAGAAGAAGAAGAAAAGAGAATTTGGTTTTGGAATTGGAGACATTTTTTTGAGGTTTTTTGAAGTGAGAAAGATGGTGGAGAGTTATGGAAGGTGACTTGTATATATACAACCAAATACGTTTTGTTATTTAATTTTTAGTTTGATTAAAATAATTTTTTTTGTTGGTCAATATCATTTTGGACTTTAAGGTTGTAAATAGGTTACTGTAAATTTATAGGAGATTGACAAAAATAAATTACAAGAAACGGGTTACATTTTTATGGGGAAAATGCGAATTATTTTTATTCTAGATTAACAGTTTTGAAATAATTGCCTTATACTAATAACTAGGAAATGATTCAGGATTTTACCCCAATAAAAAAGGAAATGATTTAGGAAATTGTTTTCAACCAAGAAATTATATATTGAGAGATAGTATAATAGTATCAAACGTGTTTAAATGATACTATCGTAAATTTGAAGGTAATTTGTAGATTATTTCTTTTGCCAGAAATTTTTGTAAAAGATAATAACTAGTTTAAATTAGTACTACGTAATTTTTTATTGTTTCTTTTGGCATTTTTACATAATGTTATATAGATTAATTATATATATATATATATATATATATATGGATTAGTTTTTGTTTGGAGGCAAATGTTAGAGATCCGAAAACTAGGTGGAAAATGACATGAACAAAATATGCATAAACGTTGAAGTTAGCTTTATAACATCGGAGTAGTATATTTTTTTAATTGAACGCTCAAATCACTATTTCAACCAAATGATTTGTAGGCAACTAGGAAATTTTTTCTTCTTTTAAAGACAAAAGAAGATAAGAATTTTTTCTACAACGGATCTAAAAATCGTCAAACATTTACTAGAAACATTGTTTATTTGTGACTAATAAATCCATTACAAGAGTTCCTAGTTCCAACTAAATATAATTCTTTTTCTATTACAAAATAAAACTTATACGCAACTTGCTAACTTAAGAAAATTATCTCACACGCAGCATGTGGACCAAAAAAATCGATTACAAAAATATTTTAATATGTATATATATATATATATATATATATATATAACTAATCAACACGTAGATAATTATTATTTTCGCCTTCCTTGAATATGAAGTTCCCACATGTCTTTATACCAGTTATACCTTCTGTTATATATACCTTCAGCTAGAGATTGCCTACGAAAATAATTTTATAGCAATTTAATTATACTTTGGCAAACACAGCAAATCCTCAAATCTGTGGCTCAGGGAAACGGATGCGACGATGACTCCATAGCAAAGAATCGTAATTATTTAAATATATTTGATTTATTTATAGAAAATAAAATAACTGACGTTCCGACTTTGTTATAGTAAATCCGACGATAGTTAATTAACTAGCATTTGTGTGTAATAAATTTACCACGAATTATGTGATTGTGTTGAACATCTTTCATTCTTTTGTAATTTTTTTTTTCACCTGATATATTGATTAGGATGAATGAGAGTAATTACAATTTAAGGCATTAGTTATCATGTAAGGAATTAGAGACTGAAACACAAAAGAAAAATTAGTTGGAATCCTAGCTTTAGCCAAGATATCCTCAGAATCGTTGTATTTCCGATTCGCCCATCGAAAACAAACATCTTTAAATTTTGATTTTCAGCGTTGAATATCTCGTATCAAATTGTAAACTCCAAAATTTTGTTTCGTTCCATGAAGAAGATCCATCATCTCTTGATTATCACCTTTAAAACAAAACTTCCTTAATATCTTACTCCAACAACTCTACATAGCGATTAGAAGCGCTTGAAGTTCACACTCTAGAGCACTCAACAACCTCTTACCCTTTGCTTGACCCGATCCCATATATACTCCTTTGTGTCCTCGGATTATCCAGCCTGCTTTGGATGGTAAGAGTCTGTTAATAAAAAAACCATCAAAATTACATTTAATCCAACATTCTTCTGGTGGTTTCCAAGATGTATCATTTTGTCTCGCTCGATTAATGTTGTTTTAACAATTAAAGGTTGACGAAAAATGATTGGCCTCAATCCATTCCTTTGCATCTACTTTTCCTAACTTTAGAGAACAACTCCATGAGATATTATTTTGTTGAAAACATAAGACATTTCTACTTTTCCGGATTCTCCAAAGAATTCAAAAAGGTAGCTGATGAAAATGTTGAGTATGTATAGAATCATTTAGATCCAGAATAGCTTTTATTTTTGTTTCCAACGTTGCGGTTGTAGCCAAAAGAACTGAATTAGGAAGACCCAAAAAATAAATGCTTTGTAGATTCATATTCATCACAACATCGACGGCATAGAGAATGTTGAGTGACATGTCTTCGCTTGAGAGCTTCTCCTGTAGACAGAACACTTGACACTAATTTCCATTAAAAGTGTTTGATTTTTGGAGCATTTTTTGATTGCCAAATATGTCTTATGAGTCATAAATCTCCAGTCGGTAGTGTTACTGTTGTTTCCGATGTAAGATGAGTGGCAAGCCAATAAGACGATTTAACCGTAAAAAGACCCTCTTTAGTGTAATGCTAACCCAACAGATCCCCATCAGAACTTGGAAAAACCTTTAAGGCTATAACGTGTTCAACATCGTCAGGGTGAATTAATTATCAAATCTTCGTCTCATTCCAATCCATCCATGATTCATTAAGGAGATCATTAACCACACAATCTTGGACATTCTCATCTCGCTTGACTGGCGCCCTAGGAGGATGTGTCGACAACCAAGGATCAGTCCAGGTGTTAACCATTGTACCATCTCCAATCACATATCTTAAACCTTGTTTCATCAGGTTTCTTCCATAAAAGATCAATTTCCAACCAAATAAATATTTTTTACCCTGCTTAACATTTAGAAAGTTTGTATCAGCAAAGTACATTCCTTTTAAAACCTTAGCCATTAAGCAATGAGGATTTTTGAGGATTCCCCAACTATGTTTCCCAAGTAAAGCAGTATTGAAACTCTCCAATTCTCGAAAACTGAAACCACCTTCACGTTTAGGGATGCTTAACATGTTCCAAGCAAACCAATGCATTCCTTTTTTATCATCACCCTTGTTCCAACAAAACCTATTAAGAATGCTATCTATCTCTCTACAAATTTCTTTGGGAATCCGAAAAACATTCATCTAAGTATATAGGCATAGCAAGTGCTATAGACTTCAATAAAACCTCTTTCCCTCCCTATGACAAATTTTTTTTATTCCAACTATGAGTTCTTTCTTTAACTTTGTCGAGAATATAATGAAACATCTCAGTTTTCTTTTTTATCAAACTATTCCAGAAGCCCCATGTATTTGTTATTCCCTCTTTCATTGTAGATTCCAAGAATATTCCTCATTCTTCGTTTAATATCATGTTTAACCTTACTTTCGAAAGTGATTGCTTATTTTCTCAAGTTCATTGATTGCCCCGATATTTCTTCATAACGTGATAGAACATCTTTCATGACTTTGCAAGATTTATCATTTACAAGCATGAAAAAGTGAGTTGTCAACAAAAAGGAGATGTGTTAGCGCTGGACTTGAATTACTAACCGTAATCCCCTGAATCTTACGACACAAAGCAGCTTGACGCATCATATGAGACAAAACTTAAGCACACAAGATGAATAAAGAAGGAGAAAGAGTATCTCCTTGACGAATTCTCCTCTGAGGTATAATGTTTCTTTGAACTGTACCATTAATCAAGACTGAGAAACTAACCGATGAGACACATTTCATTATCCATGAAATCCATTGTTATGCAAAATCCATTCTTCTCATTGTTTCTTCAAGAAATTTTCATTCAAGACAATCATAAACCTTTGTTATATCAGTTTTTAGGGTCATATAAGATGTTGCTTGTCTCTTTCTGGCTTTAAGAGCATGAAAAATTTCATGGGCCCAAAACACATTATCTGTGATCATACGACCCAAAATGAATGCTGCTTGCTGGTAAGATATAATTCCAGAAAGATGTAGCTTCAATCTGCTTACTAGAATTTTGGAAATGATCTAATAACTTACATTACAAAGCACGATGGGACAAAAATCAATCATCGTTGTTGGAGCTTCAATCTTAGGAATCATACATATATTTGTATGATTGTGGCTTTGAACGAAATCATTGTTTACAAAGAAATCCTAAACTTCTTTAATCACCATAGAATTAATCTCCTCCCAAAAATGCTGATAGAAGCTTCCTGTAAAACTATTTGGTCCCAAAACTCGATTATATTCTATGGAATAATTGAATCCTTTATCTTTTCAATTGTGATCGGCCTGAGTAAATCGTTATTAATAGTTTTATATAGATGAACAACATAATGCACTTCTTAGTTATAATATTAAGTATTTTTTAATATACATATTAAGTTCTTAGATTACGCTATGTATCTTTATTTCAGAAGTTCATATCTATTTGAAAAGATAATTTTACTTTTAATTTAAAGATGGTATTATTAACGGTTGATCCTAGATTTTAGAAAAGATTATGGGTGAAAGACGAAATTTCTCATGCAATATCAAAAGAAAAAAAACTTTTATCAAGAAAACAAACATCGTTTCGACAATATGTAACTAGTTTTAATATGATTATTGTTGCAAGAAATAACTCCGCTTGTTTTTCATCGGAGTGGCAACTCTCTAGCTAATGGTTTAAACTATGAAGACATGTGGTAACTTTCAGCCACGTATATTTATATGGGAAAATTACTAAAATAATACTATAAAAATAAGATTAAATGAGTTTTTTTAATCATAAAAATGTTTTTAAATTTATATGGCTAAAAATAATAATTACAATACTGCTATTACTAATTAATTTTACATTGGCATTATTTTTGTTTAAAAAAAAAAAGTAAATATTTACGATTTTGCCACCGCTGACAGATAAATATGCAACACAAATATGCGGTTCTATGTTATGGCAGAGTTTTTGGAATGACATATTTATATTTTTGCCCCAAATTTTTTTTCACAAATTTAATTTATGTCGCAAAGTTATGTATGATAGTAGTTGCAGATTTTGTAATTCATCGCAGATTTTTTTTCCTGTCGTCGATTTATTTTTGAAATACATGATAGAGGCAATAAATTTTTGATTTTTTTCTACTGATAGAAATTCTCTCGCAGATTTTTTTTCCATCAAATATTTTTTTCAACTACTAATTACCGTAGATTTTATTTAAAAAAAAAAATTGCTAGACTAACATTATCGTTATCGCAGATTTATTTTTAGTTATCATAGATTTGTTTTTACGACAGAGATTTAAATTATCTTTAGTGACAGTAAAATTTTTGTCGTAAATTTTTTACCGATATGTTACCATAGATTTTTTAGTTTTAATGTTATTGCAGACTTTTTAATTAGTGGCGGAAGAATAGGAAGAAATATAGCTGATCGTAACAACAAAAATATGAAAATTGTCTTAAAAATTATAGGCTCTTTCAACAAACATAGGGTTTTATTTTTTAAAAATCATGGGATAATAAAAAATATAAAATCGTGGTAAAAATATTTTCTTTAATTTTATTTAATTTTTAAAATAGTTTTAATCCATAATGGCATATTACTAAATATTTTTTTCTTCGCTTTTTTGTCTTTTGACAAAAATATAATATTAATTTAGTAAAATATTTTTATAGTATTAGTCTATTAATTAAATTTAATTATAATATTATTCTAGAAAAATAACACTATATTTATTTAACTATAAATTTCTTAATTAATCTTAATTTGGTCTTTTACTAATCATGCCCAATTACTCAATAAATAAATAAATAAGTAAACTGTCCAACATATCAGAAGCTTATCAAAAGCTTTAACCATTTCTGCGTAACTAGAACAACTTCCGGAATTTTAATAGACAAAACCGCATTTCTACTCATGATAAATTATAAAGATTATGTATTACTTTTTAATTGGAAAAAATATTTAAAAAACCATGAACTTATAGATTTAAGCCATTTAAAACACGAACTTTGTTTTAGATTATTTAAATCATGAATTTGCGTTGACTAATGTTTTGAGTCATTAATTTTTGTTGACCAAGTCAAAAAAGACACGACGTTAAATACGATAATAGACCAATTGACAGATGTTAACCAATCCATTAATCAATCCATTAGTAACAAAATGATGATGTTTTGATTGAACTCAAAAATTAAAACCCAAATCCCTAAATCCCCAAATCAATTTTGATTCAAACCTTAAATCCCCAAAATTCCTAATTCGAAATCCCCAAATCCCTATTCCAAAATCTCCAATTCGAAATCCCCAAAATCAATTCTCTTTGTTTGCTTAAAATGCCGAAAGTGAGAAATAAGGGTGTGATTAAGATTGTCAGAGATGGAGTTCAATCTTCACTGCCGGACTTATCATCACCGCTGGACTTATCACTGAGTGTAGTTGTGTTTCACGGAAGCCCTGTAGATGAAGCTCCACCGCAAAGCGAATCAAATAGTGTTGTCAGAGATGGAGTTAGAGCTCCACCGCAAGGCGTTCAAGAGTCTGATGGAGGTCGAACTCATCCGGTTGTAGGTGTATAAGATTCTATTGCTAGAGATAAAGGCCGAGCCTCGAAAACAAAAAAAAAAGAATAGGTGAAGAGGTTGAGCCTGAAGTGGAGCTTGCAGTGAAGCCTGACAGTGAAGATGACTGTGCGGTGTATAGTGATGAAGACTGCGATGATGTTGATGATGCAGTATGTGTTGAAGAAGATGTGAACTTTAACATTGAGGAGGACTTCCTAGAGTTTTTTAGAGCAGAAGAAGGTGGTTCTGAATCTGAAAATGGTGATGATGATGATATGTGGGACGATGACAAGATTCCAAATCCTTTGTCATCTGACAACGAAGACGAGCTCGCAGAAGAATACAAAGATAAAGAAGAGGTCGGTCGTAGAGATATTAACGATCTAGAGGTTTTTCGAGCAATTCAGAAAACTTACACAAGCTGAGCATCGACAATGTGCAAAATACATAACTCATAATGGATAATTGGAAGCTGAGCATCGACAATGTGCAAAACACATAATGGATAATTGGAAGAGAGACATCTATGATTAAGAACTACAACACCTTTTTTGGAAGATAGCACACAGTTACACCACAGGAGAGTTCACTGATCGTATGGCAGAGCTAAAGAATTAGAATCCTCAAGCTTACACATCTCTACAACTTATTAATCTACAAACTTGGTCGAGAGCTTTCTTTAGGATTGGCAATTGCTGCTATGACAACCTCAACAATCTCAGTTAGTCTTTCAATAGGATTATTAGACAGGTTAGGAGAACGACTTTACTGGATTTGCTAGAGGACATTAGGAGGCAATTCATGGTTAGAAATGCAAAGAGATATAACATAGCTGACAAGATGAAGATAAGGTTCACAAAGAAAGCTCATGCTGAGATTGAGAAAATGATTGTGCCCTAGATTGAATAGGTTACCTGTCTTGTCACCACCACGGAAGAAAGGTCTTCCTGGGTTCTGTTTCGTGCTCGATGTGTAGATGACGACGTTTAAGCTACAATGACACTACAAAGGAAAACTGTGACACCCGCGACCTCTGTTTTCACCACTTGATTGTCTAGAATTGTAACTCATATCTATAGGAGAAGATGGAGATAAGAGTTTTCGATGTGAAAGATGAAGAATTCAACCTCAAATCGAGAGAAAATGGGATTAGGGTTTGAATCAAAATTGATTTCGGGATTTAGCGATTTGGGTTTTAATATTCGAGTTGAATCAAAACAGCGTCGTTTTGTTACTAACGGATTGGTTAACATCTGTCAATTGGTTTGTTATCGGATTTAACGATGTGTCTTCTTTGGCTTTGTCAACAAAAATTCATGTCTCAAAACATTAGTCAACGCAAATTCATGATTTAAATGACCTACAACAAAATTCGTATATTAAATGGCCTAAATTTGTAAGTTCGTGATTTTTTTGAAAATTTCTCCTTTCTAATTGGGTGTTTTTATGGAACATTTGAGTTTGTATTTACCGATTCTTTATTTGGTATTTTTATGTAAAACTTTAGAATCTTTTATTTAAAATAAAAAATTTATAACACTTTCAAAATTTTAAAGAAAATTTAGATGTTTTCAAAAAAAGCAACTGAAACTTTTAGATTGTCACTGAATTTTTATATTTTTGTGTATTTATTTATATATAATCATATAGCTCATATATTGCAGAAAATATTGGTGTAAATATTATAATATTTTTCAAAAAAAAGTTAACTATATTTGCTATCTAGTTAACTATATTGGTGAATAAATTGTTAACTCGATTCAACACTTTGATTATTTATCTTTTGCTATTAATCTTTTTAGTCTATCTTCTTGTTAAATATATTATTTAAATAATTATTTTTATTAAATTAACATATTAGTTGTATTTTATTTTTTATTAAATTAAATTTATCACGTTAATTTTTTAATTTTTATTTATTTAACTTAATTTTTGTTTTATAAATATTGTTAGATTTATTCAATACATATAAATAAACATGTATTTAATGAATATTTTAAAATTTTTGTAATTCAAAAGAATAGTTTGCTTTGGTGAACGTCTAAATGGAAAGAGTATTTCTTAATTATATATATGATATATTAGAATTAATGTTATTTTCCAAAACGTCATAATTTGTTGTATATGGGTAAAATGACAAAAGATATTGCGGAGAAAGCAATATGAAATCTTGAACGCGGTTTCTCTTAAATTTGAGACAAGGATTTATTCCATACTTTGTTTTTACGGCTTTTATTATTATTTCTAATTTTGGGTGGTTACAACTTTTCGTGACGTCTTATTTAAATGGATTTGTTTACCCGAAAGAATTTCCACTTAAATTGAGAACCGAGGAAAGGTGCTTCTAGTATAGCTTTGAAGACTGAAACCAATAACGCGTTGACGTGAGCTTCGTTCGTATGTATTACACAAAACGATATTTGATGCATTTATATATCTATTGATTTTTGTGAAAATAGTTATTTTTCTGTCAAATGAAACTCAAAATAGTATTGATGACTATATGAATTTAATTTCTGAAGGACCATGTCTACGTTCATGAATCTCATCAACGGTGTTAATTTAATATTGTATCTCACAACATAAATAATATCCAAAATAATCAACAAATATATTTTTTGATTTTGCAACGTAATATAATATCTTTCGTAAAAATAATCATCAAGTTTTCATAATCGAAATTTATTTGTATAATGCACTCATGTAAACAGAAAATTTGAAGATTCCAAAGTATATATAGAACAGTCGATGAAAAGGGACAGAGTCTTTTAGGATATTATAATACTTCTCGTAATTTGTTGCCCACCAAATATTAGAACTCCATCTTTTTTTGTTTTATTAGAAACTTCAGATAATATGATCTATGTATAAAACACGACAACATCATTTTACACCGAATAAAGAGCTGTAGAGAAAGCGAGGAAAATTTCAATTTGCAAATAGATTTGGACAGTATAACATCAACTTACTTTTGATCACTAGTTTCGATTCGAGGACTCTTCAAACATAATAAAATTATATAATATATCGAAATTAAACGAGAAATCTTATGTCAAAGAGAAAAATAAAAAAGCGCTAGGTAACCCCATGCTTCTACAGTATCTTGTCGACTTGTCTTATGAGTTGTGGTGACGGGGCCAGACTATGTTATCATTAGCCATCAACTTATGATATTTTAACTTCATTAACTATACTCACGATGATAAGTTCAAATGATATATCTCTTTATGAAATTATTGTTTCAATATATATATAATATACTATATTTATTTATTAGTTTGATAAAAATACTATATTTATTTCTCAACAAGAAACTATTATCATGTACATCGATTTGAGTGAAGTGAAGCAAAAAAAAATTGAAACAAATAAATACATTTTTTGGTAAAATTGTTAAAATTATATACCATTTTAAAAATTTCTCACAAAAATTACAGATTACAGAGATAACAGAGATAATAAAAAATACGTGAAAACATAACCACTATACGGCACAGAAGTTTCTACGGACAGTCAGAAAAGCCCCATCCATCCAAAAGTGTTTGGTAGTCTATTGATGTATTCTATTCTTCTTCAAAACTCGTATATTTTAAGTTATATTTATTTCTGTTTTAGCCTATAGGCCTTTAGGAATGAATTTGGATATATCTTGATTTTTGCTTTTATGTTTTCACGTCTATGAAGGGACCATTTGGGTATCAAGTGAAGATGAAAGATTATTCATAATCATATGAGACGGGAGATTTTTAACTGTTTGATCAAACTCATATTTAGACACAAAATAAGAAAATTAATTATTTTCCATTTGAAGGTGGTGTATGATCGAGAAAGATATTGTAGTTTTAGTAAAGATAAGTAAGTCATCCTGTCAAGACTATTGCGCGTAAATTTTATGGAAACAAATCAGTGGTCCCGAACAAAACGAGAAAGGAGCATTTTTACATGCGAAACATAAACTTAGCGGTCATGCTACGTTAATTTTCAACATCATATATTATTCCTTGTTAGTCTTTTTTTTTAGATGTAGGACACCCTTTTCTTGAATCTCGGTAAACACTTTTGATGAATATATCCATCTCTTCTTGATTGGAGAAGATTTCTCATCCCTACTTTTAAAATTCTGCACAATTCAATTTCTTCATTTGTTTGATCTTCTTTATCTTTCAAAATTATGTGTGAGTAGTTTTCTATTTCAGATTTAGGAGAATCAAGAAGATCTTGATGGATTGATGCTTCTTAGATGATGTTAAGGGTAATTAATCCTTCATGGTTCTTTCATCTATATAGTTGCTTAATGGTAGAATTTGCTTGATCGCCTTATTCTAGATCTTTAATTAGGGTAATTCGTGTTCAAAAACTATATACTCAAAAGTTTATAAACCTGAAGTAGATGAAAATTTTTATATCCAATGAAATTTGATGTTAAGAGGTATGACAATTAGCCTATCGGAATTGGGATACATTATTGCTACATCTATATTGCAAATGATAGTTTCGCGCTTTTAGATGATAGGCAGAATGATTAGTACCTTAAGAGAATTAGTCTCGATTTTGTGATCCATGTTCTAGAATGATGTTTTTCTCCTTACTTTATTGTGTTATATGTATCCTCAACCCTTGCGATTGGTTCCTTTGATCTAAATGTTTGTTTTTTGCAACTAGTATTAATTTAGTGGTCCGACGTCCAATATACTACTGCGATACAATAACCTCTCACTTAAGGGCTAGAAGATTGAGTTTAAAACTCAATTGTGTCAAGATTTTTTGCATTATATCCAGGGTCTAAGTGTTACCATTAAAGTTAGGAATCGAGTCAAGTCCCATACATGATTATGATAGATCGATCAATAATAAACGCATAATATTTAAATAGCAAAATATCTTTATTGATGGATGGCTGCACCTCGAAGGTTGCCTACGTACCTTTGAAAGGGATCAAACCTATTCGTAGTTCTCAACTCTCAAATCTCTCAAATCTCATAAGCCATAATCACAACTCGGCTTGTGCTTATATATTAGTTTAGATGACTCCTAAACCTATTAGAATTAGGAATTAGATAAATCCTAAACAAATCCAAACCTATCTAATATTATCCTAAGTTTATCTTAATAACTTAATAAATCCCTTTAACGCTAAACCATTCGTTCGGTATAGAGTTACTTGGTTTATAAGTTAACCAAAGCTTAAACTCCAACAATCTCCCTCTTAAGCTTTGGAATTGCACTTAGACACATCATGAACTCCCATGAGATCTCTTGAACTTGATCCTTCCAAGAGTGTTATGCACTATCACTATGACCATCACTTAAGAACACAAGATAATAAAAGACTCACTATTTTATTGCTTTAGAAAATTTATTCAAAAACTAAAGCTCACACAATCTCTCTTAACCTATGTCATGCCCCGACAATGGTTCTCCAAGATTCTCTTAATCTATGTCATAAATCAACATAGATTCTCCTTTTTTTTTAGTGTTCTATGCCTTCCGATGTTCCACCTTCACTTTTGCTAGACCTTCTTGATTCTTCAATGTTAATAAGAAAACGTATCTACCATGAATCGGTTTTGTGCGTTAACGTCGTCATTGACATCTCCTCGTCTTCTTTCCCCTTCGGTGACAAAGTTTGGTGATCAACACCTTTGATCACAGGTTGGTCGGTTTCGTTGTCTTCGTTGAGGTTAGATCCCGTCATGGATCTTCTCGTTGTCGGCTCAAGAATTAACCGCTCTGATACCAATTCTTGAAAACAAAGAATCGAAATAGACAAGAATAAGAGAAGGTTTAAGAAATCCTTTACTTAAATTGTATTAGAAAAATCACTCAAAAACTAATACTCCCTTAACTCTCTTAGAGCTCTTGTTCTCTCGTAGAACTCTCTTTTAACCTTGACACAACCATATCAAGTGTTTATATAGGGAAGACACAACTCACATAAACCTTTTAGAGTTAGGAATTAGATAAATCCTAAATAAATCCTAACTTATCTAGTATTATCCTAAGCTTATCTTATAACTTAATAAAACCCTTAAACACTAAACCATTCCTTCGGTATAGAGTTACTTGGTTTATAAGTTAACCAAAGCTTAATCTCCAACAATCTCCCTCTTAAGCTTTGGAGTTAACTTTTGAAATATCTTGAACACCAATCAAGTCTCTCATTTCTCCAAGCTTAATCCTCGCCAAAGCTTTTGTCAATATGTCGGCTTTTTGCTCCTTCCCGGGGACGAACTCAACTATCACCAATTCCTTTTCAACACACTCACGAATGAAGTGGTATCGTTTATGAATGTGCTTACTCTTGCCGTGAAAAACCGGGTTCTTTGTTAACTCCAATGCGGACTTGTTATCGATGTAGATGGTGACCTTCTCGGCTTTCCATCCCGTAATCTCACTTAACAAATCTTGGAGCCAAATCGCTTGTCGAGCTTCCTCCGTAGATGCCATGAACTCGGCCTCACAAGACGAAAGAGCCACCGTACCCTCTTTTTTGCGAACACCAAGTAATTGGTGAGGAACCGAAGTAGAAGATGTGTCCCGTAGTACTCTTACCGTCATCATGATCAATCTTATGACTATTATCGCTGAAGTCAATGATCTTTTTCGGTCCTTGTCGAGTAAATTTTAATCCAAAAAAACAAAAGATACACCAAGATACATAGAACAAAAGAACCAAATAATAAAGAAACGAATATATAGGGACTTTTCTCCCATAAGCATTTGGTTAAGGTCTTTATAGTTTGATCGTTGAATACAAGATGTCAATCTTGAGAATCAAAGAGTTTAGCTAATGAACATTTGGTACTTCTCCTTTAAGGCAAGAAAAAGTATTTGTAGAATAGTATATGATTGTCTATGGTAAGAAAACAAAATTAAGATCAGGAAAATTTAATACAATTGTAGCATGTCCTGAAATTTTCTTTGATGATTGAAAGTTCGTAAGGATGAAATGCACTTACTAGAAGAGAAAGTCTACTTCTTATTTAAACGATTTTATAGAAAAATTAGACAACTTCATCCCTAATGATTCTGCGTAAAACAATCTCTTGATTTCTAGAGTCCATAAGAATCTTAGGGTCTTCTATATATATCGTTTAAGATCCATATGAAGAAGACTTTTCAAAAAAATTTCAAATCCTAAACACGAGATCACAAACATTCAAAACATATGGATTAAGGAGAGTTCAATACTAGATGACCGATCTTGTTGGTGAAGCCTAAATTTTTTTCTTGCTCCAAGGGCAAAATTCCACATAGTATAACGACAAAATAAGCTTAACACATGCAGAAGCATATTCAGACATCATAGAAATTTATCATCTTTAGCAATTAATCTTATAATAGATCTTAAAATTATTTATATAACTGATGCTTTTTAGATATGAATCATACAAAACAGAAGTTATTAAGAAATACTTATCGTTAGAGCTAATTGAGTTTAGCAAAGTTGAGTTGCCTAAAGTGTTTATGAGCTGCACGATTGTCTGCAACTGCCATGTCAACGACTTCTTTACCTTGTTCATCAGAGAAGATCGTAAAAATATGAACAAGAGTGTCGATGATGCAACCAAGAAGAGGAATACTTGAGCAATTGGATGTAACTAGAGGATCTTGAGGATGATCCATATCAGTCGATGAATCTCTTGAAATACTGTAAGAGATTATGAACAAAAAAACAAAAAATAAAGAAAGGTAAAGGTGTATTTATCTGATTATAATGGAAAGAGTGAGTCGATGACCAGGAACAATTTAAAGTTCTCCTCACCACTTCTTTATGATTTTTATAAAGTCAGTTGATCTCAAAGAATCAAATGCCTTATTCATTATTTTCTTATAAAACAACATCATCATTCCATAGAGAAATTGATTTCACATTAAATGTAGAATCATATAATTAATAGAGTTAATAAATTATTATATTTGATTCAACATAACTTAAGGATTTAAGGTTAGATAGTTTTGTATGCCTTTGGATGATTTAAAAATAAGGAAAACTAAACCAAAAATAATTGAGATGTTACAAAAATCAAGAATGAGGGAAAGAGTTACCGTAATTGTTGAAAAATAATTATGAACGAATTCGTTTATAACACAACAACAATTTTAATAATATTTGAGAAATTTCCAATTCTCTATCTCTCTCTATTTAAATATCCAAGATTTTTTTGTCTTTATTTATATTTATTTTCATGATAAATTATAAATTTTTTTATAACACGTTATCATCACGATGTTCTATGATTATGCTAAATATTTATAAATATATATTATACTATATAATTTATTATAGTTGATGGTATGTCACCTTTTATAATAATATAATATTTTAATGGTAGTTTAATACACAAATATTTATTTAATTTTACTGTATGCGGTTTTCGCTTTGATATTATTTTTTATAATTGTTTAATATACCACTATCCATTTAATTTTACTTTAAGCGGTTTTTGCCTATATATTTTATTGTTCTTGCTAAACGCACCATAATTATCTATTTATTGGACGGGTAAACCACCACATATTTTATTTTTCTAATGTGGATGACTATGTCACCATAATATTACTGTTAAATATTTGTTTATATTATGTTATTATATAGTAGACGCTCGCCCACTAGTATATAAAATATTTTATCTGAAATTGGTAAATTTAATTGATTGATTATTAAATTTCAGATTGATTTTATGATTAAATTATTTTTCACCAACGGTCACAAAGAAAAATTTTCAAACATTTTCACTTTTCAAACATGTATGAACAGTAATTTTCAATATACAAATACACTCATTTTCACTCATTCATTACATCAAAACATTTTATCTCCTTTCAAATATTTTTTCAGAAAATTTTACTTTTCATTTTGAAGAATGATTTGCTTGCTTTTAATTCTTATTTTATTTATAATTCTTTCATGTGTTACAGTCTCTTCGTTGGAGAATTCACTCATGGAAATTTCACCATAAACATCAGTTTAATTTTTTTATGCAATCATGTTCTTTGTAATCGGTTGTATTATTAACATAAATGGTTTATTTTAAATATGTAATACCATCATATTAATTAAAAAATTTATGGCTTTTTTTTAGAAAAGTCATATGGCAAACATTGAGAAACCCAAGTTTCTGGCTTTACAAATAACTGGAGCAGATTATATAGCATGGACAACTAATGCAGAGCGTTACATGGAAATGGAAAAATATCCAAAACAATAAAAGAGAAATGTTT
Organism: Cardamine chenopodiifolia; assembly: GCA_963922655.1. Classification (NCBI taxonomy): domain Eukaryota; kingdom Viridiplantae; phylum Streptophyta; class Magnoliopsida; order Brassicales; family Brassicaceae; genus Cardamine; species Cardamine chenopodiifolia. The sequence goes on along the minus strand of OZ000476.1, from coordinate 11,333,011 downwards.
TTGTCTCCTCATGAGAAGGCAAAATCAATAACTTTTCTCAAAAAAATTCTAGACGAAAATATGATGTATGATTATGGCAAGCACTAAAGAAAGGTTTGATAAACAAAAGACAATAATACTTCCACATGGTATGGATGAATGGAATAATCTAAGTTTTCAAGATTTTGAAAAGGTAGACCTTTATAATTTTGCAATGTTAAGAATAGTGATACAATTAGACTATTGCAGAAAGTCCGTTAGCGAAGCAGAAATGCTCAAAAAGACTTTTCTCACTTTACACAAAAACCATTATGTGTTGCAAGAGCAATACACAAATTGCGGATACAAAAGGTTTTCTGAGCTAATTGTGCCGCTCATGATTGCGGAAAAGAACAATGAGCTCCTCATTAAGAATCACAATGCTCGACCAACTGGAACCAAAGCATTCTCTGAAGTTAATGCAACAGATGCATCCGATGTGAAATATCCAGAGCGAGGAAATCAATTCTATAGAGGTCGTGGTTGTCAATTTAACCGGGGACATGGTAAACCCTATAACCCACAAGGCAGAAGGTCTTATACTTGGGTTAGACCTTAAAAAGATCCGAAGAGAAAGAATCTCAAGGAAGTACCAGCAAAAAATGTAAGAACATCTATTATAGATGTGGAATAAAAGGGCATTGGGTTCATGTCTGTCGAATTCCTGAACATCTTTGTAAACTATACAAAGAATACCTAAAAGGAAAAAGAAGGAAGTCAATCGCATGGAACACTTCGAGGGTACGACACACCTCGATGCTAACGACTTTATAGATGATTTCGATGAGACCGCTTTTACTAGAAAGTGAAATGCTAATAGTGATACTACTGATAAGTCTTCAGTTATGGCATGTATAATATTATGCTTTTCGTTGATTGAAGAGTATTGTTGTTTTAAGAAGAAACTAATGTATAATTATTGTGTGTTTTCTTATATGAATGAAATTTACTTTTTTTATTGATATTTATATTGATTACAGAAATGGACAACGGTAGAAATGGAACAATATCCAAAAGAAATGTTAGAGATCATAAGATCATCGCCAATCAAAATTGATAAAGAATCACCAAAGTTTCTTGAATGAATTCAAGGAGAATTTTTTGGACCAATACATCCACCATGTGGACCATTATACTATTTCATGGTATTAATTGACGCATCAAGCAGATGGTCACATTGTTGTCTATTATCATCTTGAAATATGGCATTTACGAGATTTCTAACTCAGATAATCAAAGTAAGAGCTCAGTTCTCTGATTACCCCATTAAGAGAGTTAGACTAGAAAACGCTGGTGAATTCACATCTCAAGCTTTCAATGATTATTGTATGGTAACGAAAATCAAAGTTGAACATTTTGTAACTCATGTTCATACACAAAATGATTTGGCTGAATCAATAATTAAACGTTTACAACTGATTGCAAGACCATTGACAATGAGATCAAAACTTCTAACCTTTATATGGGGACATGCCATTTTGCATGCAAAAGCACTTATTCTGATAAGACCAAATGCATATCATAAGTATTTTCCATTACAATTAGCATTTGTTCGAGAACCAAATATTTCTCATATAAGAGTTTTTGGTTGTGTGGTTTACGTTCTTATAGCACCACCACAATGTACAAAGATGAGACCATAAAGAAGGTTGAAAATATATGTTGGTTGTGATTCTCCATCAATTATATGATACATATAACTAATTGCACACTGGAGATATATTTACAACACGTTTTGCCGACTATCATTTCGATGAAAACGTATTTTTGATTCTAGGGGAGAAAATAAACAAGTAAGAAATGATATAGAATGGAGTGTACCATCTCTGTTACAATGGTATAGAATGGAGTGTACCACAAAACAGTTGAAACTAGAATTTCGACGAATTATGCATTGATAGAGTATATCAGATCAGTTACATGATGCTTTTGCAGATACTAAAATGGTAACCAAATGATATATTCCAACTGCAAATGTTCCCGCTGGAATTGAAAATCCACAAGAATATGGAAGAGCAGATAATACACATGAGGGTAGAACATGCCTGAAGCATGGAAAACATTTTGGTTCTAAGGATAAAAATCTTAGAAAGCGAAAAGGAAGCTTAAAAGCCCAAGACTCTCAAAATAGCGTAAAATATTTGGTGGATAGAAATCATGAGGGTAATGATGATGTAGAACCTCATGAACCTGAAGATAATCATAAAATCTTTATCAATTATATCCATAATGAAAATATATGGAAACAAAATGAAATTGATAATGTTGATGATGTTTTCTCATTCCTTGTGTCAATGGAAATATATGAGGAAAACAAAGATTCATAACCAAAATCTGTATATGAATGTCAAAACAGACACGACTAGATGAAATGAAAAGATGCAATGTAAGTCGAGTTTGATTCGCTTAATACACGAAACATATTTTGACCAATTATACTACTTTCACCCAACGATGTGAAATCCATTTGATATAAGTAGGTATTCAAAATGAGAAAAAAATGAGATTATGAGATATAAAGCTCGTCTTGTGGCTCAAGAATTTTCTCAAAGACATTGGATTGATTATGAGGAAACATATTCCTCCATTATGGATGCAATCACATTTAGATTCTTATGAGTTTAGCGACTAATAAAAATCTAGAGATGCGTCTCATGGATATTGTTACATCATACCTGTATGGATCATTAGATATATATATATGAGAGTTCTATATGGGTTTAAGATGGCAGAAGCATAATCTAAACCCAAAGAGTTATGTGCAATAAAGTTACAAAGATCATTATATGGGTTAAACCAATATGGACGAATATGCTATAATCGTCTTAGTGAACATTTAACCAAAGAATAATATGTGAATGATCATATATGTCCATGTATTTTTCATAAAGAAAATAATATCTGAATTTGTTATAATCGCGGTATATGTTGATGATGTAAATATAATCAGGAGAAAAGGAGAAATACAGAGAGCAACAAAATATATAAAAGAAAAAGTTTTGATGAAAGATCTAGGCATACAAAGTTTTCTCTTGGCCTATAAACTGAATAAACTCAAAAAAAAATATTTGTACATAAATTCATATACATCAAAAGAGTGTTAAACATTTTAATATGGATAATGAACCCCGCTGAATACTCCAATGGTCGTTAAATCACTTAATGTTGATCTTTAAGGGACTATTGATTTAGGGTTATTTTATTGTAAGACTTTAAATGGTCAAATGATTGGTTTTTCAGATGTAGGGTATTTATTAGATCCACACAAAACTCGATCCCAAACAGGATATGTATTTACGATTGTAGGCACTGCTATATCATGGCGTTCGAAAAAGCAAACACTTGTGCCCACTTCTTCAAATCATGCTGAAATCATTGCGCTCCATGAAGCAAGTAGAGAGTGTATATGGTTGAGATCAATAATCCAACACATCCGATCAAGCAGTGGGAATTACACGTAAACACGGAGCCAACTATCTTATATGAAGAATAATGCATGTGTTGTTCAGACGAAAAAATGATATATCAAAAGTGATCGGACCAAACATATCCCTCCAAAAAAAATTTCATATACCCCAAAACTCGTGAAGAATAAAGACATTGAAGTAAGATATGTCTGATCACTGCAAACCTCTTCACGAAATCATTACCCACCACTATGCTTAGGAAACATATCAATAATATTGGAATGCGTCGTCAACAAGACTTGTAAGATATGATCATGATCATTTGAGGGGGAGTTTTCGTGGTTGTACTCTTTTACCTACTTTGGTTTTTCCCCTGGGTTTTTCTATAACAATGCAATAAAAGATATAACGCAATAGACGATAGTGACACTGGTGTACAAGGTGAATGTTACAAAAATCAAGAATGACAAAAATAGTGGCCATAATTGTTGAAAATTATAATTTATGAGGAATCCACTGCTACTATGCATATACAGTAACATAATTTCTTATGCCTATATAAACGAACGAGTGTGGAGCCTATCGTTACTATGCATGCACAATAACTTACTTTCTTATACCTATATAAACGAACGAATTCGTTCGTTTATAATACAACAACAATTTCAATAATATAAGAGATACTCCATATTCTCTCTCTGTTCAAATATCCGAGATCTTTTTTATTGGTATAAATTTTTCATCTTTATTTATATTTATTTCATAATAAATTATAATTCTTTTTATAATATGAGAAATATTCTCAATTTTTCTCTAAAGAAAATATTACCATTTTTTTAAAATTTTCTTAAATATACTACAAACCTTTAAAATTTTCAGAAAATATAAATATAAATGTTTAAATAAGGCCATAAGGGTCATAAATATCATTTAGAAAATTACTAGCATTTAATTTAACTAACGTATATCAGTAATTTAAGGTTATTACAAATGAAAATTTAATTCATCATTAACAGGAACATATATTAAAACTAGTACATAATATAATTAGAAAAATATGATAATGTATAAAACTTTATAAAAATATGATATAACTGAAATAAAGAAAAAAAATTCAATGAATATAATCTTCCATAATACTAAATACCGAGTGAGCTATTGACTGAAATTAAGCGGTTTGACCAACAAACATACAGTTACAAATATGAACGGCCATGCTTTTAAAATATGATCTATCAAAAAATGGGTAACATTAACTTCTCTCTAATTTTTTTCTAACATTTTATCTCTCAATTTTTTTTAAAGTGATATTACAAATCACCAGCACCGACTCCAGCATCGACCGTAATCTTTATAATTATATTATAAAATTTATTTACATAAAAAAAACTTCATTATTTAGAGACGGCAAACTGAAAAGGTACGAGTGTGGGAGATTTTATAGATGATTGTCTTTCTCCTCTTCACGGTTTTGGTGATCATGTTTCACCAGCGATCTTTTTGTGATCTCACCTTTGAGTATCGATACTCTCATTCAAACCACAATTAGTTGGGTTGGTGTCTTTTCGATGTGTCTCTTTAACACGTTGTGTATGTTCATGTGTTTTGCAGACAATCTCACCATGTTTATCATGTATTACAGTTTGATAGATTATATTAGATGGAAAATGAGTTGTATTTTCCACTCTAGATTTTTCTTTGTGTTAGTTATTTTATGTCTCTCTTCATAGATTTTGATTCAAGTTAAGTTATCATTCGTGGTGTTTCTACCGACTATTTCTGTTGGTTTGTTAAAGTTTAAGCGAAAGAAAAATTCAAAGACAACCATTGATTGTGAAGTTTGAAGTCTGCACGCAGTGGTGTTTTGAGATTTATGAAATTCTTATAGTGCGTTATAGTTGGGTGATAGCCAAGAATCGTAATGGTTGAGTTCGAATACGGAGAAGGCTTCTATAGTTGAAGCTATAGTTGAAGCATTGTCAATTTCGCTTCTTATGTTATATCGTTCTTTAACATCTTTGTTTATATTATATGTATATGAATACTATTTCTGTAATTCTGTAAACAATTGATCAAAATGATAATAATAATTAGACGTTAAAAAAAATATTGTCTCTGTTTTAAAATAATTCTAGTAACTGTATTTTCTTTCAAAAAAACTTTTTTTAAAGTGATATTTTAAATCAATATTTATTTTTCATTTTTTGTAAATTTGTCAGTCGGTATTGACTCGGGATCGATCTTACTTTTTCTAATTATATTATGTATAATTTAGGATTTATCTAATAAAAACCTTCAATATGTCATTTTCGTCATGTATATTCAACACATTGTATTTGTTTTTGTGTTTTACCGACGATTTGACCATGCTTTTGCCAATGATAACTGTTCTCCCCACTCTCAACAGCACCGGTTGGTTTTCGTACGGTGGGTTGTAGTACTATAAAGTATTTACATCAAACAAAACAGTTTTCGCACAAGATTTACAAAATTGTTGGGGACACAATGAAATCGTCTCATCTCTCTTCCGTAGAGTCTTTGTCCGATAGCCACCACGCTGGTGTTGTTGTTGGTGTTGGTTGTTATGATCTCCACTGGGGGATAAAGTTTACCAAAATCAACTACCTTCGGATTTAGAAGCGGTTGGTAATTTGAGATTCTGGACTAATGAGTATGACGTTTACCATATATAATAGTTTGGTAGATTAGATTGGGGGTAATGAGTCGTATTTTTTCTCTTTGGTTTTTCTTTGTGTTATTTTTAATGTCTCTCTTTGTAGAGTTTGAGTCCGGCGAAGTTATCATTTGTGGTGTTTTTGGGGTTTTTTCTGTTGGTTTGTCAAAGTTTAGGCGAAAGACAAATTCATATAGAGACAACCATTGGTGGTGGAGTTTGAAGTCTTCATGTAGTGGTGTTTTGAGATTTGTGAAATTCTTATAATGCGTTATAGTTGGGTCATAGCCAAGAATCGTAATGTTGGAGTTCGAGTACGGAGAAGAAACTTAACATATTTGTTAATCTGTTAGCGAGTACTGAAGAAGTAGCATCGTCAATTTCTCTTTTTACGTTGTATCGTTTTTAACCTCTTTGTTTAGGGTATATGGATATGCATGATATCTCTGTAATTTTGTAAACTCTTGATCGAAATGATAATAATACATAGACGTTAAAAAATATCGTTTAAAATTTTTGCACACATATTAAGAAAAAAATAAATTTTATTTTCTACATTTTTATTAATATATTTTATAATTTTTTTTATTAGTCATTGCATTAAAACAATAAGAATAAAATTGAAAATTTTACCTAACATTTGCATTGAAAATGTAAAACGACACTTAATTTAAAACAAAAAATTTAAACCAAAACGATACTTAATTTAAAACTAAGCGAGTATTCCTCAAACTATGGTGGTGTTCTTTTGAGTGTCGCAGAAGAAATTAACACTGGTTCTTCAATGCGTTTTAAAACCAATGACCAAATTTATTGAAAAAAATAAAGAAAAACTATGTTTGTGTCGCTAAATGTGTCGCAAAAAAAACCAGCAACACTTCTGACAAAAAAACAGAGTTAATAGTTTGTCGGAATGAGTCGTTCGAAGGTGTCGCTACATTAATTAAAAGAAAAAAAAACGTTGTGCAATTATAGTCGCCAGAAGGTGTCACTGAGACACTCTAAAGAAAGAAAAGTTGTGCTATATTGCGTTTTGTTTCAAACTGTAGCGGGTAAACTCCACAAAGCTCTCGAGAGATTGATCGTCTTCGTTTTCATCTCCACTGATAATCAAATCCCAAAAAAATATTTAAAAGATGTATAAAAAATAGTTTATGCTTATTTTGTAGTGACAATATAGCATCTATTAATTTTCCAAATTTTAACTTATGTGTCATCATTAAATCAAAGCTTTTTGAAAAGAAAATTTACAATATTGTTTGTTTGGTAAATTATTTACGACATGTGTTTATAAATATATTATACTACTTCAAATATTATTTATGTATTTTAGACATTTTTAACTTTATTTTTAATTAATATGCAAATATCCTCTACATTTTCAACACATTATATACATCCCTAAAACATGGAGGTTCGGTCTCTATATATGCAACGATTAAGATCAATTGTGATTAAAAAAAAAAGAAGAAGAAGAAGATCAATTGTGATATAGGAGGCCATAAGTAACGATTAATAATTAGTAAAATACAAGTATCTCTTATGTATTTCTTTTTTTACGAGTTTCATCTGTATCACCAATGCTCAAATGGGTCTGAATTTGGGGAATTACACATTATAATTGTTTTGATATACAAAAAATCATAGTAGAACAACTTCATGACCAGAAGAGAAGAATCATAGTAACTCAAGTAAGACAAATAATATCTTGAGAGAGTATACATCTTATACTTGTGTATCTTTCATTTTCTTGGTGTATCTAGGTAGCTTTCTTGGTGCATCTGTTAGCCCATCTCCGACGGTCACTTTCCATGTTCCACGTCCAGTCTTGGCTTGTGGACTGGATTTTTTCCACATAGATTTTTGTAAAAGTAATGAAATTGTTATTAGTTTTGGATTCGTTTCTTAACTACAAGTAGAATGTTTGCTATTTTCCCACAAGAGTTATTAGATGTTAGAAAAGATTTTCATTAATATGATAAGTTTTGTATTGCTTAGTATCAATATGATGATTTAGAGGGTGTCATAATATATGCATATATCTAACGAATCAACAAATGTCTTGAAATAACCAAAAAGGGCAGATTTCATCTTGAAGCCATAACAAGATGATGATGTATATTAAACACAAACTTGGCTAAAGAGAAGAAGACTTGAATGAAAATAAATTAAAACTTTGCAGCATTGGAGAAGTCTATCTGAGGATAAATTAAAACAAGATATGATTAAAACTTTGCAGCATCATATCTTGTTTCTCTACCTCATCACTTGTTGGCAGTCCCATCTTCTTTTGCCTTTGATCAAACATCATCTTCTCAATGGATTGGCGAATTTCCAGCTCGAGATCTGATAGTTTGCTGCTCTCTGGTTCAAATAGTAGAGAAAATTTTGAAAATATTTCTGGTAATTTCAAGAGATAGGAAGCAAAGGAAACGAAAGGTATTTTTTATATTTTATTTCTATAACTACACTTTTATATATATTTTTCTTTCTACTCCTTTACAACGACACATTTGAGAGTTTTAAAGAATGAGATCACAAGTTGATCATTATAAAAGAAAGTAAGAGAGATACAAATAAGATAAATATAAAGAAACAATTGGAGTGGAGAACATTACAGTTGAATAACATTTGTCAGATATGGTATGATACAACTTTAGTCGGGTTGAAGTATGATTGTGAAGGCTAAAATTTTGTTCTTTCCAGATTTCATAAATCGAATCTTGAAAACCAAGCTTGCAAATGATCTCCAGTTTTCTAACCCTTGCAGAAGACCTAGTTCATTAAACAATATCAGAGAAAGCTGCAGGTGGCTAACTAAGTAGATTAGCAATGAAAGTACTCCAAATTTCTTGAGAATAACCACATTCAAAAAGCAGATGTGACCTTGTTTTTAGTTGTGAACCACAAAGAAGACAACATGAAGGGACTTGAAGTCCCGATCTTCTTAAACGGTCTCTAGAGGGTAAGTGATCTCTTACAACAACCCAAAACAAGAATGCATGTTTAGGAATATTATTGTTGAACCAGACAGTTTAGTGCCAGGAAACCGAGGAGAGAGTAGGTTGCAACAAAATCCAGGTAAGTGAGGAGACAAAATCTCTTGGAGTGTCACTTAAAGTATGACTCCAAAGAAACCTATCCGTCGGAGCTCCAATGTTTGGTAATTTCTGATGCAATGCTACCTTCCGCAACAAAACAGCTATAGGGTGTCTTCAATGTGGAAGAGACCAAGCCCCCTGCAATACAGCGTGAACTACTCTAGCCTACAGAGGAATACCAGAAACCCTTGATCCAAACCTGTCAAGTCAATCAGAGCTCCAAGAGAGGTCCAATCATCATACCAAAAATAAGTATTCAGACCTGTTCCAATTTCTGCAAATAGATAAGACCTTGCAAGAGTCCTAAGCTTCAATAGCATTTTCCAATTCAAATTTATAGTATTTGACAACTCTGAATCCCAAAAACTCTGTTTCTGATAAGCTTTTTATGGATCCAATATATCCATAAAGAACCCGCTCTTGTGAAAAGATGCCAAATAAGTTTTAATCCAAAAACTTTGTTCCAATGGACCAGCCTCCTTAATCCTATCCCTTCTGCTTTTTTTGGTGTGCAAACCGAATCCCAAGGTATCTTAGAACCATGGGCAGAATTCATCACTCTATTCCATAAAAATGAATTGCATATTCTTTCTAATAAGCAGCTCTTAGGTAGTGGAAACACAGAAAGCCATAAGTTAATGAGGCTATAAATTACAGACCAGATCAGTTGTAACCTCCTTGCAAATGACAAATGTCGCACGGTCCAAGCTGAGATTCTTGTGAGTACTTTATCCACATAAATTTGGTAGTCTTAGAGATGAAGCTTGTGAGGCATGAAAGGGAGTCCCAAATAGCGAATTGGGAGTGATCCATGAGACAAGCCAAACCTTTGAGCTAGAGAGTGGGTTAATTGATGATTATTTCCATCCAAGAAAATGGTGCTCTTTTTGGGATTGAGTTTCAGACCAGATGCAACATAAAATTGATCCAACATATGCATAATAAACTCCAAAGACTCGTGAGTTCCATCAAAAAAAATTAGGAGATCATCGGCAAAGCTCAAGTGAGTTATCAACGGGTCACGACATAAGGGGTGAGGTGCAAACAAATTCGACCTTGTAGCTTTAGTCCATTTGTTTTTGCAAGGATATCCATCACAATAGAAATAGAGAAGAATAGATCATATCTCCTTACCTAAAACCTTTCTTTGTCAGAAAAAATCCAACCAACTCACCGTTAAGAGCAATAGAGTACCAGACAGTAGAGAAAATTCCTTAATCCAACGAATAAACCTATCAGGAAGCTCTAGTGACCGAAGAATGTTTAGAAGAAACCTCCAACTCAGATTATCATATTCTTTAGCCAAATCAATTTGGATACATCCTCTGCTAGTTTTACCATCTTTATTAAACTCAACCATCAACTCAGAAGCTAATAGGAAAATCTCACATAATAATCTCCCATGAATGAATCTTACTTGGTTATTTTGAACCACATCAATAGTGAATAACTTCAACCTCTTAGCCAAGATTCGAGATATCACCTTATAAACAGTGTTGCACCACGATAGAGGTCTGAATTCAGCAATTATTTCAGCGAGAAGACTCTTACGTCTAAGAGAGATAGCAGTAGCATTAGCGTGTCTGATCATTTTACCGGTTCTGAAAAATTCTTGGATTGTTGATATGAAGTCACTCCCAACCAATTCCAAGAAAAAGTGAAAAAATCCATTGTAAGTTCTCCTCTGTCGAGGGATGGAGGAAATTCTTGAGGTCAGACTGGAAGAACATCGAAATGAATAGAGGCTCTTGATATCATTAACTGAGAGAGGATTAACATTTGAGTTTGTTTTTCCCAATATATCTTGATAATACTAATGCACCATAGTCTGAAGTACCACTGGATCTGTGATTTTAAGATCATCCCCAACCCTTAGGTAGACAATCGAATTCTTCATCTGATTAGTCTTGACAGACTTTTGGAAAAAACTTGTATTAGCATCCCTTCTCCCAGCCATCCAATTCTCGATTTCAGCCTGAAAAATTTTTCTTCAGCAGTTTCCCAAAAGCCCCATGAAAATCTCTTGAAACTTTCTCTTGTGAAAACAAAGCAGGAGATGGAGAGGTAAACAGTTGGTCTTGAATATTCTGAAGTGTAGAGAAAGATGATGCTACTCACTCTTGAATATTACCAAAATGATTCATGTTCAACGATTTACAGCAAGTCGTAACCTCTCCCAATCTGTGACAAAGATCAGTAAGTGCAGATCCATTAGGTGATATATTATCTCAAGTCTCATCATTAACTGAGAGTATCCAGGATGAGAAAAGAATAAAGTAAAAAACTTAAACGGGAATTTTCTTATTTGAATATAACAAGTGACATCAATATTGGGGTATAATCAAAGCATCATGGAGTGTCAAAGATCATTGACGATCCGGAAAGACATACATCCAATATTCATTAGCCAAAGCTTTTTCAAGCTTCCTAGTAATTGGGTTAAGAGGCTGATGATCTGTCAAAGTGTAAAAACATCCCCTACTAGGCAGATCAAATAAAGAACTATCTGCCAAGCAATCCTTAAACTGCATTATACCACATATTGAATAAGAATAAGGAATTAGTATAGCTCATCTGCAACAAGAACCTGATTAAAATCTTCTAAAAGAACCCAAGGAGAATTCGCTAGCAGAGATGAAGCCGCCAATTATCTTATATCTTCCAAAAGTGGTTGTCTATCTCTCATTCGATTTCTGGGATAAAAAAAGCTAATGTAAATTTTTCTCCCTAAGAAAAATTGTGTACTCCACTCAAAAATAACTGATCCATTTTTTATAAACAATAGTTGATAAGGGTGGGTTCCAAATGAAAACTATCCTTCCGTTTTTCCTCCAAGGAGTGATTGCTTTCATATCTCCAACCTTGGAACGAACGAGACATGAGTTTTTGAAGATTCAGTAAATGGATCCTTGTTTCCAAAAAAATGCATAACATTAGTTTGTTGGTGGATAACCATCTCAATACTGCTCTACACTTTTCATGGTTATTACGACCTCTAATATTCCAACAAAAAGTCTTCATATATACAACAAAAGGGGTTTGAGAAGCACTTATGCTTTTGGAAAGCGGACAATCCGTGTAGGAGAACGTCCTGGTGAACCTGATTCTAATTGAACAAAGGTATGATGATTAGTTTTTGCATTTTCTGCATCATCACCTGACTGATCAACCGAGTGACTATCTGATTCTGACAAGGAAAGTGAAAGAGATTCTCTTTGCATCCTTTGTATAGCTCTCTTCTTAGAGGATGGAGAGCTATGTACAACTACATGAGGAGGAAGAGTGCGGTTTCTTTTACGCATAACTACTTGATCTTATTTAATAACATACTCTTCAAAGACCATTTGAGCCACTGTCAAAGGTGCTGAAGCCTTTGGAGATTGCACTCTAGAAAAGGAGGGAGGGACATGTCTTGTACATCGAGCAACATAAATCCAATCATCATAAGGACTACCCGAAGTAGATGCCACATCGTTTGAGTTCGTAGCAGTCTTAGCGCATGATGAGATCATCGGACGATCAAAGATCGGTCCAGCTGGTTCCAGAGTCGGAAGAGATTTTTCTTTCATTGGATATGTTAATGCTTATTTTACCTTAGCATGAATCGCTAGAGAGATAGCAATAGGGCAACACAACATTTGATATCTGAATTCACTACAGCTAGCATTGGGAAGCGGGTATGCCTGCGATCCGTGACCCACGACCCACGACCCACGACCCACAACCCGTGGGTAATATAGAAAATTTTGAAAGCTCAAACCCGCCTCGCCAGTCATTCTGGGTCCTACGGGTAGACCGCATATCAAAAACGAGTACTCACAAACCCGCAAACCTGTATACCCGCAAAACAAAAAGGCGTATCCAAATCCCTCAAACCCACAAACCTACGACCCGTAAACAGCAAATACAATTTCATTGGGTGACACTCAAAAAGTTATTTGGCCACGGCCTAACGGTAGTGATTGGGCCACACCCAAATAAGAGCCCCGTGGGTAAAACACTGTTAACCAGCATCAATTTTATACCCGCCCTGCTAGACCCGTAGAAATATGGACTTCCTTTGGTATGCCTGAACCCGCCTTGTGGTGGGTAAAAACCCCGCAGACCCACGAGATTTTACTTACATTCCAAGCACAATTACAACTCTCGCATTGAGGAAGCACCATTGGGTACTCGACGTCTACTGTTACAGAGTTACCAAATCTTTAAGTGATTATGACCTTAGGCGGAAGCTTCTTCCCCATAATAACCGCTACTTTGACCTTTACCAAACCCCATGGATTAGGCCTGGGAATAACATGTTTTGAGTGGATAGGAATCCCAATTTCAAAAGCAATAACACTAAAACCTTGAAGTGAAAATATTTGAGGTGAAATGCTTCTCAAGATTACCCAGATTGGTGCTGATACGAGTTTCATTGGGCATAATGTTGTTGTAGGTGACCACTTTGTTACTGAAAATGCACAATTTCAACGTTGGGTATAAAGATAATTCAAGTCATATTCGATAGATGGCTAATGTTGATTCTTCTCTAGCGACCCCAAATAGAATTCAAATCCATGAAGATCTTAGCTTCTGAAGGAGGATTCCCATGAAAATGAGCTACTAAATGGTTTTTCTAAGTATTCGTGGCACAGAGAATGACCAAATCCAGAGCCGTAACTGAAGTTGAACCATCTTCAAGAATGACTGGAGATGCCAATTTCATGAGATTACGAAGGTGGGAAATGCATCTTGAGTTCCAATGATTTGAAGGATGATCCTTTGTAATTTTTTTGTGCCGGTGAGGAGGGATTGATTACATCTGGAATAGTACCAAAGATAATCGGAGCCGTCGTAGGTTCTTAAGCTGATGACAAACCTACGACCACTGGAACAACGCATGAAGCAAGTGAAGCAGACCCGGTGTTGTGAAGGAGGGTCGATGAAGCTGTCATAAACTGGGGAAGGAAATTCTGTCAACAACATAAGTGAAACCTGCAGCGGAAGCAACAACCATGGAAACACTATACTTGGCAGCCGATGGTCTGAGTTTGGGAATAAGGACAAGAGATCCGGTGGAATGGAGCCTTCTAATCGATCTGGTGGAACTTTGGAGGCTGGAGGAGAAGTTCCATCTTCATCCATGGCAGAAAGGAAGGGAAGGGAGGAAGAAGTCTTCTCGCTGGTGAATGTGAGGCTTCACCGCCAGTTTAGTTCTAGATCCCCTTTCTCGTCGCACTTTTTAGAGAGAGGAAATCAACTTACTTGGTAAAATCCAAGATCGTAAAGGTTTTTGTTATACTGTAGAAACGTTTAAGGTTTCGTTTCTCGAACCGAAGAGAAATAAATTCTCTTATTTTTGGTCAAACCCATTATATTACTAGAAGAAAAGTTACGCTCCACTAAGGAAAATATATTTCAAACCATGAAAAGAAGAATTAGCTAAATAATTGGCTAAAAAGTTTGTCATACGGGAAACATGATAGAAATTACAATTTTTTGCAATTCTTGATGATGGTCATCTCCTCCGAGAAGCTCAGGTTTTCAAAAAGTAAGAGTTTGCAATTCTTCAAGATGTGCCACATCAGCCAAGGATGAGACGTCGAGGCTAGACTTGTTGGAGGGAGATTAATCGTATGCCTAGCCATGATTAAAAGGTTGTCGATGTTGAGGGACGATCTCAAAGAATCAATGCCTTTTGTTTTTTTTCTAAAAGTATGCCAATTGGGCCTATTTTAGTTTGAGCCCAATAACATGTTCGAGTTAAGAGTGAACCGAACATGAATATATATATATATATATATATATATATATATATAAAAAGGAGAATGATCTCTCTTCTTAGAGTGTCACATCATTTTTTCAATCTCTTAACATTTTATCACATCATCATCATTAATCTAATTAGTTATAGTTCTATCTGAACATTTTTACTAACCAAAACCCAAATTTATAAATCCTCCCTCCACATGTCCAATTAAGAAACCCAAATATAAAAAACTCACCTCCACATACCCAATTAAGAAAACCCAACCAAATAATTATCTACTTTATTATTTCTTATGTATTTAGGTATGTGGTCAAAATCCAAACCTCAAATATTCATGAAAATCTTCAAAATTGTAGAACCAATTGAGTTCTCCAAAGTTCCTACAAAATGAGGGATGGACAAATAATTCTTTAACAGGAAAAAAATAAACCAAACCAAACCAAAATTTAATCTGAAATTGAAATAAAATATATTTATGAACCATTTGGTTTTATTTTTCTAAAATTTGAAAAGGAAATTGAAATCATTTTTTGGAAATGTATTTTTAGGAGAACTTATGGTCCTTTAGCCATCGCAAACGACTTCACAATCTTTATTCTCTATATAATTAATGATTTAATTGCAAAATCACTACTTAAAGTTCAATTTTCATATCTAATTCAAGCATTCTAAACTCTCCATATTTACATGCCTATAAATATAATATGTAGTAGTCATCACTTAATATTGGGTACGATTAAACTTAATTTATCCAAAAAAAAACAATCAAAATATTTATCTTACCTCCCCACCAAATGTTTAAACGAACCTTAAATTGATTTTTTTTTATCTCTTTGGCCATCAACCCTCATTCAAACTTTCATTAACTTTCACCAGCTAAACACTTTTTAAAAACATCAAACTATCGAGGAAATAAATGAAAAAAAGTAAGACAATGTTTAAGAATTGTTTTTGAAAATTATAAAAAATAAAACTACACATCCATTAAATAAAAAGAATAAGAAAACACAAGAAAATTGCCCAAAAAAATAAAAATAAATAAATCTAAAACCATTGTAAAATAGCAAATCATCACTTCACCGACTTTTTTCTTATCACTAACAATAATAAAAATCACGCCCGAATGACTGGTCACCCTCTAGTACTAACTAAAGAAATAGTTTGAGGCTTCTCCCATAACTTGACACGGTCATATCTAAAAATTCTGATGTGGACATATGGAAAAACCTAAAACTGCTCTTTTTCTTTTTGAACGTTTAAATATTATTATTATTTTGATCAAGAGTTTACAAAATTACAAAGATAGTATTCATATAACTATACTCTAAAAAATGTTAAAGAACGATACAACATAAGAAGCGAAATTGACGATGCTTTAACTTTAGAAGCCTTACTCGCTAACAGATTAACAAATCTGTTAAGTTTCTTCTCCGTATTTGAACTCAACCATTACGATTCTTGCCTATCACCCAACTATGACGCACTATAAAAATTTCGTAAATCGCAAAACACCATTGCATGAAGACTTCAAACTTCATAACCAATGGTTGTCTTTGTATGAATTTTTCTTTTGCCTAAACTTTAACAAACCAACAGAAATAACCGGCAAAAACACCACGGATGATAAGTTCACTAGAATCAAACTCTACGAAGAGAGACATAAAATAACTAACACAAACAACTAGAGTGAAAAATACGACTCATTTTCTACCCAATATAATCTATCAAACTGTTATACATGATAGATATGGTGACATTGTTGCCAAAACACATGAACAGACACAACGTGTTGCAGAGACACGTCGAAAAGACACCAATCCAACCAATTGTGGTGTGAAAGAAAATATGGTACTCATAGGCGAGATCACAGACAAATCGCCGGTACCGGCAAAACCGTGAAGAGAAAAAAAGACAATCATCCAAAAAATCACTCACACTCGTGTCTTTCCAATTTGTCGTCCCCAAATTACCGGTATGGTCAACGCCGGAGTCAAATATTTGATTCAATACACCCTAGTTCCAGATCATAAACAAACCCAAATCGTTACTCAGCAATGTCAATCTCAATAATCAAAACTTTCTTTCTGAAGGAGACAGAGAAAGCCGAAAGTGTATAATCTTCAGACAATTCGGTGAAGATGAGTTTCCGATTAACCCGAATGGAGCATCCCGTGATAAATTTAGGGGTTTTCTCTGCAAACATTCATTTAACGAAAAAAAAGAAAAGATATAAAAGCACCTCATCTAAAATCTATTAATATCTTTTATAGAAAATTAAATTCAATTTAAACAGTCTCAGACCTCGGTCTCTTCATCACCACAACCTGCAGCACTACCTCTAAAACATAATACTACATCTTCTCCAAAACAGAGGACTGTGACCCCAACTCTTGGAAAACAGCAAATAATCACGGGTACTGGGCAGCTGCTTCCTGCGGAGCCCATGAAGACTCACACTACACATGAAATTGCGGGACAACAGAGTTTTGTAATCATAGAGAAGATTTCTACCATATTATCAAAGTCGGGAAGTTCTGATTATGGAATGCAAGCAGAGGCTGGAGTTTCAGTTTCATCTCGGGTTCCCCAAATAGAAGAGGCTACTACAGAATTTTTAAAACAGATCACGAAACATACAGCGCAGGTTCCGAGTATTACTTCAGAAACTTGTGACCCCTCTGCCCATCGTTATGTTGTGGCCAATGAAAACAAACATGAAAACGAAATTATTAATTCTGGAATAGTTCAAGACATCGAAGAAGGAGAGATAAGTTTATTATCTCTGGTGCTCAAATCATCGGCTGATGACTGGGCTGTTGTCAAGCTCTCGGGCAATTCTCCGCAAAGACCTGAGGCGCCTATGAAGTCTCCACCTCTTCTTTATGGTCAGGTAACTATAGTTTCTCCTTCTCGTTTTGCTGTTTTGCAGACTCACGATGAAGAAGACACGGTGACTACGTCTCCAGTTACTCAACCTGATCTCACATCTAGTTTTCCCGAGGGGGAGAGGTTAAATGCAAAAATGTTTACACTCACAGGAAACAGCCAGATCATAAACACTAATCAGTCTCCAGAGGCGGTTTCTATAGAGGTTCCCACGACTAACCAGTTTCAAGATTAGAGTATGGTAACCAAGACAGAGGCGCTGCCAGCTCGTCAAACCTTACCAAGATCTACAAAGGTTGCTCATAAGTACTTTGCCAAGACCTCTCAAAGGACAGGAGGTTCTTCAATCAATAATTTTAGCAAATGGTCTTCTATTCGAAAACATTGATGTCGTGTTTCTCTTGGAATATTCGTGGTTTTAATCAAGTCAGAAAGCATTCAGTGGTAAAGGATTTGATCCGTTCTAACTCAATTGATTTTGGGGGTTTATTGGAGATGAGAATTGCTGAGAATAAATCATCTCACATAGTGAAATCAGTGTTTCGAGATTGGTCAATGATATCGAACTATGAACATAATCCGTTAGGGAGAATCTGGGTTGTTTGGAGTAATCGAGTTGACTTCAAAATAGTTTTCAAAACGGCTCAGATGGTCACGGGTCTGGTAAGCTACATTGGGTCTTCGGAAAACTTTCTTTGTTCTTTTATTTATGCGTCAAATGATTTGGCTGAGTGTCGTGCTCTTTGGAGTGAGTTACGAGCAATACATGACTCTCAGACCTTTAGAGGAATCCCTTGGCTTTGTTTAGGGGATTTCAACGAGGTGTTAAGCCGAGATGACCATTCGCTCTCATCAACTACAAATGTCCATCTTCCGGGAATGATGGATTTCCAAGATATAGTTCGCCACTGTTCTTTCATTGATATGGCTGTCCATGGACCTCGTTACACATGGTGCAATAAAAGGGATGAGGGTTTAGTGTGTAAGAAGATTGACCATGTTCTTATTAACTCTCATTGGCTGCAGCTCTCTACAAGATCTTTCTGTTCTTTTGAGGCCAAGGGATGTTCAGATCACTTATGCGGAATAATCTCAATAGGTAACGCTCCATACAAGCCTCGTAGCCCATTTAAGGTTGTCAATGTAGTTGTCAAAATGGATGGGTTTAAAGAGGTAATTCAAGACTATTGGATAAACACTCCTGTGCTTTTCGAATCAACCTCAACCCTGTTCCGCTTCTCTAAGAAACTAAAATATCTCAAGCCAGCCATTAGAAACCTCAGCCGACAGCAGCTGCATCACCTCACCAAACGGACGAAAGAGGCTCACAAGGTGTTGTGTGAAAAGCAGATTTACACTCTTACAAATCCGACTTCTCAAGCCATTCAAGACGAGACTGCAACTTATGTGATGTGGGATCATGTGGCGTCTTTAGAAGAGAGTTATCTCCGACAGAAATCAAAGCTTCATTGGATAAATGTGGGTGACAAAAATAACCGGTTTTTTCATTGTGCAGTTAAGGAGCGACAAATACGCAATTCGATTGATATAATGAAGGCGCCGAGTGGAGAAATCCTCACCAAACCAGACGAGATTAAGACAGAAGCCATCCGATATTTTTCCACATTGTTTGCCTCCTATTCTCTTGATTTTGCAGGTCTGGATGCAGCATCCATGTCCGCCATTCTGCCTTACCGTTGCTCTGAACCGGATAGGAGTCTTTTGCTAACCAAAGTTACCAATGACGAAATCAAGAAGATCTTATTTGCTATGCCTTTGAACAAATCCCCGGGTCCGGATGGATACATGGTGGAATTTTTTAAAGAGGTATGGACAATTGTAGGTCGAGATTTTTGTGTAGCAGTGCGCTCTTTCTTCGCTTACGGGTTTCTCCCTAAAGGCATCAATACGACCATTCTAGCTCTCATTCCGAAGAAGAGTGGTACCATTGGAATGAAAGACTACCGTCCTATTTCGTGCTGCAATGTGATCTATAAAGTGATATCAAAACTCTTAGCGAACCGTCTTAAGGTAATACTTCCACATTTTATCACTCCGAATCAGTCTGCGTTTATTGAGGACAGGTACATGCTGGAAAACTTGCTCTTAGCATCAGAGTTAGTAAAAAATTATCATAATCCGAGTGTTACTTCCCGCTGCGCTATGAAGATAGATATTTCGAAGGCTTTTGACTCGGTACAATGGAGTTTCTTGACAACAATGCTACGAGTAATGGAGATACCAGATCAGTTCATCAAGTGGATAGAGCTTTGTGTGACTACGCCTTCCTTTTCGGTTCAAATAAATGGGGAATTATCGGGGTTCTTTAGAAGTGAGAGGGGACTACGACAAGGTTGTTCACTATCTCCCTATCTTTTTGTCATTTGTATGAATTTTTTATCTCTTATGCTAGATAGGGCTGCACTGGAGGGAAAGATTGGATACCATCCGGGGTGTAAAACCCTGCATCTAACCCATCTTTGTTTTGTGGACGACATTATGGTTTTTACTGATGGACACACACGCTCTATCCAAGGTATTATCGATGTTTTTGATGCATTTGCTCATTTTTTTGGACTAACGATTAGTTTGGAGAAGACCGAGTTGTTTATCACTGGAATAACCACAGGGGTTCGTAACTCCCTTTCGGTTTTTCCATTTCATTTGGGTACTTTACCAGTCCGGTATTTAGGTCTACCCCTTCTCACAAAGCGAATGAGTAAAGCAGATTACCAGCCTCTGCTTGAAAAAATCCGAACGAGAATTGGCTCTTGGAAGAATCGGTTTTTGTCTTTTGCAGGAAGACTACAACTTTTATCCTCGGTGATAGCGAGTATTACAAATTTTTGGATTGGTGCGTATAGGCTACCTCGGGCGTGTGTAAAGGAAATAGAGAAAACAAGTGCAGCGTTTTTTTGGTCTGGAGTTGAATTAAACTCAAATAAGGCGAAAGTTGCTTGGGAGGAGGTATGCAAACCGAAGGAAGAAGAAGGCCTGGGCCTCAAATCGCTTGAACTTGCAAACACTGTCGCCTCTTATAAGCTGATATGGCGATTGATTTCCTCACGAACGTCTTTGTGGGTGAATTGGATACAGAAAAATTTAATTCGCAGGGGATCCTTCTGGTCACCTAGAACCAGCAGCACGGCGGGCTCGTGGATATGGAGAAAGCTTCTCAAAGTCCAGGATCAAGCAAAGGCCTACCATAAAGTCGAGGTAAGGAATGGTTTTACAACTTCTTTCTGGTTTG
Organism: Cardamine chenopodiifolia; assembly: GCA_963922655.1. Taxonomy (NCBI): domain Eukaryota; kingdom Viridiplantae; phylum Streptophyta; class Magnoliopsida; order Brassicales; family Brassicaceae; genus Cardamine; species Cardamine chenopodiifolia. The sequence goes on along the minus strand of OZ000476.1, from coordinate 11,311,923 downwards.
ACGATTGGTGCTCTCTTGGCAGGTTGATTGATTTTTTAGGGGAGAGAGGATGCATAGACATGGGCATTAAGATTTCACACTCTGGGAGACGTGTTTGCAAATCACTGTCGTAGACGACACCGTCACCCCACACTTACTCAGATAGAGGAGGAGATCGCGAAGCTGAAGGCCTGCCCACTTGACGGTGGCGATATAGCACTTTGGAGAGGTGAAAACATGAAGTTTAAGGATAGATTCTCCACAAAAGAAACTTGGAACCAGCTCCGCCAGTATTCCCCAATACAATTATGGTCTAAGGGTGTTTGGTTCTCTCATGCCACTCCTAAATACTCGTTTATTGTATGGCTGGCAGTTCGTAACCGTCTATCCACCAGAGACAGGCTGGTTACTTGGAATGTGAACTCGCCCCACATTTGTGTTTTTTGCAGTCACCCATTGGAGACAAGGGATCACTTATTTTTCGAATGCAGTTTCACTTCACACATTTGGCTACAGCTCACTTCTGGTCTTATGCAGCAAAGGTACACTCCCCTCTTCTCTTATATTTTACTAACTCTCTCGATCTCAGGTAGCTCGAAGACCACATGTTTCCTGTTCAAATACACTTTCCAAGCAGCCGTTTATTCTATTTGGAGAGAGAGGAATAGAAGGCGTCATGGGGAACAACACACCACCTGAGACCGGCTGCTCAGGGACATTGACAAAGTGATCTGCAACCGGCTTTCCACATTGCAGTCTAAGGGCATTATGACGACCGCCATTCAAGACTGGTTCGCCACTCGAATCTAATCAACACACCATCAGTTTTTTTATTGTATTCAGCTTGTGTAGGGGTCGGTGATGGGTGTACTCTTTTTCCCAACTACTGGTTTTGTCCCAAATGAGTTTTCCAGTTTTTGAGTTTTAACGAGGCACACATCCTGACATTTCCACTATTTCTAGAACAATCCGACTGTTTTGTTCTATCTATCTATTTTAAAAAAAAACAAACAATTATGTACAAAGATTTTTTTTCTTGAATATAATTTTACCTATTATTCAAAAAAATAAAATTAAATTCAATTATTATTAAAAAAAGGTTATCTTCTTAATTAATTTTACTGATGTCCTTGACCTCCGTCACTCAGATAATTGATCTTTTAGCAACTTAAATTTTCCACAACCACAAGTGAGTTGGATACTAATATATGAAGAAACACAAAACACGTTGTACAAAAGTATACTTGGATCTCTGTCTCATCTTTTGTCCCTTCTTCTTCAATCCACAAAATATCTAAAAACTTCGCCCGATTCTGCATCCCTAGCTTGGTGTGACAAATAATCTACTACGTCACTTTGTATTCCCAATATCAACATCCCAAGGGATGATCATGATCAATTCATCTTATATCTTTAAAACAGAAGCATCTCATATATTATCATTATTCGGATGTTTGAACCAAAGCATGTAAATTTGAACATAACGTTACTATAACGTGCGTGGTAGAAACGTAGATGTGAAGTAATTTATGGTAGCCAAGTACTGACTCATAAGTTTAAGATAAGGTGGTCCAGCCTTTGTGTAGACTCTAGGGCATGTGATAAACATGGCAAATGAAGTTTGTGGTGGTAAATTGTAGAAAAACTAGTATTTAAGCAAGTCTTGTTTCATCACCATTTCACCAATATATACAAACTTATAAGTGTTTTCTCTACATATACAATCTTGTGATCAAACAAGTAAGCAATCAAAAGATGGAAGGCAAAACTGTGATTTTAAGTGTGCTCATTATGAGCCTAGTCATGGCTCAGATTCACGTAGAAGCACAGAGCTTATATACTGTATGCTGTCCTAACATAAGTGCGAGAAGTAGGTATAGTATATGCCGTTTAACCCCGCAAGGTTGTGCAGAAACCACTGGATGCATTCTCATTTATCCTGCTCAGGCGAACTGCCCTCGAGACTTTCCTTATGGCATTTTCAAAAACTCAGGTAAATAGTTATTTTTTTCTAGTTGTGCATTACTAAGTTATTTGTTACCACCCAATGGATGTGGCCTGGGAGTTGGGATTACGGGGGTCGTCTCTCATAAACTTTATTTATACAGACCTACTAGATTAATTGGTTTCTGAACTTAGGTTTGGATTATTCACACAGTGGAGGATATCCAACAAATCATCTCATTTTGGTCCAGAATGAGTTAAAAAAAAAATTATTTGTTACAAGATCGATCAAGATTTCATATTTGATGCATGTTGCGTGTATTTTGATATTTGATTCAAGGTGATGCTAATGAATACTGCAAGCTGGGGTGTGTATCCTCTTTGTGTGGTGCCTTAAACAGTCTCAAAAACTCTGGTAAAGCAAACTTTCTAAGCTCATTATTTTCTATATATTCTTTTTGGAGTAATAGACAAGAGAATAATCCATTATAATTTTGTTTTGGTGACAAGACACAAGTGAACCTATGATATATGCAACCGTTGAACAATGCACCAAGGCCTGTTCTACTCTCTGCATCAATGGCTCTAAGACTCCGCTTGAAACTGCCTAAAGAAGCATATCCAACGAAGATACCAAATCCAAGTTTCTAGATGTTGTTTATTTTTCCTCTTTCAATAATTGTCATTTATGTGGCAAAAATGGTAGACACTCGTAGAATAGCTACTACTATTTTACTTGGTTGTTTTCGGGTTTGTGTATGTGTCGTAGAAGATTATCGATCTTAGATTGTATTAACCTTCTACATCCTATCATTTAAATAAAGAATAATGTGTCTGCAATAATCTTCTTCTTGGCTATTTTAATTTCGTTTTTATTTATATTATTACAAAGCTCTAGTCCCTGCTATACGCGAGGTAACTTTTTTCTTAAACAACGTAATAAAGATTTGATTACCAAAGACAGTATAGATTGTTGAAAATAGGTTAAAATATATAATATGTATCTTATCCATAAAAACAAGAGTCTGAGTTAGCCTATTATTTATGTTATACTACGGAAACTTGAAAACTTTGATTATTACGTAAAAAAAACTAAAAGATATTAAAAATATATCTATTTGCAATGAATAAATGTGAAATAATATTTTTAAAATTTATGGCAGGCAAAATATAGTAGCATATTTGGTGTGATTTGTATTTAAGATTATAATGAATAAACTACATATTTACTAAAATAATATTTGAATATTAAAAAATATTTCTATATAATCCTAATAAAAATAATTAAATGATAAAAATAAATTTAAATCGGATTATATAAAATAATTTTAATGAGAGACTATATAAATATTCAGATATATCCTAATATTATTTTCGTAAGTAAATAATTTATTTCTAATTTAACAAAAACAATTATAGTAATTAACTTTATTTTTTGATAAAAGATAAATTATTTCTAGATGAATTATTTCTTTTTATTAAGTAAATAAATATTTGAGGGAGAAAGTTAAATTTTATCTGTGGACTGAGGATACCTGAGTGACGGAGGTCAACAGATCTGAGGAAGTTGAAATTAAGCGGTTTGACTAACAAACTTACAGTTATAAAGATCTACGGCCAAGATCCATCAAATCACTAAACTCGATCTACACCGTCAGATCTTAATGGCATACACGTAAATAATCATCTTCCTCAGGGGGTATTTCTCAAAGTATACTGCGTTTTGTTTCAAAATTGTAGCGGGTAAACTTCACAAAGCTCGAGAGAGATCATCATCATCATCTTCATCCATTGATGCACAAATCCCCAAAACCCTAATCGAACCCAAATCGTTAACAATGCCAGTTCCGATCATCGAAACTTGCCGGAAGAGAAAGAGAAAGCCGAAAGTGTATAATCTACAACGATTCGGTGAAGATGAGTTTCCGATTAACCGTAACGGAGCTTTCAGAGATAAAATTAGGGGTTTTATTCGGGATTGTGCGGAGGTTGAAGAGTATAACATTCGTGGTATGCCTGTGTGGTGTACACTTCTTAGTTATGAATCGAAGAACTCTGTGATTCCGCTTTATACTATCGAAGAAGATGTGATTCACTCATCGGAACCGTTCTGCGATCATTGCAGATGCACAGGTTTTGTGATTATTTCTTTTGGGTTTTCTAATTTCTGGGTTTGATTTCGTATTGGGGTTAATCAATTTCGTAGATCGCAATTGAAGGTTTTTTAAGTATTCGTTTCGGTTAGGGTTTACGAATTTGTTGCTAAATCGAGATTTTGAGTATTGGTTTCAGATTTATATGTATTAAAGATGTTAAATTGTGATTTTGAGTATTGGTTTCAGATTGTTTAAGATGTTAAATCGAGATTAAGAGTATTGGTTTTAGGTTAGTATGTATCTTAAAATGTTGTTAAAGTCGAGATTTTGATTATTGGTTTTAGATTATTATGCATCTTAAGATGATGTAAAATCGAGATTAAGATTATTAGTTTCAGATAAGTATGTATCTAAAGATATGGAATTTTGCATTCGTCTCTGTATATTGTGTGATGATTAATGATTATTATTATGCATCTTAAGATGATGTTAAATCAGAGATTCCGAGTATTGGTTTCAGATAAGTATGTATCTAAAGATGTTAAATTGTGATTCTGAGTATTTGTTTCAGATGAGTATGTATATACATTTTGTATTCAGTTCTGTATTACAGAGATTTTGTAAGATTTTCTATTCAGTTCTGTTTCAGATGGTTAATGATTGGATTACAGAGATTTTGTAATATTTTAAGTTTGAGTATTGGTTCGGTATAGGATGGAGTAATCACTTTGTGTCAAAGAGGAAGTATCATTTCATAATACCAATTGATACAGATTGGAATATGCCATTAGATGATGAAGTTTTTGATCTACAAACTCATCTCTTACATGGATTGATTCATAGTAATGGGTTTGGTCATTTGATCTGTATCAATGGTATGGAAGGAGGATCTAAATACTTGTGTGGAAGAGAAATCGTCGACCTTTGGGATAGGATTTGCACTAACCTCGGAGCACGGTGTGGATACAACTTTATCTACTGTTTTGCGGTTTGTTGGATTCAGCTTTCTCATGATTTGGTGATTGAATGAATGTGTTCTTGCAGGATGATAACTGTTGAGGATTTGTCTAAGAAGAGATCTTTGGAACTTCGGTTATTGTCTGGTGTGGCGTATGGACATTCTTGGTTTGGTAGATGGGGTTATAAGTTCTGTCGTGGAAGTTATGGTGTGACCAAGAATGATTATGAGAATGCAATTGAGCTTCTTGGTTCACTTGAGCTTGATCAGATTGAGTTTGATTTCATTGAGCATCAACAATCTAAAGAGATTAAACAGATTTTTCGGTACTATAGAGAAATGAGTGAAGGGCATTTGAAGACATTCAAAGATCTCCTACGGTTTATGCTTATCATCAAGTCTCATGCTTCTCCTCAAACGAGTAAGCTTCTTCCTGCGACTCCTCCGCTCTTGACAGAGTTTCCTCATCAAAAAAGATCAAACAGGTTGTTTTTGAAGAATAGTGATATTGCAGATAACGAAACGCCTTTGAAGTATAGGAGTTATAGCAATGTGGCAGCTAATTTGGGTAGTAGATGGCCTGTGAGAAGACTCGAGTTTGCGGCTGAAGTGATTGTAGGATTACTAAAAGAGATGAAAGCAATGAAGCAGAGTGGTATGACTAGACAAGATGTTAGGGATGCAGCTAGATTACATATTGGAGATACCGGTTTGCTAGACTATGTTTTGAAGTCAATGAACAATGTAGTCGTTGGAAATGTTTTGGTTCGACGATATGTTGATCACGTTACAAGGATTCTGCACTATACAATAGAGGAGCTTGATGACACGACGAAAGCAATAGAACCAAAGAAAGAAGAACTTGTTGTGGTACAGGAGATCACTCCTTTGAGGTTTGTTGCTGCATTGAAACCTGGAGCTGATGTTCATAGAGATCTCTTGTTACTATACAACAATGTGTTAATGAACTATCCAGAATCTGAGCTAGTGAGATCTGCAACTCAAACAATCTTAGACAGCAAGCATTTTGTTAAAGAGTGGCCTTTATGGAACAAAAATGACAAAGGCTTACAATTTGTGTGCAGAATCAATCCAAGTTTGATTGATTTGAGAGTAGATCAGACCACAGAGATACCTCCAGGTGAATTAGTCACAGTACCATTACAAGCTACAGTCTTTGATCTAAAGCAAGCTATTGAAGAAACCTTCAGAGATACTTACTACATTTTGTCAAACTTTGTGGTGAATGAGATTGATGAGGTTAAAGAAGACATGAGTTTGACTGAGACTTGTTCTGTTTTAACAGTGAGTGGATTTGGAATTGATTTGGAATCTAAACTGAAGTGCCAAGGAGGATGTGATACTTGGATGGTTAAATGTGTTTGTAAGGCTAGAGATGATGATGGTGAGAGGATGATTGCATGTGATGTTTGTGAGACATGGCAACATACAAGATGTTGTGGTATTGATGATTCTGATACATTGCCTCCACTTTTTGTTTGTCCTAATTGCTGTGATGAGTTTGCTGAGCAACAGAGGAAAGTGTTGCAGCCCAAATATGAATTTCCAAATCCAGAGAACATGTTTTTGATTGAATCAGCTGATGATTACTTTGGAGATGACAGATGTCTTGGTATGATTTTTCCTGATGAAAATTTTCTCTTGTAAAGCCTTTTTTTTGTATCAAACATTGTAGATAATCATTTTTTTGTTAATGAAACACTTATCTTTGATTTGTGTCCATTTTTGGATCAAACATTGTAGATATTCAATTTGTTGAAGTGAGACAAAATTGTATATGATTTGTGTTGTTGGATCGTCTCATGGCTCAAAACAAGTGAGTTGTGTGTTTTGGTTTACTTAGGTGGGCCATGAACAAAAAACGCAAAACAGATAAAGCCTTAAATACAAGCCCATCAATTTATAAGCCCATGAAATCATAAATTGGGTACAAAGGAGGGTTTCAAGACCAAAAGAAATGACACCATATATGCTTCTCCTCTCATTCTCCTTCAATACTTGGAACAAGGGCGACTTGTGTTGTGAGTCGTGTATGATCAATGTAACACCTTTTTGAGATTAGTATATGTTTCTGAACAAGAGTAGTAAGCTTGAGGTTTTGATCGAGCTATGGAGATAACCTAACAATTAGAAATGTTTTAAAGTTCATAGCAGATACCGACTCGATATTATCATTGAATGGATAGTCATTTAAAAATAAAATAAAAATGTATTTGAAATAAATAAATAAAAATAATTTTCAACATAAAACTTGATATATAACTAAACCAATAACTAGGTTCATGAATTGACCTTCTAATCTATCTATGATCGGGTTTATTTTTCAATCTTTACAATGCGTATGACCGGTGGTTTTTAGGGTAAGAATAAGATAGAAGATAGATTAAAATATAATGAGACAAAATTTTACTATGTAAAAATTTCAGAGTAAAAGTTACTATCTATTAACGTAAACGTAGAGAAGATAAAACAAAACAATACTTTAGTGAGATGAAAATATGTTTTCTTATTAGCTGAATGTTAGAGTAAACCAAAAAAAAATTAATTACTTAATTTTTTTACGCGAACCCTTGCTTGTCATAGCCATATTTGTGTTTGGATATATTTTGAAGTCATATACATTATATTTAAACCTAAAAATAATCATTTCACGGAGGTTTTGATAGTTTGTAATTCTGGAGGAGCAAAAAAATCAATCATAAAAAAGGAAAAAAAGAAGAGTTTTCTAAAAATGACAAACTCAAAAAATCTAATTAATCAAAATAATCATTTCACTTTCCGTTTGAACATATAATTTTAATTGAAAAATAGAAAACATGATAAAATGACAAACTCAAAAAATCTAATTAATCAAAACTGTGACTTAAATTTCATGAACCGAGTTTTACCGGTTAAATTAAAATCTGGCTTTTTAAACTCAACTCGAAAAGAATATTGTTTCCTCTATTCCAATATGCTTTTCTTTTGTTGCACTAAAATGGCTTCTTAACATGTTTAAACTCATTTGAAGAATCAGAACGTTCAACAAAACCATTCAGCTTCATAACTTTATTCATCATCTTCAACAACTCAGTAACCTTCTCCTTCGTCCCTTCACCACACCCAACTTGTAACATCATAACAAGCTTCTTAAACGCACCTAATCTCAACGCTTCTTCAACCTCATATCCATCACCACTTTTACAAATCTTCCACATCACAGACACCAAATGCTTCTTCTCCGAGATCTTCAAAATCTTCTTCACTAAAATCGGAATCAACAATTCGTTTCTTCTCAATTCCTCTCTTCCTTCTTTAGTTTCACAAATCGCGTTTAACACCATTAACGCGTTTTCGCAAACGCTGTTTTCTGAATCCACTAACATCTCCACCGTTACAGTCACAAGATCCAATTCAAGAAATCTTGATATGGTCTCTGGTTTGATAGAGATTATGTTGTGGATTGAAATAAGAGAGTTAACGCATGTAGGTTTTTGAAGAATCGATTTCAAGAACGCTTCTTCCACGCCATTGATCTTTGTTACCGCGTGAACGTGAGCTTCGTTACGCTCAAGAAGCTCCTTAACCAAAAACGCAGCGTTTTGATCTCCATTCCTTATAAGTTCCACTAAACGATTAAACGACGACGTCGAGGTAAGTTTCGCTTGACCTTCTGACCCAATAGGAAGCATCCACGTCAATACAGACACAATATCCTCCAATAATAGTGTCGCGTTTGCGTTTTCTGAAAACGCGTAGAAACAAACACAAAGAACTAATCCGACGCCGTTTTCTCTAACGCATTTTCGATTCCTCTCGCTCTCTTTTCCCAATCTCTTGATGTTCTTCACCATCTCGCTGCATGCGGCGTAGTCGTCACGCCGCGTCGCACTAGATAACTTCCCACAAGTCTCGTAGACTTGATGACTAGTCACGGGAACACGTGGCGTTGGGATTCGCTCAATCCCGCCGCCTAAAGATGACCCGCACCAACCTTGAATCATCCTCCGAATCGTATGGTTCGGAATCTGCTCCAAACTTGTCAAAACCAAGTTGGTAACCGGACAAGTTTGATAACCGGCTTCAAACCACTTCTCAATACTTTCTCGATCGTAAGTGATTCCAGAAGCAATGATAACCGGATCTTTCATTAGATCGTAAGAGATGGGACATTGAAACTGCGACGGAATCGTTATCTCCTCTTCCTCCGAGCAACTCATCACCGGAGTTATCACCTTCTTGTTTCCTCCACGACGTCTCATTCTTAATGAAAGTCCCATTCTTTGACCGTTTACTACTAATGAAGGGCACAAGTGTAGATGATATTTATATACGTATGTATTTATGTGAATTTTTATGCTTTAGGGATTAATAAATGTGTCTATATATATATCAGTCTTTATCATACGCTTCTGGAACGCGAGTGGGTCAAACTTAATTCGAGTAAAAGAAAATCACGGAAATTTGAATAATGGAGAAGGTTTATGTCATATTATTCGCAAGCTGTTAAAGAATCGAAAAATTTGACCGTTGAATGTTTTTTTTTTGTCATTAAATCCTATACATTAATTTGTCTGTTTAGATAATTTTTCTCTTAGAAAAAAAAAACAAATAGATACCAATATATTTTAACGGGGAAAATTGAGAAAATTTGAGAGTTGAAAAACGTAATTATTGACATTGACAACTTTTGCATAAAGAGGAAAAAAAAAAGTTTAAACCTTTTCTTGGGTTGGGGTTTTTTTTGGTTGTCTGAGGTTTATAATTTTTTTTTGTTTTGAGTTGTGACTTGTGATGACAACCATATAATAATAGAGAATTTTTTTACTATCTATGAAATTAAAAATATATAAAAGTAATATTTAAATGAAGAATAATGTGAAATCGGCTAGAGATTGACTAAGTCAGTGGTCAAGAGTCGGTGCATGAAATGGCTACTATGCGCATATGTACAGTACGTTACATTCTTACCTGTTTAATCTTCTCTTTAGATATATTAGTCTGTCCATATATGATATATCCTTCCACTACATCAACACGGCAACAACTCTTTCCAACTCACGATTTGAAATACACCATATATGGTTTTTCCAGCAGATTCGGTGCTTTACAATAGTCTTTTTTTATTCTTTTTCTTTTTGGTATAATGCTTTACTATAGTCTTGAATATTACCTAAGGATATGCATACACTTGTGGTAGATTTATTTTGTCAAAACTTGGAATTTTTTTTTCATTTTTAGGTTATGTTTGTTAGCAACTCTCCCTCTATATAGATACTATAAATTATTCTGTGCTTTATGCATGTACAAACTTTTTCTTTTGGTAATCATCACATGTAAAACCTTGAATGATAATTAGTAAATAAAATAATTTGGATGTTTGTTTTTGTCAACAACACACACGTTACGTGGTTGTGAATCCGAGTGGTGGAAAAATGATATACTAGTACAAACTACAAAGTACAAACCACTAAATTATATTCTTTCCGTTTCTAATTAATCAAATTTTTAACATTTTACACATATTAAGAAAACATATTAAAAGTTGCTTATAGATGTATCATTTTTTGTGATTAACAATTTTTTATAACTCTAAACTAATAGTATTCAATTATTTTTTCGAAATTTACAATTCATCATCAATAACTAATAAATCATGCATAGAAAACCTAAAAATAGATCTTTTTGAAACATTTTTTTCTATAAATTAATTAATGAGGAATGGAGGGAGTATGTTATAGTCAAATAATTTAATGTTATTGAAAAAAATTAAACGTATAAATCACGAAATGGATTGTGTCTCTAGAAGTAGTATTAATTTTTGTGCAAATATTTATTCTATTTCTTCGTTGAACATATCTATGGAGATAAATTTTTGTGCCGTTTATTTTTTTTTTCCTTTTTAGCACTTGTTGTCATTGTGCGAGAAAAGTATGCAAATTTAATATTTTTCATGTAATTGATTACCATTCTTCTGACACACCGATTGATGTCGGACCAATATCCCAACCACACCAAACCGTATTACGAGGGCTGCTTCTAATTACATTTATCTAAGTAAAACAATTTCAAAATAAAAGTATCACATTTTGCTGTTTGTGAAATGCCTCTTCTCTTCCGTTAGTGGTGTATGAGCCATGACCACGAGAACTAGCCATACATCTTGAGAGGATGTGTGAAAACCAAAGATAGATCCCGCTTTGGCAATGACTTATGAGGAGTGGGCTTAATTGTTAGTGAGTTGGGCTTCATCTTTGTAGAGTCCTTTAGTGATTAAGCTGGTTTTGATTCTTTGAGATATTCTGAAGCTTCGAGTGTCTTCTTTTGTGGAGTCTTCTCTCTTGAATTCTCTAGTCTAACACGATTTTGCTACCGTCGAAAATCAGATCCCCAAACTATTTTTTCGGCAATATACATGCATACTTTAAAACATTTTGAGATTATTTTCAAAATACAACGTTACTAAAATCACGCACTACAAAGTGAATGGGTCAACAAGTTGAACAATCTAGAAGTGATTGGTGAACTTACAAAATATACAATAGAAGAGATTATATATGCATTTCAATTATTTCTAAGTTGACGAATCTGTATTTTATTGTTCAAGTTTTCATATTATGTTATCCTGAAGAAAAATTTAGATATGTGAATGGAAGAGATATATATTTATCCTGAATCAGATTAAAATCTCGTATTTAAAAAGAGAATAGATAAGAAATATTCATGAATAGCTTGTTAAAAAAACTCTCGCAAGTGAAATTGTATACTTTTATGAAATAATAAGACATTTGGTAAAAAAACTTGTTAAAATAAATGTGCATAATATATATTTTCTCATAAAATAGCGTAATATCAGGTACAATAACCCACTCTCTCTGTTCCATTTTATAAGATTTTAAGATTTTTTTCTATTTTATAAGATGTTTTGCATATTTCTATGTAAAAATTAAATAAAACTTAATTTTTGTAACTATGAATATTGTAGATATTATTTATCATTGTATGGATTGTTGAGATTAAATATTCAGTTATGTTTTAAAAAAACAAAACAAAATGATTTAATATAGTTTTTTTAAAACCGCGTTTTAGATAGAAAATCATATAAAATGGGATAAAGGGAATACTATTTATATGCGCAAAACTTTAGTTAATGTGAAGGTAAAGTTGTAATAATCAACATTTTACTAAAATTCTGTTGGTAATAAACCAAAATGTTATTTACTTATGTAATAAAGGTGAAACTCTTATTCAGAACCTTTAGTCACTAGTCAGCAAAGGAAAAGAAAAGTAAAACTTAATTGAAAAGAATAACAAGAATTTGTAATTTGTGTTGTACTCTAGACTCAATAAAATTGTGTACTATCTTGTAACATATGAAATGTTATATAACACTTATCAAGAGTCTGTTTAGTAGTAATGTACAATGTGAACATAAACCATCTATTGATAACCATTGTTATTTCTTTTTCTTTTTCTTTTTCTTTTGGGCCATAGTACTAAAAGTGTTGAATGAATATAGATCTAAGTTTTTTTCCAGATTTTAGAGTTTAATCTGTGTTTGGTCTAAATTTTCTTCGATTATAATATATGTATAATGTATCTCTCTTTGCTTATGAGACACAAAAGTACAAACGTGAGGAAAAGCATCACTATCTCTCTGTATGTGTGCTGTATTGAATTGTACTTATATACAACTTGTATTTGATGATAAGAGTATCGATATTCACATAATTCTGTTTTAGATCTCCAGTCCAAGGTTTTTGTTTTGAACTTGTTAAAGTCCCATTTTAAGTTCTGCTATTTTATAACCAGTAATTAAATAACTCCATTACAAAACCAAAATATAATCCTTAAATATATAATGGAATTATTGTAGTCCTGTCCTGACCAAAACTTTATTTATTTCTTGAATTGAATTGTCGCCTACCATTGTCATAAACTCATAATGATCTTTCTCAATTAAAAATACACAAAGCTGTCCTTTTCTCATTATTAACCATACTCTCTCCGTTTCATTATGTATGTTGTTTAGTTTGCTTAAGTTTTTTTCATACTTATAAAAAAATATATAATTTTTTTTATTTTATCGCTTGTTAATATATTATATAATTTTTTTTATTGGTTAACACATTAAAATAGAAAAGATAGAACTGAAAATTATATAAGTTGTGATTTAAAATAGAAAACGACAGTTAATTAAAATAACACTTAATATGAAAATTAGTTTTCTTACAATGGTCTAACCAAAATCTCCAACTTTTTCTTGGATTCAAATACTCCATTTTTTTCTCCCTTAACAAGAATTATTGAAATTATATGTTCGAAATCATACTACAGGCAGATCACTTGTATGATTTAGTACTTGTATATGATTGCTCTTCATAAAATTTAGTAATGAGAATCTCGAATCCAGCCTTCGACTCATAATTTAGCAATGAAATCTATTATTTACTGTAATTAATTCCGAAAATAATTTCACACAAATAGTTATCATTTTAGTTGGGATTAAGTAGACATCAATTTAGATATATAAAAAATGAAGATCTAAACAAAAGAGACAGCCATGTGAAGATGGATCCAATGCCAAACCTCTCTACCTCACTATCGTTACCATTTCCCACAAACTTTTAAAATTACATAACACACGTCACCATTTCTAAATCAAGAAAACAACACCATCAAAATAATATTAAGAAACCCAAATTAAACCCTAAATGTTACTTGCATCACAAGAACCATAAAAGAATAGTAAGGAAACAAGAAGAGGAAGAGACAAATATACATAAGAAAAAATAAAATCTGCGATTCTAAGAAATCTCATTCATCGTCCATCTACTGAAGTGAAAGACTCAGCAAATCCATAAGGTCTAGTGGGAATACTCATTTGCGTGTTGTCTAAGCTAGGTAAAAGCGATGAAGTCGAAGATTCAAGATCACTTCTTCCTTCATAAGCTTGCCATTTCTTTAGAGCTTGAGGCAAAGACATATCGAGATCGATACCGTATATGTCTTCTGGATTCTGATCAGACGGTTTCCATAGCTCGACGAGTGAAGAGAGAATGTTGACGGTGTGTCCCCTGTCTGGTCTTTGCTATGGCTCACGGGCACAGCAATGGCCTGCTAGCTCAGCAACAGTGTGAACACTGGCTAGAGTTTCTTCGTCTAGGTCTATCGTCGGGTCGATTGCTTTCTTGAATGATGATTCTTTGTTGACGTACATTCGTTTGAACCATGAGACTAAGTGAATACTCTCTTCTGGTTGCGATTCATCTAGAGATTTTCTTCCTGTTATTAGTTCCATTAGAATCACCCCGAAGCTGTTCACATCTACTTCGTGGTCACGCGACCCGTTACTGCGAAAAACAAGTTCACATTCATCATCAGGAATCAATCTTTACTCGAAACGAATCATCAAATCGAAAAAACGAAGACGAACCTACATATTCGGGTGCCAAGTAACCGAATGTTCCAGCGATTATAGTCTCAATCGATCCTTTCCCTTCAGGGGCGAGGCGAACGAGTCCGAAATCTGCAACTTTCTCCCTCATATCGTCGCCTAGAAGAATGTTTGAAGGCTTAAGATCTCTGTGGATGAAGCTCTGATGAGCTAATCCATGGAGATACTCAACACCTCTTGCAACATCTAAGGCTAAAGTCAATCTCTGTTTCCATAACAGTGGCTTAAGACCTTCCTCTGACCACTCAAACAAATGCCTACTCAATGTTCCTTGAGGCATATACTCATAAACAAGAAGCTTCTCATTCCATCCAAACAATAACCGAGAAGCGTAACCAAATGGCGATGCCTAACTTTTGTTAAAACCTCAATCTCTGATTTGAATTCCGCAAAACCTTTACCAGCAATCACTCCATTCTCCATTCTTTTAACCGCGATCTTGGTTCCATCGTGCAGTTCGCCTTTATACACAACCCCAAAACCTCCTGATCCTAAAATGTTATCATCACTGAAGTTGTTAGTCACAGAACGAAGCACTTGGATTGAGATAAGCATGTTTCCTGTTTCCACCATTTGTATATTATCCCCTACCTCGCTCGTACCAGGAAGCATGTAGGTATCGCTTATGCCTCCAACGCTTACACTTGAACCCACAACTGTGATTTTAACACTCATTGTCAGAACCTGAATGCCGCGGATGCACCACTACCGCATTTGAACTCTCACCTCTTGTGAATCGCTTTTGCCTCTTTTTGTACCAACAGATAAATAACAAACCGATCAAGAAGATCAATAAGAGACCTCCAAGAACCGAACCAACGATGATTCCTATAAAAGTCGAAGACTTCATTCCTCTCCTGTCCTTATCACCATTGATCCCTGAACCTGAACCACCAGAAGGCGAAGAAGAACCAATAGGAGACAAAGAGCGTTTATCCTTTCCAATGTCTGGATTACCATTGTATTCAAAACCACATTGCTTCTAAACCCCGGGACCTTCCCATAAAGCTGGTTACTCGAAACATCAAGTGTTTTGAGATTAGGTAACGTTGTAAGCTCTTGAGGAATCGTACCCGTAAGATTATTGATTCCAAGAACGATCCGTTGAAGCGATTTGATGTTACCAAACTCGGGACTAATCGTCCCGCTTAGTCCCATTTTCTCAAGATTAATAACAGTAATGTTCCCATTGCTACAAGCTATCCCAATCCAATTACTGCAGGGATCATTATCTTTCCAACTCTCGGCGAGCCGCTGGGGATAATCCAAAGAACTAGCAATCAAAAGCAAAGACTTCACACTAGGATCACACTCACCAGGACTAGACAAGCAAAAGCTATTAGAATCTTTATCCAAATCAACCAAAACCGTGCCCTTAAACACAGGAACTGGTCCTTGAAGATGATTATTCGTCAAGTTCACAACTTTCAATGACTCAAGACTGATCAAAGACTCAGGAACTGGACCCGTGAAGGCGTTATCTCTCAAAATCAAGCTCTCAAGCTCTTTAAGACCCGAAAAATCCGTTTAAGGACCCGAAAACGCATTGGAATGAAGCCAAACCTCTCCTAAACCAGTCATGTTCTGAAGAACATTGATTTCACCGGTTAGTTTCTGACCATTAAGCCACAATGACTGAATCTGTGAGCCAGCTAAACTCAGGTAATTCACCTTCTAAGTTATTGATAGCCAAATGCAAAATCGATAAACCAGGAAACTCATTCGGTCCGAGAAAACCGGGTAATGAACTGGAGACATTAGCTGAATTAGCTGAGAAATTCTGAAGAGCTGAAGCGTTTCTCAAACTCTCTGGAATCTCCCAAGCTTTAAAAGGGTTGTTATCGATTTCAACAGATTGTAATGATGATAAGCCTTCAAAGATATCAAAAGGGATTGAATCGAAGTTGTTGTTACTTAACATCAAGACTTGTAATGAAGCTAAACCACTTAAAGAAGGAACAGAACCAGAGATGTTGTTCCATTGAAGCTCAAGTCTTTCAAGCTCTGTTAAAGTATAGAGATTTGTTGGAAGTGTACCTTGAAGACCCAATGCCCGATTTGGATACGGGTTACACGTTTGTTCCCTGTACAAACGAAGTGTGTCCATTTACATGGGTCTGGGTCAGACCAACCAAAAGAAACGGGTGGGTTGAGACTTTTCTTGAGTGAAAGCATAGCTGTGATGTCCCCATTAGACTCAGCTTCAGAAAAAGGCCAATAGAAGAAGAAATGAAATCGATATGAGAAAGTTTCTTCTTTTCTTCATCGCTTGAAACAGAGAGAGAGATGATGAGTAAAGGTTGAGACTTTAGGGTTATAATTGTGGAGAACTGATGGAAGTGGAAATGGGAAGATGGGCCATTGAGAGAGAAGGAAGAAAAAAGAAGAAACTCTGAAGCCGAAGCCAAGGAGACTACACATGGGGTGTCTGTCCCACTAAGCCAATGACAG
The DNA here is from genome assembly GCA_963922655.1 of Cardamine chenopodiifolia. Classification (NCBI taxonomy): domain Eukaryota; kingdom Viridiplantae; phylum Streptophyta; class Magnoliopsida; order Brassicales; family Brassicaceae; genus Cardamine; species Cardamine chenopodiifolia. The sequence continues at coordinate 11,295,038 of OZ000476.1, read as the reverse complement.
TTTGGTAACAGCGTAGATACATTAATTTTATTTATTTTATTAGGAATTTGAATTTATTATTACCATAGGATGATACTACCTTATTCGAAGAAAATAAATAAAAGGTTATTGTTGAAATATTGACTACCTAGTGTGTTGGCTTCACACAACTGAAATGGAGAACTAAAAAGCAAAAAAATATCTTGAATTTTCTTTTTCCTTATAAAAACTTCTAAAAATATCTGAATTTATATATATATTTATATATATACTATTTTATTTTTATACGTGTAAAATCACTTGCACTATAGGTCATAATTGTATAACACTTTCTATTTTAAATTGTATAACATTTTTAAAGTATATATATTGTTTAGTTATAGACAAGTTGTTATTAAAGTAGGTGAAATTTGTTGTAAGTTGTAAGTCTTAATTGGACTTTAATCAAGAATTTTTATTACCCAAAGAAGTATAATCAGTGTGGTACTTGCCCAATCTGAACTTTTTGTTTTCAAATACGTAAATGAAGACTCATCTTCGACTGAAATCAAGAGAGCAGTCCCAAAAGGTCCAGGTCATATACACAATCCTCCTCGTCCTCATCGTGAAGACTCATCTTCGACTGAAGTCAAGAGAGCAGTCCCAAAAGGTCCCAGTCCTATACACAATCCTCCTCGTCCTTTTCTAAACCATCGGAGTTAGTTTGGAGTCGAAAGAAAAATCTCGAACGGTGTTGATCTGTCGTTTGGCTTTTTTTTGTGTTACTTTTATGATGATTAGTATCAATTCTTTTTCAGTTATTTTTTTACAGGATAAGTGTAATTCTGTTTTATTGAAACTAGTACTATTTTTAATCAATATTTTTTAGAAAAAAATAAGTTTGAATGGTAAAAGAATCCATTTACTTTGTGTATGCTTTATTTCAAAATACTACAAGGTTTCACAATATTCGGAGAAAAGCAATGATCCGGATTCTAAATTTCGTTGGCTGTCGGTTTCGATGTGAATATGTAAATAAGTATGTTTCTTAATTAAACTTATATATAAATGGTTCCATGCCAGATTTTAAATCCCTTTCTATACATCAAAGTAATTAGATTCGAAAATTTCGGATATCCTATTTCCAAACATGATTAGATATTTAGATCAAACTTGTTTTGGTTCTCGAATTGCTAAAGATTTTTTGTTCTCTATTTCTTACTTCGTGTATATATATATATATTATATTGGAATTTTGAACAGTAAAAAATATATTTTGATGTAAAATTTGAAACATTAGGGATAAAATATAATTAAGGATGACACATCAGATTATATATATGAATAAGTATATATTTTTATTTTTAACAAGTTAACAAAACATCAAGAGAGGACATGCATACATGCCAGAAGTTTCTAGTGAAGTTGGCTCACCAACGACATCAAGAAAAGTTCTACTTTCGGAGAAGAACCGGTACGTGATGCAAGAAAGACACACGTTACAGTAAATTGGAGTTAAAATATCCATCAGTTTTGAATCATCGGTATTTTTATTTTTTTTGTTAGTTACAAGGAAGTTTTTTGGTTTTGTTTAACAATGTCTAAATATTGTATTTTTAAATGCTTTCCTATTTTGGATTTGTGCGTTCTTTTTATTCTAGGTTTTAGATTTTTGAGATATCTCTATTTTCTGCCGATTTTGCACTGGCAAATATATTCGTCAAACTTTTTTTTAACGTAAAACTTTAGGGGGTTAAAAAATAGTTTTGCTAAACATTACTACATCATGATAAATATGTTTAGTTATTCTAATATCAATAATCCAAACATAATTAGGAATGTGAGAGTACAAGGATGATAAACATTAGTGTTGAAATGTAAAACAGATATTCTGAAATCGAAAGCTGGCAAAGGGAAAATGGATTATACTAGATATAGATGTAGCATCAATGACACCATGCTCAGTAATTTTGGAAGATGAAGGACGGAGGCATAACTGGCTTTTGAACTCAAGCATGAGCTGTGAGTTGCTTAATCGATGTCTACACCTTATCCATTTTTTCACTAACTAGTATCAAAATTGATAACATTTGCAACTGGAAGAGGCATATATGGATATTTTAAGAAAAACAATAATTAGCTACATTATGTTCCTTCTTATAAGAGTTTGAGGTTGAAACTTTGGGTTTGCGGTTCAACTTTGTGAAATCAAAGCCGCACCTCGGAGCAAGCAAATTTTAGTATGGAATCATACTAAAAAAGAGGTTTTATGATTAATTATTTGTGACTAGACATGTTATCACTACTATGTTTATATGTTGCGCTAACTTAAGCAACGACGTAACTTGTTCCTCAGTTAAAAAATCTTCAGTAAAAGACCAAATATATATATATATATATATATATATCTAGAATTAATTCGGAAATAACGATACATTTATAAATAGTGAGATCTGTCGCAAAGTTAAGAGGAATATAAATCTATATATATTATTGAGATAGATCAAATCTATTTAGTATATTCTCGTATCTGGACATATTTATTTAGATAGTTTTATGATAAACTTTGCGATGTATATTTAAAGGCATATAAGGTATCAATAAATACAACACACGGAACACTATAAACACAGTTTTATGACATGGTATGATAGGCTGAACAAACGTTGTTTCACTTAATTGAAATTGATCCGGTCAATTGAAAGAGATCTGATCAATTTTGAAATGAATCCTAAAATGGGATATTATCGAGATCAATGGTTAGAAAGACCATGATCTCGAGGGGGCGTGTGAATAATATCCCACATCGAAAATTAGAAAGGGACTTAACTAATATATAAGGGATATAGGCCAATCCACTCATTGCCAATTGGTTTTGAGTTGGAACCCCATTAATCTTAACATGGTATCAGAGCAATAACCACATACAAAAAGGCTTGTTCGATCCTCTGTTCGATTCGCATTAAATCGAAATTCTCTCCTTTTTCTTGACCTTATTTCCGTTTTTCTTTTCATTCAACGGATTTATTCTTAATGTCAGATGGTTCAATCTATCCGAAAAACACACCTGGTGAAGACGATGACTCCGGTTCATCTCAGCTCGACCAAAAGCCAACGCAACAAGAAGGACCATATCTCCGTATGACTTATCGTCAGGTGATAATCCGGGTTACGTGATCTCTCAACCATCGTTGAAAGGCTCTAATTATGAGGAATGGGCCGAGAGTATACGCTTAGCTCTTAGGACACGGAAAAAATTTGGCTTCGTAAACGGGAAGATAACTCATCCTGGAGAAGATTCTGAAGATTTTGAAGATTGGTGTGCGAACAATGCATTGGTAATATCATGGATAAAACTCACGATAGATCCAGCTCTACGCACAAATCTTGCCCACTATGAGATCGCTTCAGATCTGTGGGAACACATTCGAGTTCGATACTCGATCAAAAGCGGACAGCGAGTTCAACGTTTAAAAACAGAGCTTGCAACTTGTCGTCAAAAAAGATTGGCGGTAGAAGCATACTACGGTAAGCTTATGAAATTATGGTCCTCTTTGAGTGACTATCAACAAGCTAAAACAATGGTAGAGGTTATAAGAGAACGCGAAAAAAACAAACTTCATCAGTTCCTCATGGGACTCGATGAAACAATATTTGGACCTGTAAAATCCGCTCTACTTTTGCGCGTCCCATTGCCGACATTAGACAAGCATACACTATCGTATCTCAAGATGAAGAAGCCAAAACAACGAGCCGAATGTTTGAGGAACGAACCGAGTCAGCCATCTTTACAGTTCAGTCTCAACCACGACCCAAACATACTGGAGATAATCGGAACAAATCATCAGTCTGTTCTCTTTGCAGTCGTACCAGACATATTGCCGACCAATGTTTTCGAAAAATCGGTTATCCTCCTTGGTGGTGAGAGAAACCACGTTCCAGACCAACTGAGTTCTCCAATCCTGGAACACCTGCTCGTTCACAAAACAACAAGACTAGTCTGACAGCTCGTGCAAACCAGATTGTTATGACTATGGGATCCGCGAACTCTATCACCGATACTGATCGCCTTGGTCTCTTTGGTCTTAGCGACGCACAATGGACGTCCCTCAAGATGTTTCTTTCTGAACGTGAACAGCCTCAAAACATAAAACTATCAGGTACATTGTTTCTAAATTCTTGGATCATCGATACAGGGGCTACGAACCACATGACCGGTTCTCTGGAATTCTTATCTGAGATACGATCAATGCCTCCTATTCTAATCAAACTGCCAGATGGCCGTTTTACTCAGTCTGTACAACAAGGCACCGTTCGCTTGGGTTCTTGTCTAAGACTTCAGAATGTGATGTTTGTTGATGGATTACAGTGTCACTTGATTTCAGTTTCACAATTAAACAGAGAGAGAGAGAGCATGCGTATTCCAGATTACTGACAAGTTATGTGTTATTCAGGACCACATCATGAGGATGCTGATTGGAGTGGCTGAACAGACGGACGGACTGTATTTTCTTCGAAGCAAGGACAAAGCTGCGGTGTTGCATATCTCAGATAGATTGTCTCCTGACTTATGGCACCAGCGTTTAGGTCATCATTCTTCGAAGATCCTTATGCAAGTTACACACGATCCTACGCCTGACCATGACATCCTCCAACGCACCACCACTGTACCACACGTCACCGCCACGTCTAACTCATCAAAGTCAGCTTCTCCGGACACAACTATTACTGAAACACCATCTCCTTTGTTCTCTCCTACGCCTGGAACAGAGTCAACTCCGTCAACCTCCTCGCCAAACTCAGGCAACAACGATGACTCCTCTCATTCGATATCGTCCACACCTGATCCCTCACCTATCATCCCTGCCGTTGACTCGGATCCTCCTGCCGTTGTCTCATCATCCGAACCCACAGTTCTCAGAGTCGGCAAACAGATGAAAAATCCTCCGACACGTCTAGCTGATTACGTTCTCACCATAACTACTTCTCATGATCAAACAGTCCACTGCCTGCAAATACCCTGTCTCGGACTACACAACCACGACTCGCTTCTCTGATCATCATCATGCATTTGTGTTTGCAATTACAAACAACCACGAACCTCAACACTACTATCAGGCGGTTTAAGACGAGAACTCGAAAACTGCGATGCGGAGTGAGATTGACACTTTGGACGAGAATGGAACATGGACTATCGAAACACTTTCCCCAGGAAAGAAAACAATTGGCTGTAAGTGGGTGTTTTGCTTGAAGTTCAAAGCGGATGGTACTCTTGAACGGCACAAAGCCCGTTTAGTTGTTCTCGGCAATAACCAGGTAGAGGGAATCGATTTTGTCGAGACCTTTGCACCTGTTGTCAAGATGACAACCATTCGAGCAGTAGTAGAGGTCACGACAGCCAAGGATTGGCCGGTACATCAGATGGATGTCCATAATGCCTTCTTGCACAACGACCTAGCTGAAGAGGTTTACATGCAATTACCCCCTGGATTTCGCACCAGCGATAAATATCATGTATGCCGCTTACACAAGTCACTTTATGGCTTATGTCAGGCCCTAGGTGTTGGTTTGCGAAGTTGACTTCCGCATTAAAGGATTACTGTTTTTTCAGTTCTTTGCCAATTACTCACTCTTCACATATGCCCGTGCTAATGACCGCATCTACGTGTTGATATATGTCGACGATCTTATCCTCTCGGCTAACTCCCTCTTTCTTTTTGAAAAATTCAAAGACTATTTCTCCGCTTGCTTTCATATGAAAGATCTTGGTGTTTTGAAGTATTTTCTTGGTATTGAGGTTGCTAGGAGCTCTTCGGGTTTCTATTTATGCCAAGGCAAATACGCCATGGATATCATCACTGAATCAGGTCTCGCCAGCGTCAAACCAGTGACATTTCCACTCGATCAAAATCACAGGCTCACTCTCGCTAAAGGTCCTCTCTTACAAGATCCAGTAAAATATCGACGTTTGGTGGGACGTCTCATCTACCTTGGTACTACACGACCGGACCTCACCTATTCGATTCACATTTTGACTCAGTTTATGCAAGCCCCTCGTCAAGAACATTGGGGCGCCGCACTCTGGCTAGTTCGTTATCTAAAACATAATCTGGGCCAAGGAATTTTGCTGCGCTCTGACTCTTCCTTGTCTCTTCAAGTCTGGTGTGATGCTGATTTCGGTGCTTGTCCACTCACTCGAAGATCCCTAACGGGATGGTTCATTCAGTTAGGTGACTCCCCTGTTTCTTGGAAAACAAGTAAGCAAGAAACAGTTTCCATGTCTTCGGCGGAAGCAGAGTATCGGGCAATGTCACTCACGGTTCGTGAAGTTTTATGGCTAAAGAACCTTCTTCTCGAGTTTGATATCACTCATACATCTCCGATAGTGGTTCACTGCGACAACATGGCTGCGATTCACCTCGTTGCCAATCCCGTTTTTCATGAACGTACAAAATATGTCGAAAGGGATTGTCATTTCATTCGAGACGAAATTACTCGAGGAACGATTGAAACTCGTCATGTATCAAGCAAGAATCAAATCGCAGACATCATGACAAAGGCACTTGGTCGGCGGGAGTTTGAGGATTTCAAAGTCAAGTTAGGCATTTGCGACCTTTATGCTCAAACGTGAGGGGGGGGGATATTGAGATGCGATCAAATCTATTTAGTATATTCTTGATAAGATCGTATCTAGGCATATTTATCTAGATAATTATGATAAACTTTGCGATATATATTTAAAGACGTACAAGCTATCAATAAACACAACACACAGAAAACCATAAACATAGTTTTAATGGATGTTAACTTTTTTAATGTGAATATGTTGCATTTCATTGCCAAAAGCGTTGGTAAATTTTATCGTCTTTACCTCTGAAATCTATGCTAGTGTTCATTGTAAAATATGTTGTAATGTAAATTCAACTATAAAATTACATTGTTAAAATATTATCATCTCCAAAAGTAAATATCAACCATGTATATATTAGAAGAAAAGATCTAGAGAGAAACGTAATAAATGGAGAATTTACAGCTAATTAGTTCTACCAATTCATGTAATATCTCATGAACTAACCAATATGTGCCAAAGCGGTAAGTAATTTCGCTCCACTGGTAATGTGGACATCAGATACAAGGTCACTCACGAAGAAAATAAGATGATCCATGTAGCCAAAGAGGTAGAAACTCCATGAAAGGCTCAAAGATCGGAGAAAAGCTTGGGAGGTTCGAAAATGTCAAGAAAAGATCACCAATAAGAATTTGAGGGAATAATAGACCATATTAAATTTTGGTTAAGGTGCATATACTTTTTGGTAGAGAGATCCTATTTGATAGCACTTATAATGGTCAAAGAATGTTGCCGGTTAGTCTTGATCGAGACATTTTCTCATTGGCTTGATATATATATAATAGCAAATATCATTCAAAAGATGAAGTCTATAAGCCCAGTATCAAGCGGCATGCTATAATTCAATGCAGCCTAATTTATTGGGGTTTTCAAGAGCCCATGGTGCTGAAATACCAAGATGGACCGATCCATAAAAATCTAAAATCTCACACCCAACTAGACGGACATATATCAGACGGTATAAGGAAATTATCTTCTTTAGAGAGCCGATGAGTGAAGCAAAACCATGGAAACATTCTAAGAATAGGGATGGCCGTTATTGCAGAGTAGGATATCACGGTTCAACAATACTCTGTTCCCTAGTGCTGACCTAGGGAAGTCAACCAATACGAGTTCAGAGAAGGCTTTGATTGAGAATGGTCTGTCGAAGGCTGGGAAGGAAGTCCAGGAAGGGCAACGTACCGAGGAGGTTATTGGGAGAGAACCATTGGGTTTAGAAGGAGAATCAATTGTCTCCAAAGGGGCTGCGGGTTCGAAAGATGCAGGAAACATGTCTCGTGACAAGGTGTTGAAAAGAGGGGGACCGGAGAGGGAACTTTCGAAGAAATCTTGGGCTTAGGTGGCTAGGGATATAGCGAGTCAGCAGGGTTTATCGCAGTTTACATGCGAAATATTGATGATCGAAGAGTTCCGGTCCTAGAAGAGATCCTAATGGATGCTCCTCCTCTTTGGGAAGATTTTTTAGTAGGGTGTTTTGCATCAAAAGCTCCTCATATAGCTAAAGTGCATGTCATCATAAATAAGATTTGGAACTTAGGCGATAAGTCCATAAAAATTGATGCATTTGAAGTGGATGAATCTACGATTAAATTTCGCATTTGGAACGTGAGGGCTCGTCAACGGGTGCTTTGCCGGGGTATGTGGAACATTTGCGATATTCTGATGCTAGTTTCTAAATAGACTCCTATAGCGGAAAAGGCTCAGCCGGAAATTACGTCTATGCCTATGTGGGTAGTGATGAAGAATGTCCCGCATTCAATGTTTACGTGGAAGGGGTTGAGCTTTCTATCGCGCCCTCTTAGAAGTCCAATTACGCTACATCGAGATACAGAGCTGGTCAACAATTTCAAGGAAGCAAAGGTTATGATCGACATTGATCTTCACAAAAGCTTCTAGATTGTTATCATTATGAGTTAAAGAGAGAAAAGATTAAGGTTTCTTTCAAATACCCTTCGCTTCCACCAAGGTGCAGTACATGTATGAAGTGGGAACATTTGGAGAAGGGTTGCATTCAGAATTTTTAGGGGGGAATGGTAAAGAACATGATGTCAAAGTCGTTGGAGAGGAGTGTAGAACCGGTAAGGACCTCGGTACTGGCTGGTGATAGAAATTGAGAGATGCTAAAAGATAAAAAAAGTGGGTTTAAGCAAGGTTTCGATTGAACCAGACTCTCGGGAGGAGACAATGGATAAATTGGGGTCGCCAGCTGAGAGCTAGGAAGGGGCTGCTATTGGCTCGCTGCCGGAGAAGTAAGCTTCAGAAAATCAAGAATCAGATACTTGGTCGTTGGTAACACAATGGGGGGGGAAGCAGGGGAGAAAAACTAAACCCCTAACTTATGGGGAAGTGACTATTGCATCTCCTTCAAGATATGCAGTTCTAAATGCTCAAGGAGAGGATGAGGAAGTTATAGAGGAGCTGGAGGCGGTGAGTGATAAGGAAATGCCGGAACAGGTAGAGGTGGATCCAAATTCTGGGGAAGGGGTTCTAAGGAAAGACAAGAAGAAAAGGGGAAGCTTAAAGCTGATAGAGACTGCTAAGGTCGAGTTAGAGGCCAGGTCGAAAGAGGGGGAGAAGGAGAAGACAAGTATCCTGGGTTTAACTAAAGCTGAGGGAAGTACATGTGTTCCTTTACCTCGTTCTTCAAAGGTAGCACATAAATACTACTCAGCTACAAGAGAAAAAGCAGGTTGCCAATCAACAAATGGCATCGGAAAAAAGGCTCAAAAGAAAAAACATTAATGTCGAGCTTCTCTTGGAATGTAAGGGGGCTGAATAAAATGAAGAAACATTCAATAGTTAAGAACATGATCGGATTGCAATCAATGGTTTTCGGTGGGCTGTTGGAAATGAGAGTAAAGGAAAATAAAGCTAGTCATGTTGCAAAAAGAATTTTAGGGGAGTGGTCGATGGTTTCAAATTATGAGTACGACCCATTAGGAAGAATCTGGGTTGTATGGAGTAACAAGGTGACATTAAAGGTTGAGTACAAGACGAGACAACTTATTTCTTGTCTAATCAAGCTGAATGATGTAGAAGTGGATTTCCTTTGTACATTTGTCTACGCATCAAACTCTCTGGAGGAACGTCGTGAGCTGTGGAAGGACTTAAAAAATCACCACAACTCAGCTCATTATCGAGGTAAGAAGTAAATTTGTCTAGGGAACTTCAACGAAATCCTAGACCTAACGGAACACTCAGTGCCATCTTCTGTGCTTGGAGCATCGACAGGTATGGTCGAGTTCCAGGATGTTGTTAGACACTTTTCTTTGATGGATATGGCTCATCATGGTCTGAAATTTACTTGGTGTAATAAATGGGAGGCTGGGTTAATCTACAAGAAGCTGGATCGAGTTTTGGTAAATGACAAGTGGTTGTAGCAAATTGATAATTCTTATTGTGTTTATGAAGCTAGAGGATCCGCGAATCACATATGTTGTGTTATTTCACTCTTGGGATCTCCTTATAAGCCAAAATGTCCCTTCAAAGTGGTGAATGTGGTAATGAAGATGGAGGATTTTAAGCTGGAAATTAATGATTATTAGAGCAGTACCGAGCCGATATTCTCCTCAACGTCAGCACTATTTCAGTTTTCAAAAAAACTGAAGCACCTGAAACCGATTCTACGAAACCTAGGAAGTAAAAAAGATCCATCAGTTTCCGAGGAGAACAGAGGAAGCATTTGTTGAGCTCTGTCAGAAACAAAAAGAAACATTGCAGAATCCAGACCAAAATACTATGTTAAGCGAATCAGAAGCTTATGATAGATGGGATGTTGTGTCTAGCCTAGAAGAAGAGTTTTTGAAGCAACAAGCTAAGCTGCACTGGATGGAGGTAGGAGACAGAAACAACAGGTTTTTTCACAACGCCGTTAAGGAGAGACAAATGCGTAACTCCATAAATGCGATAAGAGACTATGAGGGAGCTCTTCTTACGAAAAGAGAAGAAATCAAAGCTGAGGCGGTAAGGTTTTTTTTGGATTTGTTTTCAGCTCGAACAAGGACGGACTCAAGCTCCGAATTTAACTTGCTGAACGAGATGAGTGAATTATTGGATTATCGATGCCCAGAACAAGACATGGACATGCTGATGAGGACAGTTTCGGCTGCAGAAGTAAAAGATACATTATTTGCTATGCTGGTAAATAAGGCTCCTGGTCTGGATGGTTACTTGGTTGAATTCTTTAAGGAGGTATGGTCTATAGTTGAAAAGGAATTTATAATTTCGATCCAAGCTTTCTTCAAGTACGGATTTCTTCTGAAAGGGATAAACACAATAATATTGGCGTTGATACCAAAAAAATCGGGAACAATAGGCATAAAGGATTATAGACCGATATCTTGTCGTAATGTCATCTACAAGGTCATATTGAAGCTCTTGGTCAATTGTTTAAAGCTGATCCTCCCTGAATTTATAAAGCCAAACCAGTCCGCATTTATTAAAGACCGTTATATGATGAAAAATTTGCTTTTGGCGTCAGAGCTAGTGAAAGATTATCACAAATCTAATGTAGCTTCCCAATGCGCTATGAAGATAGACATCTTGAAAGCTTTTGATTCGGTAGACTAGGGGTTCTTATTAACGGTATTGAGGGCAATGGCGTTGCCGTAAGGGTTTATAAGATGGATTGAATTATACGTTACAACACCATCATTCTCGGTTCAGGTAAATGGAGAGGTAGCGGGTTTTTTTAGAAGTGGGTGTGGCCTGCGCCAAGGCTGCTCCCTATCCCCATACCTTTTTGTTATCTCAATGAATGTGTTATCTTCAATGTTGGATAAGTCTGCTAGGGAAGGAAGATACAATTACCACCCGGGATGTAGAAGTTTGAATATCACGCATCTATGTTTTGCAGACGATATAATGGTATTTGCTGATGGTAAGGCACGGTCAATACAAGGTTTTATTGATGTTTTTGATGGGTTTGTGCGTGTCTCAGGATTACAAATAAGCTTAGAAAATACCACTCTCTTCGCGGCTGGCTTATCAGCACTAGGCAGAGAAACACTCTCCAACTTCCCGTTTACCTTAGGAGAGCTGCCGGTGAAGTATTTAGGACTGCCATTGTTGACAAAAAAATGGTGAAGGCGGATTATCAACCACTTATTGATAGGATTAGAGGCAGAATCAGTTCTTGGAAAAATAGATTCCTCTCATTCACAGGTTGTCTCCAACTTCTCACCTCAGTGATAGCCAGTTTGACAAACTTCTGGATGGCTGTGTTTAGGCTTCCAAGAGCTTGTATCCAAGAAATAGAAAAGATAAGCTCAGCGTTTTTATGGTCGGAACCAGCTTTGAATTCAAAGAAAGTAAAAGTGGCGTGGTCTGACGTATGTAAACCGAAAACAGAAGGAGGCTTAGGGATAAAGTCCTTAGTGGAAGCAAATAAGGTAAGCTGTTATAAATTGATATGGTGGTTGGTCTCTGCAAAAAAGAGTCTTGGGGTTAACTGGATTCAAAAAAATTTGATAAGAAGGGGATCCTTTTGGGTGGTAAGATCAAACATAACCGCTGGTACATGGATGTGGAGAAGGTTAATCAAATACAGGGACTCGGCAAAACACTTTCACAAAATAAGAGTCCGGAAAGGGGCTGAAATGTCGTTTGGCATGATGATTGGAGTCAGCTTGGTAGACTATTTGAGTTTTTGGGAAACCGAGGGATAATTGATATGGGCATCCCGGGGGCAGCCGCAATGGAGGATGTTATTAGAAACTATAGACCGAGAAATAGGAGGTTTCAGACTTTATCAGAAATAGAGGATGAAATCAAAAGAACACGGGGTGGGAGTTCACTGGATGATGATATCTCCTTATGGCGTAGTAGGATAGATAAGTACGTGCCTCGATTCTCATCAAAGGATACATGGAACCTGATTCACGTAAGCTCGTCAGTAAGGAGCTGGCACAAAGCAGTTTGGTTTTCGCATGCCACTCCGAAGCACTCTTTTATAGTTTGGTTGGCGGCTCTGGCTCGTTTGTCTACAGGGGATAGAATGCTCAAACCATTTGGAAATAAGGGATCACATATTTTTCACATGTTCGTATACTACTCAGATTTGGAAAAATATAGCTTCAAGGCTGTTTAATCAGGACTATACGAACCAGTTCACTTAAATACTTTCAGCTCTGTCAACGTCAAGGAAAGGAGATTTCAAAATGTTTCTAAAAAGGTATGTTTTGCAAACTACAATTTATTTCTTATGGCGAGAAAGGAACCAACGTAGACATGGAGAAGTACCATTGATCATGGCGAGCATAGTAAAAGGAGTGGAAAAGAGTCCAACTTCGGCTCTCAACACTACAAAGCAAAGGAATTTGGCAGGATGGATTGTAGCATTGGTTTGCATCGAGACTTTAAGATTATATGTATTTCAGCTTTGTAATTTTTAGTTTTTCAGTTCTATCGAAAGTCGTGGTACTCTTTTTCACAAGAGCTGGTTTTGTCCCAACTGGGTTTTCCAGCCTTGGGTTTTAACGAGACCACTCCCTTCAATGATCTCAAAAAGCCAGTTTTTAACAATTTTGCTTTCAGCTATTCATTAGCACTCATGTACATAAAAAAATTACTTTGAATATATTTTTACATTTATTCGAAAAAAAAAGCAAAGATTTCAAGAAACCTAAGACCATATGGAGAGCAGACCTCATCAAGCCTTAAACCCGCACCCAAATGCACGGCTCTTAATCCGAGCAAATAAAAAAGTTCCTTATTTATCTTTTCGGCGAGTAAAGCCGAATTATGGAGAGACTCTAGACGACTTAGAACGTTCAAGTTATATCAAAAACCCATCTTGAATGAGAGGATTCCAAGATATCCTCCATGTGCCAGAATTTTCCAAATACAGAATGCATACACACTACTGGGCCCATATCTTCCCCAGCAACTCCCTTCCTTTTTCCTTACTACTGTTTAGTGATTATTTGCGCATCAATTCTTTCACTTTCTAAGGCTTATGGACATGACGTTGCCTTTGAGCCTATATATACTAATCTCCCCTTATTATTGTTCTCGCATCTTCTATAACAGAAATAAACATATAGAATTTGTCCTTAAGTTTTGTGGTTGTTCTTGGATTTCTTAAATAGTCGAGTGGCTTCTGCTTTTACTTACAATCTCTGATTTTCTTTCTCTTTGATTGGTTTTTTCTTAGAAACAAGACTCGGCCGTAGTTCTATCAAAATCATTCTGCAGCTTTTGTTGTGCTCATCAACCTCATCCTTCCATCGGCTACCAACATCTGTGTTCATCCAAATGCCTAAGCATTTTTCTTTATCCTTGCATGCTTATGTCAACTGACATATTTGACATGTGAATAACTGCATGCATATATTCGAATTTTGGGGAATGAGAAAACATTTTCCCTTGGAGAATAATACTCTGTCGGATGAATATGGAGATTAACATCATTGGCCAAAAGAATGTATTAACATTATATATTGGCATAAAACATATAAATTTTAATTAAGCATGTAATTTGAATCAATTTTCTGTTTTCCTTAGTCTGTGATTGAATAACATTTTGGTAATCTGGCAAAAATTGATTAAAATGATAAACATGGATAAATATGTAAAAGAGTATAGTATCTTAATAAACCAAATAGTAATTTGTCAAAATAGGAAAAAAAGAAAAGGAAATACATTCGTTTATAAACATAAAAAGTTAGATCTTTGTTCATTTCATTTTCATTTCCTTAATTTTCCATATTTTATATTTGAAAAAAAAAATTATGATCTAATAGCATGAAATTTTTCACATTTTTATTATAGATTGTAAAGGAACTAAATAAATGTCCCAACTCACATGGAATAAGAAGTCAAAACGAAAAAGAGAAAATAAAATAAAAGATGCTCTATATCTATGTCAATGCAATTTCTGTTCTCATCCGGATTAAGTAATAGCACGAGTAATAGAAAAAAAATTCAAACAAAATTCAGAAACGAGACTTTAATTTTTTACCAAGAAATATTTCCGAAAACGTTTTATTTACTTATTAACTTGTCAAGTACACATATTGTGGTTAGAATTCTAGAACATATCTTCCAATTTACTCATTTTTATCTCTAAACATTTTACATTTCATGATTAGCTTCCCCTAATAACATGTAAAGTTCCACTATAAAACAAGAAAAGAGAGGAACTAAGAGTAACATAACTAAAAAAAACTTTACTAACAAAATCAAAACAAAATAATAAAGTGCAAAGATGCAAGTGATGAAAGGTGGTGTGAAATTAATCATAACTCTAATCTTGTTCCTAATGACGTCATCAACGACTCGTGAAGACCCATGTTCGATTGGTGTCAAGAGAACGGCTCCAACAGGTCAGTCATACATACAATCCTCCTCTTCCTCCTATTATGCTTTTTTAAACCATCTCGAATGGTGTTGATCTATCGTTTGGAGTATAGAAAGCCCTGAGCTGTTTTAATTGCTACTTTTATGATGATTAGTAACAATTAACATGTTAATGTTTTACAGAATAAGTGTAGTTCTAATAAAACTACTATTATCTTGTTAATCATCCACCAGCTGATATTCTTTTAGAAAAACAAATGAGTTTGGAATGGTAAAAGATTTCATTTAGTTTGTGTGTGCTTCGTATTAGATTGGCACGAACAATATATTTTGAAAATTTAGATATTCGATCCGAGTCCAAATCTGCCGGTTGGAAAAGTATATATCTATATCCAAATCCGCTAATATCCGCGGATCTTCGAATTCAGTGTTAATAATTATAATAATATTTAAATTATAAAATATCAAATTCTGCACTCATAAAAGGAGCTCCCTGAAGTTCTTGAGACCATATACATCAGTTATTTTAGAAAGCTTTCTAGAGTTGCCACGCATTGGCGCAGCCACATACATAGTGGGAGTGGCAGTTGCCTCCTATAACTTTCCAAAATTAATCTAATTCCTTAAGAATTTATGATAATGCCTTTTTGTGATTGTCCCGGATAAATATAATTTTTGGATCCGCCCCGTGAAAACCCTCTTTGAAAAAGTCTCTCATGCCACATCAGCAACCATCATCATAGCTATGTGGCATTTGCTGTGACGACGATAAACGCCTCAACTACTCCAGAGTCTCGCTTTCATACTTTTTGCATCACCTTTTTCTTCAAAATTCATCCGCCACGCTCATGTTATCACCCTCCTTATCAAATACTACTTCTTCCGATCGTATGAATGACCACCTCTTTGGTGATGTAGGAGGTTGTAAAGAAGATGAAAATGGAGTTACTTGCATCACTACAAAGATCTTATCGATCGAGATTCAAGAGGTAAGGCTCTCAGGGGATTAGAAACACTCATAGAGATTATCCAAACAAAGTTGGATTAGAAACACTCATGGAGTCGGACATAAATTGTTTCAATCGGAACAAAAGGTTCACTATTTTCTAGTCTTCTAGATAAAACTCTGAAAGATAGTGAGAAATTCGTTGATCGAGCTGTTCATTGGTTGCGCTATACGATGATTCTATAGAACATTCAAAGAGGTACATTGATTATCTCTGTTTCTCTTATAAGTATACATCGACTGACATTCCATTAGTGATTTTACCTTTTTTTTTGTTAGTTTTCTCTAAATCAAGACCTTAATTTCGTTTGAAGATGCAGATTCTGGAACAGCTTGCTGTTTGGATCAGGAAATTGCATATTAGATTTCAACATAACGATGTAAGCTGACATGGACGCGATAGCTGACGTGGCAGGATGGAGCGGACGATGTGACAAGTCCAAGGACGCAAAAGCTGGCTTGGCAAAATTGTTGAAGACATGTGTGTTGTAGAGATTTAGTGAAGATTCTCTACAACCACTTATGAAAAGATAAACTTGAGAAGCAAGTTTATTCTTTTCATGGAGATTTGCTAAGATCCTTTGAGGTAGGGTTTTGGTATAGTGTATATATAGAATAGAGTAGGTTACAACGTCGGTAACACTCTAGAGTATATCTTATAAGGTTGTAAAATTTGAAGTTAAAGAATAAAGCTAAGAAGTTGAGTGTTTTATTAACTCGTCTTTGATATCTATGAGTGGGTAGATTCATGATAAGAGTTAGGACTTAGAACTTTTTTTAGTCGGGTTCAATCCTATTAGGTAGAATATATTATGTAACATCTGAAACAAGTAGATCTTAGTAAAAGTTTACGTTGTTAATAAAACAAGTATACAAGCATTAGACTTGGCACGTTCCAAGTCAAATCCATGTTGTGTTCTACTCTCTATACCTCTACAATTGGTATCAAAGCATACACATTCTAACAAATTTTTTATCTTTCAATCAAGTGAGATCTTGTGAAGAGATATGGAGAATTCACAACAGTTCGTTGCTATAAGCAAACCGCTGAAACTTGGACGCTGAGCACTATGGGTAGTGGAAGGTACAAATGACATAGTAGATACAAGTTACTGATCTAGAGGCATGGTTTTTCTATTGAAGATGGATGGAAACATCCAACAACTAATGACGCTGATGGAAGAGTAGTTCCAAAACCCAATAAAGCATGAACTATTGATGAGAAGATAGAAGCCAAATACAACACCAAGGCTTTGTCTACTGTCTTGAACTCCTTATCGATGAATTAGTTCACCAGGGTGCAAGGGAATCAACAAAGGAGGCTTTGGACATCTTGCAAGTTTCGTTTGAAGGGGTGAGAGACATGAAACAAACCAGGATCGATATGTTGGAGTTTAAGTTTAAAAATCTAACTATGAGTGCTTGAGAATCCATTGATGATTTTAACATCAAACACAGTTCTATTCGTCAGAAAGTGATTGCGCTGGGAATGACTTATAAGGATAATAAACTTGTTAAGAAGTTTCTCAGGAGCCTATCCTTCAAATTTCAGACGCACAAGTCTGCTATTGAGGTTGCCCTAAACTCTAATGAATTGAAGTTTGATCAAGTTTTGAGAATAATGCAGACATATGAGCTGCATCGAAAAAAGAAAGATCATACTTCATGAAAGGGAATTGCTTTGGTGGCTGCTGATGTGATCTAGAAGACAAAGTGAGTTTAATGGTCACGAAGTACTTTAGGAAATTCGTGAAAAATCAACAAAGAGGTACATCTACTGTGTCAAGGCTGAGAATGAATAGGAGACCAAGATAAACAGTGTGCTGAGTGTGAAGGCATTGGTCACTTCAAGTCTGAGTGCCCTACAATCAAGAGAAAAGGGTTACTAAAGTGCTATGAATGTAAGGGTTATGGTCATACAAAGGTTGATTGTCTTAGAATGACTAGCAAGAAGGAAAAGTCTTATGTGACATGGATACTCTCAAGTTAAAAGCGTTGAAAATGATTAGATGTTTGCACTAGTTGCGAGGCTTGAGTCCATAAGATTCTTTTTTGGAATGGCTTATGTTTTAAACTTTAGACTACATCAAATGGACGTAAAAAGTGAAATTCTAAATGGAGTTCTACAAGAAGAAGTTTATGCAGAACAAACCGAAAGGTTTTGAGGATCATAATCAGCCAAACTATGTTTTTAAGTTGAAGAAAGCGTTGTATAGAATGAAACAAGCCCCAAGAGCCTGGTACGATCGGTTGACTACATTCTTTATCAATCAAGGATATGAACGTGGGAGTGTAGACAAGACGTTGTTTGTGCTAGAAAACAACAATGTACTAATATTTGTGCAAATCTATATAGACGACGTAGTGTTTGGTTCACCTGTCAAAAACTTGTTGATTGGTTTGTAAAGAGTATGAATCAGGAGTTTGAAATGAGTATGAATGGTGAGTTCGCATACATTCTGGGTCTGCAAGTGAAGCAGTATGATGATGGGAGTTTGTGACACATAGCACATATGTCAAAAATTTAGTTGCTAGATTTGGTATTGAAACTAGCAAAGATGCCAAACCTCCAATGCATATAAATGATAAGCTCTCTAAAGATGAATCTAGAGAGGTTGTAGGGAAAGACTGTACAAAGGGATGATTGGAAGTTTACTGTAACTAACAGTAAGTATGTTAGATCTCGGTGTGGCTGTAGGGATCTGTGCACATATCAAGCTAAACCAAAGATGTCACACTTGCTAGCAATAAAAAGAATTATCAAGTATATCAAGGGGACAATTAACCTGGGCATATATTGTACCAAGTACACGAACAACAACTTGATGAGGAATTGTGATGCTGATTGGGCTTGTTCACTGGATGATCGTTTGAGCACAAGTGGTGGCGGAGATTTGTTATTAGGCATCATTTTATTTGTGAATTAGTTGAGGAGAAACTGATTGTGGTTGACCATGTGAGTACTAATTTTTTAACCAGTTGATTTATTCATCAAACCTTTGGATTTTAATCTGAAAAAGGCTATTGGTGTGTGTGAGGTCTAACTAATTTTGTGAATTGTGTTGATCAAAGTGAGGGACAAATATTGGAAAAAACCACGGAAATTCCTAAGGATGTATAAAGACCAGTTGTCTGTATTTTAAAGGTGTGTAGAAAATAATTGTTTGTCATGCCAATCCTGGTGTTCATATACAAAAAGTTTTCATGAAATGGGAAGTCAAAGAGCTGAGGAGATATATAAGTGTACATATCATTCAAGTAAGTACCATAAGCCAAAACAATCAAATGGTACATAAAATGTGTATTAAAGGGCATGTATAAGTATCAGTATTTGAAAAGTTAAGTGATACTATTGATACAAATCAGAATATTCAACAGAGGTAGTGTGTTGAAAAAAAAAAACTAAACAGACGCATGATTATATACTCAAAAGAAAATGTCAGCTGCCTATTTCATGTTGATGATGAACTACTTTGATTAAAGGCATGGCAGTGTGAAAGATTGACCACTAAACCCAGAACTGAGATTCAAAAGGGTATGATAGTTTTTTGTTGAGTACTGACCAAGTGGCTTGCACAAAGCACCGAACAGAACTCAAAGGTAAATAAAACAGAATTTTAGTTAAGCTCACATTTTTTTTACATTTCTGGGTCACTGAACAATTCATGTATAAGTGAATTTTTATTGTGTGAATAATTACAAGAAGTTCTATGTGTATATTTGTCTTTAATCAGATAGATAATATGAGATAAGAGTGTTACAAGAAAATGTGCACTAATCTGTTTATTGAGTATTGTTAAAATCAGATTATTATTGTTATCAGACCTAAGCTCATCTGCATTAGGCCCATTCAGAGGAAAAGGCGACGAGGTACTTATGGAGGGAAATATCTAGGTTTTGACATATCAAATCTTTGTCAAAAGTCGAACGGTTCTTCCATAGAGAATTCTCTCAAACCTTAAACCCAAAAAATTACCGGAGAATCAAGCAAAATGAAGTCAATCTTTAGTGGAATCTCTTGTTGGGTGACACCGAGAATAGCGACTTCTTCGTCAATTCAATCAAAGACTCCACTACCGAGCCACTCAATTGAATCAATCAACATCAAAGCAGTGGGTAACCTTAACCGAGCTATGGTGTTGTATCGCGGTCCAAATTTGCCCCCCGATCATATATGTATCACCTAAACCCTCACGACGACAGAAAACCTCATCGGAGCCACCGATTATTGTTGAGGTTGAGTACAATCACGACTCCTCATATGTAGCATAGTCTCAGCCGCAAGTATCTGCTCATGTTCATATCGATGAGACCAATGTTAATGGAATTAAATTGGTCAACTTCCAGACTCCACAACATGTGGATCTCTCATACTCTTTAAATATGGCTCTGGTCAATCAATCCATTGAACCAATATTCTCTTCTTGTCTCCGAAAGAGGAAGCCGAATATAACTAGATGCTCATCAAAGGTGAAGAAACAGAAGGCCGAGAGAGAAAATTGCCATATTTCTCAAAGAGCGTGGAATGATTACAACATCCATTGGTTGAGTTCAATGGCATCACAGAATATATTTGATGTGCTGAAGAAAAAATGTTTATAGAGGAGAAAAATTTGAGTTTGGTGATGAAGACTCCATCAAGATTCTGATTCAGGGTGTTGGGATGATTGGTACGGTTACAGATCTGCATCCATTTGAAAGTATAGTTGTGTGAGAGTTCTGGGCTAACTTGCCAAGTATCAAGATTGACACTGACATGGTGGATGTCATGGTCAGGAACTGGGTCTACAAGTTCTCTCCGTCGAGAATCAATAGTTGTTTGATCTTACAGATATGGATAAACGAACCCACATAATGTAGATAGATAGTGTGTTGGAGGATGAGCTAGTTTAGTTCAAGTCAGGTGGTAGTGTGAAGAAGTGGAAGGGCATTCAGTATGCTAACTTTACTGCTAAAAATAAGATCCTTTACAATATCTATTGCAGTAACTGGCTGCCAACCTCCAATGATGCCTACGCTCAACCCGTCCGAGCCAAACTCATCTATATGATGGTTCACAAGATGCCATTTAACTTCGGGAAGTTGGTGTTTGAGCACATTCTCCAACTCGCTCTGAATCCACAGTCTAAGTTCTATATGCCCTTTCCCAGTCTGGTGTATCAACTCCTGATGGCCTAACATCCTGTTCACCTTGACAAGGAAAAACCAGTGGCTAAGGAGAACAAAAAGGGCAAGATTGTAGCCTCAGCATCAACCTTCAAATTGGGCATGACTAGTGATCGCAAGGCCATGTGATCCTGATTAATACTCCTATGTGCATCTTTTCATTGTATTTGACTTAGTTATGTACTCAAGTAGGGGGAGATGATTTTGAGGATAATGGGGAAGATTGAAATGTGGGGAAGCTTGAACTCGTTTATGTTTTAACTTTTAGTTTTCATTTGTTCAAGCTCTAGTTGTATTTTATACCCTTATTGTTTTGTTTTTGAACTTGATTTATTAGTCCTTTGTGGCTTTGGGTTTGTAATATTTTGAATATGGCATTTTGGAAAAAGTTTTGTCGTGGTATTTATGCTAGAACCGGTTCTAGGTATTGCTTTGTTGATGTGTTTGTGGTTCTCTCTGTTTTGACTTTTAGGTTACACAATGATGGTTGTTTGAGTATTAAACGAAGTAAAAAAGAGGGAGATTGAAGATGCAGATTCTAAAACAGCTGCTATTTGGATCGGGAAGCTGCATCAATCACATTAGGACTCTATAAGCTGACATGGACGAGGCAGCTGACCTGGAATGACTGGAGTGGACGATGTGACAAGTCCAAGGACGCAGGAGCTGACTTGGAAAAGTTTTTGAAGATGTGTGTGTTGTAGAGATTTAGTGAATATTCTCTATAACCATTTATGGAAAGGATAAACTAGAGAAGCAAATTTATACATGTTCTAGAGATTTGTTGAGTTCCTTCGAGGTACGGTTTTGGTGTGGTGTATATATATAATAGAGTATGTTATGGCATCGGTAACAGTCTAGCCTATATCGTATAAGATTGTAAACTTCAAAGCTAAAGAATATAGATAAGAAGATGATTGTTTTATTGACTCGTCTTTGATATCTATGAGAGGATAGATTCAAAGTAAGAGTTATGGATTAGGACTTCTTTTAAGTTGGGTTCAATCCTATTGGGTAGAATAGGGTGTGTAACATCCGAAACGAGTAGATTTTTGTAAAAGGTTACGTTATTAATAAAACAAGTATACAAGCGTTGGACTTAGCGCGTTCCAAGTCAAATTCATGTTGTGTTCTAGTCTCTATACCTCTGCAATTGGTATCAGAGCAGACAAAAAAGAAAAAAAAATTGAGATCTCAAAATCCAAATTGACTCATTATAGTGTTGAAATTTTTGAAAATAGTGGAAGAATATTATGCAAACTCATGAATTGTTTATCAAATATTATTGACGATTCAAGTTTCAATTACCTCTATTGAAAGAAAATTTTCAAAGTTAAAGTTAATGAATTCTTATCTTCGATCAACTATATCACAAGAAATATTGAATAACCTAACTATCATCTCCATATAAAGAAACTAGTTAAGAACCTAGATTATGAGAATTTGGTGAAAGAATTTAATAAAACATATGAAATAAATATTATGTTTTACTCTTTTTAGATTATTGTTTTGTTTTGAATAATTTATGTTGTTTTGAAAATACAGTAGAATTTATTGGAAACCCTTTTTTAAAATTCACCTTAGACCCCCTGGGTACAGCTCTGGGACTGGAAAGTTGTCAATTTTGAGAGCTTTGGTAAGAGAAAGATTAGAAAATGGACCAGAGGAAGAAATCAACTTGGATTAAGTATTTCAGGACTGGTATCTTCCATCTAATGATGGTAACCATCTTGGCCTTAACTTTTGTTGGAAAAACTTATGTTGCCGTTATCTAGATGATGTAGCTGCCATCCCATCTCTCTTCCCTAACATGTTTATAGTTTGTTAATGTTTCATTATAATAACGATAAATATAATATGATTTTAGGGAAAGAGAACTTTATTTAAAATGCTCACATAATAATAATCTTAGAAACTATTATAATTTTGCGTAATTTTCTTTGTAAATATCAAATACACATATATTTTAATTTTCAGTTTTAGTCTCAAGATATTTAACAAACTTAAAAAGAATATCTTTGTTCCAACTAAGGAGTAAGGACTTGTAAATATCTTAAAGTACCTAGATTTTCTCTGTACTATTATCTCAAGATATATTTGTTATCTACATTTTCCCTGTAAATATCTCATGATACCTTTGTTCAAACTTTAAAAAAAAAGAATCTCAAAATATTTTGCTTAAGTTTTGATATCTTCCATGTAATGTTTGTATTTGAAATGCTTAGTTAACTAAAAGATTCTCACATGCTATAATTTTTCATTAACAAATTGTTAACTGTATTTGTTATCTAGATTTTCTTTGTAAATATCAAAAACACATATATTTTTAAATTTTCAGTTTTAATCTGAAAATTTGAAAAAAATCTTTGTTCCAACTAAAGTATCTCAATATCAGAACTGAAATATTAAAAGTTATCCAAATTTTCTCTGTAAATATATCGAGATATATTGGTTATCTAGATTTTCTCAGTCAATATTTCAAGATATCTTTGTTCCAATTTAAAATGAAGAATCTCAAGATATTTAACTTCAGAACTGGTATCTTTCATGTCATGTTATTAACCATCTCAACCTTTGTAACACCCTGAAAATTAATACTAAATTGATTAAAATAAATACTTTATAATTCAAAAGAAATCCACATCTTAGTCAACACTTCATTTGAGCCATCTTATTTACTCACCTCATATTTACAAGTCATTGCTCACTCAGTTCCCTCACATAAGCCATTGCTCACTCATCTTTCTTACTTAAGCCGATGCTCACATAACTCACTCACATAAGCCGATACTCATTCGTATAAGCTGATGGTTTCAGTTTTATCATTAATTCATAATCAAAATTCATATTCAACCCGCAATGTAAAATTCATAAAAAAGTTGGTCTACTTATATACCTTAAATTATAACTTTCTCAGTTTAAAATCTAGATGACTAGATACATTACAAAAAGAAGAGAAACTCAAGGATAAATAACATACGAGAATAGGAAGATTAACCAACTTGTCCATATATTTACGATGACATATTGATGCATCTACGTATATCTATATAAGACACAGACCTATACATATAAATCACGAACGTACATACAAGTTAGCTTTTTAGCATGTTTTTATTGCATTATTCATAGATTTTTTGTGTTTGCATTCTATATTTAGTTTTTAGATGTATATTTGCATATATATATATATATATATTGTTATTTTTTAAGTTTTGGAGTGAACTATGCAATAAAAGAGATCGAATAGAAACAAAAAGGATACAAAGAGTTGATTTGATGAAGAATCAGAGTTGCAACGACAAGATGTTGACGGTAGCTCGCAGCGGCCGAGCGGCCAGGCAACACAAGAGGCTTGCAGCGACCAGTCACAGTGGCCAGATGACACCGCAAACGAACATGCAAAACTCACATGTACCTCTAGCGGGCAAGTGCAGCGGCCAGATGCTGCCTAGTAGCACCAGCGGCCAGATGCTGCTCGGTAGCTCCCAGCTGCCTGGTGACATGCGGAGACGCTTCTGAATTGGCTTCTCAATTCACTAAACCGGGTTTGACTCGTTTTATTATGAGTTGATCCATAAATTTTTCTTATCTTATAAATACTCTAAACCTAAATTAGAGACATTTTTATGCTTTGTTTATGAGATTTTCTCTTAGCTTCTTTACTGGTTTTCATTAAGATTTTGTATGAATCTCTTGATTTCAATGTATCAAAACTCTTTCGCTTCTTAAATCTTTCATATGTTCTCTATTAATCATGAATATGAAAATATCAATCTTGTTGCTTTGTGTTTTCATGGATATTAGTAAGTAGTCATTTTAGGACTCTTGAGAATGGTAGATAAGGTGATTAGAAGTTTATTAGTGTATCTTAGGTATGGAATGTTATGAATGCTTGCATAGTATGTGTTATTAATGCTAGATTAGCATGGATTATGTTGATTTACATCTTAAGCATTTTCATGCCCACAAGGTGTTCAATCAAATGTTTGAACCAAAATTACTAAGTGTTTTACATACCAAACCTATCAGAATTTGATTAGGATGTTTAGTGGTTATTTACACTTGTAATTAATGCTCATTGATTACTTAATCGCTAACAGAAGTTATTGATGATTAGGTGATTAAAGAAGAGATTAGTGCCACGAGAGTGGATTAATTGATATTAGTAACCTTAGGCTGAAGGATTGGCTTTGTTAAGTTATATTAAGATCCATTAGTTGACAAATGATCACTCTAGTGAATTATCTTATCCCGAGAGTTTGTTTTCTCTATTTGATTTCAAAACCATTTTTAGTTAACTCCCGCTTTTGATTACATTTCAATTTGGTTTCAAAAACACAAAATCTTTACTGCTTAGATTGAGTAGAGACTTGCATTCTTAGTATGTTATTCTTGTTTCTTTTTGATTCGATAAATTTAAGTCTATAGCTCGATAGAATAATTGAAGTGTGTAAAAACGTACTATCAATTTGGCACCGTTGTCAGGGAAACAAAGCAATAGCCATTATGATTTTGTCTTTATTCGAGACTAAGTTTTTCTTTTTTATTTGTTGTCTAATTTTTTTATTTAGCTTTTTATTTATCCTTCCTATAGGTGCATGAACCTACAGAGTCACAGTGCAACAAATCAAGTTGAGTAGGTTGAGGATATTTGTTGTTTGAAATGCGAGATTGTTAGAGCAAGGAGAAAACATGAGCGGTTGGTTCATTTGGATAGATTAGAAGTTAACATGGATCCACCACCTGTTGTTGTTGAGAATGTAGATCATCGTAATGTTGGCCAAGGTCTAAGACAACCTCATCATGCACCAAAACCAGCTATAGTAATTGGAGCATATGATGAACCCTATATTCATGGTAATAGGATCGGGATTAGGTCTCCTCCGGTAGAGAACAACAACTTTGAGGTAAAGGCAAGTCTTATCAACATGGTACAAAGCTCAAAGTTTCATGGACTTACTATAGAGGATCCACTTGATCACTTGGATCAATTTGATTGGTTTATGGTACGGTGAAGATCAATGGGATCTCGGAGGATGTATTCAAGCTTAGGTTTTTCCCATTTTTGCTAGGAGATAAGGCACATGTTTGGAAAAAGAAAATACCTCACAACTCCTTTACTTCTTGGGATCAATTCAAGAGATTCTTCTTTCTTCTCTACTTCACAAACGATCCGCCTTAGAAACGAGATATAGTGAGATAATGAGAGCTTTAGTGAGGCAGGGAATGATTCAAAGATTACACTATGTAATTTCCTCATCATGGGTTCTCTAATGAGTCCCTACTCTTAACACTATATCATGGCGTGCTACCAAAGATAAAAAATGCTTCTTGACACCACAAGAAATGGTAATTTCTTGGGTCAAAAAGTGGATCATGGAATAGTCTTGGTTGAGAATCTTGCCATGAGTGATGGAAAAAATACGATGAAGATTATGATATGATTATGATATTTTGCAACGTTAATATGACCAATATCACCAAGCTTAATGCTTCCAATTTTTTTATGTGGAGCCGACAGGTTCACACATTACTTGATGGATATGATCTCGTGGGTTATGTTGATGGATCGGTCCTTGTGCCGCCTCCCACTCTATTCACCAATGGTGTATTCACTGCCAATATTGGCTTCACGTTGAGATAAACTTCTATATATATATATATATATTAATTAATCCTGAATTGAAGCTTTAAGCCACACAACAAGCAATGTATGCGCTTCCGGCAACGGCAAATGTAGTCAATTATTGTGGTAATATCTAGAACAACAACAACTATCAGAACTAGAACAAGCAAGCTTATCGTGGTAACAATAAGTGGTAGCCCAATAAAAAAATCTCAAGATACCAACATTATACACCATGGACATATTAAGGCAAGTGTCAGATATGCGGCGTCCACTGTCATGTCACGAGATGATGCTCTTCGCTTCACATTCAGAGAGCCTCATCTCCCTTACCACATCAATCGTCTATATCATTCTATGCTCCATGGAAATCGCACGCAAAAATATTTCAGCGATGCCTTATAATGAAATAAATTGGGTGCTTATAGTGGTGCAATGTACCACATCACTTCAGATTTGAATAACCTTGCTCTTCATCAACATTAAATTGGTGGTGAAAATGTCACTATCGCTAATGGCATCATTCTGATTTCAGACACTGGTTCCGCCTTAATCCCTACACTATATGGTTCTCTAGCGTATATGTTTCAGATATTCAGGAAAACCTTACCTCGGTTTATCGTATGTGTAATACCAATGGTGTTTTAGTGGAACTCTTTCTTGCTTATTTTTTGGTAAAGGATCTCAGCTCGGGAGTCCAATTGCTCTAAGCCACGACAAAAAAAACGATTTGTACTAGTGGCTAATCAACCCAACCAATCCCTTCTGTCTCTATGGTTCACCAATGCCAAAAACAAACCTCACCTCGTGGTATTCTCGACTTGGTCATCTTTCATTCTCTATTCTAACACTCTTGTTTTCAGATTTTCTTTACCTCTTTCAAATTCCTTTCAAAAACACTTATTATGTTCTAATTTCTTCATTAATAAAATCCCCAAAAGCTTCTCTTTTACTTAAATACAATTACCTCAATCCATCCTCTTGACTATTTATACTATGATGTTTGGATACTTTCAATTTTCTAATTTTATAATATTAAATATTACATCATTATTGTTGACTATTACACTCGATCCACATGGCTTTATCCGATTAAAAAGAAGTCACAAGTCCGTGATGTTTTTATCACCTTCACAACTTTGGTGGAGAACAAGTTCAAATGCAAGATTGGCACACTTTACTTAAAAAATAGAGGTAATTTCATCTCCCTATAATAATTTATTTCCTCCCATTGCATTACACACCTCACCACACCACCACATACACCTGAACATAATGGCATTTTGGAGAGGAAGAATCGTCATGTCGTCAAAATTAGACTCACTCTCCTCAGTAAAGCGTCATTGCCAAAACAATGCTAGAGATATGTCTTCACCACTATTGTCTACCTTATCAATTAGATGATCACTCAAGTTCTTGGTTATGAATCTCCTTATGTTAAACTCTTTGTCACACAACCAATTATCTCAAACTCCATGTTTTAGTTGCTTATTCTTTCCATGGATTTATTCGTACACCGCCAATAAGCTAGGAAATCGCTCCACCTCTTGTATCTTCCTCGGATACTCACTCACACAGAGCGTTTATCTCTATCTTGATAAAGCCTATTGTCGCATTTATACTTCAAGACATGTTAAATTTATGGAATCAAGTTTTTCTTTTAGCTCATCATCCTCACCACCTCCACTCTTCTCTATCCCAGAAACAGTCTCAACCTCACAATTTTTTTGTCACACCATTATTCCCCTTCCGACATGACCACTTTTACCAGCTCTGCCTCAGATGCCTACGCAATTGGCACTTTTAGGCTCTGCTCCTCGACCGTCTCTACTGCTTGCTCCGTCGCGACCACCATCGGCTGCCTAGTCGTGACCTATGTCACCTGTTCAGCTACCATGCTCGAAGCCATTGCTGCTCCTACCTTCGAGCTCAATATCGTTGCCTCCCTCTTCAACGACAAGCTCTGCAATCCTTCCCACAAATCCAAACCCATCAACTAATTTGGGCCTAAACACCGCAACACGCCTAACTAATTCAATACACAAACAAAATCTACCAAACCCTCGCCCAAATACGATAAACCACAATTCCAAACAACACCATACCTTCTTCTTCCTCAGTCCCAAATCCTCCGACTCCATAAAAAAAAGTCATTAGAGATTCCATGAAAACCATATCCAAAAACAGCATCACCAAACCAAAAACCAAACATTCACTAACCTTTACAACCACCACTCCCACAAAATCAACAATTCCCAAAACTGTTGCGGAAGCGCGATCATAAATGGCATCAAGCAATGTATGATGAGATCAAATGCTTTGATTTGCAATGGCATAAATGAATTGGTGGCTGAAGATGATACTCAAAACATTTTTGGCTACAAATGAGTCTTTACAAGGCACTACAAAGTATATTAGACTATGTGCAATGGATAGTTGAATAGAATTATTCAACAGTTGAAATCATTGAAATGAAAAAGAATTTAAGGAGTTGAATCCAAGTAGCCTCACGCTGGTTGGAAATTTTCAACATGTGATTTTAAGACAAGTTTGACAAATGTCAAAATCTGATTGGTTCAAAAATTTTATTAAAAATAACTAAAATCTGATTGGTTGATTAGATTTTTTGTGTCTTTTCACCCTTATCCTTTAAACTCAATTATTTAATGATAAACTCAATAAATTTGTATTTTATTTTATACTAAAATTCATAATTTTTTAAATTTGTATAAATAAAGGTTTGTTTCATTTAATTTGTACATATAAAAAAAATCTCGTCTTTTGTGAAATGGATCCCAATAATAATTCTTCACAACACCCAAAATTCTTCTAATTATCCATTTAACTACCCAAATCTCAATAATTTTCAGTTTCAAAACAAATCTTCTAATCAATCGCAAAATATACCATTTGCACGCACGATGGTGTTTCGTCAATACAATAAATGTGATAATTAATCTTCTTGTTTCTGTATCAAATAAGTTGTATTGTAATGTAAGAGTTTTATGGTTTGTATGTGTAATATTGTACTAATTATATATGTTTTAACAAATGTTAAGTGTGTTTTAATAAAAATTATGTGTGTTTTAATAAAATTATATGTTTTAATAAAAATGTGGGGTAAAATGTTGAATTTTATTAAACAAAACCATTGTAGAGTGTAAAAGTAAAATGAGTGTTGAATGATTAGGTGGATGAGAGAGAATATGAGGTGGATAAAAAAGTAGGGTGTTGAATGGGTAAACCATTGTAGATAATCTTACAATAAAATATATTTCAACAACATTTTCATGATTTTACCGAAACATTCAGTCTCGTGATCAAATCCACCACTGTTCGCTATGTTCTTCATGTCGATGTCACCTATTACACTTAACACTTTGTTCGATGCAGACTGGGCTAGTGATCTTGAAGATTTTGTATCAACCAACGCCTACATCATCTATCTTGGAGGCAACCCGGTATCTTGGTTATCCAAGAAACAGCTTGGCGTTGCTCGGTTGTCAAATAAAGCCGAATATAAATTCGTCGTTAACAGCCTCTGAAATCCGGTAGGTCTGTTCTCTCTTCATTGAACTATGCATCACTCTTCCGCCAATATTGATGTAATTTACTGTGACAATATCGATGCAACTTATTTCTCCGCCAACCCAGTTTTTCACTTGCGTATGAAACACCTCGCCTTTGACTATCACTTAATCTGTGATAATGTCCAATCCAGTGGGTTACGAGTATATCATATCTCAACAAATGATCAACTCGATGATTCACTCATAATATTTTAGTAATAACATTTCATAGAATATTTAATAAATTAAAATTTATTTTTATAAATGTACTTTCATAATATTAATATCAAGATTATTGTGAACTTTTGAATCAAGCATATAGTTTGAATAAAAAATCACATAATATTTTGGTAATATAGTGAAATCAGTTAAAGTGATAAACATGAATAACTATGAAATAATTATAAGTCAACCAGAAAAATAATTAGGAAAAATACATTACTTTCTTTGTGTCACTATGTCAGATGTTTTAAGATTTTATTCTTTGTCGGAGTTGGGTACAAAGAACGTACCATCGTCGGCTCTCTAGAACACACAGAGTCACATACAGTTTAATTTAAATTTTTAGGATATTGGGATTATGGTCCAAATCTGTCGATTCCGAAAAATATTATCCAGATAAATAATAATAATAATAAATTACAGAAATGAAAATAGTAAATTCAAAATAATAATAAAATAGAATTACTATACATATTTTTAATTGAATTTCATAAATTTTTCACAACATATTTGATTGGGGACATTCTAATAAATGGTAAATTTATTGGAAAATAAAGTGTAATTTTGGTGATATTATGATGTATCTCTTTTTAATAATATATATATATATATATATCCTATACATATGTTTGTCAAACTTATATATGAAACTTGATCCTGACTGGATTTGGAAATCCCGATTTTAAATCAAAATAGTCAAATCCAAAAAAGTTTAATATCCTACTTTTCGAACATGATTAGATCGAACTTGGATTGGATCATTGTATTCTTCGTATATTCATATATCAAATAAAACATATATTGAGAATTTGAATTGTAGATGAATATCTTTTGAAATACATTGTTCAACCAACTGGTTTTGATACTCCTTTATAGTTTACTAGATAATACACACGACATACGTGAGACGATATCATTATTAAAAACTAAAATAATATCATTTATATAATATGTTTTAAAGATTGATATATATAATGGCTACAAAATTTATTTATTTTTATTTGAATTAATATTTTTTTATGAATGTAATTGATGCAATATGTTGACATATGATAGATTGAGCAATTTATATTTGTTTTAAATTTTTTGAATCATAATATATGCAGAAAAAAATCTAGTTATTATATTAATATGGATGATGTGATGATTTATTTTTTTCACAAAATTAGAATCAAACAAAGATCAGAGTTGAAGTATAATGATTAAACATTAATATAATAAAACTGGATATCAAATCTTTATTATTCAATTTTATTTTCTATTAAACATTTTTAAAAGATTTTTATTTTTGAAAACTAATTATATCATAGGGACTTTCATTTGATGCTTGCATCCTTCAAGATTTTATTTTAATTATATTTTAAAAGATATTTTCACAAGAGAATTTTATATAATTTTGTACAAATTCATAGTTATATTTATAAATGTACTTTCCAATCCTAATATTAGTATAGAGATATACGATCGTAGGCACAATAACAATAGCATATTGTGTCTCTCTAATCAAAAGAAAAGTGGGCCTCAAGGATATAAGCAAACAACATAATCACGCACAAAAACAAAAACCAGTGCTATTAGAGTAATGGGCCACTAGCAACAATCAAATTTGGTTTCCTTCATAAAAAAAGTTCAAGAAAGATTAGCGCAAATGTATTTTTTTCTCGTGATGATGATACAATCTGAAATTTTTGATCCTTGTACGAAATCCACTTTTGATAAGAAGACTGGTTGTTCCGTGATGATATATTTGGCATAGTGTCGATCACTGCGATTTTGCAGCTTCCTCATACATAATTTCTGTCATTTTCATAATTTCTAGACTTCTACAACATATAAATTTAGTTATGGTAAAGCCAAATCGTGGCCATTTACCTACACATGTCATATTTGTCAATAAACACAAACTAACCAATTATGACTTGTGGCCTGGCCATGGAATTGTCACAGTAATAGTTAAAGCAATATTTCATTCTGGCCACACAATGGCCACAATGTTGTAACAACCCTAGCTGCAAATATTTCATTTAAGCCACGAACCGGACGTGAATGTCTCCCCTCATCCGGCTCTCCGCAGGGGAATCCCCACTCACTGCTTCCCCTAATATCCTCCCTTTACCACATCATACTTGGAACTACCCTAGCCATGGATTCTCCAGGACGTATCCAATTTGTGTTATGAACCAATACATTTCTTATGTTCTGGCCAAGCTGCTATATATATCACCTCTAATCTGAGTTTTCATCAAGAAAGTATGATTTCTACGGTCCAATGTCTGAACAGAAGGCTAGATGGCATCTCATTTGACTAAAGTGTTCGTGCACATTTAGATGGTCTAGTGTCAAAATTGGGAACTGTTAGCTCATAATAAGAAAGAACAAAGACTTAGCTTGAGAGGATAAGAAAGAACAAAGAGTTAAAAAGGATGCGTTTACATGAATAAATGAATCAATGGTTGCCAATGAATATTCCTATTTAATTTTATACAAAAACATCAGTGGATCCTTGCTCATCTTCAAATACGTATTGATTCCACCATGGTGATCTATGGACAAAGATTCTAACACTCAAATCTTTTTTGCTTAGCCCTTGAAACATGCATATCAGATCGTAAACTTTCTTTGTCTTGATTTAGAACGTTTTCTCGCAGAAATTTTTTTCCTACCGACCTTATGCCTTTAGTCTAAAATTAGTTTAGGTTTGAGTATTAAATTTTGTATTATATGAAAATCATGTACAATAATTTATTTAAAGTTTTTTGGGTTTTCGCTTGTATTAATATATTTCTATATTATGAATAATGTTTCATGAAGAATTTACTTTTAGTTGTTTAAGTTGATTTTTTCTGTTATAAAGATAACTAAATATAGATTTAAATCATTTTATGATATATGGAAAGTGATGTTTTGCTTTACAGGGTTTTATGCAGTTCATTTCTCCCAAAGGTGCATAAGTTTGGTCAGACAAAAATGACTATTTCCACATGGAAAATTATTGAAATCAGTTACATGAATATATAAAGTTTAAGATTAAGCCTAATCCAAGATAAACTTTATTCCTTTCATTTATGGTGTACTATAATCCTAGGTAGGTAGAGATCTATCACCCATGTGCTTAG
This sequence comes from Cardamine chenopodiifolia, assembly GCA_963922655.1. Classification (NCBI taxonomy): domain Eukaryota; kingdom Viridiplantae; phylum Streptophyta; class Magnoliopsida; order Brassicales; family Brassicaceae; genus Cardamine; species Cardamine chenopodiifolia. Next base: position 11,261,446 of record OZ000476.1, on the reverse strand, counting down.
CTTTCTGATCGCATACTTCGTAGGTGTTTAAGCCTACAAAGTTTTTTTCTTTTAAAAATCTATAATCCCAGCCCATGATCCATTGTCTACTTACTGTAGTTGTTTTCAGTAAAATCTCAGCTTTATCCGTCTTCTTTTTTAGTTAAAGCACACTTACCATGGTGCATATTATATATAAAGAATTATAATACTCAATCTGTAAAAATAATTTCAAAAATTAGTTAAATGGCAGATGATTTGGAAAACTATGCAAATTGTAAAAATAACATTTTTTCTCCAAATATATTGCTTTATGTAGTCCATTACATATACATCTTGGAGATTAAAACTTTAACTCACGCACATATTAAATTTTGATATAGAAAAGTAAAAATTTTGAGAAGAATTTTTTTTAGATATTTACCAACAAAAGAAGAGTAAGATAGTTCTATTAGTGAATTCATTGAAAAGTAATTTAGCGATTGGTCTTTTTCATGAATGATTACTAGAAATATGACTTCTAATATAAATTTTGGTCACTTGTCTTAGCCAAAAATAAAATTCATTTATAAGCCTTTTTGTCTTGTTAAGAAGCATAAATTGGGATGGATTTCGTAGACAATTTTAATTGACTTTTAAAAGTTCTTCATGTTCCATAATCTTTTAACCTTATTCTCTTTAGATAAGCATGTTAAATGCATCTTAGCGCATACTCCTGCCACTGGTCCAATTTTACTACCATTTTTCTACTTTTATCGGATGTCGTTTCTGGCTCTAAACGTTGGTACACATACCAAGAATCAAAAAGTAAAGAGACAGCAATATGAAATTGAAACGTTACTATATTTAATAATTATATTATTAATATTCTACCATAGTTTTCGATATTCGTTAGATATTTATATCTGAAAAATAGATATTCGAATAAAACAAATCCGAATAATAAAATTTTCAAAATGAATATCTGTATTTAATCTAAAAAACAAAAAAAAAACTGTTAGTTATTTATTTTTTCTCAGATATCCATATTTTTCTAAATATCTAGTAAAAAATATTTCTTTTTTTAAATACAGATTTCTGCAAATATGAATAGAGATAAAAGAATCACATATAATACGGATACACGTCCATAACACCCCTAATAGTCAGTAAAGCTTTTGAGTAGTACAATACCACCTGGGACTTAATTATATACGAACAAATCTTCCTATATAAAAACTAAATCTTCAAAGTTCCGTTTCACGTCTTATCATCTTTTTCAAAAGAGATTTTGATAGAAAAAAATATATATATATATATATATCTTTGATGTATAATTATATTACTACTAGGCTTGATATAAAAACTCTTCCAAACTAAGTTAAGTGGAAGATGAAGCACTTTCTCGAAAAAGGAATTTGAGAGGAACGAGAAATATAAACAACTAAAGGAAAAAAGTATCAATAATGCTAAAATAAAATAGTGAACGTTTTACTAAAAGGGAACACGTAAGCATGTGGCTATAGATTTTGTTAATCTGCACAAAAGTTAAAAATACACATCAATATCCTTTTTTTTTTCTTTTGGCCGAAAATTCGTTTTATTCACAAATATATATAATTGAAGTATTAAACTCACATAGAACGGCTACAAACTCAGTCTTTTCAGCTCCAGCATCAGTTCACCAAGATATCAAATGTATAATGAAGGCCAAACATGGCCTTACACCAATGTCTGACTGTCTCTAGGGTTCGCGCACCTTGACTCATTGTCTTCCCCTTCATAATAAAACTCAACTCCTTCGCATCTTTCTTGAATGTCATCTATTTTCCTCTAGTTAGTTTTCTTAATTGTGTAAGCCGAAATCTCTATATCCTCTTATTAATAATAATAAGAAAAAAACTCATATAGAAAATGTCAAAATACATGTGTTGACAAACAGAAAAACACAAATCTCGCGGGTTGCAAACAAAAAGAAAACTACATACAAATTCCAAAAATATGTCAGTGTACATAAAGATTTGAATATCTACTTGACAAATAATGCATCCCAACATTTCTTTTTAAAAAATTTAATTTAATTAACAAGAAAGCTTTAAGGAATTGGTGATGTTACGAACAATTTATTTCTTTAAAAAGACTTAAATACACATGATCAAGAGCTAGACATCATAAAAAGGTTTTTTATATGCTGTATCCAAATGCTCGTCAGACCAACGAAAAAACAACTGGATTTATCGGCAACGGTATTTTTAAAACTTAGAAAGATATATAGACTCTGGTCCGAATTCTTCAATCAACCATAGCAAAAACTATATTTTTAAGTAACTAGTCCAGCAAAAATTTTTTTTGCTTGAAGCATTCAGACCGAATTATATCTTTCTATCGAAGATATAATTAACTTCTTCCAAACGAAAACACAACTAAAGATCTAAGAAAACACAACCATTAAAAAGTATTAAAGAACACCACAAGTCCAAGTTTCACTTCTTTTTTTTCTTCTTCTTAGTCCAAGAATATTAAGTGAAACTTGGACTAAGAATAAAAGATATAGTGGATCTTTTTTCTTTCTTCTTAGTCCAAGAATAAAATTATATTGTGACTAAATGATACTATATGAAATTATTTCTCATTGTTTTTTTAATGATGTTTGACTATTGAAAAAAGAACATTTTACAGATTTCGAAGATTATTTTTGATTTTGGTATGGAATTTCCGGTTATTTAATAAAGGAAACTACTATAGAAAAACTACTAGTCAGGTCGCAGTTGTGTATGGACGTAGAAGCGAAGAAACGGCGGATGTCAATAATAAAGACAATGTGTAAAGAGATTCGAATTATGTAACTAGACATGAAAAAGTAGGTTGGACATGAAAATGTAGTTTGGGTGATAAAGAAAAAGAAAGGGAAGAGAGAAAAGAACAAACAAAACAAATAAAGAAGTAAAGGTCCAATGGGTGAGGGGAGGCTACCAAAGCACAGCAAAGGTCAAGATAAGTAGTTTTTTTAAAAGAATTTCAGATGTCCTCACCATGCACTTGAGGAGCTATTTCACTTTTCTAACTTTTTTTTTCTTTATCGAGAAAAAAAAAATTAAAAGAAGAAAAACACGATGACACAAAGAATCTTTCTATGGGATGCTGCCACCATCCTTATAATTCTTCGATTTTGTACATATAAATACATATATCTTAGTTGCTTGAATAAAGTTTTTTCTTCTTTTTGCTTGATTAAATTATTTTTTTATTAATTTTTTTAAAAAATTGTATTGTCTATTATTAGTTTTTCGTTCTATTATTTCTATTCTTGTATCAATGAAGATATTATTACTGAATGACAGAAAAAAGTGTAATTCTTTCTTAAAATTTTGGTATCAACATACTTTTTGTCTTGCTTGAATAGTTCTTTTTCAATGTAATAATGATTATTGTTAGCTAGAAATTGTAGTGTCTATTATTTTCGGTTTATATATCAATCGAAATATTATTACTAATATGCCAACAATGGCGTCGTTGGTGTAACGATTAGCAACTTGTCATAGAACATATATTATTGTACTATGGATCAGAGAAACTATATCATTCATACCTCCAAATATTGAAATTTAAAATTTATTAAAATCCTAGGTATTAATTACACTAATCTTAAAATTTTGCATCCGTCGGATGCAGATACCAAAATGATATCAAACATGGATTGACATGATTTGCAAACATATAATTGTTATTTATTATTATTTTTCCAAATGCTTCTCTAGACTCGATACAATGTTCTAAATGTATCTCCATCATTCTTTCATCCATGATGAATGTCAATAATTGATATGAAAAAGATGTCATCTGAACATATCAAATCATGATGGTAACGAATACTCTGCCCACTTCCAATTCCAAACATTGAATTCAAAATTCTTACAAAGCATAGTTGACTTGTTAAAGACGGAATCTATACCCTATATACAAATCTACTATACTCCAAAACCTTCGATTCTCTATTTTTAGAAATTTCACATGAAACTGCATACATAGATCATATGAACAATTAATTTAAAATTGATATATTATTTTGTGTAATATGTGTATTGGACAGGGACATACGTAATAAGTGGGGAGACTGAGGAAAAAAACAATGGAACTAGTTGTCGTGGTCCTACATGGATATGCTTTCTGTGTAGTGATGATCTTCACTTCAACTTTGGACTCTTATCTCAGACTTGCGACCTGATCCTGATCCCACCTCTCGCATCAATGTCCCGTAAAATATATGTGTGTACAAAACTTATACTGCGCATTGGAAAGAGAAATTTTTAACTATTTGTTTTTTTTTTGCGTTGGCGTTTACATATTTTAACGTCAAAGGCAATAGTATTATCCAAGCTTTTAATTTTTTGGTGTCAACCACACATTAAATTAGAAATTAATTTTTATATTGGTTTTCCAAATCTTAAGACAAAGAGCTTACATAAAAATAATATATTATTTGGTTATTGCATAAACGAGTAAAACAGTGAGTCGTACGATTCAACCAATAAGAGATTATATATATTAAAAAAATAACATTGAGACTCTCGTCTTAATGTTGGAGAATACGGGTCCAAGTCTATATACTAAAAAAACAGAAAAAATATATGTAGAATCAAACTTGTAATAAATTAAGCTCTCTTGCAACTTAAATTTTAACCACTACTAATAATAAATCAATAATATGATCCGAGCTTAACTATTTTCGTTTTCAGTTCCAAAAACCCATCGATCATTGCCAACCATTTGATAGAAAACAAAACAAAGAAACCCCAAACATAGAGGAACCCAAAATAGTTAATCGAAGCCCAATATTTGACTTAATTCACTTTAATCCTAAAATTTTAAACCAAACATTTTATTCTAATCAAGATTATATTCTATGTAAAACCGAAAGGTTATTTTTTTTCTTTAACTAACTACCAAAATGATGAGCTTTTCATTTTATTTTCTACATAATTCTTGAAAGAAAAATCTAATTAATACTAACGAAAATTATAACTTTGATTAGCCGGTCCGTTCAGACGCTTAACGATGTCAACATGATTTGATTGTTCCACAATTAACATCAATAATGGTTTGTAATAGCTAATTAATTGGCTAGACATCAAGTTTAATTAATCGGTTAAGCTTTCTTCTCACAGACTGAAATATACGTCCAGATCCACTAATCAACTAGACGTTTGACTAATTGCGTAATCTTTTTGGACTCAATACTAACATTTGATAATATTTGTTATCAATCCATATATCATTAATCATGTCACTTTAAATGTAACATTTTGGATTTGAACTCAGATCCCATAATACTAAAGCAACACTTATCTAACTCATCCCACTTGACTGTGAGTTTTAATAACTAATAGAGTAATGAATAATGGACCCTGAGTATGAAACCAATTGAACCATCACACATACATGATGAATTATTATAAAAAGTTAAAAAAAAAAAAATTATCCGAGAAATAAAAAAACTGTGGTCTGACTTAAGTGTGAGACGTCCCACCATTGTCCCCTCCACTCCCACTCACAGCAACCTTAGCTTTTCCCATAATAAAACATCATCTAACACTATACAACCCTCCACTCTCTCCTCTTTTGTGCTCCCAAACCAAACATAACACTCACAAGCTCTCATATCTCTCTCTTTCTCACTTCTTCTTTTCTTTTTAAATCCCAAAATACTCTTGAGATCGATGGAGACAAATCTGCTCATAACTCCCAATTCTTCTTTCAAATCCCAAGCCTTTGTCTCCTCATCATCATCCTAACTTTGGTAAGAACATTCTTTCTTTTCTTCCATGGGTTTCTTTGGAAATATAAGACCCTCAATTTCGATGTTCTTGAATAAACTTTCTATATGTCTTGAAATTGTGCATCTCGAGATTTGAAGTTTTGATGACTGATCAATAATTATTAGTATGGTTGTAAAACTTTGATATAGGTTTTGGTGGGTCATATAATTGCCATTTATGTGTCAGCAAACTTATGCTTCAAATCTTTTTTCTTTTCTTTTCGTTTTGCTTAAAGACATTGGATACCCTAAAATTTTAAATAATCTAAAGATATAATTCCTAGGAAAAGATAATTCATTTAGGTTATAGATCTGCTTTGTATGTTAGCTGAGATTTGACTGTCGGTGATCTTTTTGCTATATCTGTTTGTTTGCTTTTTTGTTTGTTCCTTTGTGTGTATGTGTTTCATTTGTCGGTTATTTTTTTGTTTGTCGCTTTGTGTATATATGTGTCTGTTTTTTTTTTTTGGGTTTTCATCATTGTTATCAAGTAAATGAAGTAGAAAGTCTCTGAATCGCACTTGTGATCTAATGCTTGTGTAATATAAGTTTCAGTTTAGTTTGTATGAGTGGTAGATGATAAAACGAATTAGAAATTATTTGGAAATTAAATAATTTTAATTAAGTGAAAAAATAGAAGAAATTAACTAGTTTAGGATAAAACGAATTAGAAATTATTTGGAAATTAAATAATTTTAATTAAGTGAAAAAATAGAAGAAATTAACTAGTTTAGGATAAAACGAATTAGAAATTATTTGGAAATTAAATAATTTTAATTAAGTGAAAAATAGAAGAAATTAACTAGTTTAGGATAAAACGAATTAGAAATTATTTGGAAATTAAATAATTTTAATTAAGTGAAAAATAGAAGAAATTAACTAGTTTAGAGTTGACTGCTTGCTTGATGGATGTGTCAGTACTAAATTTGGCACTTCTGATGTTGTCTACTCATTGACTCACTAGGACCATTTATGGTCACCCCAATGTTTCCCCCACTATCTTTTTCTGAAATAATAATAATTACATTTTTTAGAATATTTATGTAAGCCTTATCAACTTTGTTTGGACAGAACCAATCCAATTTTCTTTGAATTATTACTTTCTATATAGTTCTCATACATTTGGTTTATACTTTATACAAATAATTGATCAAAATATTTTTAAACATTCTCTCTAAAAATATCATTGCAGAAAAAAAGGAGAAAACAAAGAGTCTATTTTTCTACCAGAATCATGAGACCAATATTAGACCTCGAAACTGAAGTTTCATCGGACAGCCGCAGCAGCCAAGTGGCCTCAAACTTGTCTCCGGTCGGAGAAGATTACAAACCTATCTCCTTGAATCTTAGCCTATGTTTCAACAACAACAAAAACAATCTGGATCTTGAATCATCTTCTTTGACGTTGCCACTTTCAAGCACTAGTGAGAGTAGCAACCCGGAGCAGCAGCAACAACAACAACCGTCTATATCAAAGAGAGTCTTCTCTTGTAACTATTGCCAAAGGAAGTTCTATAGCTCTCAAGCACTTGGCGGTCACCAAAACGCTCACAAACGCGAGAGAACGCTCGCTAAACGCGCTACCCGTATGGGTTTTGCTGGGGTCTTCCCCAGCAAAGGATCCAATAATAATTATGCGGTTGCTACTACAGCAGCCGCTCTCTCGTGTCTCCCACTACATGGAAGCAGAAACGATAATATGACATCGTTCAGGACTTTGGGAATCCGAGCACATGCCTCGTCCCACGACGTCGGTATTACAAGGCCGTCACAAGAAACTATTATTAGGAACATTGCCAGGTTTAACCAGGGGTATTTTGGTAGTTGCATACCCTTTTTTGTTGAAGACGAGGAGGCTGAGCTGCTTTGGCCGGGGAGTTTCAGGCAAGCGGCGGTTGCGGCTGGAGCTGGTAATGATAATTTAGGTGAAAGTAAAATGGATTTCTTGGAGGTCAAACAAGCGGTGGATATGGAGAATTCTCTTCCAGATCTAACCTTGAAGCTTTGAGCTTTGTTTTTATTTTTATTTTTCGATTTGGATTCTTAATTTGGTTGCAATGAGCTTTATAACTCTATCATGTACAGTGAGAGTTTCACAAACCATTCCTGTTTTCATTATATATATATATGGTCAATATCGATTGATCGACCAAGAAGTCAATTCTAGTGTTTGGTGTAAGCCAAATGGGTATGTATTAAATCAAGTGTAATGTGTGCACTTGTTAATAATACGTTAATTACCATTATGTCATTAATTTCATTGCTCTCATTGCAGTTTCTAGCTGCGTCAATACCTTGAAGAACCTCTGTTACAGTACCTACTAATGGTAGGTGCTAAACGGACGAACACCAAGCATTTAACACGTCTAACTTTAGTTGGTTTAGACATTTATAAAATAATTTTTTTGAATAAAATAAATTTATAAAATAAAACTTTTAATTTGATCATCTTAACTCTAAAGAAATCCGAATATTTGAAGGATTTAGCCATGACCAATGGCATTATCGAGCGACTAAGTAACCCTATAAAAGAGTGGCGCTTGATGGAGATCAACCATATATGGAGAATAAGGCATAAACTCTTTTTTTTTGGTGTAAGTGGTAAGATTGTATACTTGTTTTATATTTTTGACAGAAAATACAGAGATAAGTAGAACCTGAAAGACCGAAAACTACATAAACAACAAACAACAAAACAAACAGACATACCAAAGGATACAATAAGATAGATCCACAATGGAGGCTCGTGTGGTCCTCACTCCTCAGTTTTGTCGTCCTCAGTTGCAGCAAGCTGCCTTCGGTTCTGTTTACTCGTGTGGTTGGTCGATGGCTTTGTCTTCTCGGACTTTCGGTGGTGGAGTGGTCTGGGAGGTTTTGGCTCTGACGTGGCTCAGTCCGTCTTCCTCCTTGCGTAGTTTCTCTTAATTTCTTCCAGCAATGGCATCAGGTCATGGAGCGGTCATTGATTGGTGGGATATGATTCCGTTTAAGCCTCAGAAGTGTCTCGGAGTTGAATAGAGGTGGCGGTTTTAGTTTTGGCGGCTTTCGTGCTTCCGTAGGAGATGTGTTCTCGGTTCGCAAGCTCGGGATTGGTGGCTAAAGGTGGTCATGATTAGGCATAGACTCTTTTGTTGAGTTGATGTTTTAGTTTGAGAAAATCCGAAAGTTTTCACAAAATCTTGATATTGTTCCAACGTTGTTGAAGATATATTAAAGATCCATGATTTTTTATGAATAATCTATTTTGAAACACTCTTCCTCGTTCAAAACTACACTTTCATCGTCGGCTTGTCTTGTCTCCTCATCAACTGAAAATTAGGTTCAACAACCATAGCAACTTCAATTTTGTTGACTTTCAACTTTTGATGCTTCAAAACTTGTCTCTCTATAATTTTGTGCAAACCCCTTTAATCGAATATTAATATGAGTATAAATATCATCAATATCTATATCTTCAGAGTGAAAATTCTATCTTACAGTATGAATGGCAACCAAAATCTTGTACCATATATAAACATACCAAACAAAAACGCAAATCCTCCAATTTCATGTATTTTACTTGTTGCAAGACATTCAACATCACTACATGCTTCAAGATCAATTACTATTTTCAGCCAAATAAAATAGAGCATCTAGAATTTCTCAAGCTTTGACAAGTATTGTTTTGACACTCTCAATAAGACTTTTTCAAATAAGTATCTAAAAGGTTTTAATTGTTAGACTTCCCACCATTTTCTTATCCTAGTTAGTCGTAGATGGCGAAAATGAATAGTATAAACATTGAATGATTTCCAAAATCGCAACTCTAATTCCATCCATTGACTACTGCACACAATATAGCCATGACCACTTTGATGTTGGCTAAGCCTTATTAGAACATTATCTCACTCCTTGAGTCTCATGCTTGGCAACTGAGTAGTATTTTTCGTAAGCCCTAGAAAAAACGTATGAAGACTAGAGTTAAGAGCATCTCCAAAGAAACTTCATATTTGAAGTTTGTGTATTTGTCTCCAATGGTAAAACTTCAAATCCAATTTTAAAAACTATTTGTATTTTGCATTATAGTTCTCGTATTGATTATAATTAATTAATATCTAAAATTTTTATTAAAAAACTAAAAACATACATTAAAATAAAACATTATATTATAATGTAAAATTTAAATTTATTAAAGTAATGTGAAATATTTATAAAATGTATGAAGAATTTTTTGATGATCTTGGAGGTTTGGGATCAAATTTACCTAACTATTAGTATTGTTGTAGTATATTAATTTGTGTAATGTATATGTGTTTATGTAACTTTATTTCTTGCATTACTTTATTTTGTATTTCATTTTCTTAATGTAATATTATTGTTATATATTTTGTTATTTAATATCATGTAATATTTATTATATATTAACATTTTATTATTTTAAAATTTTACTTAATTTTGATATGTAAAAATTAAATTTATAAAAGTATATGTGAAATATTTATGAAATATAACTTTATATGGATTAAAATGATAAAAGAAACAAAATTAATAAGATTGTTTATATAAAATATAATTGTAAGGACTGAAATGCAAATAAAAAAGATAAAACTTCAAATTTGAAGATTTGAATAGTGATACTTCATATTTGGAGTGTTACTATTTAATACTTCAAAATTTGAAGTTTTGAAATATGGGTTAGAGTGGCAAAAACTTTATATTTGATGTTATAGAGCTCCCCCTTGAAGATGCTCTAAACAAGATTATGTTGACTAATTTCTTAAAAATTTAAGAGAAAATCTATTGTTGTTGTTGTAAGTAATGATTTCAAAGGACTGATGCCTAAACAGTGATTCTACATAGGTGTTTGATTTTAAAAGTGTTTAATTAGGGCTATCTTGGAGAGTTCTACATTATTCTATGTAATTTTGGCAGGTGTTAACCATATGCATGTTACTACATTAAACACATGGATCTTGATTCATTTTAGAGTTGTTTAGATAGACCCGATATTCTATGACTTCCCCATATCTATTGTCTTGGTGATTGTTGATTGTTGATTGTTGTGGTTGAACTATAAAATTAGTCTTTTTTAAGTCTTTTGAATGTTTTAATTTGCTAGATCATAAAGAGAAAATTTGGTTTGTTTTTAATTATAATAATAAAAGTTAAAACCATTTAAAAGGTGTGTATCGTTCTTCCAGAGTTAAAACCCGTTTAGGTTGAAGAAATTTGTTTTATCAACACTCCAAAAAGGGTAAGTGACATTTGTCAAAAGACCATCACATCTTACATGATTAGTTAGTATTATGCTTTAAATGGGCCTACAGATTTAGTGAAGAATGAAATCCAAATCTAGATGAAGTTCAAGTCTATATGAAGCCCAAAAAACCATTGGATCATTTTTCCATGATTTTTCATTTTTTCATGAACACAATAGTTCAAATCTATAGTATTATGCCTTAAATGAGGCTACAGATTTAATGAAAAATGAAATCCAAATCTAGATGAAGTTCAAGTCTATATGAAGTTCAAAAAAACCATTAGATCGTTTTTGCATGATTTTTTATTTTTTATGAACACAATAGATATATTTTGAATATCATTCTCATTTTTTACTTTTTTGTACATTTGATTTTTACTTTCCATTTTGACGTCTCACTATGTTCATCATAGATCCTAAACGAACCAAAAACACAAACAAACAAACAAAAAAATAAATTATTCAAAAGATAATTTAAAAGACTACTTAGTAACAAGATATAAACAATGTAGAGTAAACAAGTAATACAATTAACAAATAAAGAAAATCATGCACTAGGTCATAGAAAAGTAATTAATCAGATAAATTAACAATTGAATTATGATGCTGAGAGTTTAACTTAGCACAATGAGAAAAATCAGAAAATGAGAGCTTTAAACCAATAAGCAATGGTGTGATTTTTCTCGACTTGTTGGAGATAAACATGACAGTTCAAGATGAACTTGACAAACTCTTGCTTTGTCGATCCAGTGAACTCTTTATCTATCCAACGAGGCTTGTATCTATATATCCCTACAAATCTCCTGAGAAGGATCTATCTCCAATATGCAACCTAATAACATCAAATTTCGTGCATGGAAAACCATAATAATATCTACCATAAGTAATATTCCAAGGGGTTTTTACCGTATCGATCGATCATTCAACAACATGAAATGAGAAAAATCAGACACTGATTTTTTTTGCCAAAACATAATTAATCCATCATAACCCAGTATAGTTAATAACAAAAGAAAATTGAATCATCATCAAACCCAATTTCATAGTTAAAAAAGCCTAGCTGTTAAAAATTATGCTCTGCTCGAATTAACATATTCATCTCTTATTCCTCAGTTGGTCCACAAGAAGTCCTTAAAGTAGAGGTTCCTACAAGCATCACATGGGTGAGTAACCACTTAATGGAATTCAATGCACTCTGAAATTCATTAGAGATCTTCAGCATGGGCCAATCCGCAAACATAATGTCGGGTGATGGAAGAATGGAAAAAAGGACATCGATATTCGATCTCAACTTTTTATAATCGTGTTCTAATACTATTTTCATCCGTGTAGAGAGATACATCCACCCAGTAAAGGTTTTTACACATGCTCTGCATCTAAGACAAAAACGAACCCGAATAAATGGTATGTAAACATAGAAAACTCACACAAAAAAAAAATATATATATATATAAAACTATGTTCCTGAAGAATTATCTTATCCAAGTGATTAAAGCATTGAGATGAAAAATCATGAGTAGTTAATTTCTCACAATATAAGTCTTTAGTATTTGTGAAATTCCATAATTTGTGTGATGGCTGTATAAAAACAAACTAATTAGTAGAGAGATAATATATGAAAATTCTAATAATAAAAACATGTAAGAAAATCTTACATTGTCTAAATTAAGCTAGCGAAACTTGCATGCTCTCACTTCCACCAACTCAGCAGCATCAATATTATCATTTTTCATATTCATATGTTCCTAGCTTTTTGAGCAGAGTATTGGAAAGTGATGGGAATTTCCGCGACACAAAATGAAAAATGAATAAATTAGTTAGTTAGGTTAATAATATAATTTAAAAAAAAAAACTAAAATCGTGAGACTAATCTTATACCAGAGTAACCACATATGAATCATGTTTTTGAAATACACACCATCTACATTTTGATTATCATTCGCTTTTTTTTTTTACTTTTTCGTACATATAATTTTTATTTTCCATTTTGATTGACATCTCACAATGTTCATCATATATTCTAAACCAACCAAAAACATAAACAAGCAAACAAATAAATGATTCAAAAGATAATTTAAAAAGGTAAGATATAAACATTGTAGAGTAAACAAGTAACAAAACTAACAAATCATGCACTAGATCATCAAGAAAGTAATTAGTTCGGGTAAATTAACAATTAAATTACGAAGCTTGGATGTTAACTTAGCATAATCATAGGACAATAATCACATTAATTAATCCACTCATATGGCATTGAATAATTCACTAACTATCTAATTTAGCTAAACTTCCATTTGCCAATTAGATAATCATCAATCATAATTAAGAAGTCAATTAGTCATCTAATTATTCAAATCATCAATTTTATTGGGTATATGTGAAAAACCCATTTGAAATTGGTCTATACATTTTGTCAAACACCTTCCACACACAATGACTAAAATCTAGAATTTGAATGGCCAAGACAAACATAGCATTAATCATACCTTAAATAAAAAAACTATGGGGTGTATTGAATAAGGGATTTTGGAGTGATTTGTATTAAAATGACAAACCCTATGTTATTCAAATATTAATTTTAAAAAGTTCTTCTAAAATCAAGTGTTATTTGATTAGTGATATGAACATTTACAATCAAATTCACTGTTATTGGAAATATTTAAAGTAATGAATTTTAAGTGATTTGAAGTAATTTGAATATAGTGGAATTTTTTAGTTAAAAATATAAAGATGAAAATTTCATGGTTTTAGGTGAAATTTCAGAGAATTTTAATAACAAATGTTTTAATTCACCAAAATTCATTATAATTATCTCAAAATTCATTAAAACTCAAATCACTCCAAAATCTTTATTCAATATTAATATTCCCCTCCTAACAGAATTTCATCATAGGCATCACAAACCAAAATAAATCTACTAAACCCATAACCCAATAAAAAATAATTATTCACTCATGCTTTCAAAACAACCAAATTGCAAAGACAAGATGACAGACATGAGCATGATTTGAACTCAATACCCTTTAACACTAATGCCCAACCTGATCAACAACGCTACACACAATTTTAAGTAAATGATGCCCTTAATCTCATAATATAATGTGCTGCTGGCTTTATGGGTTTTATCCCAAAAACGCATCTATAAAATCTAGAGATTTGAAAGCAATCTTCACGAGATAGTTGAAATCTAAACAAACTTAGAACAAGGTTTTGTATCCCTTAATAGGATTAGAAACTTATAATTCTCAATGTTTTGTGTCTTTAAGAGGCTTAGAAAAATGAAACTTATGATTATCACAACATTAGAGTGTGGTACAAACAGAGCAACTAGTGGAGAATTTGGCACAAAATGACTCAAGGTATGGAAATGATTATAGAACCGTGAGGGACTCAAAGTTGATGATGTGTCCAAAAAGATAAATGAAAAGTTGGATATGATGGATAAGATAGATAGATAATGTAAGTGAGTCAAAAGGCCGTGGACTATGTTGGAAAGAATGAGGTATAGCTATACATATCCAAATTATTGTTCACTTGAAGCATTAGCAAGAAGGTATAGAATAAGGGATATAATAGATGTTTTTTTTATGGTTTGAAGGATATACATGATTTGTTTGATCTATGAACAATGTGTTTTCTAGGTTTGGTTTTGTACATAATCTTTTCCCTTCACGTTTTTTTGTCTGTTATAACCTTTGTTGGTATCACCTAAACGTATGTTCTTTAGAATTTTCTTTGAAAATGTGGCAAAACATTGAAAACATTCTCCAATTGGAATGAGAAGGACTTGTTGGAAAACCTGTGATATAGTTTTTCCTAAATCTGTTTGTCTTCATCCGTTAACCATATAATTAAGGATCAAAAAGTCAACAACTTATTTACCTTTTCACTAGAAATGTCAAAGACATTGTGTTTGTTTTTTTATTATATTTTACCGTTAAAGAGAGGTGATATTCACAAGTTAAAAATATATATATTCACACACAAGTTATATGCTGTCACGAAAATTTATGGAGGGCATTAAAGTTCTAGAATTGTACATGTGTTCTAATTTTTTTATGCGAATAACATTTGCAATTACACCAAGTAGGTTTTCTCATATAAGATTTTGATTTTAAGTTTATGGATAATATATTATACCTTAGAGTCGCTTGAACTCTCCTCAAAATCCCAAAAGATTCGGAAAGTGGTAATCAGATAACTTCTACTTAGAATAGGATACTGACGTATACATCTATTTAGACTAGGATAATGATGTATAAACTCTAATCTCTATCTCATTAAGTGGCGCTGATGAAATTTGCTGAACAACGGGCTTAGGAGGGACTTCAAGAGCATCCAAGTTTTCTTCCAACATCTCTACAACTCTGGTCATCGATGGGCGGTTTGATGGGGAAGACTGTATACAACACAACCCCACCAATGTCATCTTCCTCACTATTCCCTCTTCTTCGCTGCCTATTACATCCTCAATAAGCCTTTTATTGTCTCCCTTCTCAAGATCCTTATACATCCATTCAGGGAAGTTAGATTATGCTTGTGTTAGATGCAGAATCTTCAGATGATGTTTTGTTCCTTGCTCCTATGATTTCAAGAACCAACATTCCATAGCTATACACATCTGATTTATGTGAGACTCTACCATAAATTCTTGAAAACACTTCATGTGCAATGTACCCTATTGTACCTCTTGTGTCTAGCAATGACAAAATGCTTTCTTTCTTCTCGCAAAGCTTAGCAAGGCCAAAGTATGAAACTTTGGGGCAAAGATTGTCATCTAATAGTACATTCGGTGGTTTTATGTTGAAATGTATAATCCTTTCTCTGCACCCATTGTGAAAATACTCCAGACCACGAGCAACTCCTAACGCGATCCCATAAAGTACATTCTAGTCCATATCCGATGACTTTTTGCTTGAGATAAACTTATCTAAAGACCCGTTTTCCAAAAATCCATATATAATTGCTCTTTTGGAACCTTTATAACAAAATCCAAGGTAACAATGTTGACATGAGATGTTCTGCTTATACTCGCAACTTCATTGATGAAGTCTTCCTCACTATTAGCCTTTGATTCTTTCAAGACCTTCACCCCAACCTTGCGGCCATCACAAAGGTTTCCTCTATAGACAATACCAAATCCTCTTTTCCCAACTTCATGTCCAAACGTCTTTGTGATTTTCTTGACTTGTGCATAACTATATCTTTTCAGTGGTATGAGTGCATCAAGGTTTTGATCTCTTACACAACATGTTTTCACTTTCTGTAGATTCCGTGCTATAGTCACCAAAGCAATGACAATTCCTGCTACCGTTACACTTACACCTAAACAACAAGAAAACTAGTGAGTTATGAATTCTCAATCACTCTATGACACAAATCAACATCCTTTGATGTTTCTGACAAGGAGACCAACCAATGATAATCTTGGTCCGCCAGTTTATGCCTGCTCCTTTATCTAAATCAACTGCTTTATAATAAAAGTTTTATTAATTACTTTTTCCTGGAAAGAAAGTGTTGTCACTAGCTCTGTCCTTTATCTAAAACTCATGTTGCTTCTTTCACAAGTAAACAAAGGAGACACTTCGTTTGTCAACGGAGGAGACGGACAAATGAATAGATCAATCGTCTCGTTCTCAGGATCCAACGTTAACTGATTGCGCTCTGAAAAGTTCAGAGTCAGATCTGGGCACCCACCTAAGAACAAACTTTCAAATGCAACGGCTATTGTACGATTCTCCAAAGCAAATGACATGACTCGAAGAGAAACGTTTCTTAGCTCTAAAGTTAGGTATGTATCATTCTTGCACAAGAGTTGAAATCCTTTTAGGCCACAGAAATTGGGTTTATCAACGCCCTAGAAAGGGTAATTTACATTTGTCAAGAGACCACCGCATCTCATCGGCAAACCAGAATCTTCATACTGTTGGTGGGCTAGCACGACGGAACCGCCGCTGCATAAACAGCGAACGGCGAAAGCGAAGAAAAAAGAATAAGTGGTCTTCATGATTATTTGTTTACCAAGTTAATGAGAACCTTAGCATGATCAAACATTATCAAGTCCAAGTTAATGAAACCTTATTGGTCAAGTGGTCCTTGGTCGTACTTTTTGATTGTTTTTTTTATGTATTCCTTTGTGTGCTTGACGTCTTTTTTAAATATGACTAATTCGTTAGACTATAGCATGACCACTCAGATTTTTTTTTAAAAATATAATAAGTAAACTCATTCTTTATTCTTAAGACTGTGACAGGTACAAGTAAAGTGAATTTCTCATAATTAATTACTAGAAAATAGCTGTAAAGGACAGAGATATAGAAGCAAACCTCAAGAAATAAGACTTCGTACTGGTTTATCTCCAACCAACCTGACTCAACTCCAAGCTAATCAATCTATAAAGGGACCTCTACTATTCATTATTTTGCATCTCTGCATATAGAGATGTTGTGTAAGTAATATAATGGTTTCTCACGTAAGCTCTCATTGGTTTATCATTAGCTCACTCTTTGGACATATAAATCTTCATAATTTTGTAAAACATATCTATAAATTTCTGAGAATATATGAAATTTGACATTAAATAAACCTTGTCCATGTTTGAAATTTATAAAAAAGATGTTTAATAAATAAAATTTAAAATTTCAACAGAATTGAACCGAATCACTTATTGAGGTAAAAAATTTAAATGTTTACATTTTTTTTACCCACCCTAAGTAAATCACTACTCATATAGAAATGACTGTTTCAAAGTAAAAATCATGGAGTGGGTTTATATAACTTTGGGTATGGAAAGAAACATGAATTGACTAAAGTCATGAAGTAAATTAAATAGCATCTTCGACTTATAAAAGTTAGCTACCAAAACATATATATATATATATATATATATATGTATCAATGATACATATAATCTGATTAGCAGAAGATCTCAACACGATTTACAGATGAACCTCTTCACAACCAATACCAACAGATTTCTTCACAGCATCAACCACCAACTGCGTCTTCCTACTAATCTCCGGCCACCTCCGATCAGCTTCTGAATCGCCCCGCTTGATTCCTTGGACAAGCCTCACGAACTCTCTCAGCATCATTGCCTCCTGTGACTCCTCGGCTCCGCCACAGTCCACGGTAACTTTCTCCGGCATAATGTTCCAACCAATGTCCATGTCCACGAACCTAGCGCCACTTGTGTACTCGAACCAGGCTGTGTCCTCCTTGTAGGGGATCACATAGTCATTCATCTGAATCGACCCTTTTGATCCTGACCATCCATTTCCACATTTGGTGTTGCTATAAAGATCACTTAGTATTTTCTATATGGATGTTTAATCAAAGTTTTGGTTCAATTTCGTTTTCAATTTTCATTAGATCTGCTATATTTTGGATTGGGGTTCGGTTTTTACGATGTTCCAAAAAAATAAAAGGTACAAATTTAACCAAAATAAAGGATACATTTATACATTTTTGTATTATATATATGGGTGTTTAATCCGGGTTTTGGCATAGTATTTTAATAAATAAGTGTTCAATCAGGGTTTATGATCACAAAAAAACAATCAAATGTGTTCAATCAGAGTTGTGCTTTCTATTAGATAGAATATTCTCTCTGTTTTACGATAATCTTTGTAAATAGATTGAGTAGTTCCTAAGATCATGAGAACAATATATAGAGGATTTACAATCTCATTCTCATGATTTTAGTAACTATTCAATCTATTTACAAAAATGATCGTAAAACAGAGAGAATATTCTATCTAATACTTTCGGTTTCTATATAGGTTTTCTAGGTTTTAGCATCAAATCTACTATAAATGTTTTATATGGCTTTCTTATTATTTAGACATATATGTATTTAATATTTTTGGCTCGGATTCAAGTTCGGTATTTCGGATATTTAACCAAACTAAGACTTGGTTTTTAAATTGGGTTTTTGCAATTCGGTTTGGTTCGTTTGGGTGATTTTGTTCCCGTAGACTATTACTATTTCTATTTCAACTTATGGGATAAAATCTAAAGACAATGGTAAGAACCTGAGATAGCTAGGTCGGTTGAAAGTTGAGATAGAAAAGAGCAATGGACTATTGCGGTTGCGGTTACGGTTGAACCAAACTGAAGGGAGGCAGAGCAGGACAAGATGGTTCCAACCGAGTTGGTGGCAACTGAGGAGGGAAGTGCCCTGACAGATATTGGCATTTGGTAAGACATAGCCCATAGAGCTGCACCTATAGGGTACCACCCAAGTTCTCCGATGGCTCCGGCTAAACCCATTGCTTCTTTCGTTAGTCTCTCAAGCACTTGCTCTGGTACCGGAGTCGTCATTGTGCTGTACATCTGCAATATAAATAATAAAAGAAAACTTTAATATTTTAGAGGCTAGACTAGCCCGGCTAGTGATTTAGTGAAACGTTATAGATTTGGACTTAATCCTCAATCGCATATATATATTCATGAAATGAATTCAATAATCTATTTGAAAGCGGATTTTGATTATTGGACTCAAGGTTTCATTATCTGAATTTATATGCCTAAATTTCTAAGTGATTAGGCATATAAATTCGGTTTTATCTGTTTAGTTCGGTTTGGGTATTTCAGATTTTGGAAAATATATGCAAACAATTTTATTTTGGTTTGGTTTGAAATCTTTTGATATGTTAACGTTTGAACAAAGTTTTAATATAAATAAAGTAATTTATTGATTTTAATTAATATTGTAGACCTTTAATCAGTATTTTAGTGTACTTATAAATTTAATTAAAATATTAATGTCAATGAATTTTGGTTAATTCGATTTTGTTGCACAAAATTAAAGTTTCGATTCGGATTCAGTTTGAATAATTTTTACCGTTTTAGTTATAATAAATTCAATTCGAATTGATCGGGAGGTTGTTTTTCAATAATTGAAATAATAAAACATAGGTTATTTAGTCACTCTAACTTATATATGGGGCAATTAAGAAAGTAACAGATTTTATGGGGCAGCTTGCAATATTTAATAAAAAGGCAAAGCGCTTACGTGGCGAACATCTCCGAGCAATCCAGAATCAAACATCATTTCTCTAATCTTAACTGTCCGTTGATGATGCAACCAAATCGTACCGTCCATAAACTGCACACCGTTAAATTCACACGCCTCCACGATCCTCTCTAGCTCCGTCGCGTCTTGAGCCGGCGGTTTCTCAACCAAAAGATGTTTTTTCTTCTCCGCCGCCGTCACCGCCCATTTACCTCTCTGTGTCACCGGCATCGTCAAGTATACGGCGTCAACGCTTGCGTCGTTCAGTAGCTCGTCGTAGCTTCCGTATATTGTAACGGTCTCCGGCGATAAATTGTTGGCGCCGGCGAAGGTTTTCGCGGTTTCGAGAGATGGATCGCTGATTGCGATAATGACGGCGTTAGAGGATTGTGTGACTGTTCTGACGAACTTTGATGCGAATCTGATACATCCGAGAAGGCCAAAACGCACCGTTTGGTTATCATCCATTTTTTTTTGTTATGTTGAGACAAATCTTTTTTTTTTTACTTCTTCAGCTTCAGGATTTGTGTTCTAATAAAAGTGATGGAGATATGAAGGTATTAACACGTGGCGAATCCTGAGCCTTGGTGAAGATTTTTGAATTATCTTCTTTAATTTTTTTTCTCCTACTGATTTTTATTAAAAATAAAATATACAAAAAGAAAAATAGCATTTGCTCTACACGTGAAACTCGGGATGTTCAGGTGTAATGCGGATATTTAAAATATTTTACCTAAAAGATATATATATATATATATATATATATTTTTTTTTTGATAAAGGGTTATGATATTTTTTTTTGTTAAAGGATCTGAAAGATATTTAAAGGTTAACATTTTGGATTTGAGTAATTTGGTTAACTAATCTGAATTCTCAGTAAATCAAGCCATAGTCAAATGTAAGATCAAGAAATTTCATGAAACTTTTGAAAAATTTCAACAAAATTTGGGGTATTCTTGAATATTTTAAGATAATTTTTAAATTTTAAATCAGGTAAATTCAAATATATATTCCAGACCCTGCATATTCTCGTACCCATTGAAACAAATTAAATTGTTTATCTTAACAGGTATATGTTTATCTCCTATAACAAACTCCAAACTTCTAATTAACCTAGAAAATATTCTAATTATCCTCGTATGTTGAATTCTGAATTCGCTACGTTAGCAAAATTAAATGAAGAGTGGCATGTTTTTATTTTTTATATTAAGAAAAAATATTTTTCGTTTTTAATGATTTAAACATTCAAAGGAGAAAATACACTAAGTGACGTGGCTTTAAATCTTACTTTTTCTGAAATTTATCTTTGAAATGATACGAGTTAAAATGTAATCTTTCCGTCAAATAACACTCTCGCGGAAAGGGTACTTTAGTATTTCCGTAGAAGGAGCAAGAATCGTAACTTTATAAGTCACCAGATCGAATAATATATATATTCAAAGATTCATCAAATCTCTCTGTTACACCATCTCTGTTTTATGACTTCTCTCCTTCTTCTCTAACACCAAACATTTTCTCACATTTTCTCGGGAAACTTTCAGTAAAACCATGACTTCGAATCCTCGTTTCGAAGTAGGTTCTTCCTCAAACACATCTAAAGACTACATCAGAGAAAAAGCAATACGGATTCTCGCAACAAGTGATATCACAGAAATCGCCAAACTCGTTACAAAGCTCTGTTACGCTAAAGAAACAGAGGAATCTTCAAAGCTTCTTTACAAATCATTCACCAAAAATTTCCCAAAGATCTTATCCAAAAAACTCCTCCAACTATACAGATCCAATCTCGTAACCCCAAAGATTCGATCTTTTGCCCTAACACTCCTCGATTCACTTCTCATCGATCTTGAAGATTCACGCTTTGTTTGGAAAACAGAGTCTTTGAAACAGATCAAAACTCATCTAGATTCTTGCCTTGTAGAACAAGAAACCTCAGATCATGACTTCAAACTCTTAGCACGAATCGTATCTCGTGTAGCTGTTGATATCTTCATCAATGACATCTCTTGGGACGAGCTTTTAGCTTACATGCTTTTAGTAAACCAGAATAAAAAACTTCTCTTGATCTTTAGTGAATTGCCAATGGTTCTTGATGATGAGTTCTTGATTCCGTTATTGGATAATGATCTTCATTTAAAGATTATTAGAGGGTTGTTGAGTTCTGATTCTGATGATGAAGAATGGTGTTTAGCTTTTGAAGCTGGGTTTAGTTTGATACTTCAGCTTGTGAATTTGCAAGGGATGGATATGGTTTGGGATTTGGTTTATGTGATTGTGAATTCGGTTCGAGAGATGGTTAATGTGAGGAGAAGAGAGATTGTTGTGCGTAAAGGGTTTATAAAGTTAGTGAAGAAAGTTAGTAGAGAAGCTATAAGGTTTCGTGAGCCTGAGTATGAAGTTGTGTCACGTTTAGCTTTGATGTTGAAGAGTGTTAATGGAGTTCATGAAGCTACTGAGACTGCGGCGAAGATGATTCATGAAGTTCTTGATAGGTATTACATGGGAGGTGAAGCATTGGATTTGGCTTTGATTAATCAAAGTCTAGAATTGTTGAAGTCATGTAAATAAATAATAGGTTCGTTCTTTGTGTTTACATGTTGGTTTGGATTTTTTTGGTATATTGATAATGTGATATAAGATGTTTGAACTCAATTTGTTAGAAAAAAATAGTTATTGATTTTAATTGGTAGAATAAATAATAGGTTCGTTCTTTTAATTTGTTTCTTTTGAAATGAAAGATTTAAGCAATTTTAGTGTTTGACACGACCATAATCACTGAAGACCGTCCTCAATTGTTCATCAGCTGTTGATTCAAAACGATTTCTCACATATAAATGATGATTCATCATCTCATTATAATCTTTGAACTGATCCACGAGAAAGAAATAAAGTTAAACTAAAGTACAGTAAAGAGAATTACAAAAGAAAAATAAAAATGGAAAGAAGATCTTGACGAGTTTCTTGCTCGAATGAATTCAGGTACATTAACCTCATACTTAGTGAGAAGTTGCACCTCATAAACAAAATGTAAAGATACTTATTTTGTATTTCAGAAATGATACATTCATCAATGATAGATTTTCACTATGTATTAAAAAATGTTACAAAAGCAACCATCACGCAGTAAACTTACGATTATCTAATTTCATTACTAATTTTCGCAGAGATTTTCCACTGAGGACGAAAGAAACAAAAAAATAAAGTCAAACAAAAACAGTAAAACATCACAAAGAATGAGAAGAAAAAAAGCGAAAAAGAAAATACATGTGGAACGAAATCAAGAGAAATGCTTATTCGATTCTTGTGTAAGGAAGAATCAGATAGTCTTCATTGCATCTAGAACTACAATAGCGGAAAACACTATAAAAATTTGAAACAAACTTGAACAAAATCATAAGATCGAGAGCTAACGAAGAGACTTAGACTATACGGACACATTTTCCGGGGAAATGGTTGTCATTTGTCATTTCCCGAAAAAAGTGTTCATAATAGTACATTTTTAATTATGAATTATGAATAAAACATTAGTTTGTACTTACTTGCATGATATATCATTAGAAAATAGTTACATATATTAGATTATGTTGGGGTTTTAAACTTGTGGAACGATTGATTGCATTACATAGAAAATAGACCCAAGAATTTGATAACCGAATTCCCGGCCTCTAACCGGTATATCTCGGGCGGGAACCATCTCCTACAACTTTCATTTTCAAGCAAAGAGTATTGCAACACTAATAGACAGTTTCTTCTTTCTCCTTTTTACAGGTTTAGAGACTCACAAATAAGAAGACACTAGAAGGAGATTACAATCAAAGAATCACTCACAAAGAACACAAAGGTGAAGACTCGAACTCTCTTTGTTCTCTTCTCTTGGCTGCTTCTCTGTGTCTCTATCTCAACTTCTCTCACGTTTCTTCTCTTGTATATTCTTGTGGCTCTGTTCTTTTGTTGTGGTAGGGTTCTACGTCTTGCCTCCGTTTCCTTTAGCCAAGAAATCCTTTAGCGACTTGTGTAGCATGTACCTTAATTGGGCCACTAAGCAGAACTCATATTTGGGCCAAGGAAAAGAATATGATGATGTCTATATCTCACAGATTTAAAATGAATACACTTGTCTTTCAAATTAATTAAGGATTTTTATTTTCTTTCTCTTTTTTATCTCCCACATTTTGAAATTAGTTTCCCCAATTTGTTTCTTAAGTATTTTTAACCAAAATATTTAATATACTAGGATTTAACGCGCAGTAAACCGCAGAAAATTTAGTTTCACACAATCTTAATTACATCAATCTGATTCAACATGTCCAATATTCTAATATTGGTGGTGTTAACAAAATAATAAAATGATGATTTAACTCGTGTTGTAGCGCCAGGTTAATGATATTTTAAATTTCTATTAATGTCGATTCAAACCCATCCAACCATATAACCCGTACCGTGTTATTTTAAACTTTTTATAAGTTTAAATATTCATAATATTTTAATTTTTTATTAAGTTTAAATATATCAGTGATAATATTTAAAAATTTGTAAAAAATTAAAATTTATTATATCCAGTAAAATTAAAGAGTTCAGCTAAAAATCGAATTAAAGCTGATACAAATTTTTAAATTTAGATGCTTATTAAGTTAATTTTCTTGCTTATTTGGATTTATTTTGGTCTTATTTGTAATATGAATTTGAATCATTGTTTAAACATTTTAGCTGATGTGTGATATTAAACACACATTTTTTGCTTTATTAGTTGAGTAATATATGTCCGTTTTAAAAAACCGAATCATACTATATGCAAAACTATTTTTAGATTTTTATTAACTTTACGTATTATATGATGATTCAAAGCAATTAAAAAATCAAACAAAAATGATAGAATAATCATAATTTTAAATCTTAACAAAATCTTCTAAATATCTATATTATTATTTGTAGAACATTATATGGATACTAGGTAAGATATACCTGTTGCACGGATTTCAATTTTAAAACACAATAACAATCTAAAATGTTATATACGATCACTTTAATTTTAAAACAGTGGATTATTTTATTTATATAATAATTATAAATACAACTCTATAATTTTATAAATACTATAGATAAAAATGTTTTTTTTTTTGAATTAAACTATATTATAAATATATATTTTATTACACATATCAATTCACTTTTTTCTTCTTCATACTCTTTTAGTTTAATAAAAACTTTTTTTTATGATCGAATAATTTATCTTTTAAAAATAATTAAAACATTAGTTTCGTTTATAATTTAATCTATTATAGAAAATAAAAATTGATATGCTATTTTATATAATTTTTAATTTGAAATATTTAAATATATAAAATTTTAAATATTAATTTACACATGATTTAAAATATTTTATTATCTTAAAATTTTGGTTATTTGTTAATCAGACTCTACTGTTAAGATTATAACACTTATATTTTACTTAAAATATAAAGATTATAATACTTTCAAAATAATGTTCAAATTAAAAAAAAAAGTAGATGTTTTCAAAAAATTCCAACTGTAACTTTAGATTGTCATTAATTTTCTATATTTTGTGTATTATATCTACAGTAAATCTCACTCTCTCAAGCAGCACCCACATTTGAATATATGAGCTATGTGATATATATATATCACATAGCTCATATATTCAAATGTGGGTGCTGCTTGAGAGAGTGAGATTTACATTGGATGGCCTAGAATGTAATAAGATCGGTGTTGGCTATGAAGCTTTCAATAGCGTACCAAATTTCTGCTCTTCACCATATTGGAGTTGCTTGCATAATCAATTATGGAACTTCCATTCCATGAGGTTAGTATTTATATGTTATAGCTTCCTAATACCTTACTGCATCATTGTTTCACTAATAACCTCTATTTCAGGCAGATATGAACCGGATAGACCGATACCAACTTCCTTTATATTGACTGGAAAGAAGATTTTAGAGGATCAATCAACATCCAGTTACGTTCCAGCTTTCCTAATTTCTGAACCAATAGAACATAAGCTTTGTTTTCGGCTTATCGGATTTTCCTTTACATGATACAGAACGCGGGGCCTCACTCGTTCTCCATTGGAGTCACAGAAACACTCAACACAAATCTTATGATAGAACTAAGACGTGATGATATTGAATACGTTTTCCAGAGGTAAAAAGTCTTCAACTGTTTGGAAATACTGATTACCAAGTGAAGTAAGTAACTTTTCTGTGGTTGCAGGAGCCCTGGTAAGATAATAAACATCGCTATACCCACATTCGAGGCACTTACACAATTCAGGCTTCTAAGTATGTGTGCACAGGTGATTCCTTATGAAAGACTCACCTTCTCTTAACCTTCCCTGATTTCATGCATCAACAATGCTTTGTTTTCTTTGTGTATAGCTATACTCAAGGATTCTCAGTTCAGCGAAGTAGACAGAGCCGAGTGTCAATTCAGGAACTCAGGTTCCTTTTACAATGGAAATCAAACGTTTCTTGATTAATGTCGATGTCGATCATTAAGTGACCATTATCTTCAATATGCAGGTTACTAATCCACATTAGTCATTCATTTCTTATTCAAATTAACCTCAATTTTGACAAATTTATACACTAAGTTATAGTGTTTATTGCAAGGAATTCAACTCATCCATTTTCCATTTAATTCGACAATTGGATGTCGCCGGAAAAGTTACCGGAAAAATGGTTGCTTCCATTTGTCATCAAATGGGTTCCAACAATTGTGAGCATCAAGCTCGGTAATATCATTCCTTGTGATGCACGTCTTCTCAAAGGAGATGCTTTAAAAGTTGATCAATCTGCTCTAACCGGAGAACCCCGTCCCACAACAATAGGTCCATGAGAAGAAGTTTTCTCCGGTTCTATCTGCAAGCAAGGTGAGATGGAGGCGGTTGTGATCGCCACTGGAGTCCACACGTTTTTAGTAAAGCAGGTCATCATGTCATCATGGTTTTGGCCATTGCCTTCTTTAACGATGGTGAGTTTTTACTGTTTAAAAACTCTCTCTGTTTGCTTTACAAGACAAACAATAATAAACAAATATTAATTACTCAACGGGAACCATCATGAATATCTCAGAGGACAGAGTCATGATGCCTTCTCCTACACCAGATAGCTGGAAACTCAAAGAGATCTTCGCAACCGGTCTTGGAGGCTACATGATACTTACTTTTGAACTATCATGCAATACTCAGTTGGAGAATCATTACCAAGCCATCTTGCCTCATTTATAAATGATAAATACTGCCATACTTACTCACTCATGGAAGTGTCAACTGCTCTCCTTGATGAAGAGGAATACTGATAGGGCGTTGCGCGGATTTAGATACTATACTGCACTTTAGTTTTTTTTTTTGGTTAAGTATTTGGTTTTGGTGTAATTTTCTTTAGTTTTATCCTTTTTTTCGTTTATTGAAAATTTTAGTTAAAATTAGCATTTGTAACCCTAGTTTAAAAATTTTCGTTTTATCATCTTCTACTTGAAAAATGCTAATTTGTTAAGTAGAAGATGCTTACATCGTTCGATATTTCCATGATTTCCTTAATGTATTGATTGTATTATCTAAGGACCTTGCAATCTTGATTTGATATGATCTAGTTGTTCATAACTTAAAATAAGAATGTATTATTGTTAAGGGCTACTAGAATAAGCTAAAAATAACATGGGCATGGGTCAAAGAAAGGTAGGGTTAGTTTTTAGGTGGTGCGAGGCTGCGCCCCGCTGTACGGTACTATAGGTTTTAGATTTTCTAAATCTATTATGATTGTGTTGGGTTTTGAGATTTGATTGTGGATTGGTGGATACCATTACTATGAAAGAGTTTAAGGTTATAACATTATTCATCAAATTAGAAACCTAGACAAAAAGATATTTGCTTCAAAAGATCTTTCAGTCTTTAATTATTTTTAGTCTTCTTAAAGGTTTTAATCAATTTTTCACCTTTTAGTCCGTCTAAAATTTTCAAAACCAAAAAACAAAAACATTGCAATGGCAAATTTTTTTTAATCATCTATATTTTTTAGTTACTAGAATAATCAAACGATAAATCATTTCACTTTGATAAGACGAGAAAAACAAGTAGAATGAATAAAATCTTCCTACATGTATGCATTTATCTACATACTTGATACTCCTACATGTATTCATCATCCATTATGGTTTCAGTTCATATGCTCCTCTATATTATTCATCCCCATACATTTTCGCTAAATTGCGTTATTTTTTCCAATCCGATTTTAAATGCTTTATCCCCACTTAAAATTCACAACCTTGTATTTCTTTTTCATAGCAAATTCATTTCCAATATATTTATGACCATAAGTTGAAAAAAATAAAGATTCATGACGATAATTACTCGTGACTGATTTACGACGGTACTCTATTTAACTTGCAATATTATCTCTCGTCTTATACATAACTTGCAATATGATCTGTATTGTCTTGTCAAAAGCTTTCGCAAATGATTTGATAGGATACCTAATATCCTATACCTTCTGGGTAATACAATCTGACGTCCTGAATCATCAGTCATCTCGATATCTCTGTTCTCATACGAGAATTCTAGATCTAAGATTTTAGTTTGTCTATGTGCAAGATTCTGATTCCTTTTACGATGCTTTAATTAAAAGAATCAAGAGAAGACAAGCCAAAAAGACCAAAACAACCCAAAAGACAAAAACAAAATTCAAGAAAACGACAAAATAACAGAAGAAAGAGGAACATATTCAAAAGACTACTCAAGTAATTATAAAAAAACTCAAGTTTTAAGAAAAGTTACAGTAACATGAAGACGTCAACAACCAGCCAAAATCATTAATCAAAAAAGTTAAAACGACAAACTCATCAAATTTAGCAATAATATTCTGACATAACGACAAACTCATCAAATTTAGCAATAAGATTCTGACATAATCAAGAGGCAACACGAGTCTTACCTAATGAAGACCACCAAAAGACAACACCATCGATATGACTCATCTTCCGAAATTACTACAAGAAGACACCTATCCTTGACAACATTACTCATCACTCCACAATCTAAGAATAAGACAAATCATCATCCATGCAAACTTATTTGTACGTATAAATAATTTTAACACATTTTGTAGAAGGCAAAGCGAAGCCAAGACATCACCACTAAATTTTTTGCATTTTCTCTCTCTTAAATTTTCAAACATTTTATTTTTATTTTATATTTTCAACTTTGTATTTTAATCAAATTCAATAAAATAAATTTTAACCATATTACTCTTTTTTCTACTTTTGTTACTTAAAATTTTAATGTTATAATTTACATTATACAAACTATCCTTTTATATACTTTAAATTTATATAACTTTGGATTCAAAAAGTTAATGGTATCAGAACCATCTGAT
This sequence comes from Cardamine chenopodiifolia, assembly GCA_963922655.1. Taxonomy (NCBI): domain Eukaryota; kingdom Viridiplantae; phylum Streptophyta; class Magnoliopsida; order Brassicales; family Brassicaceae; genus Cardamine; species Cardamine chenopodiifolia. The sequence goes on along the minus strand of OZ000476.1, from coordinate 11,232,032 downwards.
TTATGCTAATATTATATATACTGTTTTACAAAATTGCTTTCTTTTTGCTTATACTTTTTCAAAATTAAGATATTATGCTTAAACTAAACCTAAACTCTTATAAAACCAAACTATCATATCTTTGCTGAGAGCGTCGTCAACATACGTGTTCCAGGCCATAAGTTCTAGATGTAATAAGTCTGTTGGTAAACCGTTGTTCCGTCCTCAGCAAGATCGGGTTAGTTTTCATTTTATCTCGAGTCAAAGTATAGTTTAAACATGACTTCATCGGTTAGGAAGTAGTTTAAGTCAAAACATGCATTTTCTTCTTTATCTCAAAAAATAATTAGTTCAAGAGAAATTATGTCAAAGATTACAACTTTTTAATCAAGAAATATCACATGATCAATTGCCACATATTAGTGCAGAAAATATATATCAAATATGAATTTTTGATTTTAAAACTGTATATTCATAAAAGAACATGAACAAATTATATCATTATAAAATGAATTTGAAGAAATTAAATTATTATCTTATGTGGCTTTAGAAAAATAGAGAAAGAAGAACTTTAATTATAATCATTTTGCATTAATACAAATAGTAATCAAATCTCTGTCTAGGACATGGATTGATTTCTTCAATATTTATGCTATTAAGAGATAAAACTTTTTTAAAATTTGAAGACTCCTTACTAGGAACTGTACAAAAAAAATTATGTAATGCAGCTGTATATTTTAATTCTGCTCCAAACTTTCAAGTAAGTTTACATGATCCAACAATTTTTAATACATTAGTATTAAACGTACATTTTTCTGAAATTAAATTTTAGTAAGAACGACATGGCTATTTATTGTTGTATCGAATTTACTTCAACTAATCAACATTGAAGTTTAATTCAAGATATTTATTGCAAGATGATAAAAAAGAAACAACAATATTAAGCTGTTCATAGCAAAGATATTCTCACGTCTACCTACTCACCAAAATAATTAAAATGGACCCTGACCAAAGGAAAATTGATATTACTCAACCACCAAGAATTTTTGAGCAAAAAACTATTACTAGTGTAACCGAGCAAATTTATGGGAAAATACTATTAAAATTTGGATCCTTTAGAGAGCCACCCTCATTAAGAATCAATTCATTTTATCCTAGATCTTCTTTCTCTGATGATAACTGAATCGGAAGAAAGTGTAGAAAAAATTCTAACTAGAAACCTAGAGAAAAAATCAATTAATTTTCAAGCACTTATTGCTGAGCCTATTCAAAAATCAGAAGTAGGATCTAGTTTTCTTACTTCTCCAACACCTTCGAATTTTAAGTGTATAAATGTTATTTCAAATTATTTTGCAATAGATAAACAATATCTTTAAAAATAATTTTTATCCGACAAAAAAAAAAAAAAAGACAATAGTATTTTAAAACCTTTACAAACAAGCAACAATTACTTATCAAAAAATATGGTATAATCATATGAATGATTTGAAAACTAACATTCCATTCTTCATATGGTTTAAAACATATTCTCTAAAAAATGGAATAGACTATCCCTATAAAAATGAATCAATTAACACTAGGTCAACCTTGTATCATACATGGGAAATGACTAATGAAAAAAATCTTAAATCAGTCTATCTACCATTAAAAGACTTAAAACTTTACACACTCCAAAGACAAGTAGTAGCTACTTCATTCAGAACATGTGCCAACAGCGATGATAAAGATATAGTAAATATGTCAGATACTAAGATACTTTATGAACAAAATAATTATCAAAGTCAAATACTACATACTATATCACGTTAAATAGGCCACATAGATAATAAACTAGAAAAAGATAAGCATAATTTAATTACGAATTATCAAACATTTTCACACCCTTTTAGTTCTATTTCACCACCTCAATAAAACCTTAAACTAAATCCATTAAATTTCCAGAAAATGAAAATTTAAAATCTATCTCAAGTTGACTAGAACAATTAGATAAAAATAAAGGTATCAATAATATTGATGAAAATAGCCAAATTGAAATCGATGAAGAAATAGAAGTCAATCATATAAAAAGAAAACTTCAACCATCAAGAAAACCATACTATCACATACACTCTCCACCTAACATTATTTGAAGAACACTATAAATTTCCAACCGCAAACTTTTACACAGGAGAGGGTATATATGAATGGAACATAGATGGTAGATCAGAATATGAAATCATGAATTTATTTCAAGAAATGGGGATTTCTGGTTTGGCCTACAAAACTAAAGGCTTGTCGGACAAACAAGTGTGCATCTTCTTAGTTTCTGGATTCAGTGGAGCCTTAATATACTGGTGGGATAATGCTTTAGATACTACACAAAACTTTATAATAAACCATAGTGAAACTAGAAGGGTAGAAGGGGATGATGAACTTTACGAAGAAGAACAAATTCAAAACGATGTAGAAGTTTTACTATACACTATGACTATGCATTTTGTTGGAAACCCTTCAGAAGAGCTAACTAGTAAAAACTTGTCTTAACAAATTTTAGATGTTCAACCTGAGGAGATTTTAAATGGTATAAAGATGTATTTATAACCAATATATTTCAAAAAAATGATTGCAATCAACCTTTTTGAAAAGAAAGGTTCGTAGCAGGATTACCTTCATTTTTGCAGAAAGATTAATAAACAAATTAAAAAGACTTTTCTAGAGGAAAACCAATTCCATGGGATTCCATAACCTATGGTCAATTGTTTTTCTTCGTTTAAAAAAAAGATTGCAAATATGTCAAGATTATAAGGATAAACAACAAACTAATAAATTTAGGTTCGGTGAAACTATGGGCTCATTTTGCGAGCAATATGATTACAACTATCTTACTCCACCCTCTAGAAAAAAACAAAAAACTCACAAACATAACATATTTTCCTGTTCACGACCATATAGCAGAAATAAAAAAATTTCAAAAAGATTTTCTAACTCTTACTATACAAAAAATAAAAACTTTAAAAAACCCATTAAAAAGGAAAAGTATTGTCTGTTGGAACTGCAAACGTCCAAGACATAAATCTACTGAGTGCAAATGAAGAAAAAGATAAATGAAAATTTCCATGATCAACAAGACATTGAAGAAAAATTAGAAAAACTACTTCTTTCAAAAGCCAAAAACTCTGAAGAACTCAATAGTGAACCTTCCTTAGATATTATAGAAGACCAAAGTGAATCATCCTCTCACGGTTCCCAGAACTGCTCAATTGATATTTTCAACTGTAAAACAATAAATATTACTAAAGATATAGACAAACAATTTTTAATAGACATAATCGATAAAATAGACGATCCAGAAACTAAAAAGGAGTATTTACTAAAACTAAAGGATATTGTACATAAACAAAATCAACTATCCATGCCACAACCTTTTAGTCTCAACAAAATAATTGAAAATACCCTTCTCCTACACTATTTAAACAAGTAACTACTGGAGAGTTACAAGGAGATGTAAAATCCCTAAATTCTTAAATAAAAGAACTGCAACAAATAGTCCACTAACAACAATTAGAACAATTACAAATAAATGCTAGATTAACTTTAATTGAATCAATAATACATCAACCTATACCAACTGCTCCAAATCAATCATCATCAAGTAATCCTGAAAACCAAAAGGAGACTAATGATGTGGAAGAATATATTCAAATAACATGCAAAATAAAATATCAAAAATGGTATACAAAAATCACTTTACATATAGGTTATGATTTTAAAACTAGAAATAATAGCATTATTAGTCACATGAGCAGCTTATAATTGTATTAGAGAAGGAATAGTTCTAATTAAGTATTATGAGAAAACATATGAAAAACTTAATGGAGCAAATGGTAGTAGTTTGAAAGTTAATTATAAATTACCAAAAGAAAAAATTTGTAACAAGAGCTACTGCTTTAAGATGCAAGTTATTGTAAAAAACTTAAGCTAAGAAACTATATTAGGAACTCCATTTTTTACAACAAATTTATCCATTTAAAGTAACAGAATTAGGGATTACTACAAAAATTGTAGAAAAAAGATAATATTTGAATTCTTATCTCCAATGAGAACTAAAGAGATATTAGCCATACAAAATTCTACAATAGAAAATGAATTATTAAACCAAGTATGCTCTGAAATCACACATACATTTAGGGAAGGAAAAAACACATTGTTGAAATTCTTTATGAAAAGGATTTCAATGAAAAAAACATTCCAACCAAAGCTAGACCTATTCAAATGAATCAAGAACTTTTAGAACATTGTAACAAAAGAAATCCAAGAACTATTAGATACAAAACTAATAAAATATCTAAATCACCCTGAAGTTGTTATGCTTTTTATGTAAATAATCAAGCTGTAAAAGAAAGAGGAACACCTCGATTAGTAGTAAATTATAAACCTCTAAATAATATTATACATTTGATAAGATACCCAATACCTAATAAAAGAGATTTCTCACAAAGATTATATGATGCTTCTATATTTTCAAAATTTGATATGAAAAGTTGATTTTAGCAAATTCAAATAGTTGAAAAGGATAAATATAAGACAACCTTCATTGTACCTTTTGGGCACTATTAATGGAATGCCATGCTTTTTGGCTTAAAAATGCACAATATGAGTCTCAAAATATTATGAATGAAATATTTACTCCTTGTTCGACATTTTCTATAGTATTTTCAAAATCTATTGACCAACATTTCAAACATTTATATACCTTTTTATTATAGTTAAAAACATGGATTGGTAGTATCTGCAAAAAAGATGCAACTATTTCAAACGATTATAAGATTTCTTGGACATAATATTTATCAAAGAACTATAACACCTATATCTAGATCTATAGAATTTACAAATAAATTTTATGAGGAAATAAAAGAAAAAATACAAATACAAAATTTTTTAGTATGTTTAAATTATATCTCAGATTTTTTACCTAATATACGTAAAAAATAATTCAACCTTTGTTTCAGAGATTATAGAAGAATCCAGCCCCATGGTCGATTTTGCATACTAGTATAATTCAAGATCTTAAGAAAAAAATCACAACATTACCATTCTTAGTTATCCCACATTCTGGCGCATTTATGATATTAGAAACCGATGCATCATAGATAGGGTATGGAGGCATCCTTAAACAAAGATTATTAGAGTCTACCCAAAGATTCTATAGTACGTTTCCATTCTGGGGTTTGGTTAGGACCACAAAAGAATTATTCTACAGTTAAAAAAAGTTTTGTCTATAGTAAAATGTATTTCTACATTTCAAGATGATTTAATAAAATTTTTTTTTTATTACGTACTGATTGCAAATACGCAAAAGAGATTTTACAAAAGGATGTTAAAACTAGTTTCTAAACAGATTTTTGCAAGATGGCAAGATATATTATCTGTTTTTTTATTTCGATATACAATATATAAAAGGAAAAATAATTGCTTGCCTAATTTTCTAACTAGAGAGTATTTACATGAAAAAAATCAAGACCATCAAAATGAGTGAACAAAAGAAGCCAAGATCTGCTTCAAATTATATCAAGAATCAACCACATCTACAAGGAAAACACCTACTGAACCATAACACTTTTTCTGCATTAGTGGAATTCACTCCTTTATCATACACCACAGTCGTCAACCCGTCACCAGAAAAAATAACTCTCACCTCTTCCCCAAAAAAACTACGGACCAAAAATCATCTTATTTCCTTAAACCACTACGCCAACACCTCACCATCCTTCATCAAACATATATCTCTCAAGGACTTAAACCTGTTTACCAACCGACTCTTCTACAAAGACAGCCAATACCTAACCGATAACATTACCAAAACATGTACCTTCTATGAGTTTATTCTCGTAGATACCAAATCAGTTGAGATTACTCATCATTTTGATAAAACAAACCCAAACCTTACTTCATACTGCACATGAAAAATCCTAAAGGTATGACTGCTTCAAACCTCGAGTTTATCAACCTCCACACTACAAAAAATTTCTCCATCCCCGGGTATCATATTTCAGGCTTTACCTACAAGGATTATCAAAAAGCTTTTCTACATACATTTTATCTACAAACCTATGACCATTCTTGGTTTATATCCTTCGACTTCCATTTTCATAAGTCAATACTAGGATGATTCTATTAATGGTGACACTGGTTTGGACCGTGCGGCCAAATTTATCCTCCACAAATACCAAAAGTATCCTTACTCTAAAAATACCAAACCATAAGAGCACTACCAAAAACAGCTTTCCATATCGACATGGGAATACCCTTGATACTATCTTGGCATTTTAAACTTATGTCATTTTACCAGATATGCCATACTCCCTAGTCCTAGAATACCGAGTGAAATGGTGGGACAAATACAACTTGAACCGCTGTTCAGCACCAACTTAGAAAAGTGGATCCAAACTCATCAACAAATAAAAAATCTGTCGCCACTATATCCCGAGCTTTACCACCTTTATAAACTAAAAACTCTCCATTCCAAAAACAAACACCATCTAGCCCAACAGATTCAACAACATCATCCTTGTGATCCAAGAAAAATAAAGAAAAAAATAAACTTAAGAAAATCTTGGAAGCTATTGTTATGCAAATATCCTCTGATAAAGATGTCGACGACACTACTACTACTTAAGACACCAATACATCAACTGACGACCCATATGGCAGTCCACTAGCACAAAATCCATTTGATGATTGAAACACTGTAAGTTATTAATAAAAAACAATAACAATCTACTTATATCTCTTTAAAATTCATATGTAAATCACATATGCATCTATCATTCTCCTCATCTGCTGAAAAAAATAACAAGAAAATAAAAGAAAAGTAAAAAAACATCAATCTAGTTATATCTTCTTAAAAAAAAAACTTACACTGTTTTAATCGTCAAATAGATTTTGTGCAAGTGACTGCTATATGGGTCGTGAGTTGATGTATAGGTGTCTTGAGTAGTAGTAGTGTTGTTGTCGTCTTCAGCAGAGGATATTTGCATAGCGATAGCTTCCATGATTTTCTTAAGTTTATCTTTTCCTTTATTTTTCTTGGATCACGAGGATGATATTGTTGACTTTGTTGGGCTAGATGGTGTTGGTTTTTGGGATGGGGAGTTTTTAGCTTGTAAAGGTGGTAAAACTCGGGATATAGTGGTAACATATTTTTTTATTTTTTGATGAGTCTGGATCTACTTTTCTAAGTTGGTGATTGAACAACGGTCCAAATTGTATTTGTCTCACCATTTCACTCGGAATTCTCAGACTAGGGAGTATGGCATATCTGGTAAAAAAGGCACAAGGTTAAAATGTCAAGATAGTATCCATAGTACTTCCATATCGATATGAAAAGCTAGTTTTAGTAGTGGTCCTATGGGTTGGTATTTTTCGTGTTTGGTGTAATAGGGTAAGAATACTTTTGGTATTTGTGGAGGATAAATTTGGTTGCACTGTCCAAACCAGTGCCACCATTCATAGAACTATCCTAGTATTGAATTAAGACAATGGAAGTCGAAAGATATAAACCACGAATGGTCATAGGTTCGTAGATAAAAAGCATGTAAAAAAGCTTTTTGATAATCCATGTAGGTAATGCCTGGAATATTATACCTAGGGATGGAGAAATCTTTTGTAGTGTGGAGGTTGATAAACCCGAGGTCTGAAGCAGTACATACCTTAAGGATTTTGCATGTGGAGTATGAAGTAAGGTTTGAGTTTTTTTTATCAGTATGACGAGTAATCTCAACTGATTTGGTATCTACGAGAATATAAACTCATAGAAGGTACGGGTTTTGGTAAGGTTATCGGTTAGGTATTGGTTGTCTTAGTAGAAGAGTCTGTTGGTAAAAGGTTTAAGTCCTTGAGAGATATAGGTTTGATGAAGGATGTGGTGGTGACGTGTTGGCATTATGGTTTAAGAAAATAAGATGATTTTTGTTTGGTAGTATTTTGTGGGGAAAAGGTGAGAGTTATTTTTTGTGGTGCCGGGTTGACGGCTTTGGTGTATGATAAAGGAAGGAATTCCGCTAATGCAAAAAATTGGTTACGGGTTGATAGTTGTTTTCCTTGTTGATGTGGTTGATTCTTGATATAGTCTGAAGTAGACGTTGGCTTCTTTTGTTTGTTCATTTTGATGGTCTTGATTTTTTACCTGTAAATACTCTTTTATTAGAAAATAAGATAAGCAATTATTTTTTTCTTTTATATATTATATATCAAAATCAAAAAACAAATAATATAATTTGTCATCTTGCAAAAATCTGTTTAGAAACTAGGTTTTTAACATCATTTCGTAAAATCTCTTTTGCGGATTTGCAATCAACACGTAATGTGACAGTGTGACTATGTTTGTATATTTTGGGTTCATGGAATAAAAACATCGTTTGGGCTAATATATATGGCTTTGTATGATACAATTGTGGTGAAAATGACCAATTGTGGTCCATGTCCTTTTGCCAAAACAATTGTGGTGAAAGTGACCAATTGGTGTGTCATGGAGAGGATTAATCAGTAAAAATTTCCTGCTCGTATTTGCTCATCCTTCGTTTCGTTTCAATCCAACTGACTTTGGTATTCTGGAATCCTTCATAGAACATACATATCTATCATAATCCAGATTCTGGGCTTTACAAAATTTTAGGCGTACCCACGTTTGTTGTGAGATATTAATTCTTAATATTTTGATTGACAACACTTTATGATAGAAAATGAAATCTTTTATGATATTACTAAATTCTTGATTATTTTGATCAACCACACTTTCAATTTTGCGCACAAACTAGTGAGTTTTCTTTTTATTTAAAATTTAATCATTTTGGTTATATTCGGCACTGACTCTTTGATTCATGTTATAGCTACATATAAAATGACAGAAATGATTGATAATATATGGTTACACATGACTAAAACGTATGTCTTTTTCGTATTTGGATAAGCAAAAAACCATTTATTTTTAAACTAAGGGCTGTTTGGTTGTACATTCATATGATTCATCTGAATGAAGCTGAAAAATGATGTTTGTTAGTGCTAAAAATTATTCATTCAGATGAAACATCTGAATAGAACATCTGAATGGAACATCCGAATGGAATATCCGAATGAATTTTAAAATTTAGATTATTTTTTAAAACCATTTGGATGAACCAAACTATACAATTTGGATGAAAATACTTCATCCAAAAATAACAAATGACAAATATACCTCTAACTAATTTTATATTTTATTAGTTTAATTTTTTAAAAAATATTTACATCAATAACATTGGGATTTCATGGTTTTGGCGGAAAATACAATCTAATATTTAGTGGTTTTGATGAAAAATGTAATTCCGCAGTTTTACAATTTCACGATTTAAAAATATTGATATAACTATTTTCATAGATATTAAATTGATATAATTATTTTCATAAACATTGGGAATTTTACAATTTTGATCGAAAAACGTAATTTTGATAGATTATGGTTTTGGTGGAAAAATATAAATCTATGAGTTTTTTTCAAAAACTAGGATTTCATGGTTTCGGCAGAAAATACAAATTGATATTTAGTGGTTTTGGCAGAAAAATCTAATTACACAATTTTTCACTAAAATTGGAATTTTATGGTTTTGGTGAAAAATACAATTCTGATATTTAGTTGTTTTAGCGGAAAAATATAATTCTGTAATTTTTCCACCAAAATTGAGATTTTACGGTTTTGGCGGAAAATACATTTTTGAGATTTATTGGTTTTGGTGGAAAAATCTAATTACACAGTTTTCCTGCTAAAATTAGGATTTTACAGTTTTGCCAGAAAATACAATTTCGAGATTTAGTTGTTTTAACGGAAAAATATAATTCCGCAGTTTTCCTACCAAAATTGAGATTTTACGGTTTTGACAAAAAATAAATTTTTGAGATTTATTGGTTTTGGCGGGAAAATGTAATTTTACGGTTTCGTCTTTGAATAATATGATTAATATTCAAATATGATTAGATAAAATCATGGACATTTTAGTCATTTTCTTGTTAAAAGTATCTAGATGGAGATGAAGATTTAGAAAACTAACCAAACAAACAAATGTTCATTCAGGTGGATTATTCAGATGAACAACCCAAAATAAAAACAAAGAAGATTCATACTTGCTGGGGCAGGGTACTCTTCATTCTTCATTCGAAACTTTTGAATGTCGGGTCGGAGGTTTCTGCCTTGTTATCAAAAAGGAAGTGGGGTAAAGCAAACTCCCTCCTTGGACGAGCACGAGGCTTAGTCAAGTAGAACCGGGTTGTGCTGCTTGATGCTCTGATCGAAAACAAATCAGTGGGGCCATGCCGATACTACTGAATATGCGTTAGAAAGGTCAATCCCTCCCCTACGACACCAAAATATCATGTATATGGAATATTTTGATCGACCATTTGGGTGGAAATGGTAGATGAGCAAATAAACGGGTCCTAACCAAAAGATAAGACCGTTAAAGAAGGCAAGGGGAAAAAAAATTATGACGCTTCAGCTTGAGTCCGGTGTTAATGTTTGTTACCATTCTATTACAAACCCAATGTACTTACTTAACAAAGAAAAGGGGAAAAAGACCCAATAAACACTACACATTATTATCTTCTCTTTATAAAATTTGTTGGTTTATTCTTCAATATAAGAAGACTCTCATATTTTTACTTGACAATTTCATTTAAGAAAAATGTGAGAATTCAGGGGAGTTGTCACATACTTATATTTCTTTACAGAAATTCATTATATAGAAGGATTTTCAAAAAATGTGTTAATCTAAACATTTTTTGAAAAATTTGTTGATTTAATCCTTTTGAAATATTTAATCCTATTTTGCCCTCTAATTTTTTTTAATTAAAATGAAATAAATCAAAAAACTTCTCATCTAAAAAGAGGTTATGATTTAAACTAAATTTTAACTTAATCTAACAAATAAATAATTTTAAAATAAATAAGATTTTTATTTAATAACATAAATTATTTAATAACTTTAAATATCATTTTTATTTAATAAGTGAAATTATTTTTAAAATATTTACGATTATATATATATTAGATTCAGTCATTATCTTTGATATTCTTTTAAATAATTTTAAAATTCAGTCATTATCTTTTTGGATATTCTAAACGTTTCAGAATACATATTCTACTTACTAGAAAACGTAAACTAAATTTTCTATATCATGTACAACTGCTAGAATATGTATTCTAAAACTTTCAGAATGTGTATTCTAAATATTTCAGAATAAGTATTCTAATATTTTCATTCTAAAAATCCTAGAACATGAACGATTGTTAGAATACGTAATATAATATTTTTAGACGATGAACAAATGTTAGAATACGTAATCTAATAATTTTATCTCACCATAATACCTATTCTAGAATTTTTAGAACAACTTTCATGAAGCTAAAAATCTACTTAAAACTACCTAAAATGAAAATAAATCTTCTTCAAAAATCTTATTAATAGGTGTGTATCTACATGGTTTTATGGTTTTTGTTGGAAAATGATATTAATGTAGTAGTATGAGTAGCTTAGAAAAAATGACAATTTACAAAAAAGATGTAAATGGACAATTTTTTTTGCTAATCCTCCTTTATAATGAATTTTTCCTATTTCTTTTGTCTCACACGTCTCATCCTTTTCAAGGTCTGATGTCAATCCAAATTTCCAAAATCCAAGTAAATGTACGAACCATGCACGCAACAATGAGACAAAACTTTTCTAACGGTTGAAAAGTATGTTCAAATGGATCATCAGTGGTTAGGGGTTAAAGGCAAACAACTATGGGTATCCTTTCACGATATTCATTCGTTAAGCTAAGAAAAACAACCTAATCATTTGAGGAATTCATTGAATTGAATAAACAACAAAATAGCAAAAAAAGATTATAACATCTTAGCTCATAGATTAGCTTGGGAAGAATTTGATGGAAGTGAATTTTTCAATGTATTGTAACTCAACACTAGCTTTGAGCCCATCTAAATACGACGATGATTGTAGCAAAAAATAAGAAGCATTGTGCATAGTTTATAGACAAATAGAAAAAAAGTTCAAATAAACATCCTCTCGTAGTGTATTCAACATCCTGGAATAGTTGCGGAACTTACGTACAACTGCGTATCCAAGGTTATTATCGATGTTTTTTGTATATTATTAAAACTTAAAAGAAAAAAATCTCATTGTTTAGGTTTTGATGAAAAAATCCCTCATTTATCAGTTCATCTATTTTAAATCTCTCAATTAAATTATTAATATAAAAAATCTTAATTTTGGACTAATCCATTTTAAACTCTTAATGAAAAACTCCTCAAATAAAGATCCACTAAAAAAACTCAAGTAAAGTTCTTTCATTGAAAAAAATCCACAAGTATCTATCATCAAGTCGATACTCTTGCATTTTGATTTTTTTTAATAATGTGTATATTTTTCTTAAACATAAGAGAAAAAATAGTTTTTGTATAAAAAAATTAAAATAATATTAGAAACGTGGTGCAATTGATTGGGAATCTGAAATAATCAATCAACATAATTACGATATTGCATCCTAGGTTGCGAAAACGATGAAAATTGATCAATTCATGTATAATTATAGGAATTAAATGGATTTAAATTAAAGATAAGTACGAGGACGAATGACAGTTTATACTTTACACAGTTTTAAGATTTTAAAATCGATATTAGCTACTTTTGAAAATTCATGTTGTTTTTAAACAAACACCACATTTGTTTTAAATCTTAGAGAAAATACACATCATTTCTTACCAAGCAATAACACACAATATTGATTAAATGAGATAGGTTTAGGCGAAATTATAAATAAAAAGTGTTTTCAATAAAATATCTTACTTTAAAAGTTTTTTTATCGGTGGAATGAAACAGAAGAGAAGAAGAAAATACATTGGGTTTCTTGGAAAAAGATGTTCCAATCTAAACCCTACTTGCTAAACAAGCTTGGAGATTTTTGGATGCACCATCATCATTATTGGCTCTGTGTACAAGACTAAGTACTTTCACAAGAAGGATTTTATGGATGTAACAATGGGAGCTCAGCCTTCTTATTCTTGGAAAAGTATTATGTTTGGAAGGGAGTTACTGGAAAGGGGTCTAATGAGGTCAATCAGAAACGGAGAATTACTAAAGTTTGGTTAGATGAGTGGGTGTTTGATGGATCGCCTCGTCATCCAGTTAACAAGGAGATTCATGTTGACATTAACCTTAAAGTGTCACACCTTATTTCTGATCAAGGTTGCTGGGATCAAATTCTTTTACCCAGTTTGTATTCCACCGCGGGATGTTGTTAAAAATATGCTCCTATCCTCCAGACCTTGATTTGCAAGGCCGCTTTGTATGGGCTTATACTAAGGACGGATGCTATTTGGTGAAGAGTGGAAACTGTGATTATTAAGGCTTTGAATAAGGTGAAAGCTAGAGTATGGAAGGTTAAAACTTTGCCCAAAAATCAGATTGTTCCTTTGGCGAGCTCTGTCTGGAGGTCTGGCTGTTTCAGATTGTTTGAATAAGCATAGTGTGAAAGCAAATCCCATCTGTCTAATATGTAAATCAGAAGTCGAGATAATCAGTCATGTTCTATTTCCATGTTCTATGGCGAGACGTGTTTGGTCTCTTTCTCTTCTACATTTCGATAGGTATCATGGAGAATATCATTTTCCTCTTTCAGTGTAATGAATAAGGATGGGGTATCGATCAACCTGCAGAGAGCCATTCCATTGATTGTTTAGGGTATATGGAAGCATCGTAATGAATCATTATATTCAGGGAAACCCGGGGGATCCTCACATTATTTTGGTACAAGTGTTGGAAGAATCAGATCATTGGTTTAAGTTAATGGATACCACTGTCTTGGAGATTCAATCGAACTTGTTATTGAGACATGATGTGAAACAGGTTTGGTCGAAACCAAGGATGGGTGTAATCAAAGTCAATGTCCACTCTGCATGGATTAACGCCTGAGTATCATTTTGGTGGAGCTTGGATAGGGAGGGATGAGTCAGGCTCTCCGTTATATCATGCAAGAGATGCGTTTTTGTCGGTGGTGAGTCGAGTATCAGCAGAGTTGCAGTGTATTCTTTGGACAGTTCGGAGTCTTCTAGATTTACGTGTGAGAAGATTCGAGCTGTGGTCTGATTGTACAGCAGCTATAGCTGCTTTAAACCAGACCGAGATGTGGACGCTTTTTAGATCCATTTTGGATCAAATTCTTCAACAAGTTCTCTCGGCGTTTAACACTTCAAATTTCGTGGTCTCAGCTCTTAAAGCGAATGGTGTTGCGAGAGACAGAACTCGGAGTGTTACGTATGAGGGTTGCTTCACAATAAGATTCAGGAAGAAATTCGGGTTTAATTCCTTTAGTTTTCTTTCACTGTTTCAATTGTGTTGCTCTGTTTTTGTTTTTCCAGCCTCTGTTAAACTCTATCAATTTTATTCCAGGCGTCCAAAAAATATATATTTTTTATTAATATTTAGTTAAAAACTTCTAAAATGAACGGAGTCGTCATGGACTATTATCTGAAATTAACTAAAAATTTAATTAAAATTTTTAAAGGGATTGACCAATAGTTAAAAGCTTTTCTCATTAAAATCCCAAAAGAATTACGAATGATCCAATCTCTTTCTTTCGTGACACAACACACGTTCCCCACACTGAGTCTTCGTGTGAAACTACAGTAGCAGTTTCTAAACTATTCTAGAATAATCCCAAACCCCTCTCTTCTTCTTCTTCTTCTTCTTCAAGCATCACCAAAGACAAACTTAAAAAAAACTAACTCAAAAATCAAAAACCCTTCTGATAAAAAACTCAAAAATCAATCATGTTCGGCGTCGTCTTCCCAAATCGAAGTTTCCCAATCGACATCTCAACCTTCACCCAAATCGATACGTTCCATTGGGTTCTTGACATGAACCACTTCGTCGGTAAGTTCCCAAATCTCCAAAAACCCTAAATACGCAAAATTAGACCTAAAAATCCGATCTTTTTCCCAAAAACCCAAAATCTCCAAATTAAACCTAAAAATCCGATTTTTTCACTTACCCTTAATCCCAAATCAAACCCTAACCAAGAATATTCGATTTTTTTACAGGTGAAGCATAGCCTAATCAAAAACCCTAAATCCTCAAACTAAACAAAAAGAATCGATTTCACTTACCCTAAATCCCAAATTGATTGTGCAGGTGAAGCATACGATCAAATTGGAGAAATCTGTATCTTCTTGTTAAACAACTTCACACTTCCACCAGATAAAGCATTAGCTGTATACGTTCAGTCTCCAGGATCATCTTTTGTATTCTGTGGTGCTGTAACTTTAGCTCGTCCTTCAGCTGTTTTATCACTTCAATGGCCTGAAGCTGGAAGTGCAGCACAGATGCAATTAACGGCTGGTGATTCGAGTTCATTATCGGCCAAGATTGGTGTTTCGGTTGAGGATATAACGGCGATTCAATCTTTGGATGTTGTTGCAGAGAGAAGGATTGAGAGATTGGCTATGAAAGTTGGGGAGAATTTGTTTAATTTTATGCAATCGTTTTGTGGTGTTGATGGAAGTAAATTGGTTGTTCCTATGGATATTTTGGATCGTTGGTTTAAGAAGTTTCAGGAGAAAGCTAAACGTGATCCTGATTTTCTTAAAAGCTTTGCTCTGTAAGAAGGTTAGTGTTTTTTTTGTAATCACTTCTGATCTTGTTTACAGCAATGGCGGTTCTGTAAGTTTAGTGTTTTACTACAATGGCGGTTTTGTACTGTTTGAATTGTAAGTTTCATATGATGAATTTGAAGAAAAGATTGTCGTTTTGTTAATGAGGTAATGTGAGAGATATGAATGTTTAATTTAAATTTTCTTTCTTGGTTATATACTTATATATGAATCACTGTTTCAGTAAGTGGATGTTGTTTTGAGATTCGGGCATGTTCATAAGCTCAATCAAACTCTGCTCTTAGCGATTTAAAGTGATGAAATTTTAATCTTGTTGCCTTAAGGTTGATGAAAGGTGAAGATAAAGTCATCTTGTGTTTGAGTTGTTAATCTTGGTTCCTAGTGTTTGAGAAACTTCACTTAACTACAGTGTGTGGTTTTACCCATTTGATCTTGGGTTTGACATGATGAATCTAAGTAGAGATTGTAGTGTATTTAGTTTGCCAATAATGTCAGTGATATGAATATTTGCTTGAATGGTCTTCTTTTTCTGTTTTATTAAATGGTTAAATCTATTGCAACTTTACAGAGGATGGTTTGAATCTCTTGGTCTGATTACAAAAATTTAGTGTGAACTTGATGAGTATCAGCAAAATGTGGATCACAGTTTCTGTATTTGGTCAGAGGATGATTTAACAGTTTCAGTGTTCTCTTTGCTTACATATTAATCCCGGTTTTGAGTAAACGGATGCTGTTTGAGAAATGGTCATGTTGATGAGCTCAAACTCTGCTCTTAAGCAATTTAAAGTATAAATGAAAGGTGAAGATTAAACATAGCTTGTGTTTGAGGAGTGAATCTTCTTGCATTAGTGTCTAGTCTTTTAGAAGCTTCACTTTTTATTTGATGAATCAAAAAAGGAATTGTAGTTTACTCAGTTTGCCAATGAGAAATGCAAGGGATATGAATATTTGCTTTAAATGGTCTTCTTGCTTACATATGAATCACAAACCCATGAACTCGATACTCTGTTAGTTCTGTTCAGATTCATAAGCTTAATCAAACTCTGCTCTTAGCAATTTGTACTGAACTTTATCTTGCTGCCTTAAGCTAGATGAAAAGTTAAGATTAACCCAGCTTGTGTTTTAAGGAATTGAATCTTGATCTTCTTAGCAAACATAATTGTTGTTTATTTGATCTTCATCGGTTGTTAGAAGCTGTAAACATGAATTGGGACAAAGCCGGCTTTTTGGGATCTGGCTGTGCGTTTCCGCGCTTTGTGCTTCTTGATATGTAGGATTTGCAATTGGTCCAAAGCCGCTCATTGTATACTCTGATTCTTACTCTAATCTCTCTACATTTGAAGCTGTCTCTTTTTCTAGGGAAGTTCATGCTACTTTTGGTCTCATTCCAAATTAAAGATGCGTCTGGTTTATTATCTAAGTAGTAGTTTAGTGGCCAGCTTGGTTCTGTTGAACAAGACTTAGCAATGAGTTTATGCGACAAGATACTACTTCTATTGTTGGATTTGTTAAGGGGTGTGCAATCCCGGTTTGAATGGACCGAGCTGGAGAGAAATCATCGTGACTAAATTGATCCGAATTTCAAATTTACAAAAGAAATAAATCCATTTAGTTTTATTTTTCTCACATGAATAATACTGGGAGAAAAAATTGGGGAGGGTTGTTTTGGTGGTAATTATCATTAATGTTTTTCCGTTGCCGACTATTTTGTATGGAATATTTAAATTGACATCGATCTTTTGTTTTAAACCTAGAAACTCCTCCCTCTCCCTCCCCCTCCCCCTCCCCCTCCCCCCAATTGAATTATCTACATAATGGAGGGTCTAGTGTCATCTAGAGAAGCCTTTGAAAAATGCAAGGATATACGAAGTCAATGTGAAGGAAATATGAAGTCTATATTAATAGCAAGGATGCGAATACATACTAATTGGTGTCGTGTCGACTATCCAAAACATGTAACGAATGCAATGGTTTTTCCTTGTATGATTTGGAAAGAAAAAAAGAAATTCCAATTTCGTGGGCAAAAATATAAAGTATACATTAATATCAAAGACGCGAATACAAACTAATTGGTATCGTGTCGACTTTTCAAATATGTAACAAATGCAATGGTCTTTCCTTATATGATTTGGAAAGCAAAAAAAAAATGTCAATTTGACATACATATTGTGTCAAAGTGAGACGAATAGCAAAAAAAAAAAAAATAACAGCATACAATGTTTGTTAGCATGTAAAGCTTATTTTGGAGGACGCAACGTTCAACTTCTTTTTTCTAATACTTCGTTCTCAATGTATGACGTATATAACTGCTTATGCAATAATTTATATTTTTATCGATTTTGTAATCCGCTTTCTACTTTGATAGTTTAATAAAATTTAGAAGGAAAAAAGCCTGATATTAGTTTCCTTGAATAATATAGGTTCAAAAATTAAGTATACTTCCAATATATACATTTGTATTTAATAAAAACGGGCATTTAAATTTTGAAGTTTGAAAGGCATACATATCTATTTATACTTTTACACAAATTTTTTATGGTTTTAAATTAACTTTATATGATTTTCATTTAAATTATTAATAATAATTCTCTCTAGACATGAAATTTTCTTATACTTAAATTTAACGGAAGTGAATATTTCATAATGAAAAATAATAATATTAATAATAATAACAATAATAAAAAATTATTATTATTATTATTTTCCTTTTTTTATATTTAAAATCTATTAATATTCAAGATATTAAAATATTTAGCATAAATCTATAATAATAAAAATTTCATTTCATATCTTATTATTTTCAGGATTAATTTAGTTTTTATTTAATTGCATTTTTGGATTTTAAATTGTGTTGGTTTAAATTTTTCAGTATTTAAGCCGGAACCGATGTATAAACGAAACCGATCCATTTGACCCACTCGACCCGACAACAAAACAGTAAAAGAAGCGGATTCTCTTTGATTTTGTTTCTTCATTCGATTTTTTAATTAGTAAAAGATTAGTGTATTTAGCAATTGAAATTAAAACTGAACGTTTTTAATACACATTAACCCTATTAATTGGAAAATTAATTTTAGAAACTAAACAATTGAATGAAAATTGCTGTAAAGAGATGATTAATTTTGATTATTTTCTTAAATGTTCTGCTAAAATATTATATGTAAGATTAGTAAATCGCATCATCTATGATTTAGAACTTTTATTTACATGTGCCTTTCAATTTTACATGATGGTGCTTGATTCATGTTTTGTCGATGGTACTTCGTGGTTGTTATTTGAATATCTGATGATTTTTCACTCGCGATTGTTAATTGTTATTACCAAACTTGATATTTAATATTTTTATAGGTTACAAAAATTAAGGTTTTGGTTAGTACATATGTTAAAAGTCAAATTACATCTTTTCATTTTATCGGAAAAATAATTATAGAAATAAATATGATTGAATTATACTATCAGTCTACTTACCCAAATTACAATAAATACAATACTAAGATTAACTATATTATCACATGTAACACTAATCTTGAATAAAAATTATAAATACATTTGGGTTATCAAAATATTAGTAAATTAAATAAAAGTATATTCATTGTAAACAAACAAAATTTTTACAAAAATATTTATTAAATGATTTTTCAAAATTTAAAGTAAAATAAAAATAAGAAACATCTATCCGCACTGTTGCGTGGGTACAATGCTAGTTTATGAAATAAATAGGATAACAACTATTAGATGAGGCAAACATCTATACTATTAAATGGGAAATATTATTAACTTAATGACATGAAGTTGTTAAATTTTACATGAAATGTCACTGGAATAAAGAACAAAACAAAAAATAAACTTTCATTAATGGTAAAAATGTCTTTGTATGTAACTTATATCTATGTATCCAAACAAGTTTCAGAATTTATTATCTTCTATTCATACAACCAAACACAATTAAAAGAACTTTAATATTAGTTATAAACTAAAAGATTTTCATATAATCTAAAGTTATCTAACAAAATATTTTTACAGTAAGATTTCCATATAAAAAAATTTATGAAAAATTTAATAAGAAATTCAGTAATATTTTTTGTTTTTTTAATTTGAAATATTTGCTTAAGTGCTATTAATATGTTCATAAAGAAAAAAATTATTATGAGACAAGTAAGGATCCACATCGAGATGGATATTTTAGGAATTTTGGGTAATTTTTGAAAATATTTAGAGAATTTTTGAGAATTATAATTTTTTGGATAATTTCCGTTAATTTTTTAAAAAATATTCAAACGGGAATACATTATCCCGTTTAAAACTCTTACTTAATCTCTTATAATAAACATTGTCGAACATATAATTATTATTTTTATTTAAAATTGCCGAACGAATAATTATTTAAAAAAAAAACAGTTATGTGACGACAAACTTTTTATGGATATTGGAAGAGATGGTTTTCCATTATAAAATGGATATGCCTAGGTTATATACTGAAAACAAAACAAATTCAAATCTAATTTAACATCCCTAAATTAAACTGTTGGAAATATTTTGATAAGTTTAGAACATATATATGTAGCATCATTTAATATTTACAATTAAATTATATTTTAAATTTAAATATCAAATAAATTTGTTTTACAAATATCATCTCACATGTACGTGCTGGTCCGATAGTATATATGTTAACTTGAAACCAGTTTTATCTTGATATTAACTTTGGTTTAGGTCTATTTTCTTATTTTTTCTTATCGATTTTTTTTATATGCATCGGATGTCCGATGGCTTCTCAAAACTAAAGATAGGGACCAGTGCGGACTACTACCAAGAATGGGCAGAGCCTTTAGTAAGAGCTTCTCGCAAGTTCACCACATATTAAACATCTGGGCCGAATTCTAAAAGCAAAAATGGTCCAAACAAAATATTTTTTGTTCGTATAGTAGGAGTTGAACTCACACACAATAAGGTCAGAAAGATGCAATCCCTTCCCCGTAGACCTAAGCCCAACTACCACTAGATCACCTTATTTAAATTTAGGGTTTTGTTCAAAAAAACCATCGACCTTTGAATTTTTTACAAAAAAAACTATCACTTCAAACTTGTGCAAATCAATCCTACAACCTGCAAAGTCATCCGCAATACTGGACATCCGCATATCGTCGACGTCGAATGTTAACTTCTTGTTAGAATAATAATGGAATCCTTAAAACGACGTCGTTTTGAGTAAAAAACTACATGTTGTTTTTTTGAATTAAAACAACATAATTTTTATTAACTAAAAAAAAAATTATTTTTTTCTCATCGTGGGTATTCAATTTCAGAGAGATTTTCAATGTCAGAGATTATCAACAAAGGAATACTTGAGCTGATTGGTGTTGATATTGGAAAAGTACTTGACCTTCCTCTTTGATTTTCATCTTCTTCTTCCAATCTGGTCATAATAATATTCACAACACTTTTTTTTGGCTTATTTGTTATGAAATCAAAGAGCTTACATACAATTTTACATATATTAACACACATATTGAGAACAGTCTAATTCTGAAGAAAATAGGAAAACCGTTAATTATATTACAATGACGTCTGTTTCACTTGTTAAGTGCTATGTATAATAAGCATAATCAGCTTTTGAGTTCTGTATCCACAACCTAACTTCCTTCCTTTTAGAGGGATCCAAAGAAAAACGGGGAAAACTATGACAACATAAAAGTGGAAGGTCGTAATACGACGCCGTCTAACGAAGAGTTCGTGATACTCTGCTCTGAGTTTCTCAACGGTGGTACGGATACGAGGGGGACGGCGATCGAGTGGGGGATAGCGCAGCTGAATGCAAATCCCAGGATTCAATCTCGGCTGTACGATGAGATTAAATCAACGGCTGGGGATCGTACGGTTGAGGAGAAAGATGTGGACAAAATGGTCTTTTGTAAGCTTTCGTTAAGGAGCTTCTCCCGAAACATCCGCCGACGTATTTTGTCTCTGACGCACGCCGTCATGGAGAAGACGACGCTTGCCGGCTATGACATTCCCGCTGGCGTCAACGTCGAGATTTTTATTCCGGGTATCAACGAGGACCCGAGAATCTGGACTAACCCGAAAAAGTTTGACCCGGACCGGTTTATGTCGGGTAAGGAAGATGCTGACATAACCGGGATTACTGGAGTGCAGATGATTCCATTCGGTGTTGGCCGTCGGATCTGTCTGGGGCTTGGAATGGCGACCGTACAACTTGCGAGGATGGTTCAGGAGTTTGAGTGGAGCGCTTATCCACCGGGAAGTGAGATTAATTTCGCCGGAAAATTGGTGTTTACGGTTGTGATGAAGAAGCCGTTGAGAGCCATGGTCAATCCATAAAGCCTAAACATTGAATTGATATGTACAGAAAACGACTACACATCATGGACTATCCAGATGCTGAGCTCAAAAAGGCATTTTTTAGATATTTTAAAGATTTTTCCACAATCGGAAAGACAATTTTGACCAATATGGTAAAGAAAAAACAAGAAAAAAGCCTAAAAGCATAGATAATGGCAAATCTATCTGGCATTGAAAATCTCTCTGACATCGAAGACCCACGATGAAGAAGACGAAGAATTTTTTTTTTAGTTAAAAAAATCCATGTTTTAATTAAAGAAAACATAATATACTTTTTTACTTAAAACGACGTCGTTTTAAAGATTTCGTTATTTTTTTAACGGGAAGTTAACAGTCGACATCGACGATATACGGAGATCCAATATTGCGGATGATTTTGCAAATTGTAAGATTGAGTTGCACAAATTTAAGGTGATGGTTTTTCTTGCAAAAAAATGTAAAAAACGATGTTTTTTAATGAACAAAACCCTTACATTTATCAATCATTCAATTGTTTCATTCAAGTATTTTTATTTCAAAGTTTTCCCCAAAACTATATAAATAACAACTACTTCAAAATAAATATTGTACCTTTTTATGTTTTCATTATTTTTTTTAATTCGAATTAGAAATTATGTTAAGTTAAGATTTCTTTAATGTATCAAGTGACTCTTGGCCCAGTGAAATGTTTAACCCCTAAAAAAAGATTGAGAAGTCTGGTCTTCTCTAAGTTTGAGGTTACATGAAAAGAGGGGTATTCGCAAAGCAAAAAAAAAAAAAAAACTAAAAATCGACTCCAAACCCATTAGGAGTTATGTTTGATCTTTGCGGTTAACCAAAAAAAAAAAAAATTCTTACGTACAATGATGGTGTACTTGAATGAACAGCATTAAATGTACAGTATCTAATTTCGTCATTGCTTAGATGGGAAATATGGGTTGTGGTCACTGCTTAGTAATGCTGATTAAATAGTAATAGTTAATACATATATGATATATATCCTTTTGATTTGCATGGAATGAGATATGTCTAAATTTCGTCATTGCTTCCATATAATATTTCGGATGTGTCATTGCCTACTCATTTCCCGACGAATTTGATTAAATAGTAATAGTAAATACATATATTATCTACGAAATTGCAACGTAAATTCGTCTCTTACCCACTTTGAATAAGTAAAATACTAAGAAAATTAGTGTATATACAGTTCTACATTATCTTTAACTTTACCCAAAAAAAAATAAAAAATCCCAACAAATTTGAACAAAAAGTAAACTCAAATTTAAACTCAAAAAGTAAACGAGATCCAACCCATTTAAAAGGTGATTTGTTCTTCAAACATTCTATATCGATCTTTTTTTACCACCCCACACTTTTCAACGTATATTTACAGATTAGTTTTAGTATTCGGAACTCGATTATATAAGTACTTCTGTGGAATTCTACTTTGCTTTTGGATTTTACAAAACATATTCCGTGGAAGTTGAAATGCTGTATTTAAAAATACTTGAGTGGACTTCTCTATTAATCTCCGAAAATATATACTGTACTGCTTTTCTATCATTAGTTTTATCTTTTATTCGGTTTAAAGACAAAAAATTGAATAAAATATCTAAGAAGTGGTCATTAGATTAAAAATATAGAACTTATCCTTTGCAAAAAAATATAAAAATGAAAAGATTAGTTTTGTATTTGATCATTTTTTTGAGTTATACTCCTTCAAATTATCCTTAATTAATTTTACATTTAGACTCGACCCGCAAAGTACCGAAGACCTCTGTTATTTGATAAAGACAACCGTTAAAATTAGTATTTGAAACAATCATAATCATACCTTACGCACATAAACAAGAAATTTAAAACATATTATTTCATGTAAGCATTGATTTATTCAAAAATACAGCATTTTCGTTAATTGAGAAGCTCTACCACCGATTGTGATGAGCTTCTCGAGTGCTCTCAGAAATATGTACAAAAGTTCATGAAAGCCACCAAATAAACCACAAGAACCCTCTCTCACCTTTTAATCAAAATATTTTCTTCTCCTATAAACATAACAAAAACTAACGTGAAACTCATGAAATCTATATCCAAAAGAGTCGAATCGATGCTTTGTATACTATGATAATTATAGGCACATCTTTACCGAAATTTTATTCGAATACAAAACAACGTAACATACATATATATATATATATCTCGAATATATTTTTATTGGTCATCGCTTAACATACTAAAAGGGTTCTTATTGCTATTAAAAGGCCAAGGGTCGTTCACATGGGGCGGGCTACTCCTGCTCGGGAAGGCCTTACCAACACTTTTTGAAAGCTTGGCCTAATATCCTCGTGGTACTCCTGAATGGGCAGAAGTTTTCCCACTAAAACCATTATATCTAGCTTGAGAATGGGCCGGGCCAGAACTTCCTGAAGAAAGGGATGCCACAGAAGAGTTGACATGGGGCGGGCTACTCCTGCTTGAAGATGCCACAGAAGGGTTGCTCGGGAAGGCCTTAGCAACACTTTTTGAAAGTTTGGCCTGATATCCTGGCGGTACCCCTGAATGGGCAGAAGTTTTCCCACTAAAACCAGTATAACTAGCTTGTGAATGGGCCGTGCCAGAGGTACCTGAAGAAAGGGATGGACTTCGTCTAAACGCCTTCCCCGCCTGGTTTGAAACACCATGCTCATAGTTCTGAGATGGTTGACTCGAAACTCTAGAACGAACGGCCGGAAAGGGATTGACAACGTAAGAGGGAGCAAATGTGCCCCTACTGTCTGCGTTTGACATTTTATCGTTTGTATTTCATATTAACTAGTTGGATAACTGCATGGCTCTTATATAGGCGATAGAAGGTTGACCAAGTCGGTAGTGTAACTCGTAAGCATGGATTCCATATTAGAACCACATTGCGTTACGCAGTTGTTTTGATGGGTAAATACGAAAATTGGGAAATTTTATTATACTGCATAATTTTATAAATTTTGAACAAGGATAGATTATGTATTTTTGACAAATAAAAAGATTAAAATACTAAATGAACTTTTCTAAAAACAAAAAACTATAATCAAAACAATATTTATATTGAAACGTAGAGAGTATGTATATATATTAACGTATATAATTTAATTAAAACGGTTTAAAATAAAAAAAACCTGAGTTTACATAAAAGTAAATGCTAAGCTATTTGCTTCCTTGTTTAAATTGCATAGAAATAAAAGAAGAACACGGAAATAATACGTAAAGAAAAGTTCCTCCAAATGAGTCCAGAATGTAGACAATTGTCCGTGTAAACACTATCCTAATTTCTGGCTCCTCATCTCTCCACGTCATCCCAAAAGCAAAACCTTCCTCGATCTAAAAAAAATCTCTCTGTCGTTCTGAGATCTATCTACAATAAAGATAAATCTTTATAATTAATAATATCTGGATCAATATTATTTTATTAATTTATAAAATATTAATTTATCATTTTTATGATTTTTCTAATTTAAAAAAAAAATTATTTAAAGTAAAAACATAAAAACAATATTTTGATACTTTTAGAGGCAGTTTACATATTAAAAAAATATCTTATCTAAAATTC
Organism: Cardamine chenopodiifolia; assembly: GCA_963922655.1. NCBI lineage: Eukaryota > Viridiplantae > Streptophyta > Magnoliopsida > Brassicales > Brassicaceae > Cardamine > Cardamine chenopodiifolia. Next base: position 11,206,455 of record OZ000476.1, on the reverse strand, counting down.
TTAATAACTTTTTAATATAATTTTAGAAAATAATACCATATGTTTTTGATGTATTAAGAATAAATTATAGATGAGTTACAACAAAAGTACAAATTTACGAATAAATAAACAATAGTAAAATCATATTTTCTTAAATTATCTTAATTGTATTTTATAAATTTATATAATTATTAATTTATGATATTGAGGAACCATATATTTACATAGGATTTTCAAAAAAATTATCATCTTATTATTTTATCGAGTTATGTTAATTATTACACTGATCCAACTCGATACCAAAAAATTTATTAATTTATAATGATTACTAATTTATCGAGTATTAATTTATAAATATTCTATTATATATAACATTGATGTCCAATAAAAACCGAAATTGGATTTCACACGTTTACTCTGTTAGTTGTGCTATACATGTTCTGAGATATACATAGTTTCTGTCAAAAAAAATATTATTATAACTAGCTATTATAATTTATCTTTTTAATTTTAACTAATTGTGTTAAATTATATTTAAATTTTTTGTTACATGTTCCTTTCATTCCCATGCAGAAAACGTTTGTATATATATATATATATATTTTTTTTTTAACGGTGGTATAGTTTACATGAACAATAGTGAGCTGCAAAACACATCAACTATGTTGGTCACTATTTTCTTAGTCACGATTAGATGGGAAATAATGGGATTTGGTCACTGCTTTGTCACTTCACGACAAATATTGATTAATTAGTAGGTAAAGTAAATACGAATACCCTTTCGATGAGGTAAATCAATGGTTATTTGTATACAAATTGCAATCTAAGTTCGTCTTGTGGACTTTTTAATTCCGCTGTTTTGTAGTATCTTATGTTCAATGCCAGTTTTCAATTACAAATTCAGCTGAGATACATACAATAAACAGTCCTGTAATTTTTTTGATGACATTTTTTCCCATAAACAAATTAGGTCACGTCTCGTATTTGTATTGCTAAGAATAATTGCTTTCTGTTTTATGCATCTTTGTTTTGTCGCTTGCTACGCAAATCTTCCTTTGTTAGAGGCAATGATCTAAAACTCAGTAGACAGTATTTAGGTGCTCACTAGGATCTTGTCGTCTACGCAGATTAGTTGGAGCCTAGACAGGACCTACGCATTAATAAATTATTAACATAATTTTTATATATTTTATACTTATATGTAAAACCTAAACAAAGGAAAAATCACTAAATATATAATTTCACCTTGATCGTTTCTTATCTCCAACTAAACATTCAGCAATACGTATCTGACGTGTCTGAGGACCACTGGGACTACCTCGTCTCTGCATCACCATCTTGGTGCTGACAACTTTCACGTTTAGTGAGTGACCATTGGTTCCTAGTCTCAGCTCATTAACCTTGGTGAACACAAGCTTTCTCAAAGCTGGTGTTGCCTCAGCCATTGTAAAAAAACCCTAGAAATTAGCCATAAAGAAGTAAACTTGCTGGGATCAGCACTAGAAACAATTCAACTTACAATCAACAACAGCAATTTCACACCTGATTAGATCATCAAAACCCCAAATGGGATCACATAACTTTAAGTTATCCTGATTTCTCACCATAGTGTTTTTTTTCATACAGAAAAACGTTTAATCCAAACAATCTAAAAAAGACGAGTAAGAGTGATAAAGATGAATCAGTTAGTCTCTGAGAAAACTAAACTAATTCTTCACGATCCAACACATCCATTAAAACGCATAATCAGATTTTTAAACAGCTTAAGCAGATCATGATAAAAAAAACTATAATCGAAAATGTAACTCGTTTTAACAAATCAAAACGGTTTGTCCCGATTTTAGGCGCTTAACCCGATTGATCTGACTAACTCGATTTACACTGATTTCAGGCGATCTTTTCGAATCACCGATTTGAGTCACCGAAATGAGGCATATCGCGGCGTTTAGAATTGGAATGACGATTTTCCGGCTGCCTAGCCACCAATTTAAACGAGTTTTAGAACATTAGTTAGAAATGTCATAAATGGATTAAATCTCACGAGTTGATCTGATTAAGTCCGATCCATTAGTCTTAATAATTTGAATATTTTGATTTTATTATGGATTAAATGCGTTAATAGGTTAATGGGTTATATAGATTGGATTGTAATGGTTCATCGGTTAACTGTTAACCATCATAATCACATAATCATCATATCATTACCAACATCATCAAAATACCACCAACATCATCATCATATCATACTCCTATCGTCATCATATTATAATTATACCTTCATAATCATCATCATCCTACAATCATCATTATCATCATACCATCATACCATCATAATCACACTACCATCATCACACAATCATCATCACTATACCGTCATCATCATCATACCATCATAATCACACTATCATCATCATACAATCATCATCACTATACCAAAAACATGATTCCACAATTTTTTCACAAAAAACATGAAACTATTTTTCGCCAAAAACACGAATCTGCCAATTTTCCGTCGATATGCAATTCCACCATTTTCCTACCAAAAAATGGATTCACAACTTTTTCACAAAAAACATGTAATTGTAATTTTCTCAAGTAAGATATGGTGAGCCACCTAGTTTATTATTATTTAGTGTGCTTATTACTTACAGTTGTATACATTAATTCTTGATGGATTCATACAACTCTTTTTATTTCATGAAATTTATTTAGCGAACACACATCCTTTTGTCATAAGTATTTGCTTTGCAATGAGTTTCTGACTCAGATTTTAATCGATGATGTTAGTTAAGTATTTCAAAAATATTCTTTTGACATATATTATTCAAACTTGAAATCACAAAAAGTTAGAAACAAAAAACCCAAAATTTGATTAAGTTATCATTTTTTTGTCATATGTTTTATCATTAGAGATATTTGATATAATTTTGTTATAATGATATTTGACTATATGCAATATATGCGATTACGATGACAATTTTTACAAAAAATGATTTTGTAATGTCACTCTTCCTTCAACATTCAGATTCACAATGGACGGTTCTGCATATGTATGAAAATTCTATGATGGATATATTCCCTCTGATTCATGACATACAGTTTTGCATGTTTGACATCTTTATAATGAACATGCTCTTCTCGAAACATTCTAATACCTTATCGCTTTTTGCATCCAAATCTGCAATAAGCTGCACTCTTTTAGAACCTCATAAATTTTTGCATCCAAATGTGCAATAAGTTGCACTCTTTTAGAATCAAATCCTAAAACTGACGTACAACCATTTAAACCCTTGACCAAAAAATTTTCAGGTTAAGTTATCATTGAAAACCATTCCATATATTGTTTCTATTATTATACTAATTTCCATATGCTCACTCTTCTGACAAGTTTAACATCATATAACAAAATCAGAGGATACTCTCTGCACCACAAAGTAAAAAATTCAAAAGAGAAAAAACATAGAGGAGATCACAACTTGATAGATCCACGTCCACGATAATAAAATGCAAACCCTAGGAGCGGATATGGGTTAATGCAGCCGATGTTTACGGTGTTGAAA